>CM077093.1:22619386-23219386 GCA_039513925.1 Platanthera zijinensis | reverse complement strand
TAAGCTCTCACGAAGAACGCGGCGAAGATAACTTTCCCGATCAGCAATTCCTCCTGCAAGAAAAGCTTCGATTGATTTCTTATTCTCAGATTCTCCAAAATACTTCCAGAGATCATTTTAATGCTAAGTTCAGATCGATCTTCAAGCAAGCCGATCCTTCTTCTTCAAGATTCTAGTTAAAGCTGTCACTCAAGGAAGAAGGGTTGATTTCAGATTTGAAGAAATTGTAAAATCTTTTTATACCTCATAGGAAGTTTTTTGCTTCCGAGATTTGTAGATCCTAGTTCAGAGGATCGAGTGTAAGAGACGTTACTCTCCGAGTTTGTAGGAGTAGGAGACTCCGAGTTATAAGATTATTATTAATCTGAGTTTTGGTGAAATAGTTGAGTCTAGCCCGAATTGCTAGATAGGCGAGGCGGGACAATGGACATACTCATTCTTGGGAACCACTCTAAATCCTTGTGTTTGTGTTGCGCTAGCTCTCTTGTTCTGTGTACTTAATTTTTACAAGATTTTTATTCTGCTATAAGCCGCAGGATTTACCTATTTATCCCATCTTGGTAATTTAGGTTGACAACTAGATACTTTCAATTGGTAACAGAGCCAGATTGTTCGTTTAAAGGTTAACACATTGTATAGATCCTGATCTAGTTGTCAAAAGAGACAAACATGTCTGGGATAGATAAGAGCAAGAATTTATCCTGGATGAAGCTGTCAGTGTGCTCTAAAGAAAATTTCTCTATGTGGAAGGAAAGAATTAAATTCTTCATGGAAGTTTATGATCCCAGAATTTTCATAATTATTGAAGAAGGTCTACATATTCCTATGACTCCATCAACAATTGATCCAAATCTGATGGTTCCCAAAATGTTGATGGACTTGAACAAGGATGAGATTGCTCCCGTCGCTCTGGATAAGAAGGCAAAGAACATCATTACTTATATGGTGGATAAGAATGGGAATGGAGGAAGTCAGGGATGATAGGTAATCCCTCCCAATCAGAAGTATGAGGCCTTCAAGCAAGATAAGAGGGACACTATTTCTGACTTCTACAAAAAGTTCTTCAAGATCGTCAATGGCCTAAAGAATTATGGTCATGTGTTTGCCAACAGTGAACTTAATGACAGAGAGAAGTCTGTAGCACTGAAGGCCGAAGAGTCAAGAAAAGGCAAAGCTATGTCACCAGCAATGACACAAGCATCAAATGAACATGAAGGCTCAGAGTCAAGCACCTCCATTTCCGAAAGGCACGATAGAGAGTTTTCTTTACTCTCTAGACAGTTTAAGAGAATGCTCAGCAAAAGTAGGCAAATGAAAAATCAACCATCTTCATCTGATTGCAAAAAATCTTGTCGTGATGGTGATCATCACAAGAAGAGCTATAACAGCAATGACAGGTATAAATCTAAATAGAACAAATACGTTTCTTCTGACATTCTTTGTTATTGTTGCAATAACCCAGGATAAATAATTGCCGACTGTCTTCACAAGAATAAGGAAGGATCGAAGAAAGAAGAACAGCTTGACTAAGTCAGCGCCGCTTAACTATTTCTTCGCAGCTAACTGACACGTGGCTGTCTACTTCGTGGCTAACTACTGCCGACAGTATCAAGTGGTCTCCAGGGGGTATCAAATCGACTGCATCAACTTGTTGACTGCATCAGCTGCATCACTACCGCCAACAGTATCGAGTTATCGCCAGGAAGTATCAAATCGACTGCATTGACTGCATCAACTTATCAACTGCATCGACTACATCGACTGTATCATCTTGTCAACTGCATCGACTTGATCATATTGACCACTACCATCGGGAGGTATCAAGATACCTTCGGTGATAGCATCAAAATCCAGATACTGTTATTTTTAGCTATAGGAAACTCGTGGTGTTACATCCCGCTCCAGGTGGAGAACAATGGCCAGAGCAACCTGCTCACATAATAAGTTTAAATGTCTCAACGTCTATGATGTTGTGTTCTCTACCCACACCATATTATCGCTGACCTAAGAGCTTTATATGTTTTTTCTTAACAAAAGACCTAAAATCTACTCTTTAGAAAAGTTTCAGGTCATGCAAAATATACACACTCTCTGGGCATTTGGAATTTGAAACAAACAAAAACAAATAAGAGATTAACACCCATGTACGATTACCACTGCCTATTGGGACCCCTTTAGACGTATTCAGACGTCAGTGAACCTGGGTCCTCAGGACTGTATTGAATTCCTAGTGGGTGTGCCTTGTTGACAAGGCTTTGGTTATGCTGTCTTTGTGGGCTGCCATTGGGCTACTGTTTGGGCTCCTGTTAATGCTATTTTTGGTGGGCAATCTGTGTATGAATCACTTAATAATTTCCCCTTTTAGCTGGTTGTTTTGCTTGTGTTGGCCGGTTGTCCTTGGATGGAGTTTTGCCTTCAAGTTAGAGCTGTTGTTGGCAGCCCTTAGCGCTACTATTTCAACAACCCTTGGGGCTGTTAATAGCAGCTATCGTTGTTGATGTTTGGCTGCTTTTTCTCCTCTTAGTGGGTTATTCTTTATGCTGCGACTGGCTACCTGAAATTAATGATGTTTTTGTGCCCCTGTCATTGATTACTTATTGGTTACCTCTCTTGACTTTTATTGGGTTCCGAATTGGCTGGAATATGAAGTCATTCATGGCTGAATTTTGATTTGAGTTTGTGTCTATTTTGAGTCACCTAAGCTAATTCTCCCCTAGGCAACTCCTAGAGGTCGTACTTGTGGCCGTTTTAGGAGTCTACTCGTTGTTTTTTTTGGACGCAACCATAAAGTAAATGATTTCTTGATACTGCATATGATGGTGTCTAACAATAGACGTGACAAGAAACCTATGAAGGACAAGAGTAAAAGAAAAGTTGTGGCGAGTTCTTACCGTTTTAATTAAGTATATATTTGAATTATTTTGAATTATGAACATGAAGAATTATTTTACTTTGAGCTACTTCCTTGCATGGACAATGAACATGAATTGAGTTGAATTGAAGAAATTCGAAGATATGAAATTACTGAAAAATATAAAATCACTAAAAAGCTAAACATGAATTAGCAAGCGATAGAAACTCTGAGAGGAAATTTACATATTTATTTCCTATATTTTAAAAATGAATATGAATTGGATATGAAAAAAATATGAAATTCGAGAGTGCGTCGACGCATCGAAAAGCTAAGGGTCAGCCTTATAGGGGCTGGGGGTGTAACAACCCAGGATTTATAAAAAAATAAAAAATAAAATTTAATTTGATCAATTTATTTTGGAATGACAATTTTATAATTTCCAAATAAGTTGCCTCTTATTCATAGCCCCCCCCCCCCCCCCCCCCCGATAAAAATGCTTTTTATTCGACCAAGTGCTCCCGCATCTCGCGCCTGTCCCGATCCCGACACCGCTCGAAGCCCCGATTCCTCCGCTTTCGCCGCCCATGCCTCCCGACTTCGCCGCCTCCCACTTACTCCTCTGATTCTCTTTGCTCGCACTTTATTTTCTTGCTCACTGTTTATTTCAATGTTTTAAAGCTTTTTTCCTTCTTGTTTTAGTTTTTCCTTAGCATTCGTGTCTGTGTCGCCTGCTTCCTGAGTCCGATCTGCGTTAAGCTTCAGGTTCTGTGTTTATGTTTCATTTTCTTTACTGTCAGACATTTTTATGTAATATTAGGCAGATATTATGTGCAAACTGAATTTGGATACGTGTAAATCAATTTTACGTGCAAATCAAAATATTATAAGTGCAGACAAAATTATTACGTGCAAACCCAAAATAAAATTTGAAAATAATTACTTTAATAGATATAAGATAGATATACGATTAAAATAAAACACATTAAATATTTGTGAAAGTTATACATTTGGTGACAAGTAAATCAATCATGTAACTATCACAAGCACGATCAAAAAAATTATAGAGGTCCCTTTGAAGGGTCCTACCGATACATTTTACCAAAACAGTAAGGCTCCGATTGGCACGGTGGCGGCGGTCATGAACGTGGGGGTTAAATTGTCATTTGTTAACACCCACATAAGGAACTTCATCTGCTTTTATGTTCAAATGAATGATGTTTGTTAGGCGGTCCTTAACTAATGACATTTTAATCCGCGCGTTTACGACTGCCACAATCATGCCAAACAGAGCCTAAAAGTATTAGCACTTTGAAAGCATAAAAAAATTTTAAGAGACAAATGTCCATAATAAAGTAACAGCTTCTGTGCTGAGTGATCAAGATGTGTATGTTTACAACTTGTGAACTTGGATGAGTAGCGCACCAAACAATGCAATGTCTGAAATTAAACACCATAATAAGTGTTAATAAGCAAAAAAAAAAGCTTTAAAAATAAATTAAGTGTTAATAATTGTACACATTCTGGAATCAAAATTACAACAAAAAGTGATTCACTTTATGCATATGAATGCAACCATGCTTGTTGTTGTCGGGAAAGAGAAGGCGACATCTGTCAAAAAAGCAGGAGAGGGGTCGACGACTGGCGGAGAGGGCTCCGACTACAGCTGGAGAGCGGTCGACGACGACCGGCGTATTTTGCACAGGCTGTGAGGCCCCTTTTTGACCCCACGGAACATTTGATTACAGTACTTTTGATACATTCCCAGGTTGACGTGAAGTAGGGCTAATGAATACAAAAATAAAAACACATAATAAAACGTACCTCTTTCTTCGATGTCATTGCCAAGCCTTTACAATCTGCTTCACATCTCAATGTCGCTCCATAGACATATCCCAAACCTGCGCCAGAAAGGCGACGACTTAGTCATAAAACTATGACTAAGTAAAGTACTGTATAAGCGCTTTCTGTCTTTGATCGAATTGTAAAACAGTTTATATGTCTGCATTATGTTAGTACTTAGGAGCCAATAGTAAGCAGTGATTATATAGAGACTTTCCATATCTATAACATAATCAGTGGAACAAACAAAAACTATATAACCGTGTACCAGTATGGCTGTCTAACACTTTGAGACCATAGTTAATGAACCTGTGCATTCACATACTATTTTCAGAATATAAGTAGCAATGCAACAATAAGACAAGAAATGATAACGGTAAACATGGCTCACTATACTGTATCACTATACTGTATCTATCTAATATTGTTTATTTTCAAACTATAAAACTGTATCCATATTTATGTAAACCTATCTCACTGTAAAACTGTAGAACTGTACTAATCCATGCATCTGTATAGACAGCAGTATAAATGTGCAACGTAGCCGTACAACCGTCCTCTTATAATCTCATTTCATTTCATCTGAGGTAATGTTAAGGGCAATTGAACCAGTATTCAGTATATCAGTCTTTGGGCCCGACCCCAACGGGGTCCTCAGTCTCCAAAACCAGTACGTACAACACGCGTTTATGCCTTTCGGCTCGACTGGTTTGGTAATTCGGTACAGTATCATTCATATGCATGCACTTTCAATTTAACCCTTAACGTTACCACGTGTCGACACGTTATTATTTTCGTACATTTTACGTTAGTTACGTTATAATCCCCTCAGATATCCAATCGCTTGTTTTCCTATTATCAGGTCATATAGCGATAACAGTGTTAGTGAAATGCATTTATCATGCTAACTCTTAAGCAGTAATAGCAGTGCAAGAAAGTTTGCAATTGTTCACACAAGCAGATGAAATCAAAGTAAATAATGTAGCTCTTACCATCAATCATTTTCTTCCCCGTACACATCTCATATCATCGTTGCGTTCTATTTGGGAGGTGCCATCCTCGCGATATCTATATAGAAATCATTTCATTTATCGGGGTTACACCCCGCTATTGTATCCACATACCATTCTATAATAACATCATTTGGAAGCTACATAACTAACCAAACGCCATGTTAGTTCATCATGCTTAATAGCCAATAATCCAAATGCATACTCAATAATTTAATAACAGTAGCCGGCCAAGAGGGAAAACCCACATAATATTCTTAGTTTGTTTTCCCCCAACTGGACAGAATAAGATATCAAGAAACGCCAATCTCTATCAGTTTTAGCCATTAAAATAATCTCATGCTTTCAATTACCATACAAGATGGAGATAATTAGGGTTAACTCCACATTAATAACCAGATAACAGCCTCCCCACAATAAGCAAAAGAGCAACACCACTCAACTCAAGTACTTCACCATACTCAAACATGAACTTATTCCCAAATTGAGTTAGAAAGCCCTAATTAAAAAATCCCAATTGATCACACATTTTCTGCAGCTTATAGAATTATAAACTGAAGTTAAGAAACTGTAAAGCTCACCGTGGAGGAGGAGGTGCAGCTACAATTTCCCGGCCAAAATAATAGAAAAGGGACAACAACCCCAGCCAACAGGAGATTAAATCCCATATAAACGCTAAAACTCCTTGGCCGACCATCACATAGAAACAAGATATAGAAACCAAACGAAAACTCAATATCATTGGCAGGTAAGAAGAAATAAATCCCTAGATGGTCCTATAGTGAAATACTCCCCAAATCAAGAGAAAATCTGAGTTATTCATAGAGCTAGAAAGCTTACAGTGATATGAATAGGTCTAGGTCAAGGCACTGATTCATGACAACCTTGCCGATCAATCCAGTTCAAATGAAACTTGCCGATCCTTGATCACAGCAACGATCACATGAGCTCGTGCTTTCGTAGAGTTATAAGAGGTGAAGGAGGAAGAAGGTGAAAACCCCCGTGAGCTCAGCGCCGAGCCTTGCCGAGATTGCTCCATGAGGCGGAAAAGGAGGAAAAGTAATGAGATAATGGCAAGCTCGGGCATAAATTTCACACCGCTGTTGACAACCCCACCGCCTTTACTTGCAATTGCCCAAAAATGCCTCATTAATCAAGGCCAAAATTACTTATTCTCAATAACGGGCCGGTCCAGCAAGGTTCCTTAGAACCAAATCCATCTCAAAACCATCATATATGTGTATTGTGACTGTACCAACTTTATATAAGATAAAAAAAAGTTACGGCAACGCTCAACATAAACATTGATTATTTCATTTTCATCATAGGGGATCATTATTATTGCATTTTATTATTCGTTTGAGGCACTTGACATTTTGGGTCGTTACACAGGCAGTGGCGGACGGAGCTCCCAACAAAGCCATCAAAACTTATTTCTCGAGTATAGGGACAACGGGGTTGGTTTGCACCTATCAGGTTTTCGTTTTAATAGATTTTATATAAAACTTTGGGTTGCACATATCCAAATTGGGTTTGCACGTAACATTTACCTAATATTATGGTCAATAAATCATGAACAATTGCTAGGCTAAATATTATATGTACTAGAATTTAGTATTGTTTGTATGTTCATTCATTTGAGCCTGTCATTGCATGAAATTTGTATTTGAATTTGTTCTGAAGTTTTAATAAAATGTACGTACATCTATTTCTCACTATCTTGTTTTAAGCTTACGCATAAAACAAACTATTTTTTTCTTCAAATTATTTATTTTAAACTAATTATCGGTATCTTTGATTCCGCATTATAGACATGAATTTTCTCTCCGCCCATGCCCGTGGCATCACGACTCGGCCCAAAGCACACTCTGACTTTTGTTGAGACGGATCGTGACAAGGAGCTATAGACACCTACACCTAATAGGGGGGGGGGGGTAAAACTCCTACACCCAGTAGTGGGGGAGGGGGGGGGGGGGGGGTGAACTCCTACGAATGTTGATACTGAAATGTCGAAACCCGGAGACATCCTAGAGTTGTCATTGATGTGACAGACCGACGGGCCCAGATGTTTGAAAAGAATTGAGATCGATCCTCAACATTTCGAAAGAACGAATTATGATATGAATTCTGAATTGAAGACATAAATGTATATGAACGAATTAGAATATACATTCTGAATTGAATACAACAATGAATAATAATGAATTATGATACCAAAATAAGAATTGATAGAAATGCAAGAAATAAGAATTTGATACCAAAAATGGTTTATTTTTGTTCTATTGGCTCACTGAATAGTAATTTTCCTGCTTACGTACGCACATGTTTATATATAATATATAACTGCATATTGATGCTAACTCTTCCTATTTGCCTGTAGTGCGGTTGAAGAGGTAAGAAACTCACTTAGTTTTTTAAACTAACTGGTTGTCGATTTCTTTTTTTAAGATCAGACCACTAGCGGACCAGACCCCGCTAGGATGATTCTTGTGGAGGCAGATCAAAGATAGATGAAATTCATAGTTTGCCCACGGGTTAGCGATTGTTGTTATTTGTTTTAGATATGCTATAATCTGTACTTGATGTATATAGATGTGTAGCTATTTTACCCCGTATTCTGGATGGACATGATGCATGTTAGTTGTTTAATTTTTCTCCTGGTACACCTCGTGTGCTTTACATATTAGAACTACCACGTTATTTAATTGTGAAAAACCACTCAGAATAAAGACTTAAATTGTAGCGGACTTCAGGCCGTTACACGGACAACTCGGGCGGCCCGGACAACTCGGGCGACCCGTACAACTCAGGCGCCCAGGTCAACTCGGGCGCCTCGGACAACTCGGGCGACCCGTACAACTCAGGCGCCCAGGTCAACTCGGGCGCCTCGGACAACTCCGACGCCCCAGAAACTCGGGCAACCCATGAAGGCTTACCAACGAGACGACGACAGCCGCGTCGACGCAATGGAGACGATGGAGGCTAAGGGAACACACACATGGTTTGCGTATGCCGTCACGCGTGTGCGGGCACGCATGTGCAAGCAAGCGGGGTCCTCCTGTGCGCGCGCTCTCCCGCGCGCTCCGAAAGGGTGCACATGCACACATAGCTGCTGATCTTGATTTGGCCGGGACAAAGTCCCGCACAATCGAGACGAACCGTTTCGACGGTCCAATCGGGATTGCGAGCCATGAATGCCGACTTGATTCAGATAGATTTTTGGCACACACATCAAAATGAATTATCTTCTTAGAGCCAGCCCAACCCATATAATTGAGATGACTCGTATGATTTTATTCCTTTTGGCGACTTTACCAACATTTCACAAGACTAACAAGAGGCCACCTAGAATTACTCCCACAAACTGTGGAATTCATATTGATCGTGTGCGATCATATAATAGCTCGGGTTGGATCGATTAGCTGCCGCAGGGTGATCCAAAATTATCTCCGAGCGATCGCTCCATTGCTGGAGAGCGATCGCGCGATCGCTCAGATATCGTGATCGCAATTAACCTACCCATGGGCCCACACGCATACAATGCCCTACCCTATTTTCTCTCCTGTTAATCAACGAAATCAACGAACCGCAATCGCTGTCCGATGCAACGGCTGCAGGTCTTTAGCGGGGCTGCCGGGATCCTCGCGCCCCTATCACCACCATGCGGAGCCTCGCCGACTTCTTTCCCCCCAAATCTCACTGCAAGAGAGAGGATACCTCATAATCCCCGGCAGCCCTCGTCGCCGTTCTCAAACCAACATCCTTCCCCTCCCATTCGCGATCCCCCATCCGTCTTCGAACGCAATGTCGTGGCTAAAGACGGTCGTAAACCGGGCCGTCGAGGTTACCGGCAAGCAGGGCCTTGGCCGCACCGCGCGCCACTATGCTGACACCGTCGTTCAGCAAGCGGGCCAGGCCGTCTCCGGCGGCTCCCGCTTCCTTCAAACCCAGATCGTGCGTAGATCAAACCCTTTGTCTCTCATTTATTCCTCCTCCGTTGATTGTCTGTGCGTGCTTAATTATAGATGAATCAAAACCACAAGAGCTTCAAACATGTGGTGAAGCGATTGGAGGAATCCGCGGTTTCCTGCAGGGGGAGAGAGAGAGTGGAGCTGCTGAAGCGATGGCTGATATCCTTGATGGAAATTGAAAAGATATGCGGAGCTTCGCAGGAGAACGTGAGTGTCGGTGCTCCTCAATATGCTGAATTGCCAAATTCTTGTCCGACGGTTTCAGAGAATTCATCTTTGGTGGGTATAGTGAGTGATGCTTTGTATTTTTTTCTGGCGTGCCTCATTGTTGATATCATTTTCATGATAATGTATTTTTTTGAGTTTGTATTATAGCACTCACATTGTGTATATATATATATATATTCTTCACATGGATACAAAATGTTTAAAAATAATTTGTGAAGAGTAGTTTTAACATCTGAGGCATGACTCTATAAGAATAGAGAGAAAATGAGTATTCTTAGGCTCCATCCATTTGGAAGAAATTGTGATAGAAAATTCCAATTTTGCTGTTCTAGACTATTGCTTCATTTGGTTCGGCGGTGGCGGGTCGATCCGGCGGGTGGAAACGGAGTGTTCGAACCGGAGGGGGGAGGTGGCTGCTCCAAACGGAGCTTTTTGAGGCGTTTCTCAAGGCAGGCGGGTGGAAACGGAGCAAACGCCGCCGGAGATTTATTTGTTTACCCTCCTTCCGGCGGCGTTTGCCCAAAACAGAGCAGCGAAACGCCCAAACAAATAGAGCCTATATCACTAGTTAAGTAAGCTTATTACAAGGTTGATGATTAAAATAATGAAATTCTCATGTTTATATCAATGAAAATAATGTCATCACATTCATGTCAACGTAGGAGATGGAAATAACAATCTTCAAACAAGTGAAGGAAGATTAAACAACCACTGGAGATAATCTCTGCTATAATTTACCTTGCTAGTAGTTAAGTGGTTTGCAGAAGTAATGCAATATAGATAGGAATTTTAATTTTATTTCATCCTGGCAAAAATTGGAAATCATGTTAGGCCAGGAAGGAAGAAGGAAGATCACAATCCAGGCTATTCTGCAACATTTTCCCCGGCATTCACAAACCCTAGCACCGTAAGCATGTCAAGCCTAAACAAAATTAATAGCAGAATTGTCTCTTACTTGACTTTCCAGGATGCATTTCACAATTGTGGCACACCCTCCACAAATCATTCCCTCTGGTTGGGGTCATAGGTGGGAGAAAAAACTGTGTTGCGGAACACCCTCCGCAGTCGCCGAAGGGGACGTGGGAGGAAAGGGGGACTCGACGTCGAGAGAGGGTAATTTGCTCAACGAAGAAGGGATTGCAGGAGGCTTGGGCAGAATAGAATCACAAAGGAAGAGGTTGCTAGATAGAAATTGTGTGTGTGTGTGTGTGGGGGGGGGGGGGGGATTTAGGCTAAACATTAGAACTCTGAATCTCTATGCATAATTTGAAATTTATTCACAGAAACCGAACTCTACTTTTGCTTAGAATACATGATGCATTAGACTAGCTGTTTGACAAACTTTATTTTAAATTTTAATTGGGTTTAATGTAATGAGGATCGTGATTGTTTATTGTAATTATTCATTAATTTCTCCATAAATAGTACCTCATATATGCCTTTTGGATTTGATTTTTAAAATAATTAAATGTTTATTTGTTTTCCTCTTTCTAATTTTGTTTCTTCGATGCTTCGACATCAATAACTTGAGGATTCATTACTTCTATTTTCTTGCATTTCTTTCCAATTTTAGTTTTATTTATAACATTGATGCGTACACTACGGTGTATGATAGTGAAATTTCTGTATTTTTTACTCCCATTTTCACCAATTTTATAAATTTTGTTTGAAAACAACAATTTATTACAATTTTACTTGCCTCCTTTCTCTTTTTTATATCATCACCAAGATTTGCTCAACTAATTAAATTTCACCTCCAATCCATAAAGCCTGAGGATAAAAACTCTTGTTTAATGTAGTTCCTATTAATTATCTTAAGACCGTTCAAATTTCAATTAAACCTTCCAATCAATTACTGTTCTAGGACTCAAAACCGGAGGGGGTAGAATAGTTTATCCCAAAATAAGGGGATGAAGCCTTTAGTTATTGGCTCACGGACATGAGATTTTATCTAGATCACTTTGAGTTATTTGGTGAGCGACACGTTAGGTTTGCGGAGCTTAGGTTGTTAGGCCAGGCGAGACATTATTGCGATAACATTGAGCGGATCCTTGAGCGAGATCAAATTCACTCATCACTAGTTCGATGAAAATGAAGCGGAAATTGTGTCACTAGTATTTACCAACAATATATAAGAGCAGTTTCCACGAGCAAGTATTTCCACTCCAGTAAGGATCCATGCCTGATGCTGAGTATAAACCTTGTTTTGATGAGTTAGCAGTGACGAACGATATTCATGATGAGCCAGTCGCAGCCACTGCGATATTCCATTCCGAATTTTGGTCCTCTATCTACATATCACTGATTCATCATCGGTTAGTTTTTGTTGAACAGACATTTCGGCTCGCTCTCCACTATGAGCGGTACTTGAGATACGCTAGAGTTACTCATAAAGGCGTGCACTATGACTGCCCCGTTTTAAAGAGCCCTCCCCAGCCAGAATCCACCACCAGAGATCTTTCCCCACCAGAGGCCATAAGTGCACTGTTACGACGCATGGCGATCCGGATCCGTGTTGGGGCCGCACTTATCAGCGCCGACCGCCAATCGCGATAACATGAGAGGATTGAATATCTTAGTTGGTCGCACTAATTGATGCAACCCTTGTTTGCATCTTTATTTTACTTTATTTCTAGAACTTTTTGTAGCGCATGTGTTCGCGCATTTTATGTTTTAGTTTCACTCATATTGTATCGCGCTTGTTACTTGCCCACTGTCGTTTGACTGTTGGAGTGACCAACCAATAAGATCATGAATGGATATGTCCGTCAAATTAGGAGTATCGTTAAATTAAGCAAGCAAGTTAATTAAAGTATGAAATATTTTCTGAAATTAAATATGTGAGAGAGACCCAAGTATTTGGACCTTTGATGTTTTCAAGGTATTCAATATATCATTTGTAAACCCCCCCACCCCCCCATTTGTGCTCGTATTTAAACTTTTGTTGCTTTTCAAACCTTTGATTTTCCAAGATATTTAATATATCATTTGTAACCCTCCATTTGAGCGCTTTCAATTTAAAAATCTGAACATCCGTAACCCCCAAACTCCCCAATTTGATTAATATCAGCTGCCAGCTATTAACATTTGAAATAATAACCCCCTTTCTATTTCTTCTTTATAAGCCTAACCCTTCCCATCAAAAACCAAGCTGGAGAAGAAGGAAACGACAAGACATTGAAGTCCTTGTTGTTTCCCTCATCCGGCACAGCTACCGTACAGTACCCCAGCTCCGGCGCGGCATCCGCCCTCTTCCCCGGCTCCCGTGAATCGTTCGCCCCCCGAAAAGTCTTCCCATCAGCGAAGCAACTGCCGAGAGGTTTTCTTCCCATTTGACCACAGAGGCGGCTTGCACCACAAAACCCTCAGAAATCCCATTTTCTATTACCTCCAGCAGCCGAGCTCGCCGACGCCCCTGACCTCCCAGCTTGGGGCCAGTCGACTGTCGACGCTAATTTCCTGTCCCTCCACTGGCGCTTGGGGCGGACCAACCAATGGCTTGGCAAACTTCGTCCCGTGAACCCGTTCCTCCTTCACCCGAGCTTGTAGTCACTTCTTTCCTGAAACAGTCCCAGTCTAACTCTGTTTGGGGCTTGTATTACTTGCGCACGGTCCAAGTATAACTCTCACAGAAGCTCATACCTCCATTATTTTTAGTATAACGTTTATGCACATTATTATTTGGCCATTAATATCAAAAGATGCTTGCTTAAGTTAACCTTACTCTTGTTTGCCGGTAACTCAAAAATTGTGCTTGTTTCCCTTCTTGCTAACGCATGTGGAAAAATTAATCAAATCATCGAATGCGAGCGAGCGTTGAACATTTTTGTGCGTTTGTGAAAGCTTGATGGTTTCCGATTGCAAACACTCGTAAACTTCCGCTAGCGCCACCCAAAATTAATTTGTTCTCAAAATTTGTCTTTTAAAATCAATTTTGAAATCCGGGAATGCATCACTAATATTTTAATTGTTTTAATGTTGTTTTTTATTTTGCTTGCGCGAAACTATTTTATTTTCCCACGTGTCTAAGCCCAAGTGGGGGGAGTGTTGTGTGTGAACCGGTTATGAACCAGGTGGACCCTTTTTTTGGATGCAAGAATTAATCGCTTCTTTTCTCTCTCTCTAAACCGTCTCCCTCTCTACCTCAGCGAAGACCCTCCCGAGCCCTAGCTGCGAGCAGCGAAGCCCTCGCCGCTCGGCCTCTAGTGTCTCGTCGCTCCTCCCCCCTCTCGCTCCTTCGATCTCTCTCTCTCTCTCTCGCCTATCTCTCTCTCGGTTCCTTTCGGCAATCCCCCCCATCTCCAACCATTGCACTGGTTGGATCCAAGACGGGTTCCGCCGAACCTTGGAGGAACTCATCCTCTTTGGATCCCATCACCAGATCTAGGTCAGGAGACCACGTCAACTTGGTATCAGATCCTAACACTGTGAATTCTCTTCCCGACACCTATCGAGCCGCCCTCATTGGAACTCGTCGCCCGCTTGCGCCTCCGCTGCTTCCTAGCTCCTCCGCTGGACTATTGCCTTCCCCGGCCGCACCTATTTTGCTATCACCACCCGTGGCCGACGGTGGTCCATCCCTCACCCAAATCATGGAGCTTTTCCAATTGATGCTCGCCACCCAAAATGACAAAATGGAAGCCCTCAACGCGTGCTTGGACACCATCCAGGGCATTCTGCCCCTGTCGTTGCCGACACATGAGACCTCTCCGACTACTAGCCGGGTCTAATCGCCTCCTCCTCGTGAGGACAATTTCTCCTTACCACGATCCATTTGCATGGATTTTCTGATCTATGAAGGCCGTGAAGATCCCCTTCCTTGGCTCACGCGCTGCAAATTTTTCTTCACCAATCAACATATTCCAGATGAGGAATGCGTCAGAATCGCCTCGTTCCACCTCCTTGGGCTGGCACAACTATGAGTCACTCAACTCCTCCGGGAATAACCCAACGTCTAACTATCTCGTGGCAAGCAGGCTCTCGCCTGATACAGTGGCAAGGACAGGCTCCTGGACAGTCTCCCCCCTCCTTTTTGGTTCACATGGAGCCTCTGCCCTCTCCGATCCGCCAGCCGACTGACCACCCTGCAAATCTTGCCCACTTTCTACAGTCATTCTCCGGGATATTCAGCCCACGCTTGAGCCTTCCGCCACAACGTTGGCAGGACCATCGCATTTGTCTCCTTCCTGGTGTGGCCGTACTGATACCCTTCTCTCCAAAAGGACGAGATCGAGCGACAATGTGATCTCCTCCTCTAACAAGGTCTCATTCGGCGCAATGTTTCCCCTTTCTCATCCCCGATACTATTGGTGCACAAGAAAAACAATTCGTGGCATGTGTGCGTGGACTACCGTGCACTCAACGCCATCACGGTCAAGGACAAGTTTCCCATTCCGGTGATGGTGGAACTCCTGGCCGAGCTACATGGGGCGTGTTTCTTCTCCAAGCTCGATCTATCTTCGGGTTATCATCGGGTTCAGATGGCGGATGTTGACGTGGAGAAGACTGCATTCCACACGCACCACAGTCACTTTGAATTCTTGGTTATGCCGCTCGGCCTAACGAACGCTCCTTCTACCTTTCAAGTTTTGATGAACAAGGTATTCCAACCATTTATCCGCAAGTCCGTTCTTCTTTTCTTTGACGATATTCTTGTGTATAACAAAACTTGGGCGGACCACCTACAACATCTCCATGCCGGCCTCAGTTTGGTGCACACACACCACTTGGTTCTTAAGACTTCAAAGTGTTCGTTCGGACATCATTCAATCTCCTATTTGGGACATGTTGTGGACAGTTCGAGTGTATCAGCCGTCCCGACAAAACTCCAAGGAGTGGCGTCGTGGCCCATGCCTCAAACCCTCACCGACTTACGCAGTTTTTTTGGCTTCACGGGATATTACCGCCGCTTCATCTGCGATTATGGTACCATTGCCGCGCCTTTGATCGGGTTGCTCCAGAAGAACGCCTTTACATGGACGGACGCCGCGACTCAGACTTTCCACTCTCTCCAGGCGGCATTATTGTTCTCTCCGGTCCTATGTCTACCGGATTTCGCCTTACCATTCCTAGTCGAGTACGACGCCTTCGGCCTAGGCTATGATGCGGTGTTACAGCAGGAGGAACATCCCATAGCCTATTTTAGCTGCCAGACCGCCATACATCACCGCAAGTTGTCCGCGTATGAACAAGAGCTCATTGGCCTTGCGAAGGCCGTTCAACATTGGCGCCCTTACCTATGGGGCCCGCCCTTCATAATCCGGATGGACCACTACAACCTCAAATATTTGCTCGAACAACGGCTCTCTACTGCATTACAACAACGGTGGGTGAGTAAACTTCTCGGCTTCGATTCCCAAGTGGAACATAAAGCCGGTGTGCTCAACCGCGCCGCCAACGTGCTCTCTCGCTAGGACACGCCAACCGACGCCTCCATCCATGCCATTTCCTTCCCAACTGCGGATCTTCTTTCCTTACTCTGCCAGGAGATTCACAATCTCCCAACCATAGTTGTCAGGATCGCGATCCGGATCATAGGATCTTACGATCCTACAATCCAGATTTTGTAAATCGATCCTGATTTTGTAAAGAGAACCTCGATCCGACCATACTATCTAATCTGATCCTACCTAAAAATGATCTCATCTAGGATTTCGATCCTGACAACCTTGCTCCCAGCTTGTCCGAACTCCTCCACCGGGAGGAAAATGGCCTCACGGACCAGCAGTGGACAACCCGTCATGGTTGATTTTCTACCGCAATCGGATGTACGTGGACACAACGTCTCCTCTCATTTCCTCCATTTTAGAGGATGCCCATTCTTGCAGCCACAAAAGTGTTCACCGCACTCTCTAACGCATATGCATGCAATTCTTTTGGAAAGGAATGCGCAAGTACGTCCATGCCTTCATTGTCAATTGTGTCGTATGTCAACAAAACAATTGACATACCGGTGCTTACACAGATTTGGGCGGACTTCTCTATGGATTTTGTTGAAGGGCTACCTTCTGTCCACGGGAAATCCATTCTGATGGTGGTGGTGGACCGATTCTCGAAGGGAGCCAATTTTATTGCCTTGGCTCGATCGCTCGTGGCGGAGAACGTTGCACAACTTTTCTTGCAGGAAATCTTTCGATTACATGGCATGCCAGAAACTCTTGTCTCGGACCGGGATAAGGTGTTTACTAGTCACATTTGGAAAGAGCTTTTCTCCCTTAGTGGTACCAAACTGGCTTTCTCTTCGGACTACCACCCTCAGTCTGATGGACAGATCGAGGTGATCAACCACACTGTGGAGATGTATTTGCGATGTATCACTGGTGATCGGCCTCGGGATTGGCCACACTGGCTTCCTTGGATAGAATATTGTTACAACATGGCATATCACACCGCGCTGAAGACCACCCCATTTCGCCTCATCTACGACCTGGACCTCCTCGCCTCTTGTCATATATGGGTGGATCGACCCGTTTGGAGGCCATCGACTGGGAATTGGAAGATCGCGACGAGTTTCTGCTTGCCGCCCGGAACCGCCTACTGCAGACGCAACAACGTATGGAAATTGCATACAACCGGGGGCATCACAAGCTCACTCTCGCCATTAGAGATTGGGTGTGGGTGCGACGCCACCCCTTCCGTCAAGTGTCCGCTACGGGGCCTATCTCCAACAATTTGGAGCCCAAGTTCTTTGGCCCTTTTCCGATCACCAAACACATTGGGGACTTTTCCTACCGCCTCGGCCTACCACTGGAGGCCCAGATCCATGTTGTCTTTCACATTTCCCAACTCAAGTTGTTCGTGGGACCTCCACTGCCTGCTCCCCCAGTCGACGTTCCACTCCATCTTGAGGACAAGCTGTCTTCCGACGAGGGCGGTGATGTTACGACGCATGGCAAGCCAGATCCGTGTTGGTCCCGCATTTATCAGCGCCGACCACCGGCCGCGACAGCATGAGAGGATTGGATATCTTAGTTGGTACTTGGTCGCGCTTATATTTTAATTGTAATAATGCTGTTTTTATTTTGCCTGCGAGAAACTATTTTATTTTTCCATGTGTCTAAGCCCAAGTGGGGGGACGTGTTGTGTGTGAACCAATTATGAACCAGGTGGACCCTTTGTTTTGGAAGCAAGAATTAATCTACTCCTTTCTCCCTCTCTCTACCTTAGCGAAGACCCACCCGAGCCCTAGCCGTAAGCAGCGAAGCCCCCACCGCTCGGCCTCCGACGTCTCGTCGCTCCTCCCCCCTCTCGGTCTTTCGATCTCTCTCTCTCTTTCTCTCTCTCGGTTCCTTTCGGCAATCCCCCCATCTCCAACTATTGCACCGGTCAGATCCAAGACGGGTTCTGCCGAACCTTGGAGGAACTCATCTTCTTCGGGTCCTATCACCAGATCTATGTCGGGAGACCACATCATGCTCTTAGTTATGAGCACACCGATACAACATCACAATCCCCGACTATCGGGTTCTCCCATTCTGATGAGGTTCATTGTGTTATCGTTCAGGATATAGGACATGTAGGGACCCAATGGCCTACAAGGAGTCCACTCCTCTGTAGTGATCATGAGCCTACTCCTGACTCGATAGTGGATGATGAGGGAGATAGTGCCACGACTGTTGAGATTGTTTCTGAGAGCAACACAATTATATCATTAAAGTTAGACTTGAGGAAGTGTTTATTACCTACACCTCTTCTCGATGGGGATGAGATTCCGATGAGTGATCCATTTCTGAGTACAAGATTCTTGATGCCTCTTCTAGTCATATCTCAGAGTCTCCCCATCTATGAGGTTTTCGAATCTAGTGTTGTGTACTTAATGATGACCCCCTTACATTTAAGTCCGTTCCTAATATTTAGGGACCTACGTCGGTACTCGTCACATTTGCGATAAATTTCGTTATACCCCTCCCGGTGAGCCACTAGATGAGTTTTCACTTTATGGAGACATTCTACACATCATAAAGTGGCATCCCAGTGCCAAAGTCTTACACAGTTTTCAAGATGTTTATCTCACACTCGACTAGTATTTCTACACGCCGCCTAGAGAGCCTCCAGATAAACCACCACTAATTATGGATGTGTCTACTATCTATCAGTTAGTCGAGAGTGAGAGTGCTCTCGATAACCCAATGATCGATTCCATCATCATTAGTACTAACACATCAAGTGATTATTTAAATGATCATTGCACTTGTGATGAATTTTTTTACACCCCACCCACTGAATCTCCTGATCATTTGCCTCTCTGAAATGAAACCCAGATGGATGTAGAGCTTCCGCATAGGAGATCTGTTATGTTTGCCGACTATCATTCATTGTCATTGTGTGACATGCATGAGTCTATCCGACGTAAGAGTACTTACAATAAAATTATTTAAAAATCTTATGCTGATAGTCACAAGAGATTACAAAGCTTCAAAGAAGGAGAACAAATGTTGATTTATATATATGATGAGAGGTTCCCCAAGGGAACTGCACGACAATTAAATGTCAAGCAAATGAGTCCTTACACGGTTATTAAAAGATTTGGAACAAATGATTATGGATTAAATTTTTCACGGAGCATGAAAGTTTCACTTGTATTCAATATGTAAGATTTGACTCCATTGTTCGAGCTACATGACTATATGTATTCTTCGCTTCCCGCCACTTCAGCTCCCTAGCCTCAGCTTTCGCCTACTACTTCACTACAACCCAGTCGTTGCTTACTACCTTACTACAACACCCAAATTTCACCTGCTATCTCAGTACAACTCCAGGCTTACTGCACTATAACTCCAGTCTTTGATACCGATCAATCATCCGGCTTCTTCCACATCAGTACTACACTGTCGTCAAGGCGCGCTCCTAGGCGCACCTGAGGTGCCGGGCGCAGCCCGCCGCGCCTCAGCATGGCTGAGGCGGGCAATGTGCCCCAGGCGCGCGCCTTACAGGTTCCCAGGCGCACCAAAGGCGCGTCTGGGCCTTTCAAGGTGTTTTTTTCAACTTTTTTTGGGAGATGGGCAAAATTATGATCTTAGACTCACCCAAGGCACCCATAGGCACACTTGGGGGCCCAATTCGCTGAAATTGCGCGAATTGGGCGCCCAATTAGCTGAAATTAAGCGAATTGAGCGCAGTTTTCGGCGAATCGGGTGCCCAATTCGCTCAATTTCGGCTTCGCTCAATTTCGGCGAATTGGGCGCCCAATTCGCTAAATTTCGACGAATTGGGAGCGAATTGGGCCGCTCAATTTCGGCGAATTGGGAGCTCGCCCAATTCGCTCAATTTCAGCGAATTAGGCGTCCAATTCGCACAATTTCCTTTTTCCCCCAATTTTGCGCCTCACGTGCTTCAGGCGCGCGCCTGCACCTTGGTTCTAGGGCCCCTTTGCGCCTCGGTGCGCCTTGCGCCTCAGTGCGCCTTGCACCTTTAACAACATAGGTACTACATTCTCTGACACATGCATCATCTTGGTTTCTTCCGCAGTACAACAACAACATAACCCATATAATCTTCAATCATTGGGGGTATGGGCGGGGGAAGATTGGAAACAGACCTAACCTTTGATACTATGCACAAAGTGGCTTCTCTCAGAGGAGAAAGACCTAACCTTTGACAATAAATGCACAAAGTGGCTTCTTCCGCAGTAGTACCATAAAATCCTCGATGTCGACGCCAACAACATTACCATCGTCACTACCTTCAACATTGATGTCCACTACTCCGACTCCGTCATCTCCAACACCATCTCCTATAGCAGCAACATCGCCTCCAACACTATTACCAGCTTAAGTAGTACCATCCTTGGTTCCATCGTCAACATCATCTTCAACAGTACCATCCTTAGTTCCATCGTCAGCACCAACTTTGGTGACACTGTCTCCGGCCCCGCAGTAACTGCACCCTCGAGCCCGGTCAACGAATTCAAGACACCATCAGAGCTTGAGAGATTTACCTCGCCCTCATATGAGAGCACGATCATCTTCATTCACGAAGATGAATGCTTTCAAGGGTGGGAGAATTGTTGAGGACCGCGACACACATCGACTACACGATGGTCAGAGTCGTCCATTTTATGCGGATCGACGACCCGAAACATATAACACCTTTCTGAATAGTAGGTAAATGGAGATTTTCCAAACATTATACAACTTTTTCATTACTGCTTTCTAGATAGCTCTAATTCCATCGCTGATATCCCACCACTATTTCTATACAGCCACATTGCCACAACTGTTCCAAACACAGCCTTAATTGAAGAAAATTTTGATCTTGTCTCTTTCGGGACACCTTGTTGTAGAAGTCTCCATTGACCTCAACCCACTAGACCTCAATTCATCAAAAATATCCTTAGGATTGATGTAGATGTCCATCATTGCCATCTTGAGCAGTCTAAGGATATTGGTGAGCATTGAAACCCTTGTGATATTCCTGAAAATTATTATCCTAGCGTTGATTGACATTATAAGCATAATTAAAATGATCATATGTTTTTTCCATGACCAACTTGAATTTGAATCAATATTGAAAGCCCATACCCCTACTATCGACATGATTCAAATATTTGTCTAGACTGAATATCTTAACTTAATGATACAAACTGTGGATTCACTATTTGTTATTTATTTTCTTGGTTTTTCTCTGTGCAGGAATTCACAATTCCATTGCGTTTAACACCCTGCATTGACATTAGTCTGGCTAGACCAACTACTACTGAAGCCTCTGCTTCAGAATTTTGAACTTCAGTTATGGGTTGTGCCAACTATTTTGCAAACCAATGGATTCTTTTCTATCACATAATTTGTTAAAATGCTTCTTTAATCTGAAATTACTTGTAAGCAACTGATACGATCACGGATAAATTATAGGAGGAATCCGGCAAGGGAAAGGGCCGGTGAGGGTGAGCGAAAATGAAGGAGGACAAGAAGAGACGAAATTAGGGAACAACCCTAGAAACCTTCATACATTCCAAGATAAAGATTACAAGGTCCGTCAGCCCTCTTGTAGTGGCGATGAGCGAATATAAAAGGAAATACTGAAATTAGGAAATACTGGAAATTAGGCAATACTTAAATTAGGAAATACTAGAAATACTTAAAGTGCATCAACAAACATAACAACCTATTTATTATTAAATATTCTTTGCAGCCTCGGTGGGCCCTTGCGATATACACGCCCGACGCGTGTAGACTTGTCATGGTGGCTCGTCGTCGTGTAGTTCCGTAATATTTGGACACATAACACTCCATCCTTCCTTCAAAACAAGCTTTCCCTCAAGCTCGTGTACCAAGCGAGTGGCCGGATCATCTGGTACATTGACCTCCCGCCAGAACAAGGCCAGGTAGCACATAGCAGTAGCGACAGTGTTGGTGAGTAGCGGCGGCGCCATCAGAAGGATAGGCGGCAGAAGTAATGGCTTTCGTAAGGCCGGCGGGGTGGTGGTGAGCAGCCACCACAAGGATGTCAGAGACGCGGAGATCGACAACAAGAATGGATCTGTCGGGGGAAGCGGGGCACGGGGCGGCAGAAGAGGCAGCGATGCGGCCGGTGGAAGCGGCCTGGCAGGGACCGGCAGAGCGAGTGCCGAGAGAGGAGACAATGAGATGATCGGAGGGGGGGGGGCAAGACTGGAGCCGGCGGAATAAGAGCCGATAAAGGGGGCGACGAGTTTACTGGACGATGCGACAGAAGAGGCAGTGATGCGGCCGGTGGAAGCGGCAGAGGGACGACCACCGTAGAGAGAGATGGTGCATTAGCAACCGTGGAGAGAGGTGGCATGGCCGAAAAACTTTTGCATGGTGCAGAAGGCAGCCGTGGTGAAGACATCTTAGGGCAGGGAACCTCGTGGGGGGTTGCAGAAGCCTGTCCGTGGTACACAAGAAGATGATCAACTTTGGCGTGGAGGGAGGCGCATGTGGCCAAGATTTGTCAACTAGGTCAGAAAAATCTAGCCGAGGGTTGGTGGTCGATGACAACAAGAACAACGGCCTGTGAGCGGCGGATTGGGCGGCGGCCATGGTGCCCAGGATGTAAGCTGGATGTGATGTCGATAATGTCTGTGGCGGCACAACGGTCGACACAACGGAATAGAGGCACGTGGCGACGACCTTCTTGCAGCAGAAACGAAAGGGGAAGCAGATCCGACTGACAGAATCCCTGCGACACGGGCGAAGGACGGTCGTTACTTGGAGCGGAGCGGGGCTAGGCGCTGAAAGAGAACGATGCAGAATAGAGGCCTTGGGCGGCGGAAGATCCGGAGGGCTGCATCGGCGGGGTTGGGGTGCGGCTGGATCAACCAGTTGTTGGAGGAGGCTTTGTGGCAGATCAGGGCAGATCGAGTTCAGAAAGGATGCCAGAGGCCGATCCGGTTGCTGGAGGAGGTGGAGCGGGCCGATCCGGTTGCTGGAGGGCCGATCCGGTTGCTGGAGGGTAGGACATGGCAGATCGGCGCTGGCGGCGTGATGTCGGAGGCTGATTGGGGTCGGGATGTTCGACAAGGGTGAACCACGCGTCGGCTGGGTCGCGCATCGTGCGGAATGACGACAACAATCGGGCCGCTCGTCTTTCCTATGGAGACGCGGGATCGGGTGCTGTGTCGCAGAAACAGGGCTGTGTCGCGATGATGCAGGTCGGCGGGGATCGGTTGCTGTGCGGGTCAGTGGACCAGGGAGATAGATTTCTGAATTTCTTAGGCAAACCCGAGCACTAGCGGCGAGAGCGGGCAGTGCGGTAGGTCGGACCAATTGATACGATCACAAATAAATTTCAGGAGGAATCCGGCAAGGGTAAGGACCGGCGGGGATGAGCGAGAATGAAGGAGGACGAGAAAAGACGAAATTAGGGAGCAACCCTAGAAACCTTCATACATTCCAAGATAAAGATTAGAAGGCCCGTTAGTCCTCTTATAGTGGCGAAGAGCGAATATAAAAGGAAATACTGAAATTAGGAAATATTAGAAATTAGGAAATACTGAAATTAGGAAATACTAAAAATGCGTCAACAAATATAGCAACCTATTCATTATTAAATATTTTCCGCGGTCTCGGTGGGCCCTTGCGATATACGCACACGGCGCGTGTATACTTGCCATGGTGGCTCGTCGTCGTGTAGTTCCGTAACATTTGGACCCGTAACAGCAACAGTAAGGATTAGTTTAACCTAAATATCTGATCTAACTAGAAGTATAAAGTACTTCTGCCTTTCCATTAGTTCAGATATGGACAGTTAATTTTTCAGGATGTGCTATAGTACAAATTGAAGTCACCGTGCTTATTGGAGTTCCTTGTAAAAACTGCTCCTTTGGAAAGATGAAAATGTTTGATATAAATGTTTGATTCTTTATTTAATTCATAACTTGAAAAAATACATTAGGGCGTCATGTTCTCAGACATAGTGTTACCTGTTTTAGTTTGATGAATGCTATTTAAATTAAAAGTGTGTTGAGGCTTATACTTAGGATGCTCACATGGGTAAATGCAATTGAGACTTCTTATAGTGCTCTTAATTAAACAACTTGCTCGTCTTCATTTGTATGTCTATTTATTTTCTGCATCCTTCCATTTTATTTGAACTTGTTTGGTTTGTTCCATATTGAATTTTAGGAAATGTTTGTCAAGTTAGAGTAAATCATACATGTTTGCACAAGTTTTGGATTCATATAAGTAGCTGCCTTCTCCATATTTCCAGAAACTGTTGTCTTTGACACATCTGCTGGTAGAGAAGAAAGTTTTTTTTGGAGTTCTTAATATGTTGCTGAATATTAATTGTTAAAAATATAAGCTATCAGTGGTTCTTGATGTCCCCTTCAGGCTATATCATATTTTTTCCCTTTTGTAGTAATAAGAGATAATTATGCTGTTCCTCTTTTAGAAATATTCAGATTTCATCTCCTTGCTTTAATATGTTCCGAATGTGCAATATACACCTTTTGGGTTTCGGTGATTGTCTTGCACGGAATTTGAACATGTGTTGATAACATTCTTCTGCTTGCTATTGCTGCTGTTGTAGGTTTTATTTTTTGATTCTGACCTGGATGGTGAATCCTTGAACTTCCGTGAAGTGTTCCTCCAAAGCCAGGCGCTTGAAGGGATGACAATGTCCATGGTGAGCATCATTGCTTTAAATTGGTTATATACTCCCATTTCTCGCGCAATAACTTCAAAATTTTACATTTAGCTACTAAATAGCCTTTTCTAAATTTTTTGTCTGTAAAGTGTAAACGATTAACGGTGAGGACAAGTGACAAAGAATAGTGTGGCATTTATCAACCCCTAAGTATGAGCACCCTCACAAGTATATCAATTCTGACTCTAACATTTGATTGGCTAAGGGCGATCAGGATCTTTCTAGATAACTTGGTACATGTTTCTAGTGAAGAGCTCTTACAGATACTATTATAGTACAAACGAGTGGAGAGCAAGTGAAGAATGCTAAGCACCGGACCTATACTCGACGAATTGTCGAAGGACTGTGAACTTGTTATGTGTCGTATTATGTGTCGGTCATGTTATCATGTTATGTTATGTGTCGGTTATGTTATTGTTATGTGTCATGAATATTGTTATTTATGTCTTTATGAGAGTTAGGTGAGTGTTGAGAAATTATTAGGTGAGTCATTATTATGTATAGCCTATATAAAGGCATGTGGGGGTATGTATGAAGCAAGCAAGAAAAATATTCTATTTTCTCATCTTCCTTGTGAGATCTTGGTGACTCTCTCCTCTGACGAGCAACCTCGCTTAGGCAGCCGCGGTCACGGCTCCATAGTATCCCCGCCTTCTTCCATCTCCACCACCATCATCTCTACATCCGACCTCCTTCGAAGAAGGACCATAACAACTTGGTATCAGAGGCACTCGATTCTCTTCCACCGACGAACATCCCTCCCTCAGCTTCACTCGATTTCAACCAGTCCCTTCACCTCCTCGATTGCAACCAGTCTCTCTGCCTCCATCAGCTTCCCCCGATCGCAACCAGTCCGGACATTGTCCCTTCCCGCGTGCCCCTGCGACACCAGAAGCTCCGCTATTATCCGACACCCAGCTCCCCGCCGGGATCCGACCGGCCATCTCCACGTCCAGGTCAACGCACGCCGTACACGACCTCTGCGTCCAGGTCAACGCGGGCTTTCCCCCGGGCTTTCCGCCGGGCTCTGACAACCGCAACCTCTTCCCCCTGCTAAACGACCACTCCGCCTCCTCCATTCTCCTCGAGCCCTGCCTGCACACCAGCGCCCTTTACCCTCATCGAGCCGCACTCCATCGAGGACTTCACGGGCCGCACGCCGGTCTGTCGACTTCTTCGTCTGGAGCCGCACACTTATAGTTTTTAATTTAATTTTCTTCCTATCCCGTTGACCCCACCACCATTTCTCCTTTTTATTTCTTCCAATAGCCTCCTATTTCTACCCAACCTCCAAACCAGCCCTCCTTCTCATAATTTCCAGCGGGGCGCCAATATTGGGCGCCACCGGGGCTCTCGTGGTCATTCCCAGCCAGCGTCCTCGACGCACTCCAACCGCCCGGTCACCCGTTCCTCTACTCGCTCCTCCTCCCGCACTATGGGCGGCGCATCTGAGCAACTCAATCAAATTATGTCCATGCTACATGACCTCTTGGCGCAACAAGCTGCACACACTGCTCTCGCGGACCGACATAAGGAGGCCATTACTGTGCTCGCCAAGCGCGTCGATGATCTGTCCTCCACCCCGACACACGATCATGCTAGCAGAAGCCAGGCACAACCACTTATTCGTCAGGGTTCGCCGCCCCTGACCGTTCACGAGCCGCCACCACAAGTCCTCCAAAAAAGCTTGCCCTCAAGCTTTACCTGATGCCCTCATCGTCAGATTCCTCGACGTGTAGGTAGAAAAGTTGTGTGCACCTGTGGCCGCGAGTGTACTGCTCGTCGCAATTGAAACATAATCGTTGCGCGCGGCGCTGCAGCATCTCAGCCCGAGATAAGCGGCAGACCCGTGGTGCCAGGGGACCCTCGCATCGGTCCCGTGGAACAATGTTGGTAGCAGGTGGATATGCCTCTTGGGACAGCTGGAGGCGACGATCGAAGAGCCGAGCCAGACTCATAGCAGTCACTAAGTCTGGAGAGGCCTCAAACTCAACTTCCAGTTGCAATCGCTCGCGAAGTCCGGCGGTGAAAATGTTGACTTGCATATCCGGGGCAAGAGGGACATGTGCTAAGAGAAGCTGAAATTGTTCCATGTACTCGTCCACAGTACCTGTTTGACGTAGAGATGTGAGTGCGCCGAGCGGGTTACTGCAGATAGGAGGTCTGAAATGCAAGTTGCTGAGCCGCTTGAAGTCATGCCAAATCAGATTTGGCCGGTCGGTGAGAAGTCGAGAAGCCCATAAAACAGCATCCGGCCACCTTTTAAGAAGGACCATAACAAAACTCTTGAAGAGCTGCGCGAGTGAATCTGGGAATTGCCATGCTCACATAAATAGTTATTAATTAATTAGTAAATCATTTATTGATTTGTGTTAATTAATTAGATTATTTTGTCTTGTAGTCATTTTATCTTGTAGTGGTTCTTTATCCGCTACAAGACCTTTCCTTCTTTTTCTTATTCTTTTGTCAGTCGGTGATGAGAGCGCGAATGAAGGCCTATTATTAATTAGATTAATTAATAATTTAATTAATTAATTAATATTAATTAATTAGATTATTTTGTCTTGTAGTCATTTTATCTTGTAGTGGGCCTTTATCCGCTGCAAGACCTTTCCTTGTTTTTCTTATTCTTTTGTCAGTTGGTGATGAGAACGCGGGTGAAGGCCTCTTATCTAAGAGGTTTGGGGATCGAGTCTCAGCCTCAACAACTTGCCGCATAGTGGTGACTCCATGGCGGGTGTTAACTCCAGGTGGGCCCCCTGGTGGGACTTCAGGGTGGCAGGCAGGTGTGACGCCTGTCCTGCATCAACCTATTTCTATTTCGCCTTCTTAGGGATGATCTGTATCCTGTAGGAGGGTTATCTCGTTCTTAAGATGATTTTATGAGTCCTTACTACGTCCTCTTAGATCTTAATATTATGGGTTAGGTCCCATAACAAGTATATTATACATTAGTTTGGAGCCCGAGGGCACCTTGGGAAGTACTGCCAGGCTCGGGCACAAAACAAACTGCTTTGATCATCATGTAGGCCTATTGACGCAGGGTGAATCTATAAGTGGCGGATTAATGGTGACCTAACCCTACATGCTATGCAAAAGTCCGACGATTAGAACACAATTAAATAATAAATAATATCATCCCACGCAGATAAGTTCATAACAAGACACAAATAATTTATTGGGGCAGACAGACTTAGGCTTTCCTCCGCGTGGAGGGACAAAGGTAGAGCGCACGACGAATAAATCCTGCAAACCACAATAATAATCTAACAAACAACTATCATACAAGATATTTAAAACAAGTACAAGATCCAATTCAATATAAATATGCTGAAAATAATAATCCAGTACCACAAAATCTCACCAAATAGCGGGCTGATCAAGATACTGAAGAATCCGGAGCCGGGGATGCATGCATGCACGCCGATCCAAGGTGGAACCGGTTGCAAAAAATAGCGTAAGTGGTTGTCCTCAGCGGTGGATGGTGGACTCAGATCGAAAATGGATAGATCCGGGCGGGGAAGAGTGGATCTGACAATATGAGATCAGATCCGGGGTGAAAATTCCGGGTCGGGGATGATCCGGGTGGCGGGAGGATAAGGGTGGTGGTTTCGCGGAGAGAACGGGGTTGGCAGCAAGGGAAAATTAGGGTGACAAGGTGCTATTGCTAGAGGTGAACAAGGGGTGGCTGGGAGCCTTATAGGGGAGTTGGGAAGTGGCGACAGTGAGAGGGAGGAGGAGGGGCTAGGTGGCGGTTGACTGGGAGGAGGACAAGGGGGCGGCAATTGAGAAAAAGGGAAGCCGCAGGGTGGCGGTTTGCTAGGAGGGAGGGCTGGGGCCGGCGGTTGAAATAGGAGATTTACTGTTCACTAAACTATATTAGTGACCAATAAATTTTATTTTTCTAAAGTGCCTAGAAGAGGGAGGGGTCTGCTAGTGGAATTTCTGGAACAACAAAAACAACCATTGTAGTGGGGCTGTGGGGCTACGAATGAGGGTTTCAGAGGGGGAAGAAGGAGTCCGGGGTTAGGGCAATCCTTGGGAAGGGAGATACAAGCCACGGAGTCGTCATCTAGGGTTCCATGTAGTCGGCGCCATGGTGGGATCGCCGGATTTTGGGATTTTCTTTCTCCAAAATCTGCAATGATTCAAGTCAGCCCACTACTCATCTAGTTATAATAAAATAAAAGTTAGAACATCCCACATTCGACGACTATGATTGGCCGGAGGTGGGACCACTCAAATACAATGATAATAAACCAAAAATACTAAAGTAATATATGAAATCGATTCGCAACGCGAATCTTCGTCGATCCGAGCACGCCATATATGGAAAGTTGCCAATTGGCCTTGAACGGGCCCAAAACTCGTCCTCCACTGCAGGTCCTCGTCTATGCTCCGCGTCACCTATGTGTGGCGGGGTCCCTATCAAAAAAAACGGTTAGTGGTATATGGAGACAATCAGAGTTCAACATATTTAATCAAAAATGAGAGAACAAAGCATATTAATATTGGATATCAGTTCATTCGGTATTATTGAGAAATTTAATATTTTTGTTCAGAAAGCAAGTAAAGTTGAAAACTCAACCAACTTGTTGACCAAACCAATTCCAATAGAAAAGTTCATGCATGGCTCGGACACTCTGAAATGTTGTTTCTGACCTCAAGGGATATAACAGATGGGATACTTGAATATTTTCGCAATGATATATGTCTTGGGGAGGAGAGATTTGTTATTAATGGCTTTAATTCCCTTTTAGCGTAGGAGCAGCTCATTGATCAATAAATAATTTTAATGGAAAGATTAAGTGATTTTGTTATTTCCACAACAACTTCAGAACAGAAGCAAACTAGTGGACAATTCTTCTGGAGAGCCACCCGTTTGCAAAGTCGCAAAAAGGAGTGAAGCTAAAGCCTGCTGCCACTGCATAGCAGTTAGAGATTTATGGAGAGAAGCAACATACCATAAGTTTGAAGCAACTAACAACAATTCATCTGCTGTCACGAGTGATATTATTGTCTCTATTAGTGCAAAGAATCTCAGCGACTGACAGTAAGGAGAAGCCCATGTTCTTATTTCTTGTTTTTCTCAATATAGTTGAGAAGACAGGGGAAGAAGGTTCCAGTGAGCTTTATGTTCTGTAAATAAAATAAAATCCATGTGTTTGCAATCTCAAATTTATATAGCAAAAAGGTTATCATCCTTCTCCGTGCTTGCAGATTAATCACACTGATTAATTGAAGACACGCAAATAACTATATCATTTATATCTTTACTCTAATTTTGTTTTACTTTGAGCTCCGTTTGGCACGGTGGTAGCGGTCGTAAACATATGGGTTAAAACGTCATTGTTTAAGAATCACCTAACAAACATTATCCATTTGAACATAAAAGTGGATGAACTTCCTTAGGTAGGCGTTAACAAATGAAAATTTAACCCCCGAGTTCATGACCGCCACCACCGTACATAACGGAGCCTTGATTAAATGGTTCCACATTGTTTTGCAACAGTTCGATTTTAAAGATGACTTGAGTTTAATTAGATTGATTACTGACATTTGCCTTCATATTCTATTAAAATCCTTCTAATGAAAGTATGATAGATATTGTTATGGCTACGAGATTCGTGACCTGAATTGTGGGTGCAGTAGACTAGTTGGAGCCTGAAGAGCTAGTAGGGCCATTATGGTAATATGTTTGTGTATGTAGAGAAGAACAAGAAAAATAAAAGAAACAGTTTATTTATTTCGCATGAATATATACAAGTATTTGTACATTTATATAGGAAGAAAGAGGGAAGAAATAACCCCATTCTAAGATGTGAGACTAAAAAAACTAAAGAAAGTGAGCTCTAGCCGGGCCTTGTTATTGGGCATTTGTACATAGTTTATTCAACACTCCCCCGCAGCTAGAACATACAGATCATATACACCAAACTTGGACAAGAACTGATAATATAACAGTCATGGTAACGCCTTACTGATAATATCCGCCACTTGCCCAGCAGCTGGAACATGTTTTAATTCCAGTTTCTTCAGTTGAACCTTCTCCCGAATGAAGGGATAGTCGACTTTGATGTGTTTGGTGCATTCATGAAATATCAGATTCTTGGCAATATGTATATCAACTTGACTGTTGCAATAAAAAGTAGCTGGTGAGGGAAGTTTAACACCAAGGTCACTTAGATGGCTTTCCAACCAGGTGAGCTCGGACACAACAAAAGCCATTGAACGATACTCAGCTTCAGCAGAAGAGCGAGTAACCACAGACTACTTCTTGCCGCGCTAGGTGATAAGGTTTCCACCTGAGTGTGTACAATATCCAATTGTGGAACGACGATCATTCAAATAGCCAACATAGTCAGCATTAGAGTATGCAATCAGAGATAAGGGGGAAGAAGAAGGTTTGTATACAAGTCTTTGTCCAGGAGCTGTCTCCAAGTATCAAAGGATGCGCTCAACTGCCTGGAGATGAGAGATTTATAGATCATTCATGAATCCACTGACGAATCTAACAACAAAGGATATACCATGTCTTGTAACTGTAAGATATATCAGCTTCCCTACAAGACGATGATAATACTCTGGGTTTGGAAGGAGCAGATCAGAGTTTGAGGCAGAGCGCAGAGCTTGCGCATCATGAAGATAGTCAAGACAGTACTTCCGTTGAGATAGAACAAGTCTATTAGGACGCCGAGCTATCCCGAGATCAAGGAATTATCGAATATTTCCCAAGTATTTAGTTTGGAAAGCAGAAGCCTAATGTTGCTTGATCATGTGTATTCCTTTGACATAATCACCCATAATCAAGATATCATCGACATAGACAAGAGAATTATTGTGCCTGTCGGACGATGTCGAGTACATAAAAAGAAGTCACCCGAGATTCGAATGAACACAACACCACAAACAACCTAACAAAACTTGTCAAACCATGCTCGAAGAGACTGTTTGAGAGCATAAAGAGATTTTTTGAGATGACATACTAGAGACTTCCCCGTTGTCTCAAACTTGATAGGTTATTGCATGTGGACAGTCTCCAGCAGATCGTCATTGAGAAAAGCATTTTGACATCCAATTGATGTAAATGCCAATTTCGCTGAACAACGAGGTAGATTAAGACACGAGCAATATTCAGTTTTGCGACAGGCGGGAAAGTTTCATCATAATCAAGAACTTGTTGTGTGAATCAACAAGCCACAAGACAAGCCTTAAGTCATTGAACTGCCCCATCAAGACCATGTTTTATGGACCCACTTACACCCCACTCAAGGTTGGTCAGGTGAAAGGGAAGCAAGATTCCAAGTCTGATTTACCCGAAGTGCAGCCATTTCCTCATCCATGGCCGGCTGGCCGCACACTACCACAGATGCTGAAGAGCCTCATGTAGAGAGTTAGGAGTGAAAATAGACATCAAAGAAGAAGCAAAGTTGTGAAGTACTGAAAATAGGCGATGTATGGACACATAATTTTCCATAGGATGAACGGTTGATACAGGTGCTAGATCTTCAGGTCGCGTGATATCATTTGGAGAGGTTAATTGTTTGAGGGTATTTAGAACGAGGAGGACGACGAGCGTACACACGATGAAGAGACAGTTTGTACTGTACGATGATGGATGTTGGGTTTATAGGTGGTTGAGGAGAAGTAACAGGGATGGTAGGGCGTGGTAGTGTTGGATGTATTGGAGAAGTTGGGTGGGAAGAGTGAAAAGACTGATCTTTGAGAATGGTTACATCCGCAGATTTAACAACCTTGCGATCATTTGGAGAGTACCAAACATTGCTTTTTTGAGTATGAGAGTAACCAACTAACATATATTTGGTTGCACGTGGAGCAAGCTTGTCGGTGGAGGGGCCAAGACAGCAGACATAACAAGTACATCCAAAGACACGAGGAGTGACTGGAAAGGGAAGTGTGGAGGGAAATAGAAGACTGAAGGGAGTCGCATAGTTGAGAATGAAGGAGGACATGCAATTGATGAGGTGACAAGCTGTAGAGACCGCAAAATGCCAATAGAGTTTGAGAATCTGTATTTCAGACATAAGTGAGCGAGCAACAAGGTGACAATTTTTTTCGCCCAGCTACACCATTTTGTTAGAGTGTATATGCTCATGAGGTTTGATGGATGATCCCCAACTCGATACATAGATTATTAAAATCACGACTCATGTATTCACGCTCATTGTCGGTGCCAATTGTTTTTATGCAACGTGAAAATGTGTAAGAGTTTTAACAATAAAGGCACGAAGCACACGCGGGAGTGCAGAACGACCGTGAAGTAGACAACCACGTCATGCGAGAGTAATCTTCAATAAAAGTAAGAAAATAACGGTAACTAGAAACACTAGCAGTTATATATGGTCCCTAATTATCAGAATGTATCAAAGTAAAAGGAGCATTACTCCAAGTACAATAAGAGACAAAAGAAGAGCGATGCTGTTTGCCAAAGATACAGGATTTGCAATTAAAGTTGGCGAGTGAGAGATCCAGAAGAGTTTTTTTGAGAATTCGGAGAGGAGCATTCCCAAGGCGCCGATGCCAATCAATAGAGGTGATAAAGAAGAGAATTGTGAGATGAACTCGCAAAATGTAGAGCCCGTTGGACAATTTTCCTTCAGCAATGATATTTTGCGTCTGTCGATCTTGCACAACAAAAGAAGATAAAGAAAAGGTTACAATGCAATCAAGATCTTGAGTGATACGACTAACATAAAAAAGATTGAAAGGAGAGCCGAGAACATGAAGAACCGAGCGATGAGAGATAAAAGAAGTAAGGAACATATCAACAGAACCAGAAACTGGGGTTGTGTCATCGTTGACCACTGTGATGAACTTGGGATGCATCAAGTCCAAGTACTGCGGTGGTTTCTGCGGAGTAATATGGTGGGTGACACTGGAGTTCACAATCCAAGTGGAGCTATGGGAGAGACAGGGACACCTTCGTTGGAGATAGACACAACAGAGTCAGATGAACGAATGATCATCCCCTGAAGATTGAAGCCGTGTGCGCAGGGCATCAATGTCGGTGTTGGTGGTGGAAGTGGCTTCAATCGCAATAGATGCATGCTGTTAAGGGGGCATACCATGCTTACGTAAGCATTTTGCCTCAAAATTGCCAAGCCAACCACAATGAGAATAGCGAGGACGAGTCCTTCTGACGCGGCCCGTCTACGAGATCCGGTGCGAGCCCCACGAGCCGATGAAGGAGTGGGGTGAGATGGAAAGGCTTGCTGGAGGAGAGCCAGAGACAAAGTCTCGGGAGGATCGAGGGGCAGGGTGACTTTTAAAAGCATCGAGCGATGAGCACACATCCGACATAGAAGGAATGGTGGGGGAAGAAAGGATCTGAGCTCAGACGCTGTGGAGATGAGGCGGAACACGGGCCATTATCATGGAGATGCTAACGATTTATTTTTGGACACGTTGGGCAGCGAGGTCCACTGTTGGAGGTTGATGTTGAATCCAGGCCTCAACCAGAGTTTTGATACACACAACAAAGGAGGCCAGGTCTTCAGCTACCCCTAAGTCAAGAGATTGAAGGTCTATGATGATGTCAAATAAGTGTTGAGCCGTCCTTTCCAGAATAGATGGAGTGAAGTTCCTCCCACATCACCTTGAATATCTCATGATACATAGTTTTTTGATATGGTTCACTATCCATAGAGTTGAGAATCCATGATTGGACTCGGCTGTCATCACAAAGTCATTCCTCGGTGGGCTCAGAAGGAATAGCCTTTGTCAGATGATGAAGGAGGCCTTTTTTCTGAAGCACACGACGGACAGAGTGCACCCACTCATCAAAGTTCTTCTTTCTACAAAGAGAGATGACGGTGATCCGAAGATCATCACGAACAAGCAATTGCGGCAAGAACAAGCAATTGCGGCAAGAACAAGCAAGAACAAGCAATTGCGGCAAAAAATGATGATCAACAGCACTTGAAGAAGAGCCCACACGGCTAGGAACTTGGTCGTGTTGTTGACGAACAAGCAAACAACAGTGGTTGAGAGCTTGGCGATCAGGAGACCGCACAGACTGGCGGACTGGTGAGCAGCTGTGAACAAGGAAGAGCAGCCCGAAGGAATAGAGGCCAAGAGAAGATGCAGAGAAGGATCCGCACGGATAAGGAGATCGCGACAAACACACAAACTTCGAACAGGCGATCGTTCCTGCAAACAGACGAGCCCTGCTGCGATCTGAAGGAGCCGGTGGGAAGACGATCACAACAAAAGGATTGTGCGAACACAAAGAGGAGGATCTGCGCGGTTAGTCCAACGAGCATTGCGGGAAGATGCAAAGAGACTCGTTCGCGGAACCCAGCATGAGGCGCTACATAGGGCTATAAAAGCAGGGGGAAGCAAGATGGGTAGAGAAATGTAGGAGTGGGTGAAGCTGCGGTCAGCTTGAAAGGAGACCGTTAGAGATGGCGAGGTTGCAACAACAAGTCCTCAAGCCGAGCAAAAAAAAGGATTCGGGTTCCTGCTTTGATACCGTGTAGAGAAGAACATGAAAAATAGAGAAATAAAAGAAATAATTTATTTATTTCTCTCACATGAATACATACTGTATTTGTACACTTATATAGGAAGAGAAAGTGGGCTCTAGATGGGCTTTGTTATTGGGCCTTTGTTCATAGTTTATTCAGTAGTGTGAGTTGTATTCTTATATGGGAGGGGTGGTGGGTGGTACCCGAGTGTTTCATCATCTTGGTTTGTAGGGTTAGAAATTGAGCTTTGCTTGAGCTAGGGAACCAACCTTAAACCTTGTATCTTGTTTCTCTTAATGCGAATTTACTTTCTTGTTTGGATCTTCACCCCCGATTCTTAACATTTGGTCCAATCTATCATTCTTCTCCTACTATCCTAGGTCCCGAGGCCGATCAAAAAATTATGAAATCCCTCCAACCACTTGATTTGCTTGTTACATTGTTTCTTCCTAGTTTTTCCCTCGTTGCTTCTAGTGCCTATGCCAACCCCATTGTGTTCTACGGCTTCAGCAACCAATCACAACCACGCAAGCTTTGCCAAGCCCCTACCTCCATGCTACCATCGAGCTTTGTCGAGCATACCTCCCGTGTCTCCAGCACGCACGCACCAACAGTCACTTCACATCTCTAGCCCTTGCTCCCTTTTTGCTCGGTTCCAGTTCCATGGGCTTTCAATACAACAACCCAGTAAAACCACCACCACAATGTGCCGACCTGCCAACCCAACAACCTTGCCCCCATTTACGTCTCTTCTGTGTATTCCATTAACGAGTTATGTCTGAACATGTAGATGACCTTGAACACTCTTTGGGCTCTCTCTCATTTTACTTCGGGAACAATGGACACTCTTTTGCTTATATTCTTCAATTTTTCTGCCACGACCACCGACCCATCCTGACATTGACTCCCTCCGACTCGTTCACCAATAAACACATCAACGTGGGCTCTCTTGTCTGGATTACTCGTGCTGAGCAACTTTTTGGACTTCAATATACACCGGAAGGCTTCAAAGTGCCATTTTCCATGCTCTATATAGATGGATCAACTCTTCATTGGTTGCGTTGATTCTGCCAAATGAATCTAGATATAATTTGTCGACACCTTTAACGAATTGGCGGAGTAGTCCAACAATATCTTCAACCTTGCAATGACCCTTTGCCCTCCTTTGCATACATACCCCCCCTCACAAGCGCACACATGCGCGCGCGCACCCCCCCTCTCACACATTGAAATATATTTGTTTTGTGGAAGCTGGATTTACACGATGCTAATTCTTTCAACCGTTCTAGTCCAACTTCTTCCCAACACAGGCTGTTCCATACCGCCTCCAAAGATCCCTCATCAAAATACCACCACACTCAACTTGAACGGTTCTAGTCCAAGCTTTTACCCATTCTTCCCCCTCATGACAAGAATTCACCAAAACTGAATCGCTAAACACAATGACTGTGCCATCAGGAGTACCTTGAGCTTTGTTGCCAATGCTTCTGCTTATGCTGCAACCAACCGTACTCTCATACAAATCAATCTCCAAATAAAGAGCTGTATGTACTTCTATGTGCTAAAGACTGATATTACCATGGTTGACTTTGATACACTGATGCATGATGATGATCCCAAACAATATTAACCTGTTCTTTCTCCCTCGACCTTGTTGGCAAGTCATTTCCCCAATGTGATGCATTTATATAACTATAGGTTCTTTCACCAAAAATATTGGGTGCTAGTATAGTTGGAGCCTAAAGGGCTAGTAAAGGGACTATGGTGATGTGTGTAAGTGTTTTTATGTGTGTTGTACCCCAATATGGGAGAAAGTTATGTGAATGTTTCATCATCTTGACTTTTGAAGTTTTGGATTCAGACTTCGCCTGAGAGAGCGGACCAGCTCTCGAGCATATATCTTGTTTCCACTAATGCAATTATTCTTTCATGTTTAGATTTTCATCTGCATCTAAACAAAGACAAAATTTTCCAAGTGATATTTAGAGCATCCCACAACTTAATCACGCAGAAAGTTTTCTTGTTGATCATGAAGTTAATCTGCAGGATAATTTTTTTTGACTCAGATATTGGAAGAACCAAATGATGAGGAAGTCTCTTTACTCGTGGATATCTTTGGGTTAGTCTTTTATACATTGTTATGAAGTTTGACACATTTATTCTTACATGGTTGATTGATCTGATTTGACTTATTATACATGATTGGCTTGCCTCTTCTTTTTTGGTGAAAAACTATTTGATTTTTTTACATGCCTTATCTCGCTCATACTATGTATACGTTCTAGTGGAAATAGTTTTATCTATTAAAAGCTTGTTTTAGTTGATCATCAATATGAAAAACCTGCATCTCTAAATTTTCCACCTTATTGAAGTTGAGATAAACTGGGCACTTTTTTGTTGGAGAATTGAGAAATGACGGTTTGAAAAGGGTTTTTAAACCTGTTATTTGTTTCATTTATGGACTCAAGAATAGTTTTAGTTACAGCTGCTTCAATTATTATGTTTAAAATCTAGGTTATTCTTTTTTCTTAATATTCAAAACATAAATGCTATTTATAATTTTATAAAAAACAGAGTACACAATATTTTTTAATGGAGTTTTTGAACCTATATCATATTGGTCATGAGCTAAAAATATTCTTTGTTCTTTAGGCGCTTAGTGCGGTATAAATTGCAAATTCAAATATTCTTTATGATTAGTTTCAATTTATCAAACTTTTCTAGCGTAAATCTAAATAATAGTGTAGAAACACACATATTTCCCTGAATTTATTTCATTTTATTTCTATTCCGCAGCCCGTCGAGGATGGACCATTGGATCCCATCGTCGATTCTGGGTTCGATCAAGTCATCATACACTGTTTTAAATGTTCTCTGACATGTCTGCTGATATGCCGTATTTGAGGGCAAAACAATATTTTTTTCTAAAAAATAGATTATGTCCTTTTGTAAAATATATGCCGATATATCCGATATATCGGCCGACATGACTTTTGAACATATCTTCTATTATTATTTTTTATATTATGTTAGTTATGTTTAAATCATTTGTATGTATTTATTATATATGCTTAAATCGAGGACTTATTGTTTCGTTTTATTTAACATGTTATTCTTATAATCAAAATTTTAAAATATTTTTCACTATTACTTTTCTTATTTATTAAAACTTTTAAATATTTATTAGTTGATTATTTTTTATTTATAAGTTATATTTATTAAACAAGAAAAACTTATAATTAATCAAAAATATTTACATTCTTGCTCATAATTATGTGTTTCAGTTTTTATCCTATCCCAAGTACATGTGTGGGTAAAATTTTTATTAACGAAGCAAGTTCCATTTTCTTTGTTCTCATCGACTTAGTATCAGAGCGAGGAGCTGACTCCACTGTTCTCGTCCTCGTTATTCCCGCTTCTTCTCCTCCGCGACTCCTCATCTCACCCGATGAGTTCAGACAACTCGGTGACCTCACCGAGCCCTGTTGTTGCTCTAGTTGTGCGCAGTCGCTCTTTGTTACGGATCCGCCGTCTGTTATCTTGTATTATTATTATTTATATGTTGAGTCGTGTTGTATCGAGTCGTGTTGCATCAAGTCGTGTTGTAGCATTTAAGTGTTTTAATATTTGTTGTAAGTTTGTGTTATTTACGATTATGCCATCGACGCCTATTTATATAGGGCCCTTGGGGTCATGTAACCTTATGCAAGAAATGTTATCAAGTTCTCTTTCTCATCCTAAGCTCTTCTCTTCTCACCCCCTCCATTCTAGGGTTTCAACCTCTCTCTCTCACCTCCTCCATCATTTCTAAGGCTAACAACCCTTATATCCCCATCTCCATCCGCTTATCCGCAGCCATCCGACAAACCACTGTCCAGACACGTAACAAACTTGGTATCATAGGGTCATTCCTCCCTCCCGACCATTAAGTTCTCCCAGCACACGTCATCTTCTGCTTCCGCTCCTTACATAGGTACGGCTGCTGCTCATTCTAAGCAGACTCCAATTGTATTCTTTGACGCACATCGCTTCAGAGTCGCTGCACGCCCCCACACAATAAGTGTCGACATTCTTCACACCGTTCTCCTGCTTCATATCCTTCAGCAACCCCTCGCGCGATTTCCAACGCCACTAAACCTGCAACCGCAGGCTTCCGGCGCGGTCTTCTTCGATCCCCCAGCCGCAATTTGCCAACTGCTTCGTCCCTGTGCAGGCCTTCATCTCCGCTCCATCCGAGTCCGCATGCCCTTCTGCTGCGATATTGACCCGCTCGATCTTCATCGATCCCCATCAACTACCGCCTGTCATTTCCCCAACCATCCTATTTTTTTTATATTATTTTTTTAGTCCATCCGAATACCCTCCTAGACGCTACCTCTCCCATCCTTTTGTTCCTATTTTATTTTATTTTATTTTCTGGGGCCCACCACACCCTCTCCCCCTTCTAACATTCTCCGCCACGCATGCCACCCCCCATCCCTTTTGTTTTATTTGATTTTCCTCCCAACCGCCTCCTCTCTTTCCTATTTTCATTATTCCCTTTTGATTAATTTAAGGGTTTCTTAATATATTAATTATTCTAATTAATTCCTCTCTATAATAATTACGCGATTAATTAATTAAAATGTCTTCTCCAATCTCCTCCGCCAACAACGATCTCTTCGCACAAATACTCGCCCGACTTGTTAGTATGAAAGCGTGAGTCGCCCTCGTAGCTGCGCACTACGACTCGCCACCTTCCACGGGCGGCTATTCCATCACTCGCCACCCTCGTCTGCCTAATCCTTGACTCGCCTCGTGCAGTCGCCACTGTCACCGTCTTCGCCGCCGCCACCGCCGCCACCACCGGCCGTTGATGTACAAATTATCTCCACGGTGGTCGTCCTTCCACTGCTTCCGCCTCCTCTACCGACCCCCGCATTACCGCCTTCTACGATCCTCTCACCGTCTCCTCTCTCGGCTCTTGTTCCGCCGGTCCCTGCTTTGTCGTTACCATCGGCCGCTGAGCCGCCTATTCTCCCATCCCGGGCTCCAGTGACCCCGATGGATCCATTCCTGCTGCCGACCGTCGCTCCTCCGCCATCCTTGCTGTTGCTGCTCACCACCGCTCCACAGACCTTACGGAAGCCCTTACTTCCGCCGCACGTCTTCTCGCCGCTGCCGGTACACGCTACCGGGCCTTGTTATGGAGGGAGATCAAGATGCCAGATGTTCTGACCATCCACTTGGAGTTCGAGCTTGGGGTCAAGATCGATGTCAAGGACGGATGGAGTTTTACTGATCCGCTGTCAGTTATCTTGTATTATTATTATTTATATGATGAGTCGTGTTATATCGAGTCGTGTTGTATCAAGTCATGTCGTAGCGTTTAAGTGTTTTAATATTTTTTGTATGTTTGTGTTATTTATGGTTATGCCATCAACACTTATATATATAGGGCCCTTGGGGTCATGTAATCCTTATGCAAGAAAAGTTATCAAGTTCTCTTTCTCATCCTAAGCTCTTCTCTTCTCACCCCCTCCCTTCTAGGGTTTCAACCTCTCTCTCTCACCTCCATCATTTCTAGGGCTAACAACCCTTGTATCCCCATCTCCATCCATATATCCACATCCATTTGATGAACCACCATCCAGGCACGTAACACTCTTCTCCCTTTCGACTGAAGCCAATCCACGTCTTCTGCAATCGACCTTCTCCCTGCTTAACTCTCGCTCTCTCTGACCAAGGGCACCTCTTTCAGCCCTCTCGCATCTTGTTCTTGATCAAGTAAACTGTCTACTCGACTCCCTTCCCACATTGTCAGTTGCCAAAATCATCTTATGACTTTCTCGACATACTACTATATATGGCAAATGAAGTTTTAGGTTCGTGGGATATATTGGGGTGATTGCTTGTTTTTTTCCTTGTTCTTATTCATGCCGTGTTTCCATGAGGGACTCTTCAGTTTCGCCGCCTAATGTTCAAATTCTACAAATGAGTGACTTTGAGAGGACTCGTGACCACTCTGGCTCGCTGAAATCACTATTGTACCGCTTGAATGGCTTTCCACTGCTCAACAAATAAAATGCTATCCATAACCACAAGTTGTATGTTTATATTGATGAGACCGTGACTGCGCCACCCAAGTCTAATTCATTATGGAGAAATTGATCCGATAATTCCTTGGTCATCTCATAGCTTCTCCACTCTATGCCAATCAAGATATATATGAGCTCTATGCTTATGGATGCAACCTACAAGATTTGGACAAGTGCTTGTGAGACCTACTTACAAACCGACAACTTTACTCAAGAATATCAACTCACCTGCCGAATTTTTGAACTAAGAGATCCATGGATATCTTCTGACTTTTTTGAGTTTGAGAGGTTGTATTAAGAAGTAGATTATTTTTGAGAGCTTTTCTTCAGCATGCACTATATATGCTGTTCAGTTGATGAAGAAGGAAGACCGCTATTGAGTCCATTTGTTCCTGATGGGATTGAACATATGGTTTGATACTTTGCACACTCATATTCTTCATCGTTCTCCACTTCCATCTCTTAGAAAGGCATTCAACATGGTTTTGGGCAATGAAGATCGATGAAGATCTCTAAGTTCAAGCATGACTACTGATCCCTCTGCCTTGGCTTTTTTTCACCGTGGGACAGGGGGATCTCTTTCACTTTATGTGATTACTGTGGCAAGAAAAGTCATTTTTGAGAGTCATTTTTAGATTATACTCTCACCTTGCCTTTCTTGATAGGGGAATTGAAGGACGTGGTCATGTTTCAGGAAGTGGTACCAATCATAAGACCAGATCGTCTTTATGTTTTGTTTCCTACATTCCTTTATTTGGCATTTACAAAGTCATTTATGACAACAACTCCTCGTCTTCCATTGCGGGCAAGGGAACATTCCCTACTATGGAGGCGTGTGCTTCTTGGATCAGAGGACACTCTCTCAGGCTCTTTCAATGACCATCAATAACAATCCCATTGTTGATTATGTTTGCCAGTTACACTTGTGTCTCAGGCATCTATCTCCAGTTTATCTTTTAAAATTTCTTCTGTTTTTTACTTGTGCAATTAAACATTTGTCTTATGTAGTTTATGAGCTTTCTAAACATGTTCACTATAATTTTTCTCATATTTCCTCTCATAGTTTACTTTCGTTCGATGTAATTTATTTTGATGTTTGAGATCCTTCCACTGTTTATCTCTTATTAGTTATTGTTGGTTGATTACTTTTATTGATTGTTTTTCTCACACCAATTGAGTTTATCTTTTTAAATGAAAGAGTGAATTTTTACACTATTTTCAAGTGTTCCATGAAATGGTGGTAAACCAATTCAAATGTATTATTCTTGTCCTCTGTAGTGATAATGGAGGGAAGCATGTAAATCATGGGGTATTCGGGCCTTATCTTGTTAATTATGGTATTATTTATTAAATTATTTGTGTGCACACATCCACTAAAAATTAAGTAGTAGAGCTAAATAACATACACCTCCTTAAGATTGCTCGTTGTCTACTCATCACTATACATCTCCCTAAGTCTTATTGGGGTGATGTTGTGGTGTAGCTGCGGCTCATTTGAGCATCGCCTCCACTCCATAGTTCTTGATTACACTACTTATATGGCTCGACTTTCCACCCACAACATACTTCATACATCACATCTTTCTCCATGGGTTTTTGGGTTTGTCTACTTTGTACATATTCTTCAACCATATCAGGACATGCTTTGTCCCCGTGCTTAGATTTGTCTTTCTTGGTTATTCCTCTACTACGAAGGGATATTAATGTTATCATCCCAACACACATAGACTCTTTTGTACCATGGATGTTATCTTCTTTGAGGGGAAGTAAGTCTTATTTTCCTAGTTTAACTAATTTCACTCTGTGAGAATTTGAAATATTTAGTAATGTTTATTCCCAAAAATTCTAGATTATTACATTGGAGCTCCTCTTTTTACATAGTAGAGGATGAAGAACATACATTTTGAAATGTGAGACTAAATACAAGAAGAAACATATATATCGATCATTCCTCCCTCAAGCTGAAACATATATATCAATCATTCCCAGTGTAACGGCCCGTAGTTCGCCACAATTTAATTGTAGTTCTGAGCGGGTTCTCACAATAAGTTAACGCAGCAGTTATGAAAAATAATGGCACCAGGAGAAACATTAACAACATTTTATTTATTCCAGGTAATATACAATCAGTTGCCACTACACAGGGAAGAGGAAATAACATACTAAACATCTATATACATCATAGGCGAACTATAGTAGGTCTAACCCGTGGGCGAACCACGTCCTCTCTCTGGCTTTGATCCGTCTCCGCTGGTATCCTTCTAGCGGCCTCTGGTATGCTGGCGGCCTGATCCTAAAAAAAAAATCAATTAGTTTGGAAAACTAAGTGAATTCCTTACCTTTTCAATTGCACTGCAATCAGACAAGAAAGTTAGCAATAATAAGCATTTCAATTCTATTATAACCGAGCTATATCTAATCAGGTAAGGTAAAGTAAAATAGAACTATCTTTTCTTATTCGATTCATTTTTAATCATTTCTTTAATTAATTCAGTTCAAAATTCATATCAATCGTTGATTCGAAATGCTGAGGTCTATCTCATTTTCTTTAATTCTGGACCCGTCGGCCCATCACATCAATATCCGGTTTAGGGCGCTCTCACGCGCAATAGGCTTCCACGCCTCCTAAATTGGACAAATCTATATCAAATTCTGTAGTAGTTCGACCCCTCCTACGAGGTGTGAGAGTTCTACCCCCCTCACGAGGTGTAGGAGTCTGTGACAACCCCCCTACAAGGCTGAACTTTAACATTTCGATGCGTCGACGCATTTTCAATTTCATGTTCTTTTCATATTCATTTCATATGCATTATCAAAAATAGGAATTCATTATATTACTTTCCCCTCAGAGTTTCTATTGGTCGCTAATAGTTTTTAGCGATTTCATCTTTTTCATATTCATTTCATATCTGGAGCAATGTCATTCGAATAAAAATAGCTCGGAGTAAAAGAGTGTTAATTCAAATATTCAAAATCAACGTAGTAAGGACTCAACCCAAATTTTCCTTTGCCCTTGTCTCTCATAGGATTCTCGTCGCGTCTATCGCTGGATGCCATCCTTTGCAGTATCAAAAAATCATTTACTTTAGGGTTGCGCCGAAAATAAACACAAACTGACTCCTAAGACGGTCACAACTATGACCTCCAGGAGTTGCTAGGGAAGGACTAACTTTGGTGACAAATCAAATATAATTTCCGCTTAATAGCATGGGAATCCAACCTACAAAAGGCTGTAAAACCACAATTCAAGCAGCAAATCGCAGCGAAAGAGCTGCTGTTAGCCGCACATAAGGCTGCCCACAACTAAAAGCTGCCACTAAAAGCTGCCAACTGCAGCAACAAAAGCTGCAAACATCTCCCCTCCATCAACAACCGACCAACACAACTCAGCCAACATAAGGGGGTAGCAGTCCCATTAAAACAACCAGCCAGCATCAGTAAAAACTGCCAACAAAAGGGACTATTATCAATTGTTTCTCAATCAAGAATTTGTCCATAACCAGCCCACAAAAAAAGAAACATAGTAGCTGGCCAAGGAAAAAGAAAGAAGAGATCCTCCAATAGTCCATGGAGACTCAATCCATATTATTATTTCAACACCAATCAACCCAAAAGAATGAAACCCTAACCGGATAACATAGCAAATCCCCAAATCGGAAAGCCCTAAGCATAGCCCTTCTAACTCTCAACTTAGGTATGCTTAAGTTCACAATCATCAGAAACAGGGAAGGGAGAAGGAAGCTCACTATGAAGGTGCAGTCCTAGGATTGCCGACCAACAAAAGCTACAACAACGACTGTCCAGGAAGTCAGCGCCAACAACAAATAGGTAGCAATAACACCTAACAACAAGGCTAAGTAAGATGAAGGCAGCGGCAGCAGCAAGCAAAAGGAGAATTGATAGCTCTAGCACCCCCGAAGCAAGTTCCAGATGGTGGAAAATGAGTGAAATGAAAGTATCGGGAGGGACAGAGATAAATAAACAGGAGAAATATCCACCGCCTCATGTTATATATATAATATTTAATATTCCAACCCAGCAACAGGACTTTCCAGCCTAGCAGCAAGGCATTCCAGCCCAACAGTAAAACATTCCAGCCCAGCAGCAAGACCAAATTCAGGAACAAAAACCAGCAAACCCACTAAGGGTCCAAACTATCTCCAAGCAAATTTAATCAATTAGACATATACCCGATCCGCATACAGGGAATCAATCACCATACAAATTTCATACCTAAATTTATTGCAATGACGAAAATGAAATCGAAACGATCGTCGCAAAATCCATCAGAAAGCTCGAACACCGAAAATAAACCTGCGACGTCAAATCGACTCTGAAATATTTTTCATCATCGGGGAATTCTTTCCGTTATCAAAATTCAATTATTTATTTATTATACAAATCGAGTTTAAGTCTTACACCCAGCCTGACACAAATATCCAAAAAAGAAGAAGAAACTATTCAAGCTGAAGCATATATATCGATTATTCACATCTTGACACAAAATAAAAAAACGAGGAAGAAATTAGTTTGGTGAAGACGTTGACCAACTCTATATCTGAAGAAACAAATGGAGTGCATATTTGTTTTTTGATAACTTCCTCTTTGGTGAAATGACAATCGACTTCAATATGTTTTGTTCTTTCATAAAACACTGAAGTTTTAGATATGTAGATAACAACTTTATTATCACCAAATATTGGTAGAGGATAATTCTATATTTCTTCGAAGTCTTTTAAAATTGTTCTCAACCACTTTAACTCGCAAGCAATTTGAGTCATACTTCTATATTCAACTTCGACATTTAATCTGGACACTACTGCTTGTTTCTAGTTATTCAATGTGAAAAGATTTTCATTGACATATATGCAGAATCTAGAAGTGAATTTTTGATTTTCTTTTATCATATGCATAAATTTCATCAGAATATGCTTCAATATGTAAATGATTGTTTCTTCGAAACAATAGTCTTTTTCATGGAGACCCTTTGATGCATTATAATATTTTTAAAACAAATTCCAAATGATACTCTCTGAGAGCGTACATGAATTGACTGACCCTCCCAATAACATAGAAGATATCAGATCTAGTTACAATAAGATAGACGAGTTCATCGACCAGATGCCCGTATCAAGCAATATCCTGTAGGAGAGGGGATGTTTCATCCCAAAGTTTGTCAGCGCCCATATAAATGAGATTCCGAGCAGGTTACATTCTAAGGACACCAGTTTCATTGAGTAAATCTAGACTTAATTACTTAGAGAGAGAATTTTGGAGTTATTGCGTTTTGCAATTTCAATTCTCAAGAATTATCTTGGAGGCCTCGTATCTTTGGTAATAAAATGCTCCCAAAGATGTTTCTTTGCTTTTTCTATACCAGATAAGTCATCTTCGATAAGAAGAATGTTGTCAACATAGACAACAAGAATAACCATACCGGTGTTGATTTTCCATATAAAGAGAGAGTGATCAGCATTGCTTATGGAGAAACTGTGAAGACCCTTATTCCGGTCTCCACAGTGGAATCAAGAATCGAGCGTAGTTTCAATAAAAGTGTCGGCAATAAGAATCAATAAAAACATTCATAGTACAGAGAAAACATAACAACAACTTTTTTATTCCTTTATTAACAAATTTACAAGTGATTGTACAGATACAATATTTAGCTATACTTATTACAAAAGACACACTCATAATCCTCGCAGGTAGCTTTATGTTTTTCTTGAGCTTCCTCGATCCCAATACAGATCTTGAACCATATCTTTGCAAAGTCCTCAGTGCGCTTCTGCTTTTCTTCTTCTGTCAGAGGAACCCTTCGTGGTGCACTTGTTGACGCCCCTATTGCCTAAAAAAATGGGTCCACAATAGGTTAGTCATAAACATATGACTATTTGAGCAAAATATTTCGTGAACTGATATACATACAAACAAAGAGAGATAACAATATCCATACATAACAATAAATCAATATTCATTATTTGCTCTAAAATTCTCAATGTTTCCTGATACCCCCTTTGATATTTAGTTACATAAAGTAGGAAATATTAAGACATGCAACTTGAATTGAGCCCCACCCTTTTAGGGAAAAATGTAGGCAAACTCCTACCGATGAATCCATAAGTAAAGAACCTCTACATCATATGATTCAATCCTTAACATTTTTTTTGCAGAGTTTTAATATTGTTCTTATCTTGTCATAATTTCTATGAAAACAAGTGTTTTAAAAATAAAACATCCCCTCAGAAATTGTATCACTTTATTTTCCACTCACTTGTATTTTCTAGCGATATATCATTGAGTTAAACTCATATGCACAAACAGTATTTTCTTGAAGAAATAAAATAGAAAATATTAAAAGTACTTTGAATAAAAATAATCAAAAAATAAGAAATTCACCATCAATTTTCCTTTTCCCCTATCTTTTTCAGCGTCATAGTCACGCCTATCTTGTGACGTCATCCTCTGAACTCGCAGCCTCAGAAATCATTGAAATAGTACACATTTTAATTGGGTTGCGTCTCTTTGATATGCGTAGCGTTGATGTTAAAATAGATTAGACTTTTTATTATGGGTTTCAAAGGTTTAGGAAAGCATTTAAATTTGTCAAAAATACGAAAGTAATTTATAAAGCAAAGCCCCAAAATAACCCAAGAACGGTTAAAATAATATTGAAACTTGCTGTCCTTGCTAAACCCCTCCTTGAAATTAGCTCAAATGATATGTCAAAAGCCAAAAACAACTCTAATAATGAAAGAATTAAAATGACCAGCCACGAAATATTTTAAACAAGGTTGTCCAACACAACATCATTCCTCAAACAAGGCTGCCAACACAAAATCAGCCCTCAAACAAGGCTGTACAGCATGACCCAATGCACAAAACATCCCAAAATAAGAGACTTAAGAACATAGAAAGCCCAAACATAAACAACTACTATAAGCATCAAATCCTTAATAGTTAACAACCAACCACAAGAGAAATACTCCATATGAACACCTCAATCCTTTAATGAACACACCTTCTAGCAATAATAATAGCTCCAAACCAGTAAGGCAGCAAAGAGCAGAAAAAAAATAAGGAGAAGAAGACATCCTTACAGCGGAAGAGGGAGGAAGTAAATCGCTGCACAACCGATCCATCTCGGATACGCAGAGGTGTGACAAAGTCCTTCCAAAATCTCTGGAGGAGGCACTGAAGAAGGTAAGAGGCAGAGGAGACAAGCAACAGCGGCTCAAAACCAGCAGCAGAAATGCCATAATCCAGCAACACGGGATCAACGACAAGAGAACAACGACACGAGAACAACGACATAGAGCAACGACACAGAAGTAACGACACAGAAGCACACTAATCGTAGCAGTAGCTACTAAGAGGGAGAGAGAAAGAGTGGAGCAGAGGAGCAAGCAACCAGGAAGAAGACGAAGAAGCCGGGATCAGTGGGAGAGGCTTAACGACATAGGAACAACGCAGAGACGGAAGTGCGGAAATGAGAAGGGCTCGACTCATTTTAAGAACCAAATAAGCGGTTAAGAATTATAAATGCATCGATTACACCTTGTTAGGTGTTTCAATTTACGCCCAAACTAAACCACCAGCCAACACTAGGCTTGGCCAAGTGTCAACACCAAATCCAAATCAGCCATATCACTTTATTCCATATGTCAAATGCATAAGCCAGCAAACTACCCAGCCAACACAAGCCCAAACCAGCTAATAACAACCCACTTAATAAACATTTGTTACAAACTAAATGAAGAAATTTAAATAATAAAATGCAAGGAAAATGCGAAATTTTTTTATGTAAAATCCATACTGCCCTTGCGTTTTTATCATCGAGGAAATTTTTTTAAAATGTTTCGCGCATTATTTGGATCATCACAGAAACTCCCCTGAGCATAAATGGTCATCCGAAGCTTACACACTTGAGACTCCCCTAAGAAAAATAATTAGGAGTTTGCTCCATTTAGACTTCTTCGTGTAAGTCACCATATAAGAAGGCATTTTTGACATTAAGCCGAGACATTTGCCAATTCCGCTTGACAACAATAGAGAAGAGGACCTGTATGGTATTGATACAGGCAACAAAGAGGTGTAAAGAAATCAACACCATATATCTGAATCAACCTATTGATAATGAGACGAACCTTGTATCGATCAACAATGTCGTATGAGAGGAACTTGATGACAAAGACCCAACAACATTAAACAACATCGCCCCCAGATGGGGTAGGGACAAGAGTCCAGGTACCCCGTGATTTCAAGGCAGGGATTTCCTCGTTCATAGCCGATTTCTTGCAAGAAATACAAAAAGCTTCGTCATATGTAGTAAGAACATCGATGGTAGAGAATTCCCATGCAAACTTACTGCATGAAGGACTAAAATTGACATATGAGACAATATTAATAAGAAGATGTTGTGTACTCCCCTTTACCGCTTTCACAAAGCAATGAGAAGATCCAAGTTCGAGTCAACTGGATGTGGAAATCTTCTGAAGAGGAGAGCATTGACCTGATAGCTGGCGACGGGAACTCTGGAGTGGAGGATACATTTGGTGGCGCAAGGAGGCAAGACATCAATGATACTGTTATAGAAAGTGTGGAATATTAGGTATACATGCATGAGTTGGTGGTTGTCGCGGGATATCTGGTGAAGGATCATGAATAATTGGGAACGATGAACTGTAGATGGGAGAAGGAGAGGTGGTAGAGAGAGGAAGAGTGATCTTGAGAGTAAGAGCCCCTCCATCCTTGAAAAAATAAGGGTTAAACTCAAAGAAAGTAACATCAACAGAGACGTATTGACGTTTGGAGATGGGTCAAAATAATAATATCCCTTCTGAGTTAGAGTGTACCCCACAAAGATACATTTGGTGACGCGGGCGAAGAGTTTATCGCGACCAGATGCAGGTGTGTGGCCGAGAGTAGTACAACCAAACACATGCTGTGTGAGGGAAAAAAGGTTTACCGGTCGGATATAAAATGGTGAAAATGGTCTTTCCCTGAAGGGTAGCAGAATGTAAGCGGTTAATGAGAAAATAAAAAAGAGAATCGCATGCCCCAGTAGGAGCGGAGAACATTCATCTGACATAAGAGTGTCCGAGTAACATCGAGGAGTTAATAAATTTTTTTTTCAACCACCCCATTTTGGTGGGATGTATGCACACAACTGGTCTGATGAATAATATTGATGGAGGTGCAGAAAGATAAAAATTGCTAGCTCATGTATTTCTTTGCATCAGTCCGAAGATTATTGTGTGAAAAACCGAACTGAGTGCAAATTTTATTATAAAATTTTGAGGATATCCAAAAAGTTCAGAGCGTTTCTTTAAAAGGTACACCCACTTACATATAAATTATCATTAAAAGTGATAAAGTATAGACTGCCTCCACCAACTAACTTGATGAGACTAGGAACCCAGATATCTGAATGAACAATGTCAAAAGTACGAACAATTTTTTTACAAAATTTAGCAGAAAAAGTAGTACAATGATGCTTGCCATACTGACAAGTCTCACATTCTAAAGTGGAGATGGTCTTGAAAGATGACAAGAACTGATGGAGGAGACACAACGACAAATAACCAAGACAACGATTCCACTAAAGCAGAGAAGTGAAGATGGTAGATGCAAAGAAAGTGGGAAGATCATTGAGGTAGTAGAGATTGGCGCGTTTATAGTAGCAATTGTCCTTTGCGAGTAAAGGTCCTGAATATAACAAACAGCGGGAGAAAATGAGACAAAACATTGCAATTGTTGTTAAAGAGCATTGTCAAACAACAAATTGCAAGGAAAATTTGGGATGTAAGCGTCGTCTAACTAGAGAAGAGATGCGGTAGTCATAATGCCAGATCCTCAAACTGAAGCAGGAGAGCCATCAATCACAAAGACCAGTGGTAACCAATTATGCTTCTCGAGGTAAGAGAAGAGGAGAGAGTTCTCAGTCATATGATTGGTGGCACCAGAGTTTATGAGTCATGTACCCCGAGTAGCAATATGTGCGCTACCTGAAGAAGTGACAATGGAGGAAACTGTAACAGGAGGTTGCTGTGGACCCTCCATCTATCAATTTCAGTGAGGCTTGGAGAGGCGAGACAAAACTGTGAGCAGTCGTAGGAAGAGCTCACTGTCGTAAGGAGTATTCTGGTCGCAGGAAGGACACATTGTGAGCAATCACACGTCGTTGGAAGCACTCGCTAGAGAGGGTCAATCGTCCCTGGAAGTAGCTCATTGGATGAAGCGACACAAAATCCGCAGGAGCCACTTGCTGGACGACGAGCTCACTGGACGACAAAAATACAACAAATGGCTAAATATCTTATGGGAGGAGGGATAAAAATGAGTCGTCGATCTTCCACAAACGGAGAGCTCGGCGAGAGGGATGCACTAAGATGACGATCTCTGTGGCTGGAACAGACGTGTTTTGTGAGAGCTGGGTGTCGCTGGGACTCATTAGAAGAGCGCGGTAGTCTCCATAGGTTCGCATGGGAGAGACACAGGTAGAGAGTACTTTGAGCAAGGAGTCGACGTATGAGAACTCCAGGCTGCGAGTCCATAGGGAGAACTCGCAAAAGCAGGAGTTCACTGGAGGTCGCAAGAATTTCTGATCGCAGAGGTGCAACTCCCTTCGGACACTAGCTGGAAGAACTCGCAGCTGCTGGAATGAGGTGTCTTGATGCATCCGACGATGACGCATCCTGATTATGCTATCCTTGTATTTTCAATTTTTTTGTTATCGTCATGTCATTTTCATTTACTTGTTACGTTCCTTTTGCATCGTGTTTGCTCGACCGACCAACATGACTTTAAATAAAGAGGCCCGATATCGCTAAAGTTGAATTCAAGTCGTTTTATTGCTTTTTCTATTGTATTTTACCCATAAGGGTATTTCTGTCCTTGTACCTTTTCTCGCCTACATATATATGTATGGGGAGTCTCCTTTGATTAATAACAAGTGTCATTTTCCTCTCAACTTGGTATCAGAGGAATTACTCGAACCCTAATTTTCTTTCCCGCAGCTCGCCGCTCGCCCGCACACCCGATTTCCTTCGTTCGCCGCTCGCCCGATCCCCTTCGTTCTCCTTCCTCTTCTGCTGTTTTGTCGCCACCACCTCGCATGGAGATCCACGACACTCTCACCTGCAGCCGGGGGTGCTGAGGGAGCCGGCCGTTTCATCGTCGCCTATTGCTGCTTCTCGCACGCCGATCCCGATCCAGATCTCCCGATCCAGATCTCGCCTGTTGCTGCTTCCTGATGCCGACTGCTTCTCTACCTTTTGTCTTCTGCTGTTTCTCCTCTACTGTGGGGTACTGGGTATCCTGTGTTGTAGCCAGCCCTTTGTTCTTGCCTTTTTCCTTTTTTATCATGGATGACTCCTCAGCTGCGGTTGATTCTACATCCCCGATGGTTATGGCACCCCCGATGGGTAAATCTCAGCGGCCCTCTGGCCATGCTGGTTCCTTGAAAATTACCACAGTTCCACTGGATGGAACGAACTACCTCTAATGGTCTCGTGCATCACAACATGTTATCCGCAGTCATCAGTTGTTTGGATACATTGATGGGACTAAGGTGACACCACCTAGGGCTGATTCTTCTTGGCCGCGATGGGACTCAAAAAATTCTCTGGTGGTATCCTGGCTTCTCCATTCCATGTCACCCAAGGTGTACCGCAGTTATATGCTGATGGACTCAGCCTACGAGATTTGGACTCGAGCACGAGAGACCTACTCTCAGATTGGGAACTCCACTCAGGTTTATGAGCTCACACGTCGTATGTTGGAGCTACGATAGGGATCTATGACAGTCTCCACCTACTACTCCGAGTTCGAGCGGATCTCTCAGGAGTTGGACTACTTCGACCAGTTTACTCCTGCTTGCACTGCCGATGCAGTCCTGTTGCAGAAGCGCGATGAACGGTTTCGCCTACATGTATTTTTGATGGGCTTAGGAATGGAGTTGGATATGGTTCGCACCAATATTCTTCATCGGTCTCCGCTTCCTTCTCTCCGTGAGGCCTTCAGTATGGTTCTTGGCGATGAAGACCGTCGACTTTCTCTTAGCACCGCTGCCCCTCCTCCAGACCGCTCTGCCTTTACGAGTGCTTGGCGTGTTGGCTCCAGTCAGACCAGCATGATTCCTACGTGCACTCATTGTGGTCGTCGGGGCCATTCTCGTGAAGTGTGCTTCAAGCTTCATCCTCATCTTGCTCCACCTGGATATGTCCGTGGCCGTGGATGTGATCGTGACCCCGGGCGTGGTGGATCTCGCCAGACTAGTACCCGTTCTCATGATGCGGCTTATTCCACAGAGATGCAGGAGGCCCTCTAGGTGAGCTTCCGGATCACTTCACCACATCAGAATTGGATGCTCTGCGACGCCTGCTTCACTCTCAGCCTCCTCCTACTCCGAGTGGTACTTCCTCTTTGTTTGCTACTGGTGCGATGCCCAGTGCCCATGCTGCTGTGTCTCCTCCGTCTGAGTGGATCATTGATTCTGGGGCCACTGACCACATGACCGGGTCCTCTACAGGTTTTTCCTCCTACACTCCCTTGTCTGGTAAGGACAGGATTGTCTCTGCTAATGGTACCTTGTCTCCTATTGCTGGCAAGGGTCTTTTTTCATGTTCCCCTGCCCTTCACCCCTCTTCCGTTTTGCATGTTCCTTCGTTTCCCCGTAATTTACTCTCTATTAGCAGCCTTACTAAATCCCTTAACTGCTCTGTAACCTTCTTCTTTGACTCTTGTATTTTTCAGGAACTGGGCACGAAGCGGATACTTGGCAGTGGTAGGAATCGTGATGGACTGTACTACCTGGATACTACATCATCATCCCTTGCTCTTTCTTCTTCAGCTGCTACTGTTACGGATGCTCGTCGCTGGCACTTGCGCCTTGATCATCCGTCTCCCGTTTATCTTCAGAAATTGTTTCCTGCTTTATCTCCGTTTATTCCTGGTTTTAAATGTGATGTATGTGTAATGTCAAAACATGTTCATCATTCAACATCCCATTTATCATCGCCTAGTAGTACTCCTTTTACTATTATACATTCAGATGTTTGGGGACCTTCCCCGATTGTATCTTTAACTGGCTATAGATGGTTTGTTACCTTTATTTCCGTACTACGTGGGTTTATCTTTTAAAAAGCAAAGGAGAAGGTTCTTCTATTTTCCAAACTTTTCATACGATGATACAAACTCAGTTCAATGGAACCATTCGTGTTCTTCAAAGTTATAATGGGGGGGGGGAATATGATGATCGGGGTGAGTTTGGGGCATACCTCTCAAGAAATGGCATCATCCACCAGACTACGTGTGTTTACACTTCCACCCAAAATGGTGTGGCTGAACGCAAATACAGACACCTTCTTGATGTTGTCCGTTGTCTTCTCATCTTCACGCACCTTCCGAAATCCTATTGGGGTGATGCCATCCTGACAACCACTCATCTTATCAACCGCCTCCCTTCACGGGTTCTTGCGTATACTACACCTCTAGCCTGTCTGTCCTCTACTACTGTTGTTCATACCTCGTCTCTTCCACCCCGCGTTTTTGTGTGTGTCTGTTTTGTTCATGTTCCTCAGCCACTCCGTGACAAGCTCGATCCTCGAGCTATCCGTTGTGTTTTCCTTGGTTATTCTACCACCACCAAGGGGTATCAGTGTTATCACCCACCCTCCAGACGTACTTACTGTACCATGGATGTGACGTTTCGCGAAGATGAATCTTATTACTTAGCTTTGACTCCTTCTTATCGTCAGGGGGAGGAGGATAATGTTGTTATTGGTGCTGTTCCTCTTCCTGTTATCCCTCCCGGGCGTTGTAGCGCTCCTACTTCCACTATGCCATCCACTACAGATATCTCTCCTACTTCCACTATGCCATCCACTACAGATATCTCTCATATACCCTTCTCTTATCATCCATCTCTCATCACGCCGCTACCTCATGTTTATCATCGTCGGAAAACAGGTGAATAGCCTGTCATTGTTCCGCCGCTGCAAATGCTGCCTTTGGACTCATATCCTGATGCTGATTTACATGTTCCTATTGCTCAAATAAGAGGTAAGGCCCGGTGTACCGAACACCCCATTTCTAACCATGTTGCTTATAATCATCTCTCTAAGCCTCACCAGTCTTTTATATCCTCTTTATCCGAGATCTCTATTCCTAATACATGGCAGGAGGCACTTGACATTCCAGTATGAGCTCAAACAATGAAGGAAGAAATGTTCTCTTTGAAGAAGAATCACACATGGGATGTCATCCCTCTTCCTCCTGGCAAGAAACCTATTGGTTCAAGATGGGTCTTCTCCGTCAAGCAGAATCCGGATGGGAAGGTCGAGCGATATAAAGCTCGGTTGGCTGCTCGTGGTTATACCCAGACTCAGGGGATTGATTACCAAGAGATCTTTGCACCGGTTGCAAAGATGGACTCTATTCATGTAATCATATCATGTGCTATGATTTTAGATTGGGAACTTCATCAATTGGACGTCAAAAATGCGTTCTTGCACGGGGACCTCGAGGAAGAGGTGCACATGGTCTCTCCTCCAGGCTTTGTGAGGAAGGGACAAGAGAGCCTTGTCTGTCGCTTACGAAAGTCTTTGTATGGACTGAAGCAGTCCCCGAGGGCATGGTTCGGTAGATTCCACAAGGCCATGATCCAGTTTGGCTACAAGCAGGGACACTCTGATCATACCCTGCTTGTCAGGAGGAATGAAAATAAAATTGTTGTTCTGATTGTCTATGTTGATGACATTGTGATCACAGGAAATGAAACCGATGAAATCTCCAAATTGAAGGCCCGTCTCTCAGCTGAGTTCGAAGTCAAAGACCTGGGAAGGCTACGCTACTTCCTGGGAATTGAAGTAACCCGTTCTGACAAAGGTATTTTGATCTCCCAACGCAAGTATGTGTTGGACCTGCTAACGGAGACCGGTCTACTCGGGTGTTCCCCTGCAAATACCCCTATGGAGGAGAACCATAAGATCGATGAGGATAGTAATGGTGATCGTATGGATGCCTCCAGTTATCAAAGATTGGTGGGAAAGCTCTTATATCTCTCACATACTCGCCCCGACATTACATATGCTGTTGGGATCCTGAGTAGGTACATGCATGCCCCAAGGGTTAGACACCAGGAGGCAGCTTACCGTGTCCTCAGGTATTTGAAGAAGTCCCCAGGACGGGGGCTAATGTTCTCTAAGAACAATCATCTGCGGATCGAAGTTTTCACTGACGCTAACTGGGCTCGATGCCACGATGACCGAAAATCTACAACGGGTTATTGCACCTTCATTGGAGGAAATCTGGTCACATGGCGTGGTAAGAAACAGAATGTGGTGGCAAGATCGAGTGCCGAGGCTGAGTACCAGGCAATGTCTCAAGGCCTCTATGAAGGTCTGTGGTTACGTACACTCTTGCAAGATTTGGGGCTCCAGGAGGAAGCTCCCATATCCCTATACTGTGACAACAAAGCTGCCATCAACATAGCCCACAATCCAGTTCAACATGACAGGACTAAGCATGTTGAGGTGGATTGGCATTTCATCAAAGATCATCTTGAAAAAGGAAGTTTAGTCACACTATTTGTTCACTCCAGAGACCAACTGCCAGACATCTTCACCAAAGGTCTATGTTCCGACGTCTTCACTGATGACACTCATAAACTCGGAATGACGGATGTGTACCGTTCGACTTGAGGGGGAGAGTTGAATTCAAGTCGTTTTATTGCTTTTTCTATTGTATTTTAGCCATAACGGTATTTCTGTCCTTGTACCTTTTCTCTCCTACATGTATATGTATGGGGAGTCTCCTTTGATTAATAACAAGTGTTATTTTCCTCTCAACTGCTAATAGGTATGGTATGACTTGTATTATCACACTTAATTGCATAAGATATTTGGGAGTTGACCGTCTGTTCATTTCTTGGAAGTTCCGTTCTTTTTAATTCCCCCAACTAGAAACGCCTCATTTCCCAACCTTCCCTTTAACTAGCATTTATTTCCCTTATAAAACCTGAGTCCTAGTTAAATCAAAAGGTGGGCTGCTATTGAGGAGAAATTTTTTGCTACGGGAAACGCAGCATCCCATGCTGCGGAAATAAATAGCCCTATTCATGGGGCCCACTCCTTTTACTTTCCAAAATTTCGGTTTTTCCCTCCACCTTCCCCTTCCCTGCTTCTCAGCAGCTACGGGAGCAAAAACCGCCTACCTGGAGCAGTGATTTTCGGCAGAACAAAGGTGTCTCAGCTCTCTCGCCACTCTCCGCCCCCAGTCCTCGTGTAACTCGCCGCTCCTTCTCCTTCTCCGGCAACGTTCGTGCTCCCTCGTGTAACTCGCCGTTCCTTCTCCTTCTCCGGCAACGTCGGTCTCTGTATTTTTCGGGAAAGTTGTAGGCGAAAATGTCTGAAGTTGTAGCAACAACTACTCAGGGTTCTGGTAATGTTGTTGCAGAAGAGGTAACTGTAAGTTAATGCAACTGCATTTCTTTGATGATTGTAACTGCATTTTTGTAATATCAGCACAGTTTGCAACTGCATTTCTTTGATGATTGTAACTGCATTTTTGTAATATCAGCACAGTTTGCAACTGCATTTCTTTGATGATTATTAGATCTCGGGAGTACAGTTGTGCCAAAGGCGATTTTCGAAGTGCCGGGCCGTCTCCAAAAAAGTATCGAAAATTGGAGACACGGACAGGTTGTCTGGCTTGTATATTTTTTTTTGCAGACAAAGAAGGTAGGAATTGGACAGTGTCAAAGTTCGTTGAGGAGCACAACCATCCGCTTGCCACCGAGAAGGAGCAGCATTTGTTGAGATCACATTGTAGCATTTCAAACATGCAGGGTAATCTTATGAAAAATCTGACAGATGCGGGAGTTAGAACTGCTCATGCATACAACTTTCTATCCAATGAAGTTGGAGGGGTGGAGAATGTTGGGTTCTCCAAATCTGATGCCTATAACTTTGTGCAGCGAGAAAGAAAGGCCTTGATAGAGAGCGGTGATTCACTTAGTCTATTGAAGATACTACAGGGAAAGCAGTTGGAGGACAACATGTTTTCGTTCGATGTTCGTATGGATGAACTAAACAAGTTAACAAACTTCTTTTGGATGGATGAGCATAGCAAAATAGATTATGATTGCTATGGGGATGTTATTATATTTGACACAACCTACAGATTGAACAAGTACAATTTGGCTTGTGCTCCATTAATCGCAGTCAACAATCATCGGCAGAATATTTTTATTGGCGACGCTTTCATCGCTGAAGAGACCATTGATTCCTTTGTTTGGGTGTTTGAAACATTTTTAAAATTTGTCGGAGGCAAGCAACCAACGACTATATTCACGGATCAAGATCAGGCAATGTCCGTAGCGATTGGTAGAGTACTTACCGAGAGTCGTCACCGCCTATGCCAGTGGCATATCTCCAAGAAGGCCCCCTCCAAAGTACCATGCTTCAATAATGACAAAAGTGTCCGTGCACTTTTTTTATCAATGTTTAAGTAAGTGTGACAGCGAGATTGAGTTCGATAGGCATAGGAATGAGATGGTTTCCAAGGGATCTCTACAAGATAACAAATGGTTAGGAGATATGCATCAAGTTAGAAGAAAGTGGTCCACGACGTTCAACAAAGATGTATTGGATTTGGGTATATTATCAACACAACGCAGCGAATCGGCCAACAATGTCCTGCACGGATGTTCAAAGAGCACGAGTACACTAGTGGAGTGTTTCCACGGGTTTGAGAAAATGGTCGGCTCTTGGCGTAGGGCCGAGTGTGATGAAGATTTTAGAGGCAATCAAGGGACGATATGCTTAAAGTTTAATAGTTGTTTACTCCGCCATGCTTCCAAATTTTACACTCGCAAAATGTTTAGTATTTTTGAGAAAGCGTACATGGAGGGAGCCGTTGGCGTTTGCGTCGTTGATGAGACTAGATATGACGAAAATCATTCTCTATATGTAACGAAGAAATGTGACGGTTTTGTAGAAGACAAACGATGGTTTGTGAACTTCCATTCCGATTCCAATGAATCTTAATGTTCATGCAGAGGTTTCGAGACGCGGGGCATACTATGCAAGCATATACTAAGGATATACAATATGAAAAATGCCCGGCAAGTTTCGAACCAATACTTGATTAAAAGATTTGGTCAAAATGCCAAAAAAAATATATACCTACCAAATACCCCATGCATGTTACAGTGCGACTCCAATTTGATATTTAGAAATCATATGGTGCGTTATTCGTATGATCTCGCAAACCGTATGGGGAACTGCCAACCTGCAAGGGCAAGGGTCCTGACGGTATTAAATGAGTTGGGTAAGGAAGTTGACGACATGGTGGCAGCGGAAGAAAAGGAAAAGCAAGGGTACACTGACGGTCAGAAGGAAAGAAGCACTCCACTCGTTAGGGATCCGGCCAAGAAGAAACCAAAAGGAATTTCAAATGCACGTTTGAAGGGACATTGTGAGACAAGAACCAAAAACCAAGTATTTCTTTCAACATTCAAATAATTTTCCTGTTGTTGTTGTTTGTTTAACTCAATTCTTTTTTTGTCTTATCATTTTCAGAGAAAAATCCCGCAGTTAAGTCAAAGCCCATTGTCGTAGGTGAGGCTTCGGGTGAAGTGCGTGAGATAGATTTTCTCAATATATCGTCCCAAAATCAGCAGCCTGCCACGCCCGATATACACATGGATATCAACGAGGATAGTTATTTTGATTTGTCGTATGATTTCCCTGGCGTCCCGAATGTGTTTAAGCCTCATATGTAATGATGTTTGGTGTCATATAATTTATACTGTATCTCTGTTTATGTATGTAGAGAAAAACGATTATGGACATTTCAAATGCACGATTAAAAATTACCAAATAAATGTTAGCAACATAATTAAAAAGTATCTTCCACAGTAATGTTAACACGAAGCCATCTTCTCGGAAATATGCCTTGCAAAGGTTTTGAAAATTTGAGCGGCAATTTCGGCCCGAAAACGGGGCATGTCGGCTTGCCATCATTGGTGATCCTGCCAAGTGACGACTGCCGATGACGTTACTTCCTCAATGTACATTATAACGAACACCCCGCAATCGTAGCTATTGCTTTGTTGTGGTAGATTCCTTGGGTCCTCCACTGGCCAATCAATGAATCCTTCAGGAAATGCATGGAGTGCATCTTCCTAAAAGGCTTTTAGCTACATGACATGAAAAAAAAGAATTAGAAGTGCACAATGTTATAAAATAAGCCAAAGGAATAAATCATAGCCGGTTAAACGTACATTGGCGCGTACACCAGCATGGTGCAGACTACTTGGAAGGGAGTCGAGGTACTCCCACCTTTGTTCCTTCAACCAGCCTACTAGCAAAGCCCAATGACTCCTAAGATGACACGGCATGAGAACAAAATTTGAAGCCTCAACCGACTCGGGGGTAATGTGGCCTATCAGAGCTTGGTAGTTCCTCGCCTTGCTCTGCTTGTAGTGCTGCAAAACCGGGAATGTTTTATAAATGAGTACGTAGTAAAACTTAGAGATAATAGTAGATATTCAAAGTAACGCACGACGTGGTTGGGCGACACATAAAGGAAACTTCGAACTAGATCGGGGTTTTTTTTTCCTACGGGCTCCGAGGACCATGGAGTACGCATTCAAATGCGTATCCGTGACCCAACCAACCCCTAGAAGGTCATCCACATCACCTCTAGTCATTGAAATATTCCCGCATTCGATAATCAACATATTCCTGTTAAAGGCCACCAAAGAATGGACATCATAGTCAAAAATGCATGAAACTAATAATGTTCAGCAAAAAAATACCGTGCCATAAACATTAAAAAATTACCTATCAACCGCTTTGCTTAACACTGAATCAAGGGTTTTTCTTGTTTTATCTAGCACATGGAGCCGTTCCAGGTAGTCCGGCTCATATTCAATGATTTGGCCCTTCCGAAAGGTCCGTCTAGAAACGACATTGGCCCGTCGAATACCCTTCCTTGGGGTCCTACTAACTAGCTCTTGCGAGCTAATCTGTGTGGGAGATACTAGTGTGCACTCGAGAGTGGAAGCGGGTTACGACAACAGTGTAGGGGGTACTGATGTCATGATGGGTGAATGAGGTGAGGGTGGTGAATGCGGCGGTGATGATGGAGTAGGAGTAGGCTTTAGCCCTGCTTGAAATTTCAGGAATAAAGACTCGCAAAAAGTCTCTAATCCCTCCACCTCCGATTTAATATAAGATTTGAGGCGGGCTTCCATGCCTCTCCAACCCTCGTCGGATTTAACATTACCTTTCCTCTCCTTCTTCATCTCCGACCTAATATTCTTCAATAATTCTTTCTTTTGGTTCTTATATTTCATTTTCTTCTCTTTCTCACTCTCATAGCCAAGAGAGTCCATCTTCACGTCCCTCTTTCTCTTCTCCTTCTTCTCCGGCCCTACCTCAAAATCGGACTCCAGTTCCTCAACTCCAAGCAGTGACAGCTCGTCATCTCCAACATTAGCAAAGGTGGTGATAACCTACGTAATGATTCAAGATAAAAGACCAGAATATTAATTTAGCATTTACATATTAATACCTAGATTGAGCATAAATCACAAAGGGGAACACATACATATTTTCTTCGCCTGAGGTTGCGTTCTATTTCGAGGCACAATTTAGCACTGTAGCTAAGAGTGAGAGACCGCAAATATATGCGTGGTCGTGCTGCCTCGACCAGTGGTGGATGAATCTTCGTGTGCTCGTATAGCCACACCTTTACGAAAACACATACGAAGTTAGCAACATAAAAAAATAAAATAAAAGCTAAATAAAAACGCTTTCATACCAGCAACACGGTGGAGCAGCCCTCCAAATACCCGATATTCTCCCCTGCCCCTCTTACTTCGCAGATTTTGCTCAAACCATCAAATTGGCTATGCAGGAAACCATGGATTGCCTGCGGCCAGTTGTACTTCACAAAATCCTGAATATCTTTTATGCGATCGAGGCAAGCCGGGACCTTCAGATTTTTAAGGGGGAAAAAGAACATGCATAGTAGATATTTTACTACAAGGGAGATCCTTCTCTCCTCCAATGCAGGGGACCAGTCCTCCTCAGTAACTTCCCTTAATTTTTCATTGAGGCACTTGTGTGTGAGGTCTAGGAGGGGACTCCGAGTGAACTTAAACCGAACTCCAGAATTTGGGAGGCCCAATACGAGTGCGATCTCGTTGACGGTAAGTTTCATGTAGTAGTTACCTATTAGGAAAGCTTGCTTATCCCTATTATATAACCTGAGAAGAACATACAGCAGTGGGATGTTCTGTGGAATCCCAGGCATCACCAGCAGTGGGAAAATGCAAGCCAGGCGTAAGGCTTCTTTAGAGTCTTCAGACAACATATTCACTAGGTGCGTAACGTGCGCAGTGAATGACTTGGATGAGCAACGAGCTGACAAGTACTTACTTCTAGGCATTTTAGCTGGAAACAAAATAAAAAATAAGCAAAAATAATGCTAGTGCAAACTATACAGGAATATGCAGGTAAGGAAACTGCAAACAAATAGACATATATGGGAAATGCAACTGGAAAAAATATGGGAGTACACTGATAATGCAACTGGAAACAATACATAAATATGGAGGTAATGCAACTGCAAGCTCTACGGGAATAAACTGTTAAATAGCGGTAATCACTGCTCCAGGTAGGCGGTTTTTGCTCCCGTAGCTGCTGAGAAGCTGGGAAGGGGAAGGTGGAGGGAAAAACCAAAATTTTGGAAAGTAAAAGGAGTGGGCCCCATGAATGGGGCTATTTATTTCCGCAGCATGGGATGCTGCGTTTCCCGTAGCAAAAAAATTCTCCTGGAAAAGAACCGAGAAACAAAAAAAAAATGTTTTCTCGGTAACTCCAGCCCTGCCATTCCTGATCCTCGCCTCCCCCGACGCATCTATGACGAACCTAGCCGAGGGATCCACAGAGCTCCTCTGCCCTCCTGTTTGACCTCGACGAAACCACGCTGGGACTGGTCGACCTCAAGCGGATATTTCCTGGTTCCCGACGCTGTCGGCGGCAGTCGTGCGCTGTTTCCCGACATCCAGCCTGCTCATCCCCGTTAACCTCCTTTTCTCGCCCCCTTTTCTCCCTGGCTACTCCTCATCCCCTATCCCGAACCCGTAAACCTTCCACGACTCCTCCCATCCACCACCAGCCCTCTGACAAGCTCTATCCCTCAAACCATCACCACACTTGAACCCTCGTACCAGCAACCCAACCTCTCTGTTGGAGCTCCTCACTCTTCTTTCCATCTAATTCCTGATCCAGGAAATACACAGGTATAACTCGTTGCTCACGTTCTGTTAATCATAAAACTTATGCAATTATTTTTCATGCAACAAAACAAGCATCCATTTCCTTTTACGATACTGTCTTATTTTTGATTCTAAGCGGATTCGTGCGCGAGAAAAACCCACCCGTTCGGCTCTAGCTAAAGGGATAAAAAAATTGCACTCACCTAGATTTTTTCTGTTGAGGAGCCCACTCTCTTGGGACGTAGCACGTCTAACATATCAGTAGTTCTTAATTTTCTTAATTTTTTTTCGCAAAGTATTTTCGAAAACCTAGTCTACCTCATGTTCGTAAGAAGAGCTCAAATGAGCTTGCAGGAATTGTGTGCTAATGCTGGCTGGACTGGAGATCGCATGACACACTGAAAAATTCGGCATAATTCGCTTGGAGTGCTAACTGGGCTGGACTTGAGGAGGTCGCGTTGTGCGGTTCGCAGAACCTGATAGGAGGGCTTACAGAACTTGCTGTGAGGAGATCGCGGGATGAGGGACATCACAAAAAAAGCTCTCCGGCATGCGGATAACATATAAAAATTGAATGTCTCGTGGCAGCAGAGATCGCGAGAAGTGGTTGAGGCTTGTAGAGTGATGGTGAGAGAACGAAGTCGACAACAACTATAAATATCTCACCGAGTGTGTTTGTGTGTGTGTGTCGGGGTGGGAGGGGGTATTTTGGTGAGCGCTGCTTTGTGGAGGATTGTGCCAGAGTTGGCGAGTTTTGCTTCGTGGAGGTTTTTTCTAGGAGTTAAAGTCAACTTGGCGAGAGCAGATTCTTAGTGCGAGACTTCGCAAGAGGTCGTTGCTTGGATAGTGAGGGTTTTCGTATGAGGTTGGGAGTGTCCACGAGAAACCAAAAAGATTTCATGTGAAGGCCGGAAATATTAACATAAGAGAATAGCGGAGAGGAATTTCGACTTGCTCTGATACAATGTGGGAATTTGATATATTTAATAATATTTATTCCAAAAAAATTAGATTATTACATGGGAGCCCCCTTTTTTACATAGAGTAAAGTAGGAAAAAATGTACATTTGGAGATGTGAGACTAAATACAAGAAGGAGAGATATACAATGGGCCCCTATGTGGGATTTTAATCTTGGGATTTAACACATCGTTAGGGAAGATAAGATACATGTGATGTTGTTGTGGTGCAAGATACCATATGCTTAGATGACTCCTTAGCCTCCGATCTTTCCTATTCCCATCTTCTATCATCGCAAGGTTGAATTGATGTATATAGGATGAGTGGTACAAGAAGGCTTACCTTTCAAAAGGAAAAATAAGAAGATGAAAGTCATCTTTAGAGTCTGGATCCAAGAAAAAAATTGGTAGAGTAAGAACCCGGGCATTTTGTGCGCTTATATGTCTGCGATGATAGAAGATGGGAAGAGGAAAGATTGGAAGCTAAGGAGTCATCTAAGCATATGGTATCTCGCACCACAACAACATCACATGTATCTCATCTTCCCTAACGATGTGTTAAATCCCAAGATTAAAATCCCACACAGGGCACCATTGTATATCTCTCCTTCTTGTATTTAGTCTCACATCTCCAAATATACATTTTTTCCTACTTTACTCTATGTAAAAAAGGAAGCTCCCATGTAATAATCTAATTTTTTTGGAATAAATATTATTAAATATATCAAATTCCCACATTATGATGTTGTTCTGTAACTGCAAGGTTGAATTGATGTCCTTTTACATAACCATGAAATACTTGCCATCTAAGTTTCTGTTGCTTAATCATTTACAGATTCTGTCTAACTGGAGGTAAGGAAGTGCACAAAGACATTATTAGACAATAATCTAATTTTTTTGGAATAAATATTATTAAATATATCAAATTCCCACATTGTGATGTTGTTCTCTAACTGCAAGGTTGAATTGATGTCCTTTTACATAACCATGAAATACTTGCCATCTAAGTTTCTGTTGCTTAATCATTTACAGATTCTGTCTGACTGGAGGTAAGGAAGTGCACAAAGACATTATTAGACATATACAGTTACTAGCTGCAGCACTATCAAGTTATGAAGATGAAGTTCTGGTACAACTTTTAGTTTTCAGTAGAAATTCTCTTTTAACTTCTGCTCTTAAACCTTTTTTGTATATAAGAGGCCATTGGTTCAGTGTAAGCCTACAGTTCTGTTTTAAAGCACCAAGTGAAGCTTAGGTTAGTGAATCTTAATGCAGAAGCAAAAATGAATCTTTTATGTTGCGCTATTAGATAAATATATCTATAATGTTGTAAAATAAAATCTTCATTTGGTGTAATGCAATTGCAAAAAAAATTAAGGACTTCCCATTTTACCCTTTTTGGTCGATCTGATTCTAGCAGGTCTGCGTTATGTGGGACCGCATCATGTGGGAATGCTCCATGTGTGGCAGGTGGATTATCCCCAGTGGACCTTGTTGTCAATTAGTCTCACATACCTATCGGCTATCACGCATCACCGACTCGTGTTTAAAAGCCCCATCCTACTCCTATTACTTTGTTATTGTGAGATGAAAGTGCTGGTTTATTTGATGGTATCAAAGCTAGGTTTGATCTGCTGCGAGGGTGTGTTGGTTGACCTGATTCTAATGGGTACGCTTCATGTGGGAATGGGTCGTGTGAGACTGCCCCATGTGCGGATTATACCAGTGGATTATCCTCGGTAACCCGTGTTGTTGATTAGTCCCACATTGCCCACCACACATCACCCACCCATGCTTATAAAGCCCTGTCCCACTCTTCCTATCACTTTGGAGTTTTGGGATGAAAGTGCGGATTTCTTAAATAATATCAAAGCTAGGTTTGAACTGTTGCGGTGGCATGCTGGTTGACCTGATTTTAACGTGTCCGCATGATGTGGGACTGCGTCATGTGGGACCTCCCAATGTGCTTTCGATTGTGAGTAGGTGCGCGCTCGTGAGACTGTGAAGTCCCGAAGAGGATTCTTTGACCCTTCTTTCACCTTGTCTTCCAAATCGTAGGGGATACGATGAGAGCCGATGTCGACTGAGAGCGAGGAGTAAGAGGGTACTCTTATTCTACGATAACTTTAACTTAGGAGAATGAGAGGAGAGAAGATTAAGAGGAGAAATTAGGTTTAATTCATGTATGTATTCCAACACCTCCTTTGCTCACTTATATAGTGAGAGGGGAAAGTTCCACAATATTTCTGTTATGTCCCTCACCCGGGCTACATGATGTGTGAGTAAATATAGTACTCGTGAGAAAATACAGTGAATGAAATAAAGATACAGATGACTATGACCACACGTCGCCGCTCCTGCTAACATCCACCTTCCCCTTGCGTATCAAGCTTGTCCTCAAGCTTGAGTGGGGTAGGGTTTGGGTCGTCCACCTATCTTGCATCATTGTCGTCGTCCGAAGGGTGCTCAACTTCTAGGAAAAAGAGACATTTACACTTGTGCCCTACTGTATACAACTTGTCATAATTGAAAAAGAGCCAATGTGCATGTTGTTCTGCTTTGGGCAGGTGCCTGAAGACTAGTGTACTGCTGGATCCTTACTCTTGGGGGCGGTACAAAAACTACCAGTGTGATAAGGAGTGTCCTCCCGGTAACTGCCTTTGTTCCCGCTTTGGCGGTTCCTATATGAGTTGTCCATGAGAAGACATTTCTCGCAGATACTGGCCAGACTCATGGCAGGGACTGAGCTCTTGCGGTGCTTCAAATTCTACGTTGAGATGATTGAGTGATAGTGAATATATTCACTTAATGTTATGGAAGTACAAAAGGGACAAACTGTTAGCATTTGAAAACTCTTCAAGTGATTGTGCATGGACTTCCTTTGTTTGGGGAAGACGAGGTCACCAATGAATTGCTATGGAGATGTGGTCCGAACCGTAGATTGCAAAAGTTTTTGAAGGTTGCCAAATTCAAATTGGATGTCTCCCGATAAGCTGGACGCACCACAATTGCACCGAGCCCATGAGGTGGAATGATGCCAACCTTATCCAATTCTCCAATGACTTGAGTTAGTTTGCAAATAAGTGCTCGCATCGTGTGAGCCAACCAGGGTGTCACTCTTATCATCAAAGAGGGGAAAATCTAGCTTCAGTGCGGAACACTGCCTCCTGCAAACTAATTGCTGAGGGGATCAGAACGCATGACGTGCTTTGGTTCACCTTGATTTGAAATAGTTGTTGGATTATGTACCAGTTGGGTGGTAGCCACAAAGTGGGATCCGTTCTCAGCCTTGCTATGGAAGGCCAAGCATCTTTATGAGTGGATTGGGCCCTTCCCACTAATCCGCATTCCATACTTGAGCGACGGGTGGCATGGGGCTCATGAGGTTGCCGAAAGCATGGAAAACTGACACCATTGAAGGACCCTGTGGCCATGACTAGCACGAGCTTGAGGTTGGGGTGGCCCCAAAAATTTGACGGGCCTTCTAGAAACTGGAGCCCTAACTTGGCCGTCGCTCTAGCCTAGCGGGAGTTTCACGTTGGCTTGGGCAGATGCATGCAGTGTTGGGTGCACCCAATGTTGTGAAGATCGAGATCTTAACTAAGATCGGGAGGCATCCCTAAGATCGTAAAATGTAGGATCGACACGGATTGCAAGATCGTATTTTAATAAAAATTAAATCAAAAGCATGAGAAATATGTATTAATCTACATACCATCAAATAAAAATATAATATTTCATACCATACCAAATTACCAATGATAACATCACATCAAAATATTAATATAAAAGACATAGATGCATAGTCGCATACTCGCATACCATACTATCACATTAAATATTACATTCCAAAAAGTCAAATAGTGTTCAATCCTACTTTAAAGAAAATTACTTAAGTCAAAATTTAAATTTTCCCCAAAAGCATCTTCATCTCTTTCAACCATCAGTTCCTCTGCCTCTTCGTCCTCTTCTGCAGCGCCAGCAAGTTCTCCAATGAAATCAGGATTATCTTACGATCGGGAAGAAATAGGGATGCGCGGGATTACGCTTGATCGAAAATGATCGTAGGATCGCACGATCCTACGATCTTAAACGCCGATCCTGGCGATTTTGCAGGGAACCCGATCCAGCCTAACTCGTGACTCGTTTTCTCCGTAAAACTCGTAAGATCGTAAGATCGTCCGATCTAAATCGAGATCTTAAGAACATTGGGTGCACCCCACTTGTGCGAGTGGCTAGGCTGGGTTTGACCCTTGTTCATTAGATCCTTGGTTGATTCCATGGACGGAGAATCACGCCATGTGTGAACTGTGGCCAAGGCTGCTACATGCCGTGCTTCCCGGGCTTTGCCGTCCAAGATGACAATGGCGAGCTTGTCCCAAAATTGTGCAGTTGATCCCTTTAGTCGCCCATGATGCTAGGATTTGATACCAAGTTGTTAGAGGCCCACAAGATGGAGCACGTCATGGGACGATGGAGGATGGGATCGAAAGAGAAACTCTGCACTTTCTCCTCCTCATGTGAGTGCCAGTGATTCTTATGGTGAGAACATAGAGATAGCCGTGCAAATTCTTTTGAGATTTTCATTCGTCGTGTGTATAAATAACCCTTTTTCCTCACAAAAAATGGAAACCAATAATAGAAAGCAGCAAATGCAATAAGAGGAAGGAAATAAAAATTGTGACACACATGGAAATGTTTTATATGCAAATGCTAGAAAACAAGGAAATATAATTTAGGCGGAAATATATTTCTGCATCTGTCAAGGATCTATGTGCATTTTCTTGGAGTGAGTGCCCCAAAAGGCATCTGTAACAGTTTCTTTCATTAACTGCTTGAAAGAACCGGCCCTTGGGATGGCTGAATATTTACCACATCATCGTTTTCAAAAGAAAATTTTTGTTGTCTTTGTTGCTTGTCATAGAAATCTGTTGCATAAAGTTGAAAGGCTTACTGGAAAAACTTATGCTATCATGCGGTTACTTTCAGGTTAAGCGCGAAGAGTTGCTTCAGTTTGCCCAATGCGCCATTTCTGGACTGAAACATAATGCTGATTTAGCAAGGTGACATGAGAGTTTCATCTACTAAACTATTTCTGGTCTGATTTTGTTTTTTGTTTCAAATTATCATCAGTCCCATTCCTTCGCTCATTAGCATTGAAAAATATGGGGTGACTTTCTTAAATTTTGCTACTGTGCTTTAGTCTATCCTATATATCTAAATTTGTTGGACTAATCAGTTATACAGAAGTTGATGATATGCCAAAGTTTTTCCAAGTGATGTTTTTAAAACTAATCATCAGTGATTAGATCAATTATTTTCCTTCAATAATACTATAATAGTCAACAGATCAATAGTTTGGAAGACTCAACATAGAATCATTTCAATACCTGCTGTAAGTTTTGCATGTAGATTCTTATTCAGTGCAGAATTTGGACAGAAAGACGCAGCTTTAAGGAATTGAGAGTCTTTGTAGCTTAGCTATCAAATCATCTAGCAATTGTAATATTGCCTTGAAAAAGTGTCCTAGAATTATTACTTTTTAAATCATTTTCCATAGTTTAATCAAAATATATGCAGAAATATCAACATGAAATTACTGAAAAAAAAGTTATAATTTCTGGATTTTGATCTTAATTGATTTCTTAGATAAATGAGTTGTTTGTTGAGTTTTTACATTTATTTACATATTGCTCCATCAATGGGCTTGTTTCTGTAAGTTCTATTGTATACACACTATGAAGCACCGATACTTCCTTAAGGGCCATGTACTTGTACTAGATACGTATCTGGCACCGGCATGTACTCGATACTCAGCGGATACACCTGTTACTCTAATATGTAGATATACTTGGCTTGCCAGATCGTTCTGCCTATTGTGATAGAGTATGTTTTTTAAAGTAAACAAAAGACTTCTGTGTGTCTCTTAAAGAAGAAAAATTTGTGAACAATAAATGCAACTAGCAGTGTTTGTTTATTATAGTAACAAAATGCGCTTCAAAGTTAAGTAACGTTTTTCGTTAAAATCATAAAGAATTTGATTTAAATTTTAATACTGTTTTTTTCCTATATAATGTGCATATATATAGACACATGAATATGCGCATACTTGTATATGTGCATGTATATACATGGACATCTTGCACGTATATTTACATAAGTTAATGTTAATTACGCTATACCCAATCCTACCCGCATTTGTAAATTTTTTGTTTTCACGTATCATCGTACCAGATACGCATCGTACCCAGTTCTCGTATCCGTACTGGTGCTTTATAGTATAAACATATGTCATAAAACTTATTCTATGATCATTGTATTCTAAGAACTAAAGTGAATTCACTTATTATAAACAAATAGGCAAATTGCAGTAAGGCTTTCTGGTAGAACCTTTGTGATGGTGTGTAACACTCCTACCTAGTTTAGCAGTAATTCAAAAGCCTGACCCACACTCGTGATATGAAGTAAGCCAAACAACAATAATAAAGTTTGTACAGTACAATGAAAATTAAATGAAGTATCTAAAGCTTACAATATTTATAGAGAAAAAGGTCCAAAGCTTGTATATACTTCATGAATCCAACAAATACAAGTATGAGTATAAATATATAGGAGAGAAGAGAGAGGAAGCATCCTATACAGAAGATGTGGGACTAAACAAAAAGACTATAAATGGACCAACTTATTGGGCCTTTACATTACTTTTCCCTATATTCTCTAACACTTCCCCGCAAGCTGGAGCGTACAAGTCGTAGGCACCAAGCTTGGACAAGAATTGATGGTACAGTCTTCGTGATAATGCCTTGGTGAGGATGTCAACAACTTGATTAGAGGCAGGAACATGCTCTAGCTTCAACTTCTTCAATTGAACCTTTTCTCGAACAAAGTGGCAGTCAAGTTCAATGTGTTTGGTCCGCTCATGGAACACATGATTCTTTGCAATGTGGATTGCAGCTTGGCTGTCACAAAACAAAATTGATGGTGAGGATAATTCAACTTCCAGATCCCCAAGGAGACTCTCAAGCAATGCGAGTTCTGATACAGCAGACGCCATCGCACGGTATTCAGCCTCAGCGGATGAGCGAGCAACCACAGACTGCTTCTTGCTATGCTAGGTGATGAGATTTCCTCCAAAATAAGTACAGAAGCCAGTAGTTGACCGTCGATCGTCAAGAGAACCCGCATAATCCGCATCAGAATATGCAACAAGAGACAGACGAGGATGGCGTATACACGAGTCCCTGCCCAGGAGCAGTCTTCAGATACTTGAGAATGCGTTCGACTGCCTGAAGATAAGAAACCCGTGGAGTGTGCATAAATCAGCTTACCACTTCAACCGCAAATGAGATATCGGGTCTTGTAACCGTTAGGTATATTAGTTTTCCCACAAGGCCACAAGACGCTGACAGTATTCTGGATTTGGAAGTAGAGAATCAGACTCAGATCCCTGAGCACATAACTTGTGATTGGCGTCCATCGGGGTTTCTGTAGGTTTGCATCCTGAGAGTCCAGCATCATGCAGAAGATCAATGCAATACTTTCGTTGAGATAAGACGAGGCATCAGGTCGCCTTGCTACCTCAAGGCCAAGGAAGTACCGTAGATTTCCCAGATCTTTGATTTGAAATACAGAGTTTAAGTGTTGCTTAAAATGTTGTATTCTTACGAAGTCGTCACCAGTAATCAAAATGTCGTCCACATAAACAAGAAGTATGACCGTCCCAGTTGACTGATGATGAGTGAATAGAGAGAAATCAGCCGAGCTTCTCTTGAAACCAACCTCACGAACAACGTTACTAAACTTCTCAAACCATGCCCGAGGAGACTTTTTGAGACCATAGATAGATTTCCGAAGCAAACAAACACGAGACTCCCCCGTGGTCTCAAACTCGGGTGGTGGATGCATGTAAACAGTTTCAGTAAGATCACCATTCAGGAAGGCATTTGTGATATCCAGCTGATGTAGAGGCCATTGACGATGAACAACTAAGGAGAGCAGAACCCGAATCGAGTTTAACTTGGTGACAGGAGAGAAAGTCTCATCATAATCAAGGCCGTATTGTTGAGTGAATCCCCGTGCCACCAGTCGAACTTTCAAGCGATCAATTTTACCATCCGCCGTGTGCTTGATTGTAAAGATCCACTTGCAACTAACACAGCTCTGGCCGGGAGGGAGAGCGACAAGATCCCACGTCTGATTTCCCCATAAAGCAGTCATTTCCTCATCCATGGTAGCACGCCACCCTGGATGATGGAGGGCTTTCTGCACAGAGTTAGGTATAAAAATATAAGATAGAGAGATAATATGTAAGAAGAAGCGGAGAGAGGCGATGTAAAGAAACATAATTGGTCAAGGGATGAGCCGTAGAGGTTGATGTCGAATCAACAGGCCGCGAGACCACACCGGTTGAGGGAAGCTGCTGCAGGGCATCAGAATGAGGAGTACGACGAGTGTAGACCTGAATGATGGGTGGTTTGGGGGGGACTAGCGGTGGAATCAGAGTAGGTGTGGTAAGAAGAGGTGGAAGAGGAGATGTAACTGGAACTGGAGTGGGTGTGGGAAGAAGAGGTGGAAGCGAAGACATAACTGGAACTGTGGGCCGAGGTAGAGGGGAAGGAAGAAGAAGAGGATCAGCATGAGCGATGTGATAGGGTTGGTCCTCATGAAAAGAGACATCAGCAGAGACAACCACCTTATCAGTGGTAGGATAATAACAGACATACCTTTTATGAGTGTGAGAGTATCCAACAAACATAGCCTTGGTACCACGAGGGGCGAGCTTGTTCTTTGAAGGGCCAAGAGTATGGACATAACATGTATATCCAAACACACGAGGTGTGAGAGAGAAGAGATCCTTGGATGGGTACATGAGAGTCATGGGGGCCACAAAGTGGAGGATAGACGAGGACATGCGGTTGATAAGATGACATGCCGTGGAGAACGCAAAGTTCCAATACAGAGGGGGAACCTACATTAAAAACATAAGAGAGCGAGCAACATCAAGAAGGTGACGATTTTTCCGTTCTGCGACACCATTTTGTTGAGGGGTATACGCACACGAAGTCTGGTGGATAATACCAAACTTGGCGCACAGATTGGAGAAGGTTCGACTGGTATACTCATGAGGGTTATCGGTACGGATAATTGTAACACATGTGGAAAACTATGTGCGAGTCTCAGTAAGAAAAGAGCGGAGGATTGATGCGAGTTCGGTACGATCACGAAGGAAGTATAACCAGGTAACCGCGAGTAATCATCAATAAAGGTTACAAAGTATCGATAACCAAAAACATTAGGGATCTTATATGGTCCCCAAATATCAGAATTGACTAATGAAAAAGGAGCATCGCTCCTAATACCGGGAGAAGTAAAGCAAACACGATGTTGTTTGCCAAAGATACAAGATTCATAGAAAAACTCTTGAAGAGCAATATTTGGAAGAGCTTTCTTGAGAATCTTGAGAGGAGCATGCCCAAGACGACGATGCCAGTCAATGGAGGAGATAGTGGTGAGAGCAGTAGGAGGGATATCAAGTAGATACAATCCGTTGGACAACCGCCTCCAACCAATTATAGTCCGCGTCCGTCGATCCTGCACAACAACAGAAGAACGTGTGAAGGTTACACAACAGTCAAGGTCCTGAGTAAGACGGCTAACAGAAAAAAGATTCAAGGGGGACCGCGGAACATGAAGAACCGAGGATAAGGAGAAGGAGGGGGTAAGAGTCAGATGGGCAACACCAGAAACCGGTGTCGTGTCACCATTAGCCACAGTGATAAATTTGGGATAATCAGAAGCTAAGTACTGCGACGGCTTTTGCAGAGAGATATGATGTGTGGCACCCGAGTCCATAATCCAATGAGAGTCGTGAGAGAGGCAAGATATCCCTTCATCGGAGATTGAGGCCACGGATCCAGGGGAGCGACTGATCACCCTTTGGAGCTGTTGAAGTTGAGCACGCAGAGCCGCAATGTCGTCATTGGCGATAAGTGAATCTGACGCCATGCGGACTGAGCAAAGGAGCAGCGAGAAGGCAACCTGCCCGAGCGGTTAGAACAATACCGCAGAGGAACGGGCACGGACCGCACAGCAAGAGCTCAGAGACTAGCCGTGCAAGAATGGAAGGCCAACAAGATTAATGAGGAAAGTGGGCACAAGCAGCGACTAAGAGAGACCGCAGCGGTCACGGTGATAACGCACCAGCGGCCAGAAAGGCCATGACCAGCGCAAAGAGGAGAACCCGCCGCGGAAAGAAACCAACCGTGGCAGTAAGGAGGCACCCTTCAGCGGCCAAGAAAAAAACAGAAGCAATGCGACAAGAATATTGAGCTGCAACGGTTAGAGGGAACAACGACCGACAAACAGGCACACGACTGTGCGGTTCGAAGCAGAACGTAACCAGAGAAAAGACCGGCGAGCAGGTACAAGACCAGGCGGTTAGAAGCAAACCACAACCCAGTAGAAGCAAACCGCAACAAACCACGGAAAAGAAGACCGGACGGTTAAAATCAAACCGCAACAAAGGGCGGTTAGAAGCAAACCGCAACAAACCGGTAGAAGCAGTCCGAGCGAACAAGAAGACCCCACCGCAGGAAAGAACTCTGTGCGACAAGAGCGATAAGAGGAGAAGGGAGGTTCGCTGCGAGTAGAGGCACGACAGGTTAAGACGAGGCCGCTGCGAGAAGAGCAAGCCGCTAGGAGAGCGGTTAGAAAGCAATTGCAGCGGGAAGAACGACGGGGCGAACAGAGAAGAGAATCCGCTGATCAAACTGGACCAGAGATCGCAACGTCAAGAAGCAGATCACAGCGGAGAAGAGAGAGACCACTGCTTCAAGAGAAGATTGCAGCGGTTAAGGCAAGACCTCCGCCAGTAGAATAGTTCGCAGCGATTAGGGGAGAGAGCAGTGGGTAGAGAACAAGCCGTGGAGGTTAAGAGAACACTAACCGCACGGGAGTGGGGACCATGTGCCCGAGAGGTAAAGCTATATAAAGAGCGTAGAAAAGAGAGAGGAGGTGGATCCAAGGGAGAGAAGGAAGCGGTTAGAAAGGAAGGAAGCCGCAAAGCCGCGCGGTTAAGCTGACAAACAAGCCGCGCGGTAACAAGAGGACTGAGCGGTTAGATAAAAACGGGCCAGACCGTTTGGCTCTGATACCATGTAGAGAAAAAGGTCCAAAGCTTGTATATACTTCATGGATCCAACAAATACAAGTATGAGTACAAATATATAGGAGAGAAGAGAGAGAAAACATCCTATACAGAAGATGTGAGGCTAAACCAAAAAGACTATAAATGGGCCAACTTATTGGGCATTTACATTACTTTTCCCTATATTCTCTAACAATATTAAAAGAAGTGTAACACCCCTACCTATAGTGAAAATTGAAATAAATATGGAAGCTAAGGTTAGAAGAAAACCCAAAGTTTGATTCACAGAGCCAACTAAAAATGTAAAGTACAACAAGTCTGAATAACTCAAAATTTAAAACAATATCTGATACATTTTAGCCTACACATAAGGGATACAACAATCTGAAGGAAACACAAACTAAAATGTAGAAACCCTCAAAAACTATTCCTTAGCGATATCTCAAATTGATTCTCTTGAAAAGAAAAATCCGAAAATGGATCAACCTATCTGGTGAGTAAGAAAAACTCTCTCTCAGTGACAGTAAAACATAACATTTTAAAAAATATGCATGGATGCTTTAAAGGAATATGCAATGCTATGGAAAAGTTTACTATTTATAATACTTTGCATGTTTTTCTATAAAAGTAAAATTTCAAACATAAATAATGTTTTCTAGGTTTTGATCATATCTAAATTTTTTCTAAATTCGGAATCATTAAAACATAAGAATTCTAGGTTCCAACTTTGCATCTAAAGTTGAGGTGACTCATGTTCATTTTCTTGTTATTCTTAGTTTCATGAATGATTAGCCACATTCTAGAGATTTGAGTCCCTAATGATGAGCATAAGTGCTTTAATGTGTCTCTATCATGCCACAAACTCACATATAATAATCTTTCATGGGGCGTCGACTCCCCCATTTGAGGCTTATACGGTCCACTATATGTATGAATATGATAATGTGCACCCATCAATCACGAGAGAAAACCCTCGATCGTGCCTCCTATTTATCTTCTTATAGTGGTTGGCGTGAACATTATAAGGGAACACCCACATAAGGCCACTACTCTTAAATTAATCATTTCATTATTTAATATTCGTGTAGTTGCCGACATGACCAATTTAAGGAAACTACCGCTTAAGACCATAAATCTTAAGACTATTATTTGGTTCTTGACTTCTCTGTCTATACTATACTAATATATTTTATTACTTATGGATGCAAAAAACACATTCACTCATTGTTTAGCATATACATTATTAATTTTAACTGCGTAAGGCATCATTTAAAACTCTATAAAAATCTTAATTGTTTGCTTTCCCTCGTTATGATGATCATTTAGTTCATAAGATTATTGTATTTGAATTATAATACACTTAATCCTTAGAATGAATAAACTCCATTTACTGAATTACATAAGGAATCATTTTCTACTAATTGGTACATTATCTACAGGTGATGTCTAATTAAGAAAAATCATGGTTTTTATTTCAGTGTTACATCGTTCATAGACGCGGCGCGGCGCGGCAACATGATTCGCAAGGTTGGATCAAAAATTATGCAAGGCTTCTTCAATCTACCACCAAGCGTGAACAACCTGTAATTTAAACGAAAACCCTAAGACAATTAATACGAATAAGGAACAAATCTAGGATCAACCCCTTCATCATAGGCTTGGCTGAAAACCAACAAAAAAAATCCTCCTAAGTGCCGAAAGGAGAAGGAAGAGGAGTGAAGTAAAAAAATAATGCACAAAAATGGGCTCTTGCCTCTTTCCAAGTAGTGGGAAACTACACAAATTCCGACAGATCTCTGAACGGGGAGGTCTGGTTCCTCAATTTCTGAAATCAAACACATGGAACACAACGAGATTGAAGGGAATTAGTGAACGACCAAGAAGTTAACGCAAAACTCACTGGAAGAGGGGGCGGTCGCGCGTCTTTCACGATTAGCGTGTGTTGTTGAAGGCTTGCGGGTAGAGAGAATGGATCGATGCTTGCAATGAACAGAAGAAGACACCTTAACAACGACCTACGACTTTATGGCGAGCGTTCCAGTCGACGAAGGGAAAGGGGGAAAACGGTTCCCTGCGGCGAGTGAATGAGAAGGCCCTACAATGATTTCATATTTCTCTGTTGTGTGCGTTACTGTTACGCACGTGCGCGTAACTTCATTTATCTTGTTTTTTATGTTATTGTTGTTGAGCTCCCCTCCCTATATAAGGAGGTGGTGTAGGAGAGTTCTTCTCATCTTTTATGTTATTAGGTTTGAGTTCTCCTCTTGGGAAAAGGTTTTTTGGAGGAACCAACCTCCAGAAGAAGGCACGAGTATACCTCGTGATTGTATCCTTGTTTTTCGATTAATACAAGTATTTATCTCCATAGTCGTAACATTGGTCCGACCTGCCGCCCCCGCCTGAATTGTGTCGCCGGGTTTCGCCAGATCCATCTCTCGCGGCTGTGCCGTAGCCTCCGTCCCGCTCGCGCCTGGATTCTGCGCCCGGTTCCGTCGTCCGATCCTGCATCGTATCGGTTCGGTTCCTCCAGCGATGACCCGATCAGCCTCCGCCATCCGCGGCGTCCCTTCCCCGCATCGCGCGCAACTCTCGTCACCTCCGTCGACTGCGACACTCGTCGTCCCTGTACGTGGTCGGTCCGGCCCGTATCTGCCGGCCTCCGCTTGCTCCAACCCTTCCAGCTCCCAGATCTCAGTCCTCCGCAACCCTAGCTCCAGCCGGCCGCCTCCAGTTCTTCCACATCCCTCGTCCGCAGCTGGCGCACCCTTCCCGGCTCCGACACTCTCCGACCAATCTCCAGATCGGTACAATCGTCCTCATATGCCAAATAGCCGGATGAAATCATGCGTGGAATCCGTCAAACACACACTTTCTGCCCTCAACTCTCGTTTCGAGGCTTAGGCCGAGCAACTCACAACGATGATGACCATGCTCCTCAACTTGCAGATCGGCCAGCACTCTGGTCCTCCTATTGCTGCTTCTGCCTTGGGATCCCCCATTATACTGGCCCCCGCAGATCCCGCCTTGCCGTTCATTCCTCCACAGCTCCCACATCCTGACATCCCCACATTCAACGGGACTGACCCCTGGATTGTCCGCACCGAACAGTTTTTGATATTCACCAGACTCCTTTGGCACAGCAGGTCTCCACAACAATCGTCGACATGGAAGGGTTCGCTGGCTCCGCCAATGCTCCCCCGGCCTCACCTGGACGGCTCTCACGGTGACCCTCATTCAGCGGTACGACCACCGCTACTCCAGCTCCATGATTGAGCGCCTTTGCGGCGTCCGCCAAACCGGCTCCATTGACTCATGAGTTGATATGTTTATTGAGCTGGTCACCAATGTCCCATGACTTCCCCCTGATCATTACTTGGCATACTATATGCATGGTCTGCAACCCCATATCCGTGCCCGTCTCTGCACCCTTCAGCCGGTCGATGTGAACCAAGCCATGGAACTCTCCTCACTGGTGGAGGCCGAATTCCTCGCGCTGTCTGAGGACCCTCGTTCCTCACTGCCTCCCTCCAAACATCCCTACAAGCCATACTTTCCTCCCTCGACAAAACAACCGCCACCACCACCTCCTCTACCTCGTCCACTCAATATTGGCCCACTCAACAACCGTCATATCTCCACTAACCGCCTGTCCACCCAAGAGTACCTTGATTTACGTAGCAAAGGCCTGTGTTTTTGTTAGCAGACAACCCTACTAGCCTACTCATGATTGACCTATGAAGGAGCTCCGGTGCCTCATCGGGGAGGACGTGCACGAGCTCACCGCAGCTGACTTGGACGCACTGACGATCATCGATGTACCTCCGGACGGCGCTCCGGGCACTTCTACGTCTGCCCCCCGCGAGCATATCACTACTAGTTGGAGGACGACACTCCGACGTTGAGGGCAAGGTTGTTTTTCCGGCGGAATGTATTGTTACGCACGTGCGCGTAACTTCATTTATCTTGTTTTTTATGTTATTGTTGTGAGCCCCCCTCCCTATATAAGGAGGTGTTATGGGAGAGTTCTTCTCATTTTTATGTTATTAGGGTTTGGGTTCTCCTCTTGGGGAAAGGCTTCTTGGAGGAACCAGCCTCCAAAGAAGGGCACGAGTATACCTCGTGATTGTATCATTGTTTTTCGATTAATACAAGTATTTCTCTCCATAGTCGTAACAGTAACTTATAGAAGAAAACTCTAAGCTTGACTCCTCTTTGTAATCTGTGCTGGTTACGCCAAGAGAGGCTTTGCATAAAATCAAGGGCCATAATTTCTTGTTTTCTTAAGAAGGGGGTGCATTTCGGTTACTACTGAGTGAATTAAACATTTCCCTTTAATTACAGTTATGCCCCTGCTCATTAACACATTCTAATTGAGTATGTTACACTCACGCGAATAACGAAATCACTACAAAGTTAAAATTCGTAAAATATTTAGTAGTTAATTGACCACCATAAGGCCTTAAATGCATGATTACCTCACATGACGTCGGCGACGTCGGCACTAACAAGTGTCAGACCCAAAATTAAAATTATAAAAATAATAATTAGAATTTCAGATGTTACATGTGGATCTTGTTTCAAACCTAAAGCTAGTAAGTGGAGGGGCCTAAAATCTGTATTAAATACACAGATACATAAGTTTCCCCCTTTGGGACTATATTCTCAGCATATTACCGTGTTGTTTGGTTTTGGCCTTTCGGCAGGGATCTTTTTTTTTAAGTGGGTCACATTGGAGTAGGGGCTAGCATGCTCTATTACCATGTTAACCTAAAACTAATTGTTTGTAGGGGAATGATCCGAGGATATGTAGTAATTGCACATGGCTACACGAATTCCCCGGCTTGAGGCTATTATCAACACTTCCAATGTCAATCCCCAATAAACTGATTGATTTTCTTTTCTTATTGAGGTAGGAGATCAAAGTACTTGGGTAGTGTATGTGTGTTCAAAAAAGAATTTGAACAACAATTATGCATGTTTTATTTAATGAGTTGACTCAGTTTTATTCAAAAATGTAACTACATCTGAAAGAAAAATATTGAACTATTGTACATCTTCATAAGAACCTTGAAAGTCATATAGAGCTGTGAATGTTCATAAAACATGCTAGTGTTGTTACCTTGAATCTTCAATGTACTACCACATAATAATATTTTGAAGTACTAGTATCTTACCAATTGTGGATATGCGGTAATAATTTAGTAGTTTTTATTTATCTTTTGTTCAGTAAATGGCTTGTTGATGTACTGAAAATGAGCATATGGAATTAATGAATGATTTGTGCTTACTGAAACTTCTTTATCGACTTGGACTTGAAATTAGGCTGTATGACCTTAAGTGTTCTTTTGATCTATACTGATGCACCCTGCGGTGCATCGTAATATTTTATCGTATTTATTTATATACTGCATTTATGTACTTGTTTCATGTTATGCACTTGTCCGGCTCATCGTCTTGACCACCCGATGAGATCTTAAATAAATGAGTCCGGTATTAATAGTAGTAGGACAGGAACGGCAAGCCCAACATTAATTAAAAAGGTGCATGATTGGAAACATTTCAAATTTAAAAAGTATGTTGCATGATTTTAGGACATAGTTTGGAAACATTTCAAATTTTAAAAAGTGTCTTGAATGGAAGATTCTATTTTTTTGGAAAGAGAATTAAGAGAGAGATATTTCTTGCCCAAAATAGAGAGATATTTTTAGCACATGAATGAAAGATTTTATCTTTTGGAAAGAGAATTAAGAGAGGGATATCTCTTGCCCAAAATGGAGAGATATTCCAGCCAGCTTATAAAATCCACGGCCATGTACAGTGAAGGCAGGTCGGACAGAGTTTAGAACGGGAATCCCGGTTCTTTGCTCATTGCCGACAACCACTTCCTCCACCGCACGTATCGCCAACATCGCTCAGTTCGGAGAAGCGCCACCGCCTGGAAGCCCGTGCGCGAATATATGCCGGAAGTCCTAGCCCCGTCATCGCTAGCCCGCGCCGGCGCCTCCCTGCCTGCCCGAAGAGTTGCAAACGGACCGTCGTTGACTTCGGAACCTGCTTCCGACAGTCCGGCCTGTTCACACCGTCGACTTCGACCCGTATCCGGCCGATAGATCTTGGGGCCACTGTTCTTGTGCGGACCGATTTGAATTGGGCTCGCTTCTGTCGCCGTTTGGTATACTGGTCATTCCTTTTTTCTTAGTATTATTTCATGCACTTCATTTAATTACACTTGGGCTTGCCGTTGCGTTCTCCTTATTATTAATATCGTTATTCATAAATTGTTGAATGTTATTCATGTTTGTGGCCGTATAAATCTCGTAACGGATCCGAACCGTAAGGCGCGAAGAAGTTTCACTCGAACGCAAATTAATAAACTTTTAACGTCCAAAGCGACGAGCTTGGTTTTCGCGCTCGAAAATTCATTTTTTTTGGCCAACTCGGCTCTCATTTTCAAATTAATATTTAATTTCGAAAGTAAACACCGTCATTTAATTTATAACAAAATAGATATTTGCGCAAAAATTTTCAATACAAATCCGGGTTACATCAGTTTGGTATCAGAGGAAGTCGATTCACTCCTATCATGACATGCGGATGTGTGTGGACAGTCGAGCGATAAATAAAATTACGATCAAATATCGCTTTCCAATTCCCCTATTGGATGACATGCTAGATATGTTTAGTGGATCCCGAGTATTTTCAAAGATTGACTTAAAAAGTGGATACCATCAGATTACAATTCGACCTGGGGACGAATGGAAAACTGTGTTTAAAACTAAGGAAGGATTATACGAGTGGCTGGTTATGCCTTTTGGGCTATCCATTGCGCCCAGTACGTTTATGCGAGTGATGAATCAAGTGCTTAGGCCACTCATAGGAATCTGCGTAGTGGTGTACTTTGACGATATTTTGATTTATAGCACTGATCAGGATCAGCACATGATTCATCTTAGGTAGGTATTAGAGATCCTACGAGAAAATAAGCTATATATAAACTTGAAGAAATGCACATTTTTGACGGATAGCCTGACCTTCTTAGGATATATCGTTTCTTCTGAGGGTATTAGAGTTGATAGAGAGAAGGTCAAGGCGATAGAATCGTGACCCAGCTCTAGGACGATTACTGAGGCTCGAGGATTTCATGGGCTAGCATCTTTTTATCGGCGATTTATTCGAAACTTTAGTACCTTGATAGCACCTGTGACCGATTGTTTAAAAAAGGGTCTGTTTATCTGGACTGAGGAAGCCGAGCAAGCATTTCTTTTGATGAAAGAGAGACTCACGAGTGCACCTGTATTGGCGCTGCCTGATTTTGAGAAATTTTTTGAGGTTGATTGTGACTCATCGATCATAGGCATTGTCGCAGTTTTGAGTCAGGAGGGTCGCCCCATTGCATTCTTTAGTGAGAAGTTGAACGAGGCCAAGACCAGATATTCCACGTATGACTTAGAGTTTTGCGCTATCGTTCAAGCTCTTCGTCATTGGAGACACTACCTGATTCTACGCGAGTTTGTGTTGAACACTGATCTTGAGGCTCTGAAGCACCTGAACTCCCAGAAGGAGATCAGACGTCATACCAAGTGGGCTGCTTACCTGCAGGAGTTCACGTTTCACTTGAAGCACAAACCCGGAGTCACGAACCGCGTTGCCGACGCCCTTAGTCGTCGCACACATTTGTTAGTCACCCTGCAGCCGTACATTATTGATTTAGATTCACAGCGCGACCAATACGCCACTGATCCGTTCTTTCACGATATCTGGAGCTCATGTCAACACAGTGAGACTGATCCCACCACACAGTACGTCGTCAGTGAGGGATATCTGTTTAGGGGCACGCGCCTCTGCATCTGCGAAGGACCGCTTCGAGAGACATTACTTAGGGAGCTCCACTCGTCTGGGTTAGGTGGACACGTAGGTCAATCTAAATTATTAGATCTCGCCAACGCTCGTTACTATTGGCCACATATGAAGCGAGATGTCACCGAGTTCGTCAGACACTGCACCACGTGTCAGTTGTATAAGGGGCATGCTCAAAACACCGGATTATACACTCCCTTACCGATACCTGAGCGACCATGGGATGATATCTCGATGGACTTCGTGGTAGGACTTCCTCGCACCAAGAGGAAGGTCGATTCTACTTTTGTAGTTGTCGATCGATTTTCGAAGATGACACATTTCATTCCGTGTAGAAAAACTTCTAGTGCTGTACACGTTGCCGAGTTTTTTTTTAAAGAAATCGTTAGACTGCACGGAATTCCTAAGTCCATCACTTCTGATAGGGACACTCGTTTTATGGGGTATTTTTGGAAAACATTGTGGGCCCTACTAGGCACTAAACTCGAATTTAGCAGCGCATACCACCCTCAGACTGATGGACAGACTGAGGTTGTTAATAGGAGTTTGGGGAATCTTCTTAGGTGTTGACTGGGGAGAATCCAAAACAATGGGACCTTATACTGCCACAAGCTGAATTTGCATTTAATAATTCTACTAATTGCTCCACAGCTAAATCTACTTTCGAGATTGTCTACTGATTCCCCATACCACATCTACTTGAACGCCACTCTCTTCCGACTCATGAACGTATTTCTTTTGATGCGCAAGCCCATGTTGATTATTTAAAGGACTTGCATAAACTATTACTAATAAATTGCGAGCGACTTCTGAAAAATATAAATCCATGGCCGATCGACATCGCCGGGAGTTATCTTTTTCAGAAGGAGATTGGGTGTTTGCTTATTTCAGGAAGCAGAGATTCACTCCGGGCACTTACCATAAACTACGACAAAGGAAGTTTGGCCCGTTCAAAATTCGGAAACGCATCGGTGAGAATGCTTACCTCCTAGATTTGCCCGTTGAATTCGGTACCTCCCCGATATTTAATGTGGCCGATCTGACACTGTTCTATGGAGATCCACCCAGTTCCAGTCCGAGCCCACCTACGGCAGCCCCGGATATTCCTCCCGACTTAGCGCCAGTACAGACTCCCACCACTGAGAAGATCGATCAGGTTCTTGATGTACGAGAATTTCGTTCTCGCCATGGGACTGATTAGCGCTACTTGGTCTCCTGGCAAGGACGAGACCTTACCGACAGCTTTTGGATTAGCACTGACGAACTACGCCGCTGCCGCCCAGATCTCTCTATTGCTAGTTTTTGCGAATTCTCGATGGGGTCGAGCCCTTTTAACCCCGGGGGAATTGATGCACCCTGCGGTGCATCGTAATATTTTATCGTATTTATTTATATACTGCATTTATGTACTTGTTTCATGTTATGCACTTGTTTTATTGTCCGGCTCATCGTCTTGACCACCCGATGGGATCTTAAATAAATGAGTCCGGTATTAATAGTAGTAGGACAGGAACGACAAGCCCAACATTAATTAAAAAGGTGCATGATTGGAAACATTTAAAATTTAAAAAAGTATCTTGCATGATTTTAGGACATAGTTTGGAAACATTTCAAATTTTAAAAAGTGTCTTGAATGGAAGATTCTATTTTTTTGGAAAGAGAATTAAGAGAGGGATATTTCTTGCCCAAAATAGAGAGATATTTTTAGCACATGAATGAAAGATTTTATCTTTTGGAAAAAGAATTAAGAGAGGGATATCTCTTGCCCAAAATGGAGAGATATTCCAGCCAGCTTATAAAATCCACAATCATGTACAGTGAAGGCAGGTCGGACAGAGTTTAGAACGGGAATCCCGGTTCTTTGCTCATTGCCGACAACCACTTCCTCCACCACACGTATCGCCAACATCGCTCAGTTCGGTGAAGCGCCACCGCCTGGAAGCCCGTGCGCAAACATACGCCGGAAGTCCTAGCCCCGTCATCGCTAGCCCGCACCGGCGCCTCCCTGCCTGCTCGAAGGGTTGCAAACAGACCGTCGTTGACTTCGGAATCTGCTTCCGACGGTCCGGCCTGTTCACACCGTCGACTTCGACCCGTATCCGACCGATAGATCTTGGGGCCACTGTTCCTGTGCGGGACCGATTGGAATTGGGCTCGCTTCTGCCGCCGTTTGGTATACCGGTCACTCCTTTTTTTCTTAGTATTGTTTCATGCACTTCATTTAATTACACTTGGGCTTGCCATTGCGTTCTCCTTATTATTAATATCGTTATTCATAAATTGTTGAATGTTATTCATGTTTGTGGCCGTATAAATCTCGTAACGGATCCGAACCGTAAGACGCGAAGTAGTTTCACTCGAACACAAATTAATAAACTTTTAACGTCCAAAGCGACGATCTTGGTTTTCGCGCTCAAAATTCATTTTTTTTGGCCAACTCGGCTCTCATTTTCAAATTAATATTTAATTTCGAAAGTAAACACCGTCATTTAATTTATAACAAAATAGATATTTGCTCAAAATTTTCAATACAAATCCGGGTTACATCATATACCCATTTCACTTCACTAAAACCCCCCTTTTCTCCGGGTTTCCGGGGATAGGCTAGTTACCCGCCTTATGTTATAATCTTGAGTCTCTAAACATATGAAGTTTTATCGGATTCGATTCTTCTTATTCTCACATCATATTATTTCTAATCCAGAAATTCATTTTACCACACATGCAGATTTCTGATGATCAAGTTGCAATTTTATGTTAAATATTTTCCATTACATAGTTTTGTTAGGATTTATGTGTATTAGTGGTATGTTTACGGGTCCTCTATATTATATGCTCATCTCCCCAATATAAAGAAGAGGTGATTATTTGGTAATTAAGTTAAGTCATTTCATTTTCCTCAACATAACACAAACTAATGCTCCTCGTGGCCAAGCGCTTGATCTTTGGTTGCTCGTTTGCTTCGCCGATCACTCGATTCATCTTCGACCATTTGCCCTTTGCCAATCGCTTTACCGTTCCGCATCATCCAGTACCTTTTTCCCCGTCTGTTCTTCCCCGCACGACCCCTTCCTCTATGGTCTCACCCACATTGAGGCTTCCCGCACCACTTTCCTTGACAACTTTCTTTCGATAGGAACTGTCCATTTTTTTGTCCAACGCTGTCACTCCTATATAGTGAGTTAATATTTTTTCGTGCGCTAGTTAGATGCCTAGCATAAAATATAGTCACTCTTAGGAATATGGATCGTTTAAGAAATTATCCAAAATTTAGGTTGTTCCACGTAAGGAACTCATCGTTTGGTCCAAATGCGGCATCTTGACAAAGATCTCTACATCTTCAGGGATTTAGTGTAATGTTAAATTTGCAAGAGTTCTCGTCGTATAGTCTGAATGCGGCGTTTTGGCAAAGACTGTTTCACCTCCAAGAGTACTTGAGTGTAGTGTTAAATATGCAAGAGCATTCACATATTTGGCGCCTTAGGAAAGTAGAGAGTAAGATTTGTGATCGACTTAGGTTTGGAAGTTATAGTATTGGTACGCTAATGAGAAAAATGATGAAAGTAGTTGATACGATGATTAGAAGAAGGATAAATATTTTATGCATGCAAGAGACTAAGGCTCCATTTGTTTGGGCGTTTCGTTGCTCCGTTTTGAGCAAACGCCGCCGGAAGGAGGAAAAACAAATGAACCTCCGGCGGCGTTTGCTCCGTTTCCACCCGCCCCCCTTGAGAAACGCCCTCAAAAAGCTCCGTTTGGAGCAACCACCTCCCCCCTCCATTTCGAACACTCCGTTTCCACCCGCTGGATCGACCCGCCACCGTCGAACCAAATGAAGCCTAAATAAGTGAGTGAGAAAGCTAAACTTTTCGACAATTCAGGTTTTAAATTATGATACACAAAAAATAAAACTAGCAATTGAGTAAATATTATTGTGGATACTTTTTGGAGGATGAAGTAAAAAAAATGTTATAAAATCTTAGCTCTTAAATTAGTCGTAGGATAAGAAACTATTAATCTTATTAGTGTTTATGCGGCATAAGTAGAATTAAGTGAAACTATTAAAGTATAATTTTGAGAAGACTTGAATGATTTGATAAGAAAAATCCAATAAAGCGAGATCATTTTCATGGGAGGAGACTTAAATTGACATATATGAAAGAAAATATGAATTATACAGATGCTGATGAAGGATTTCAGTGTGGCAAAAGAAATGAAGAAAGAAGAAACATTTAGACTTTGTCATAACACATGAATTAATTGTGACAAATATGTTATTCATGAAGAGGAAAAACATTTAATTACGTTTAAGAACAGACTAAACAAGTAACAAATTAACTATTTTATGACTTGTAAAATGTATAGAAAGATTTGTAAATATTGCAACGTCATAGCAGGAGAATGTTTGGTAACACAAGCTAGTGGTGTTGGATGTGCAAATTAAATATATTAAATTCAAGAGAAGGATAAAAGTGTTATCAAAAATTCGGTGGTGGAATTTGACGAAAAATAGGTTACTTTCAAGGCATTTGTGGAACTAGTTAATGATTCTTATGTCGATACTAGTATCACATGAGAAGTTATGTCTTCATATTTAAGGATAAGTGAAAAGAACGTAATTACAGTGTCAAAAAGTTGTGCGCCCCACATAAAGAATCTTGATGGTGGAAAGAGAAAATGCAGGAAATAGTGATGAAAAATTATATGCTGTTTTATTTATTTATTTTATGTATGTTACAATATTAACTATTTTTCATCCTATTGAACTTTTAAATCTTAAAAGCTATATGAATTATTCAACATACAATACATTAACGATGTAAACACTGTAAAATTAGTAATTTAAAGAAGTTTGCAATTATATATATTTTCTATAACATTTAATTTTTAAAAATTAAATTTCAAACATACCTTATTCTTCATTACTTGCATATTCATCAATATTTGACATGTGGATAGAGTATGGTCATCATCCGATGAACCCTCAAGATCCGCCTCGTCCATATCCGATAATTTTCTTTTTCCCTTCCCTTGATAACTAATGACCACATCTTTGCTCTTTGTTATTCTAGAATGCCTCCTTGCATTATTATCAGTGTTGACAGTATCTCTAAGTTATATGTCAACCCTTCTCCAGGAAAGACTTCATTGTTGCCATCATCATTATCATCGTCGACATTATCAACATTCATTGTCCGCTCCTGTAACTTCCCCAAATCTAAGCTCTTAGCTGTCAGCGGATCTCGAGACGTGTCGAAATATTTTGACTTCAACAAAACATTGAACTTTACAAAAATTTGATCGTTCAATCTTTTGCTGTCTAGTTTATTCCTCTTCTTAGAAGAATTATAGAGAGTGGATGGTAGAGAAGAGAGGAGGGGTCCGAGAAGAGTAGCAGTACATAGAAGTAGAGAAGTGAGGAGAGGGACGAGAAGAGAAGCACATTGCCACAGTTAACCAAAAAGCAAAAAAACCCACAAATTCAGAGAAGAATTACAGAGAAGTAGAGAAGAGTGGAGAGGGCCGTGAAGAGAAGCTCAATGCAGTAGTTGGCCAAAAAGCAAAAAAAAACCTAGAAATTCAAAGAAAAATTACAGAGAAGTAAAGAAGAGGGAAGAGGGCCGAGAAGAGAAACAATACATAGAAGTAGAAAAGAAAGAAGAGGTCCGACAAAAGGAACACGGTGCATCAGTAATCCAAAATGCAAAAAATATCACAAATTCAGAGAAGAATTACAAAGAAGTAGTGAAGAGAGGATTAGGCCGGGAAGAGAAGTAGTATGGAGAAGTAGAAGAGAAAGGAGAGGGCCGAGAAGAACAACATTACAGAGAAGTAGAGAAGAGAGTAGATGGGTCAAGAAGCGAAATAGTACAAAGAAGTAGATAAGAGAGGAGAGATCTGAGAAGAGCATCATTATAGAGAACTAGAGAAGAGAGGAGAGGGCCAAGAACTTAAAGTGCCATCGACAAAATGAGATACTGATGCAGCTATTAATGAGAGATGAAAAAATATTTTTATCGACTATACAATGAAGAAAAAGATAATAAATTAAGTTTGGAACAATCAAGTAAATTAGAGGAGTATCAAAAACCCTAGCCAAAATCAAATCCAGTAAAACCCCCAAATCTGAAAACCCTAACACCATCCCTTTCTACAGCTAACAAGAACAAGAACGGATTAAAGAGGACGAGAAGAGCTTACAATGGAGAAAACTGCCGGCCAAGACCAAAACCAGTCCACCAATACTGCACAGAACTGCAGTAAGACTACAAAATAAGAAGGCCACAACTCAAATCAAACTCCCTCATCACCGTCGACCGAAGGGAAGTGACTATCGAAGCAAGGGGAAGAAGAATCATAGGAGCCCTAATGTTTCTCCGCTCGAAAAAAGCTCCAGGAGGCGGAGTAGGAGATATCGGGATACAGAGAACTTGATAGGGAATTAAATCAATCCACCACCTCTCCAAATAACTTCACACTCATCCACCACTTAATATAATCCATATAATATATTATATATAATCTATAACCAGCTAAATAATATAATATACACCCACAAGTTTTCCATCCAAACAACCAGTTCAAATCAATCCCCCAATCAGCCAGGTCAACCCAAATCAATCCATGCAACACAAATCGCCAGCCGAACCAATATAAGAAAGTAGCCACCTCATTTAATTTCCATTTAGCCATCAGTCCATAAACACGATTGAAGTTATCACGAACTTGAAATGAAAACGAAACGAGCGTCGCAAAAATATACAAAAAAAATTATGACCATCAAAAATAAATGTGTGATGTCAAATCGACACTGAATTTAGTTTTTCATCATAGGGGAATTCTTTTATTCTTTAACATATATGTATATATATCTATACTATATTAAAAGAGAAAACACCCTTAGGTTAAACGATCAACTTTCCGATTTAACCCCTATTTATTACAAAAATTCCAATCTCATTAATTTATGTTTTTTTTAATTTTAAAATATGTGCTCTCATATAAGAAAAAACACTTGCCTACAAAAAATGTGCTCTCACCGCCGCTCACAAACCTCATGCATAAGGAAAAAACAAGTGACAGACGGATTATAGCATTCTGGGGTTTGCGAGCGACGGGAGCGCCGTCACGCCATGGCAATGCCATGGCCGAAGTACTGTTGTGCGGGGCATTGGGGTCCCGCCCCGTGCACTATCGCGATTGGCCGTAGGGGCGGATCCCCGTTCCTGTCACTCATGCGCGTGTATATATATATAATACAAAACAAGTTTGGGTCTTACACCAAACCCCTCGATTCAACCTCCTGATGCAACTCCCCCTGTCTCTGTTACCTGCTTCCATCTTGATCCAACCAGCAACCCTAAATTCAGCCTTCTCCTATCTCTAGTGCCCTGATTCCAGCCACCGTACACTACAATACACCATTTTTCCTCCTCCATACAGCCATCAACCACCCTTCATTCACTTGATCTCCATTGCACGACAAACCCTCTTACTTGGACCTTTGTTTTCAATATTAAGATATGATAATGTGATTTCATATTTGTGTGGATCTATAGAATTATAGTTGCTTGTTCTAGATTATCTGGTGATTTGCAGGATCAATTCGCCGCTCACTCTCGCGTTGCTCCTCTGCGCAGAGGAAAGACTAAGCATGGTCGCTTAAAAAATAATTATGTTTGTCTTAACTTATCTAAGTGCAATTTAATTATTTATTGTTTGGTTTGATTTCTCCGCCATGTTCTGTTTACATCCTACATATAAGAGAGCTATTTATTTGCATCTCACTTATGATTGCTTGTTAGTTGCACACCCACGTAGCATACCCTACATGATACAGTGTTTAGATTCATTACATTCTTTGCATGGTTATTCAAATTGCATGTAGGGTTAGGGCATCGCTTGTCCACCATCCGTAGACTCGACCCGCCTCACTATTTCTTTGCTATTATTCACATTAATGTATTGAGACCTTATCTCATGTTCTCTATTTCTGATTGTGCTTAGATTGTTACTTTCGTTGATTGTTTCTCTCATATTGCTTGGTTATATTTGCTGAAAAATAAAAATAAAATTTCTTCTATTTTCAAAGATTTTTTGAAATGATCTTAACTCAGTTTACCACAAATATTTAGATTTTATGAAGTGTCAATGATCGTGAGTATAATGATTCCCAGTTTGAGAAATACCTTGATGGTCTTGGTATTATTTGTTAAACCTCCTTTATATACTCCCTCGCTCAGAATGGAGTTGTTGAGTAGGAGAATCAGCATCTCTTGGAGGTTGCTAGATTACTATTATCGACAATGCATTTTCCAAAATACTATTGGAGTGATGATGTTCTCATTACTGCTTATCTTATTAACCACGCGGCTTCTCGTGACCCGCACATCACTCTCCATGTGTCTTTACTCAACTTTCCCCTCGAGTGTTTGGATGCATCTACTTGTCCATGTTCATCACACTCGTCCTACTAAACTCAATCATTGTGCACTCAAGTGTGTCTTCATAGGATAGTCACCCACATAGAAAGGGTATAAATGTTTTCATCTACCTACCGAGAAGCTCTTTGTTACGATGGATCTCTCTTTTCATGAATCTTAGGCCTACTATGGGCATTCACTTTAGTTGGTGTCTATACCTTTGGAAGTGAGCTCCCCTATAATTTTTCCACATATTCCTCCATCCTACGGGAGACACGATTCATAGTTTTCTCCTTTTATTTCGGTTACTTGTACTACTACTCCCTTGAAGGTTTATACTCAGAGAAGGGGACATTCAGACATGGTCATTCCATGATTCTAGAATAACCATCCGATCCTACTTCAGGGTTTACCGTTCTATTCATTTCTCTCAACCTCTTAGGAAAGGTATTAGGTCATGTACCTAGCATCCCACATTTTATTATGTTTTTTATGACTATTTCACTGCTTCACATAAGACCTTTGTGTCTTCCTTGTCTTTTATTTCCATACCCTCATTTTGGCAAGATGCACATGAAATTCCTAGTGAGAAGAAGCAATGCTTGAGAAGATGAAAACCATGGAAAAGAATTGCACATGAGATATGATGCGTCTTCCTCGAGGAAAAAAATTATGGGTGTAAGTGAGTATTTTTGTCAAGCAGAATTATCAGGGGTTCTTGGGATAGATTATCAAGAAATCTTTACCCCTGTGGTTTTATAATGGTACTACTCTCTTGTGCTGCTTGCAAGGGCTAAGACCTCAACCAGTTAGATGCGAAGAATGTTTGTCTTCATATGAGCTTAGAAGAGGAGGTCTAGAATTGCCAACACCCCGATCAAAGCAAAACACAAATTAAGGATTGATGATGATGATGCAATTAAAGATATCACTGAATTTCAAAAATTGATAGGAAGATTGATCTATTTGACCCATACACGTCCTAATATCTCTTATCCAGCGAGAGTAATCAGTTAGTACACGCACTCGTCAACGACCTGCAGTATTGATGTTGCCCATATAATTCTAAGGTATCTTAAGTCCTCATTCATTCCTAATAATGGACTGAAGATTGAAGTTTATACAAATGTAGATTAGTCTGGGTCTGCTGAAGATTGAATATCCACTTTAGGACATTGTTCCCTTGTGAGGGGAAAATCTTATCTGGACGAGTAAAAATAACACCTTGTGGCAATATCAAGCGCAAACGCCAAGTTCAGAGCCATGGCTCGTGGAGTTAGTGAAGATTTATGGTTGCGCTCCTTATTGAGTTACCTAGACCTTATTGAAGATGAACTCATCAGACTATACTGTGATAGTAAGAGTGTTATCTACATCACCCTCAACCCCGTTCATCACGACCGCACGAAACACATTGAAGTGGACAAACACTTTATCAAAGAGAACACTGAGAGAGGTTGTTCGGTACATCTTTTGTTTCTTCTGACAGACAACTTGCCAACATTTCCACAAAGGTGTTGAGTGTTTTTGGAAAGTTTTTTGGCAAGTTGGCGTGATAAACATCTCATGCCCAACTTGATGGGAATATTAGGATTTATGTGTATTGCTTGAATGTTCATGGGTCCTCCCTATTGTATGTTCATGTTCCTTTATAAAAGTGTGGTGATTATTTGGTAACTGAATTAAGTCATTCCATTTTCCTGGACAAGTTTATTAACTGCTGTAGCAAATGAGCATATGACAGAAGTATAATTTGAATAATTGTGCATACTTTATTTCTTTGATGGGATTCTGGGTAAGACAAGGACTTAAAAAATATTCAATCTTACTAAATATTACTTTTTGTGCAGAAACATCTTAATGTTTCCTTCAGATTAAACTTGGTTAATTCAATTTATGCCATAAACTGGACTTCTATGCAATTGGGTTGCAGAAATCTGGGCATTTCATAGGCTAGCCTGATATACAATGCATGTGTTTTTGATTGCAGTGAGCTCACTTGCTGTGTAAAATTATTAGTTGAATTTATAGCTAGTCCTCCCTTATTTGAAGTCAAAAGCCTTTTTCCACCTTGATTTCCTCTTTACAATTGAATTTACAAAGTTGCAATTATTAATTTGCCTGGTGAATAGAGTCTCCGGTTGGTAAAATCTGGTTGACTGCAGCACTACTTTCAAGTTCAAAAGTTGGCTTTTTATGATATTATAAATTACAAGTTGCTTGTATTGGTGATTCTTTTCAATCTTGAATTTCAGAATAGATGCAGAATCCTCAAACCAATGGAAAAAGATCTATGGTATGAAAGGACTACAAAGTTCTGCAGATGAGAGTTCCCAGAAAACTTCATTGGAAACATGTTCCGCTACTATAGAGGTAGCAATAATCTAAATCATTAAGTTCCAATTTATTCATTATGATAATGTTAATCTGCATATCTGACATGCCAGTATGAGTGTATTACATGTTCTTTAGAGTATTCGTATATGTCTCTTCCTGTCACTGGTTTTTATATACTATGTAAATTTTTTTTGTATGATGTGTATTTTCATTTTTCTGAAAAACAGGGTCTACTTTCTAAATTAAACTGGGTCTAATTCTGGTACGCACACACACACATTTATTTATGTTGTGGCCGCACGGGGGCCTAGTGTGGCCACAACAGTGTCACAGTGCACCCACATTTGTAGCCCCCCGAAGCGCGTAAAAAATTTGAGCAACTGTCAGACTACTGCGCTCTTTTGGGGGTGCGATCGTTGGCGCGCTGTTGTGATGCGACACTGTTGTGGTCGGGGTACTGTCGTGGCCGTACGGGGGGGGGGGGGGGGGGGGGGGGGGGGGTGGGACTGCACTGCTATTGTATAACAATAAGACAACTAACCCAACCCAATTGATTGAATGCCAAATCAGGCTCAAGTTTTCTTGTGGATGGCTGATAATGTGATTTGGGCGATAGACGGTATACCATCTGTGATCATTTACGTACGGTTCACAGCCAGAACAATTACTCCAAGTGTTATGTGTGATCTTTTTTATTTATATTATTTTTTCCATATTTTTTGTGGGATTCATGATCCTTTCACCCAGAGAATCGTTTTGAGCGGCAAGCTGCAAGTACCGACAAAGGGTGAAAAGAATACAAATCGTAGAGAGAGATGCAAGAGAGAGAAAATAACCCATAATTTTATTATTATTCTAAATACAAGAGTACATACACTTATATATAGAAAGAAAGAGAAGGAGAACATTCTACATCTACAATGTGGGACTAAATAGAATATACATGGGCTTATACACCAACTCCTCCTAATGGGCTTTTTCATTACATCTTAACACTCCCCCACAAGCTGGAGTGTACAAGTCGTAGGCACCAAGCTTGGATAAGAACTGATGATATAATGTCCGAGAGAGAGCTTACGTGAATATATCAACTAACTTGTCCTGACACAGCGACATGCTCTAACTCCAACTTCTTCGATTGAACTTTTTTCTGAATGAAGTGACAGTCAACTTCAATATGCTTTGTTCGTTCATGGAATACGGGATTCTTGACAATATGTATGGCTTCTTGACTGTCACAAAAAAGAGTGGCCGAAGAGGAGAGTTTGAGGCCCAAATCACTGAGAAGACCCTCAAGCTAGGTGAGCTCAGAGACAACCGCTGTCATAGTACAGTACTCGACCTCAACATGGGAGCGAGCAACAACCGACTGTTTCTTGCCACGCCAGGTAAAAGTGTCCACCAAGGTAGGTGCAAAAACTAATCGTGGAACGCCTATCATCAAGGGAACCTGCGTAGTCAACATCAAAATACGCAACAAGAGACAGAGAGGGGGACGGTTTGTAAACAAGTCCTTGTCCTGGAGAAGTCTTCAAGTATATGAGAATCCGCTCGACGGCTTGGAGATGAGATGTCCGAGGAGCATGCATAAATCGGTTCACAACCCCAACAACGAATGAGATATCAGGTCGTGTAACCGTAAGATAGAATAGTTTTCCTACCAAACGTCGTTAGTACTCTAGATTTGTCAGAACAGGTTCAGTTCCAGATCCATGTGCAGACAACTTGTGATTCACATCCATATGAGTGTCTGTAAGTTTGCATCCTGAGTAGCCCGCATCTTGCAGAAGATCAGTGCAGTACTTTCGTTGGGATAGGACAAGTCCATCAGGTCTCCTTGCAACCTCAAGCCTAAGGAAGTGTCAAAGATTGCCCAGATCTTTTGTCTGAAACGCAGAGTTTAAATGTTGCTTGATGTTTCGGATCCCGGTGGTATCGTCACTTGTTATTAGAATATCATCAACATACACAAGGAGAATTACAGTGTCTGTTGGTTGATGACGAGTGAAGAGAGAGAAGTCAGCAGAGCTCCGTGCGAAACCAAACTCGCGAACCACTTTACTGAATTTGTCAAACCAAACGCGAGGAGATTGTTTGAGACCATATAGAGACTTCCAGAGATGACATACACAAGACTCCCCCGTTTCTCAAACCTTGTCGGTTGGTGCATATAAACAGTCTCTTGGAGATCACCATTGAGAAATGCATTTTTGATGTCCAGCTAATGTAGGGGCCACTGTCGATGCACAATAAGGAAGATCAGGACTCGAAGAGTATTCAACTTGACGATCAGGGAGAAAGTTTCGTTGTAATCAATGCCATCTTGTTGAGTGAAACCCCTGGCCAAAAGGCGGGTTTTGAGACGGTCAACAGTGCCATCTGGAGCATGCTTGACAGCAAAGACCCATTTGCAACTAACACAAGACTGGCCGGGAGGGAGATGAACTAGGTCCCAAGTCTGGTTAGCCCAGAAGGCTATTATTTCTTCATCCATGACCGCACGCCACCGCGGGTGTTGGAGAGCTTCCTGCAAAGAGTGAGGAATAGAAATGGTGGAGAGAGAGATGACAAATTTGAGAAGAGGCGGAGATAGGAGATGTAGGGAGACATAATTCACCATTGGATGAGCCGTAGAGGGTGTTCCCGAATCATCAAGCCGCGGGATAACATCAGTAGAAGGGAGTTGTTGTAGGGCATTTGTCCGGGATGAACGACGACTATAGACACGGAGAAGTGGAGGAGGAGGTGGTGGAGGTAATGCTGGCACTGAGAGTGGAGGAGGAGGAGGTGTGTGTGGCAAAGTCTTGACGGGACAACCGGACGAGGAGTAGTGGAAGGTGGAGACAGTGTGGAGGAGGTGGAGTAGAAGGGCTGTGCCTCAAGAAAGGTGACATCAGCGGAGACGAGCACTTTTTCGTCAGCAGGAGAGTAGCAGATATATCCTTTTTGAGTGTGGGAGTAGTCAACAAATATATATTTTGTGGCTCGAGGGGCAAGTTTGTCATGCGGTGGTTCAAGAGAGTGAACATAACAGGTACAGCCAAAGACACAGGGAGTGAGGGAGAATGGAGATTTGGAAGGAAACAAGTGGCCGAACGGAGAAGCGAAGTTAAACACGAAGGAGGGCATGCGATTGATGAGATGACAAGCAGTAGAGAGCAAAGTTCCAATATTTGGTGAGCACCTGCACTTGCAACATAAGTGATCGAGTGACATCAAGAAGATGTCGATTCTTCCACTCGGCCACACCGTTTTGCTGGGGGGGGGGGTATAAACACACGAGGTCTGATGGACAATCCCAAACTCGGTGTATAAATTTGTGAAGGTGCGGCTAGTATATTCACGAACATTATCAATGCGAATTATCTTTAAGGTAACAGATAATGTTCGTATATTCACGAACATTATCAATGCGAATTATCTTTAAGGTAACAGAGAATTGCGTACGCGTCTCAGTAATAAAGACACGAAAGACAGATGTCAACTCAGTACGATCACGTAGTAGATAAAGTCATGTTAGACGCGAATAATCATTAATAAAGGTAACAGAATGTCTATAACCAAAAACATTGGAGATTTTATAGGGCCCCCAGATATCAGAATGTAATAAAGAGAACAGTGTAATACTCCGATTACATGTAGGTGAAAATGAAACACGATGCTGGTTACCAAAGATACATGATTCACAGGAAAACTTATGCAAAGAGACACTATGAAGAGCCTTCTTGAGAATCGGGAGAGGAACATGACCAAGACAACGATGTCAATCAACGGAGGGGACTGCAAAGAGGATAGTAGGGGAAACATCCAAGAGATAAAACTCATTCGACAGCCGTCCTTTACCAATGATATTTCATGTTGGACGATCCTGCACAACAAAAGACGAAGGAGAGAAGATTAGGCAGCAATCAAGGTCCTGAGTTAGCCTACTAACAGAGATTAGATTGAAGGGTGATCCCGGAACATGAAGGACCAAGGACAAGGAGAGAGTAGCAGTGAGGCGCAGTTCAGCAGCTCCATACACCGGAGTTGTGTCGTCATTGACTACAGTGATGAACTTGGGATAATCATAGTGTATGTATTGAGGTGGCTTCTGGGAGGTAATGCGATGAGTAGCACTGGAGTCCACGATCCAGTGAGAGCTATGGGAGAGACAGGATATACCTTCGGTGGAGAAAGAAGCAACTGAGCCAGATGAGCGATTAACAATGCCTTGAAGCTGCTGAAGCTGTATGCGAAGGTCGTTGATATCTTGCTGGGTAGACGAGTGTGACTCGGCTGGAGTAGAGCCTGGGTGATGAGGAACAACAACAATTGTAGCAGTAAGATGAGGCGGCAGACCATGCTTGCGGTAGCATGCGACTTTAAGATGACCATCCCGACCATAGTGGGTACACTTGAGAGTAGAGCGCCCCGCACGTCCTCGACCTCGAGACGTGAAGCGACCTCCCCGATTAGAAGAACCACAAACTGGAGGAACGAGAGTAGGTAAGAGGGGCTATTGGAGCAGAGCCGAAGAGAAGTTGGCAGGAACCTCAGATGGTGGTCTAACCTTGAACAGCATGGAGCAAACATCAGATAAGGAGGACGTAGTGGAAGAGGAAAGAATCTGAGCCCTGACACTGTGAAGATGACTGGGAACACGGGCCATCATCATAGCGATCTCAACAGCTTCCTTCTGTGCCCGTTGAGTAACAAGATCTGTGGAATGGGGCTGATGTTGTATCCAGTCTTCCACCAGAGTTCTAGCCTTCTCAACAAAGGAAGCCAAGTCGTTCGTGACTTCAGGGTCCAGTGATGAAAGGACAAAGATAATGTCAAACAGGTGTTGTAAGCTGTCCTTGCCTGAGTAGAGAGAATGCAGCTCATCCCACATGTCCTTGGCCGTTTCATAGTACATGGCCATTCAGTATGTCTCTGTGTCCATGGAATTAAGCATCCAGGATTGGACCCGGTCGTCATCACAGAGCCAGTCATCGGTAGGGTTAGCAGGTTTGGCCCGAGTGAGATGATGGAGAAGACCCTTGGTCTGTAGAACACGACGGACCGAATGGACCCATTCGACAAAATTGGCCTTCCCACTGAGAGAGATGGTTGTTATTCATCACGAACTTCAGAAGGCGGGGCAGCAACACGTGCGAGAAGGGAAGGAGTTGCCGTAGAGCCCATAACAGCAAGAGAAGGGCGATCTGACGACTAGAAGGAGGTCGGGCGGCTAGAAGAAGCGGACAACATACGACGACTTGGTGACTAGAGGAGGGCAAGCCACAGACAAGAGATGCAGGCCGAGAAAATGCGGCTAGGAGAGCTCGCAGCAACTAGAGGAGAAACAGACTGAGGCGACAACACAATAGAAAAGACCCGACCACGACGAACAACAAGAAGGCCAGACAGACCGCGCGACAAGCAACAACAAGGAAGAGGAGGTCACAACGGACAGACCGCGCGACAAGCAGCGACAAGGAAGAGGAGGTCGCAGCGGGCAGACCGCGCAACAAGCAGCAGGTAGACCGCGCGACAAGCAGTGGAAAAAAGAGGAGGGTGCAGCGGGCAGACCGCGCGACAAGCAGCAGGCAGACCACGCGACAAGTAGACTGCGTAATAAGTGGTCGGCAAGGGCAGTCCGCTTGAGAGCTCAACCAATCAGTCCACACGACAAGAGAAGCTGAGATCGATGGGAGCGTGAAGTGGAGACCACTGGGAGCAGCGGGAAGAGGCCGAACCGATCAAAAGAGAAGCGGGGCCTAGTGGAATCTCTATAAATGGAGAGAGACGGGGAGGAGAGGGGAAGAATGTAGAGAAAAGGAGAGAAGAGGGTAGAGAACAGGAAACCACAGTAGGAAGCGGACACCGCAGGAGAGGTTAGGGAGGAAGGACCGCAGTTAGCAAAAACACTAATCGCCTAGAGCAAGACCGATGAGCGGTTAAGGAAGAGGGACCTCGGTTAGCAAAAATACTAACCGCATAGAGCAAGACCGATACCTCTGATACCATGTAGAGAGAGATGCAAGAGAGAGAAAATAAACCAAAATTTTATTATTATTCTAAATACAAGAGTACATACACTTATATAGAGAGAAAGAGAGGGAGAGCCTTCTACATCTACAATGTGAGACTAAATAGAATATACACGGGCTTCTCCTAATGGGCTTTTTCATTACATCTTAAGACAAATAAAAAGAGGAAACACATGCAAATCGTTGGTGACACCGGTACTATTCACACAGTTATTTCTGTATTAATAGTATATATATATATCCCGCAGTAAGTGAAAATGCCGGCATTTTCAGACTTTCTAAATATAGTTATTCTTTATCTATATTAAAAGTCTTCCCCAATAATTACGCTGTCTGCTATCCTCTGTATCCAAAGGCTTCATCATATCTGATCAATTTTAGTTTTCTTATTCTCCTTCATCCAAATGGTAAATGTGTGGAATTTTATTAAACTAAAAACAACAAAATGAGGGTAGGGAGATGACCCTAGAGGCCTCTAGGCCCTCAGGAAGATAATAAAGAAAGAATCTCAATGAGGTTTTAAAACAATTCTGAAGTAAGCTATGTTTAGAGATCTTCATTGTAGCTCTTTAGAAATTCATTAGGCATAGATGTGGAATTTTAGCTGACATAGGCTTTAATGTGGACAGTATAGCTAGCAGAGGCATCTGTAATACAATTTTCTTCTCTGTAGATATTGGCATTGGTCAAGACTTAAGTGAGTTGATTAAGGGTCTGTTTGGGACAGCGGCTGCGGATCAGAAAGCTGCTCTCTGATCCGCAGCAGCTGTTTTTGCTGTTTGTTTCAGGTGCGGATTGAAAATCTCGTTTTGAAAAACCTCATATGGAGTGCTTTTTTGAGCGCTTCGTAATTCTCGCGTCCGCGTCTCCGCTTCCACAAAAAATCGCGTGCCGCTCCCTGCTCCAAAAAAATCCCGCAGCCCGTCCATCTTCTCTCCCGCAGCCCGTCCATCTTCTCTCCCGCAGATCTCCATCTTCTCTCCCGATCACGCAGCCCGCAGCTCTCCAGATCCGGATCCGGCGCTTCTTCCATCGACGAGCCTGAACGCGGCGACATCCGGTGAGATCCTCCGGCGAAATCGGCGCGACATCGGCTGCCATCGACGAGCCTGAATGGCGACCCGAGCTTCCATCTTCTTCTCCAACCCAAGCTTCCGTCGGCTTCTCCAACCCGAGCTTCCATCTTCTTCTCCAGCCCTACAGCAAAGGTCCGACTCCAGCCCTAGATTTCTCCTCTGTTTTTTTGTTCTACTCCAGCCCTAATTTTTGTGTGTGTGTAATTTTTGTGTTTGTTCTGTGTATGTGTGGGTGTGTAATTTTTTTGTGTGGATGAGTGTGTATTAATGTAGATGTGTGTGTGTGTATGTGTGTGTTTATGTATGTGTGTGTGTGTATGCTTGTGTGTTTGTGTGTGTGTCTTGTATGAATGTGTGTGTGTGTGTATGATTGTGTGTTTGTGTGTGTTTATGTATGTGTGTGTGTGTGTATGAATGTGTGTGTGTGTTATGTGAATGTGTGTGTATGAATGTGTGTGTGTGTGTGTATGATTGTGTGTTTGTGTGTGTTTATGTATGTGTGTGTGTGTTATGTGAATGTGTGTGTGTGTGTATGAATGTGTGTGTGTGTTTATGTCAATGTGTGTGTATGAATGTGTGTGTTTATGTATGTGTGTGTGTGTATGCTTGTGTGTTTGTGTGTGTGTCTTGTATGAATGTGTGTGTGTGTATGATTGTGTGTTTGTGTGTTTGTGTGTGTGTGTATGAATGTGTGTGTGTGTGTATGATTGTGTATGGGTGTGTTATTTGAATGGGTGTGTGTGTGTGTGTATGAATGTCTGTGTGTGTGTATGATTGTGTGTTTGTGTGTGTTGTTAATTGGAATCTCACCATTTATACTTGTTATTTTAATTACGGTTTAGGGTATAACATAAAAGATGGAGGAATCGTAGCGAGTTGGGAGTCAGTTGAAGTGATGTTATTTTGTGATCTCTGCATAAAGGAGATTGGTTTAAGGAATCGGCCAACCACCCACTTTAGCAAAGAAGGGTGGAAAAATTTGATTGTCGGGTTCAAAGAACGAACCGGGAAAAGCTACGATCGATCACAAATGAAAAATAAATGGGATCATTTGAAGAAGGATTGGAAGTTATGGAAGGAGCTGAAACATGACGAGACTGGTTTAGGTTGGGACCCGGAGAAGAGAACTATTGCTGCTTCAGAAGAATGGTGGGCAGAGAAGATTAAGGTCAGAACAAATTAGTGTTTCATTTCATGAAATTGGTTCTTATTATGACAACATCTAATATTGATATACTAATTGTAACAGGTTGTTCCTGGGGCCAAAAAATTTCGATACGGAGGTATTGCACCAGACTTGGAGGAGAAACTAAACTCCATGTTCAGTCAGGTTGTCGCAACTGGAGAAGACTCATGAGCTCCTTCAATTGGGAGTTTGCCACCAGATATGGGGAGAATCCAGTTGGAAGATATCGATGTAGCAGATAACATGGAAGGTGGTCCTGAAGATATAGGAGGTGCTTCAACACCTTCTGGGAATGCGTCTTCCTCGGCTAATAAAAGAAGAAAGATCGGAAAGAACAAAGGAATGACAATGTCTTTGATGTCAGATTTGCATCAATCCACTCTAGCTATGAAGCCTCTACCAGTTGTCACAGTCAAGGAGGTGGTGGAGTTGATTTCCAGTAGCCCAGAGCTACAAGCAAACCTGGACGTATATTACTTTGCTCTGGAGCACATAAGGGACAAGACCACTAGGGAAATTTTCATGAGTATCCCAGAAGATATGCGCGTTTGGTGGATTATGAAGGCATATGAGAAGAGGGCTCAGTGATACGGGCATACCTCTATCTTTTTTAGATTGTGTTTCGCATGGCGAACACTATGATGTTTATGTTTACTTTATGATGTTGTACCGCATGTTGAGTAATATTTGTCCTCGAAACTATAATAGATGTTTTGTTTTTGAATTATATAGATTACGATAAATGTTCTGTGATGCTTAAATGCAGGTACGATAATGGATACGCATGACTCCGACCCTGAAGATTCTGGGGATTCAACAAGTCTTTCGCCGGAACGGACGCAATATATAGAGTATTGCTGTGTTGTTATGTCATCGATCGAGAGGATGAATTATCATGTTCGAGACACACGCCCCTGCATGACATCTATCCAAACAGGTGCGAAATGGATCAAAAAGTTACTAGAAGGACATCCAGATAGGATTCATGATGCATTTAGAATGTCGAAACGCATTTTCATAGATTTACTTCATAAACTGGAAGTAGATCATGAACTACAAGGATCACAGCGCACGTCCTCAAGAGAAGTCCTAGGGATTACATTGTATATCTTAGCACAACGAGGTTCCGTTAGATTAACGAAAGAATGGTTCCAGCACTCGACCGAAACAATTAGTAGATATTTTGCTAAAGGGCTTAGATCTCTTCTGTTACTCTCAATTGATGTTATAAAGCCTATTGACCGTCAGTTCAGAGATATTCCAGCTGAGAAAAGGTATGATCCTCATTACATGCCATTCTTCAAGGATTGCGTTGGTGCCATAGATGGTACACATGTTGATGCGAGGATACCCGTAGAAGATCAAGTACGATACATAGGACGTCATGACACAACGACGCAAAATGTAATGGCAGTCTGTGATTTTAACATGTGTTTTACATTTGCCCTGGCTGGATGGGAGGGATCTGCTCATGATAGTCGTATCTTCGCGCGCACATTGGCAGACGATAGATTGCAGTTTCCTCATCCCGCACAAGGTATACTAATGAATATGTTTACATTCATTCCAATTTTTCGTATGATCGAATGTTTACCTGTTTAACAAACCAAATAAATGCAGGTAAATATTACTTAGTGGATGCTGAATACCCGTTAAAGATGGGTTATTTGAAGCCGTATTCAGAAACAAGATATCACTTGGCAGACTTTGTCCGTGGGAGTCGGCCTGTCCAAGGAAGGCGAGAACATTTCAATAAGGCGCATTCATCTCTTCGTAGTGTTATCGAGCGAACGTTTGAAGTGTGGAAAAAAGTGGCACATTTTGAGTAAAATGCCACAATACAACTTCAAGAAACAACGTTCAATAGTGCTAGCAACAATGGCCTTACATAACTTCATCCGGAGACATCCGTCTCGCTGGGACCCTGAGTTTAATGCTTGTGATGCTGATGCGGCTTCTTTTGTTCCCTCAGAGGATGAAGACCCTGTGACAGAGAATGATATTGAAGACGATATGTGTGATGCTACTGGAGCAGAACATATGTCTACAGTCCGAGATAGCATTGCCGAAGAAATATACAGTGCGCGCAGGTCAAGATTCGATTCATCTTTTGCTAAAAATTTAAACAATTTAAATTATCAAAAGTTTGTTTCATATCAATTTATTTTCGACCAGGTGATCGGAAGGATTGGAAAAAGCAGTCGCCGGATGTTGGAAGACCTTTTTTCTATGTTCTAGAACTATGTAGAAGACTCATGTTATCAGTTATTTTTATATATTTATGTGTGTGGGTTTTTAAAAAAACAGCTTTCAAAAGTTGTTTCTCCAAACAACAAATTAGAAAATCGCTTTTCAAAGCGCACTTCTGCACACAACACCCAAACAGTCTGCAGCTTTTCAAAACTGCTCCCCAAAGATCTATTTTAAAACAGCTCTACCCGGACAGCAGCTTTTCAATCCGCCAGAGCTGTCCCAAACAGACCCTAAGAGGGTGGAGAAGCTTTTTACGAGCCTCGTGTATTCTCCGGGAGCCAAAGCTAAAAGCACTGATAAAGGAAATGAGACTTGTTGAGTCAGTTGCAATTATGATGGTGCTAATGCCAATTATTTGATGTGAAGCTCATCCATAAGATCTTGCCCTCGCGTGGCTGCGCGGATTCTGCGCAGCATGGATCCACGGACTCTGGACTGCTGCCTTATCAAATGGGGGTGGAACCCGTAGCGACTTTCCGCCAGATCCGCACTGCGCTGATTCCATCTGCCCAAACGAGGCCCCAATATTTCAACAATAATGCAACTATAAGCGCCATAGTACTAACTAGAACTGACGGGGACATGGCAAACAGAATTCAATTGTAATATACTCTTACAGGATAGAACTGTATAAATAAAAACATGTGTATCAATTAGAACATGGATAGGTCCGTTCAAAGGAAGAGGAATTGATGGTGACTCGATGAAGGAAGATTAAGAGAAGAATGGATCGGTTTGATGAAAGGTACCATCGTTAAATGTAAAGAAGCGTCGAACAAGAGGATTATGACATTAATGTCCTTTTAGAGTAAGAGAGAAGACAATAAAGTGGTATTGACTGACACTATGAGATGATTTATCATAAAAGTGTAAAGAAAGAACAAAATAAACAAACCCACACCCTAGGTGAAAGAGGAAAATAATTGGCTAGAATAGATGGTGGAAATGGGTGAAAGGTTATCTAAGAGAGGTGAGGGGCATGATTTATGATATAACCCATCAAGATTTGCTAGCCGTATAAAAAATTAAATTTTTTAAAGTTTGATTCCGGGTTAATTGAAGCATATACGTGTCGTTGCATTCATTCCACATTTGCATGTAGCAATACATTAGTGTGTCGGCACTGCACGTTCATTCACACCCACATTTAGCATTACAGTAGCGTGTCATCACATATACATTCATGTCGTGCCGGCCCGCGTCAATGGTGCTATTGGTGATATTTAGTTTTTCAATCTTTTTCATTTTGAAGTTATAATGGAATACCATAATTTAATTTATATTATTACAAGCAGTCGTGCTCGGGCATCCCCCGTGCCCAGATGCTGTAGTATACTTGCCGCTCGTCATTTCCATAAAATTTTGCCTCACAAACTACAATGCTTAATAAAAATTGAAGGGATAATGACATTTTTTAAATAAAATAAAAAACAAACAAATTTAATTCAATTATATAAAATGGTAAACATTAAAATAAAGAAGGGGTAAAATTGTAAAAAGCAAATGTTTCATCAAAGGATGTTTTCCCCTTGAAAATAAAAAAATACACAAATTAAAATCAATTAAAAATGTTAAAAAAATTAAATAGTTGAAATAAAGAGGTAAAATAGGAGAAATGAATGTGCCACCACAGGGACTTTTCCCCTTCTATAATAATATAGATAAATATTATAAAATCTTACTTAACCCCTGTGCCAGTATCTTAGATCTGCCTCTGCTTATTGAAAAAAGGGGAAATTTTGCTCCTAACTTGAGTTGCTTGGAGCACAATGGTTGGCAGTAATAACTGAAAGTCCTCTTCTGGCAGTAAAAGCTAAAAGTCCCATTCTCAATAACTAAAGTATTGTTTAAGCCACGGTGGTCTATTGTACCTGACCTTTCATATCATGAAAACCTTTTGTAATGAACCTAGGTTCTTTTTATAAGATGATGTTGGCTATTAAGAGGAAATACTTAGGCTGGTGCATTTGTTTTTTGAAGATTTTTTTGGCATTTAATATAAAAAGGACTTCACAATGCTATCTTATTGGCTGGTCACTTCCAATAAGTGAGTTTACGGTGCATGAAATATGTTCGTCGGGCGAATCCAATATCAAATAAGATGTTGATAAGTACAAGACGATATGCATTAGATGGGCAAGGAAGTGTTGCTACCAAGTTATAACTCTTAGGCCTATGCTATTGTTTAAACATTTTTCATAACAATTCAAAGGAATTTATTTCGAATAAATGAATAACCTTAACTTTGGAATTCTATTGAATTCATTTGTAAATTTTTATTCATGGTCTCCTTTTATATTAATCTATATTAATGGGCATTGTTTTCCTTGATTTCTTGAAAGAATCACTTATTTTTTAAGTTCTTATTTGATTATCTAGGCCTTAGAAGAAACTCTTGAAGAAGTTCAACTATGCTCGAGATTAGAAGAACTATTATTAAAGAAGAAAACTATAAAGAATGGGAACACATTGGTGATGCACAATGAGAAGGTATGTAAAGCTCTTTATCTTCTTTTATATTTTTATCAAAAAGTAAAAGTCTATTATTCTTTTGTGATCAAAATCTTACTACTGACAATGCCCTAGTCTCAGTTCCACTCTTTCAATCTTTCTATTATGATCATCATATTATTCCCCCATACTTCATATCTTCATGCATCTCATTTACATGGCCTCGGGTAACACAAGAACCACTGTCTACTTGATGTTGTCAAGACACTTGTGATTCATATGAATGTTTCTAGACAATATGAGGTGATACAAACTTGATGGGTTATGTCATAAATCATGCCCCTCACCTCTCTTAGATAACCTTTCACCCATTTCCGCCATCTCTTCTAGCCAATTATTTTCCTCTTTCACCTAGGGTGTGGGTTTGTTTATTTTGTTCTTTCTTTACACTTTTATGATAAATCATCTCATAGAGTCAGTCAGTGCCACTTTCTTGCCTTCTCTCTTACTCTAAAAGGACATTAATGTCATGATCCTCTTGTTCGGCACTTCTTTACATTTAACGATGGTACCTTTCATCGAACCGATCCATTCTTCTCTTCATCTTCCTTCATCGAGTCACCATCAATTCCTCTTCCTTTGAAGTTTGAACGGACCTATCCATGTTCTTATTGATACACATGTTTTTATTTATACAGTTCTATCCTGTAAGGGTATATTACAATTGAATGAATGAATTAGGCAATGCAACCTTATATACACAGTAAGACAAATATGGAATCTTAAGAAATTATTCCCCAAACATTAAAGAATAAACTAACACTTCCTCTTAAGTTCAACTGTAGATATCATCGGATACACGCCTGTCCTTGAAAATATGAAGTTTCTTTGGTTGTAAACTTTAATGATAATAGCAGTCAGTTGCTATGTGTACCGAACATGTGAGATTCTATTGTCTTTTTTCTTATTCGCCTCAAGCAAAGAGTCAGTCAATTTCATTGTGCTTGATGCACTCATGAAATACTGATTTTTGTAATATGAACAACAGTTTGATTTTCACGAAAGAGGAGCATAAGAAGATAAATGAACATCTATGTATTAGAGTAGGGACCAAATCCATTAAATTTTAGACACAAGAGGACTAGAAGCCAAATATTTAGCTTCAATGCTGGAACAAGCAATCATAATCTTTCGTGAAGATATCTAGACCAATCAACATCATAAAAATCCCACATAGTAAAAATCTTCAGGAATATGAAAAATTGGAGAATTGAGCCCAATGAGTTCCAATATGAGATTGCATAAATTAGCTGGAGACACTACGTAAAATATGCCAAGTCATGTGACAGTAAGGTAATTAAGTTTCCTAACTAGTCTATGATGTCAGATAAGTTCAGAAAGGATAGTATCTCTCGTGAAAGCATACAATTTTGTATTTGGATCCATAAGGGTATCTGCCGTAGGACAAATTTATAGGTGGCAGATGTACTATTGTCGTAGCCCTACATGCAATGCAAAACCCGACAAATAATTCAAATTAAGCAATAAATAATTTAATCGCACATGATTATAGCAAAAACATAATAGTTCGTTTAAGCAAGGGGGTTAGGTTTTCCTCCGCGTGGAGGGCCAAAGCAAGCGCGCGACGAATAAATCCTGCAATTCATAATAATAATCTAAAACAAACAACTACTATTCCGAAGATCCAAACAAACATGAAATCCCAAAGTCTCATATATTAATATTGAGTATTTAAGTTTCGTACTACAAATAAATACTCACAAAATATGGGGGTTGCCCGAGGTGTAGAGATCCGGTAAGGCACGACGCCGTGGAGACGTTCCAGAGGGGAAACAAGGGTTGGTTGGACCAGATGTGACTGGAAGTGGCTAGTTTTGGAAGGGGGGATGGATATGGAAAGTAGGGGTTGGGGAGGGGTTGCTGTAGCTAGGAGGTGGCTGGATGAGCGGCTGCAGGCAGGGGAAGGTGGTTGGATGGGCGGCTGCAGGTAGATGGCTGATTGGTTGTTGCTGGACAACAGGTAGGGGTTGGTGGCAGCGTGTTTGGAGGGCGGTAGGGGCGGTTGTAGGCAGGGGGCTGGACGACTGTTGCTGGACAACAAGTAGGGGATGGCAGCAGGGTGTTTATATGGGTGTATGGGCGGTTGTAGGCGAAGGACGGTGCGGCTGTTGCAGGATAGCAGGGCGACTGCTGTTTAGGAAGGGATTGGAGGTGCAGCTAGGGATGTAAAGAGGGAAAAATGAAGTATATAGGTAGGACATACCTTGGGGAGGGAGAAAACCACCTAGGAGTCGTCATCTAGGGTTCCACGTAGTCAGCACTGTGGAGGGATCGTCGGATTTCGGGATTCTGCACACCAAAATCTGCAATAGCCTCTATGCAGACCTCTACACATCTATTTAGAATAAAGAGATTATGGCATCCCACCATCAACAACTATGATTTTGCCGGAGATGAGGTAGCCCGATTATATCAAAAAAAAACCAAGATAATAATAATAATATAATATTTGAAATCGACTGCAAGTGATGAGCCAGACGCATCCGTGGAGTATTACCATATCCGGATACGGCATATATGGTAAGTAGCTAATCAGCCCCGAACAGGCCCAAAACTCGTCCTCCGGTGTGGGTCTGCGTCTCCATTCCACATAATTCTTCCCGTCTTGAAAGAATTCATCTCCTGATGAATAGAGATCGGAATTCTCTTGGTATATGCTAGGCATGACTCGATAAGGTCCACCAAAGGTCTCCCAAGTGTCGTCGATCGTAAAGTATCCTCGTCAATGGTACTGCGTTTGACTGACTGGTGCGACTATGCATGCATGAGCCACGATATCAATAATGCTCTCAAGAATCCATTGAGGTGCTGGAAATCCCGGTGCGATCACTGGTGCGGACGGTGAAGACATAGGCGACTGATCCAAAGGAAGGTGGGGCTCAGAAGTAGATTGGGTGCAGGACTGAGGATGTGGAAATGTAGGCTCAAAAGACTGTGGGGGAGTAGGCTCAAAAGACTGTGGAGGTGTAGGCTCAAGAGGATCTCCACAAAATTGGTCCACATGCTCGTGAGGCTTGTAGTACGTCGTTAAATCCTCAACATTAAATATGAGACAAGTACTCATACTCGTCGGTATATCAAGATCATAGATATTTGCTTCGATCCGTCTCATGATTGTATAATGATCCATTTGCCTAACGCTCAAACTTTTAGCAGGCCCTATGCTTAGCATAATGCGGATTCTGATCATCACCTGTTCACCTTCATGAATTACCTGCCCTTGCTAATGAACATCTTCATGTGATTTATGAGATTTATTACTAGTATTGATTTTTCCTTGACAGACTTATGACACACATGCAAACGATGAACAAACAACTTAACAAACACATGCGAAAGATGAAGAAACGACTCAACAGACTCATACAAATGATGCAAATGAAACACGACAGACATAACACACTGTCTATGAGGCAGTCTGACAATGAACTAGAAATCTGCAAAATTAGGTGGCCTATCAGGAGACTCTCTCGGTGGAGTGTAGACAAACTCATCCAGTGTGCGACGAGTGTCCAGGTGATCGTGTGAGACATCAACACTCAAATACGAGCTCGTAAATAGCCAAATGTTTCTCAAGGAATGCGATACATCTGGGGGCTCACCAGGAGATATGTATGAAAAGTCGTCGCGAATGTGACGACCACCTGAGTGAAATCAAGTACATCGACTAGAAGACGTGATTCTAGAGTGTGGTGAGTGTCCCTCAAAAGAAAGAGCTCATCTGGTGGGGTAGCAGGTGGTGTGTCCCAAAACTATCAAGAGTGTGATGTGTCCTAAGGTAGGTTCTCAAAATATCAGGAGCATGCTCAAGTGTACTCAAGGAAAGTCCTACATACATAATACTCCACTTAAGATCCATTCTCTGGGGCAAGACCAGAGATGATAACAAAGAGACGCCAATAACTCGAAACTCATAGACGAGTGGTTCACCTAAATCTCATTCTCACCAGGATGCGACGGTTCATCAGGAGGCTTAACTGTAGGATCGTCATAGAACTCGTCAATAGGGTCATGATCCTACAGATGAGTGCCATCGTAAGGGGTAGTGTCCCCATAAATGGGTGAAATAGCCACTACGAGATCAACACCAAGCTCTTGGCACTTGGTCGTGTGTGGCTCAGGACAATGACATGGTTTATAGGTGCGGTGCCAGTAAGTGAGTCCATGGTAGGGGTGCTAATTAACCCAGGGCATGACAGAAGGAGGGGGTGTAGGTGGGGGGGGGGGAATCACTGTTGAATCAATAGGCCACTCAGACTCACTCTCAATCAGGATCACAAGAAACGAGTCAGAAACAAATGCTCGAACACTCACCAGACTAATCACCTCACTGGGGTGAGAAAAATCTGTATCAGGTATCATTTCTGTCATTCCTGTCGGGACAATGGTAGGCATCATGGTGACCTCGGTATGTGAGGGACTCGTACTGCGGAGGTCAATGTATGAATCTAATCGACCAACTCTTGTGGATCTCAAGGACTGTTCATGATGAAGGGCAAGCTGATATGCCTGCTCAAGGGACTTCGAGCTTTGATAAGCTAAATCAGCACGTATGTCAGATCTAAGTTCAGACCGAAATCGGGAAGTGGTCATAACTGACTCCTCTTAGATATCACTCACAACTAACTCATCAAAACGATCCTTGTAGTCAATGATAGACATGGATCCTTGTTGAAGGAAAAATTATTGCTCGAGCAAGCGACTCCGATACACCGAAAGCAAATACCTCTGACACAATATACGCTTCATATCCACCCAACTAGTGATGCGATGAAGACGATCTCGCTCGCGGGTCTTCTCAATGCTAGACCAATACGCTCTCGCCTGATCTAGAAGCCTAAGTTTCACAAAATTGATGTGCCGCTCACCGAATAACTCAAAACGATCGAGATAATACTCAATATCCACGAGCCAATAATTGAAACACCCGGGACTCGAAGAGCCGTCAAAAAAGGGGCATCAGTACGAAACTGCCACTCGAGATCTCTCTCATAATAATCATCCCAATGTAATCGAGTCTTGTCGAAGGATCAACACGATCTGTTCGCGTGGAGGGATATGAACGATGACAATCATCATACTGATCGTCTTTAGCATAGTAGGGTCATGTCGGTGGAGCAACACGATCTCTGAAAGTGGTGTGCTGCGGTCGAGAATAATCATCGTAGTAACGTGAGGATCTTCCTAAAAGGGCTCTATGGGAGCGTGTGTAAGTGGACTCGAGATCCCCAACTAGAGGAGAGAAATATTGGTGATACCTAGCCATGAAGAAACCTATAGACTCTACAACTGCGTATCACAAGATTAGTTGCAAGCTGGATCTGATATCAATTGACGTAGGATTAATCTATAGGAAGCGAATGTACTGTTGCCCTAATCCTACATGCAATGCAAAACCCGACAGATAATTCAAATTAAGTAATAAATAATTTAATCACACGCACATGATTATAACATAAACATAATAGTTTGTTTAAGCAAGGGGGTTAGGCTTTCCTCCGCGTGGTAGGCCATAGCAAGAGTGCGCGACGAATAAACCCTACAAATCACAATAATAATATAAAACAAACAATTGCTATTCCGGAGATCCAAACAAACATGAAATTCCAAAACCTCATATATTAATATTGAGTATTTAAGTTCCGTACAACAAATAAATACTCACAAAACATGAGGGTTGCTCGAGGTGTAGAGATCCGGTGAGGTGCGACGCGGTGGAGGCCTTCCGGAGGGGAAACATGGGCTGGTTGGGCTGGATCTGACTAGAAGTGGCTGGTTTTGGAAGGTGGGGGTTGGGATAGATATGGAAAGTAGGGGCTGGGGAAGGGCTGCAACCGGCTGGGAGGTGGCTGGATGAGCGACTGCAGACAGGGTAAGGTGGCTGGATGGTCGGCTGGAGGCAGAGGGCTGATCGGTTGTTGCTGGACAACAAGTAGGGGTTGGCGGCAAGGGTGATTATAGTCAGAGGGCTGGACGGTTATTGCTGGACATCAAGTAGGGGCTGGCGGCGAGGTGTTTGGGGGGGGGGGTATGTGAGGCTGTAGGCGATGGACGGTGCGGTTGTTGCTGGATAGCAGGGCGGATGCTGTTTGGGAAGGGATTGGAGGGGTGGCTAGGGTTGTAGAGAGGGAAAAATTAAGGATATAGGTATTGGATACCTTGGGGAGGGAGGACACCACCTAGGAGTTGTCACCTAGGGTTTCATGGAGTTGGCACCGTGGAGGGATCGCCGGATTTCAGGATTCTTCACACCAAAATCTGCAATAGCCTCCAAGCAGTCCCCTACAAATCTATTTATAATAAAGAGTAATAAAGAGATATCAGAGCATTCCATCATCAATAACTATGATTGACCAGAGATGGGTAGCCCGATTACATCAAAATAAAAGACAAAATAACAATATAATATATGAAATCGACTGCAAGCGATGAGCCAGACCCATCCGTGGAGTTGGATCATCGATCCGGATACAGCATATATGGTAAGTATCTAAACAGCCCCAAACGGGCCCAAAACTCGTCCTCCATTGCGAGTCTGCGTTTCTGTTCTGCATCAGTATTCATCCCTGACTTGGTAACAAAATCAAGAACATATATTCATTGTGATAGGACAATTTTGTCCTTGGTCCGATCAATCAAAATACCCAAAAATATTGAGGTGGACCAAAGATCTTTAATTGGGAAGGTTTTAGCTTGATGTTCCTTGATAGCATAATACCTCGAGAGTCACTTTAAGTAATAATGATCTCATCAAAATAAAATAAAAGGATAATAATTCCCGTTCTTGGCAAAGATATATTGATCTGCCTTACACCTAAAGAACCCTACAAAGCAACCAATGTTTTCTTATGTTTCAAACCATGTCTAAGAAGTTCAAAGATTTATTTTTTTGAGCATGCAGACAACGCTCTTCAATGTCCCTTAAATCCCAAGGGTTGATTTCATTGGAGGTGGGGTGATCATGACCCAAGGAAAGATCAGAAAGAGTATCATTTTTCTTCCTAAATGATTGGGTCCGTAGAATATGACTGATATATCTTCTACCTGATAAAAAGGCTTAATGATCGATATATGAATATCATCTCAAATTCAATTTCATGGATCTCCTGAAAATATCATACAGCTGTTGCAAATTGTTGATCGAGAAGTATTGCTAAATACGAATATCCAAAATCTGCTTGACTGATGAAAGAACAAAAATTGTCTTACTAGCAGATTTTCCGTAGAGTTGGTCAGAGAAATCCTTTAACACGAGATAGGATCCATTGAAATTTTCGGTGGTGATAAAATTGTTGTATTTGAGGAGAAAAATTTAGTCATAATAGAATATAAGGCTTTCCAAAGGAAGTAGGCTTTATAATCTTGAAAAAAGTAGGATATGTGATGATATGATAGCTATCTTCGAGATGTCAAATGAAGTGGCTCTTAGAAGGCTTTGTGATTTTATGCTTCTAGAAACCAGCCAAATTTGATGAAGAAAGCAATGAGATCCAATGGAAAGTTATGGAACATCATTGACTATTGTAGTGCAGTGTGATAGTTATACTGTTGATGAACATAAAGAAGAATAAGCGTGACACGGACAATGTTGAATACTAGAGAGAAGGAAGAGCAACTTGAGAAATGAAATTAATATTATATCCAATCCAAAGAACAAATATTACATGACATCCCTATATATACACACAGAGAGAAGGACTCAAGCTAATATTAGAGGTGAGACTAAGAAACAACAAAATAGAACATGGGCCTTTGTTGTGGGCCTTTCCCGCAGGCTTTTAATTCAACTCTCCTTTTCAAGATGGAAGTATATCTTGATGCTTGGAGATATTAGGACTGTAGCTGTTCGGTTTTTAAGCAAAACCACAACCAAACCATCCCTATGTGGTTCAAAAAATTTGGATCCGAATCAAACCGTGATAACCATTGGAATCAATCCGAATGGTTGGTTTGGTTCGGTTCAGTTTTGGTGGTTTAAAAAAAGGAATATGAATACATAATTTTAGAGAAAATAAAAAAAACATAGCTACATACTTACATACATGATGTTTATCACCGTGACTCGCATGAGAAGAGAATCAATGTGTGACTCAAGTTAATAACTTAAAGGAACACAAATTAAATTTTTTATTAAATTGCTACTGTGTCAACTGTGATGCCCAGATAAATCAAATATATTATGATACTAAATTATTAATGGTAATGTAAGTGCTAATACAGTTCGATTCGACTCGATTCGGTTTGACATTCAAAACTGTGCACCGAACTAAACCACGTGGTTTTTCAAAAATTGGAACTGTGACCAAACCGCTACCTACTAAAACCAAACAAAACCGTGCGGTTTGGTTGGACGGTTCGGTTGGCTCCAACTTACACTCCCAGGAGATATTATCTATAAAGTTGTCCCAACTCAGACTCTTAATAAAGATATCCGCCAATTTATCTTGGGATTGGACGAACAGTGTTCAGATGTTGCCTTTCTCCAGGCGATCCTTAATGAAATGTTTGTCAATTTCAACATGTTTTGTTATGTTGAACGAGATTATGAGCAATGTTGATAACAACTTTATTGTTGTAATAATGACACGTGTTTTCTATCTTGTAGCCCCAAATCCCGCATGATAGTCTTATCCATAGTCCCTTGCATAGCCCTTGTGACATTGCTCTATTTTCTGCTTTTATGCTGGACCTTGATACCACTTCTTACTTCTCCAGGTCATGAGATTCCCCTCAACAAAGAACATTGTCCGGTGGTGGATTTTCAATCACCTTGGCTTCTAGCCCAGTCATCATTTGTGTGTACTTCAACATTTATATGCATGTTCTGGGAGAATAAGATTCCTCTTTTGGGAGACTTATTTCGGTATCGTAGCACTTGAACAAGAGCCTCCTGATGTATTAATTTGGGAGAATGTTACCTGCTCAGTATCCCAATTGCATATGCGAGATCGTGATGAGTGTGTGTGAGGTAGATAATCCTTCCCACCAATCTTTGATAGCCGACGAACTTCACTTTCTAACTGATGCATCCAACGTCGCATCTAAGGACGCGCGATACTCTCATGTGTCATTTATGTTTTATTATTTTCATGTTGTGTATCTTTTATTATTTATTTATTTATTTCATGTTGTGTAGTTTTTTCCCACACATCAATTTGAATTTTCGGCTTATCGGTTTGACCACTCGATGAGACCATGAATAAAATGTTCGGTAGTTTAAGTAGTTGGGACTGAAAAGACAAGCTTAATTTATTTAAGGACGCATAAATTTAATTGGAGAAAATTCAAACTCAAAAGGATACCCAAAGCAAACAAATCAGAAAATTGATATTTAAAAAATTGGGAAAGAATTATTTGGAAATATACCATTTGGAAAGCTATTGAGAAGAAGACCCCGTAATCAAGTCAGAAAATCATTCTTAGAAATCTGTTTTGAAAGAATTATTTGGAAATATAAATTTTGGCAAGTTATTTAAATGAGAAAACCAAAGCTGCCCTCTATTAAAGACCAACCTGTGAAAGAGAAAGGGCAAAAAACCAAAAAACAGATAAACGACTCCTCGTTTATCTGTGTTGCTGGTTACCACCATCATTAGTGCACGCCCTTCCATTAAACTCAGTTCACCGCCATCCAAGACAAAAAGCCAATCTGCAATTGATTGCCACTAGGAATCACGTCGACGCTGCTCTTCTTTGTCGTACCCGCGTGCCATCGTCCGCCGACTTCCAAATCGGGTGCCGTTGTCCCTGCCTCTCCTTCCAATGACCCATCCGAGACTGTTCTGCTTGTAGGTTGGCGCGACCTCGACTACCCATTCCTGTTACCTGTCATCGGGTGTTGTTTCTCCTCGGCGTGTCAAAATTTGGAACTGACTGCCTCCTTTGCCGTATCCTTCCCGTATCCTTTCTCCGTTTAATTATCATTAGATTTATGCATACTAATTAAATAACTATAAGCTCTCCTTTACTTTCACACTATCTTTTTATATTATTGCTTGTGATTTTTTGCTTGTGTATGCACGGATCTCGCAACGGTTCAATTTGTAAAGTGCTTAAGAGTTTTATCTCAAATGAAAATTAGCGGTCTCATCAAAGTTCAAATGTTGAAAGTGACTTGCGCTTGAAAATTTCGAATTGGCCCTCTCAGCCTACATCACTAACCATCCTTGTTTTTATCAGTTTTACAATTTGTTTCTACGAGGGTATCTATTGGTGCACAATCAAGCATTTCTATTTCTTTTAGGAGATCTAAGACCTTTTTTTTCCTGAGAGATGAAGATTCAGAGGTCTAAGCACGTAACTTCAATTCCTAAGTGTTAGAGAATATAGGATATAATGTAAAGACCCATTAATTTGGTCCATTTTATTCTCTCTTGCTTTAGTCTCTCATCTCTTGTATAAGACTCTTCTCCTCTCTCCTTTCCTATATATATGTACTCATACTTGTTATTGATATCAAGAGAAGCACTCCTAAGGTTGAGACCATTTCTCTACATGGTATCAGATGCTTCCGGTCCCCTCCGGCGGTTAGAATTTTCTATCTGTCAACCTGCGGCTTCTCGCGGCTTCTGACCGCCAGCCTTCGGCTTCTCGCGGTCTCCCTCTTCCTAACCGCGGTCTCGGTTTCTACCCGCTTCTGGATCCGTAGCTCCACCTTCCTTCCCCACCTCCTCCTTCTCCTCTCCTTTTATAGTCCTCTCCTCTTACCATCGTGGGCCCTCTCTTGTTTCTACTCGCCGCGGCTTGATCGGCCTTCCCTTCTTCTCCGCCCGGTCTTCCCTTTCCGCGGCTTGTCTCTCTGCTTCCGCCCTTGTCTCCTCGCTGCAGCCTCGCCTATTCACGCGGTTTCACCTCTGCTTCTCCTTCTCGCAGCGATCTCTATGGTCCCTACGGCCTCTTCTCTCCCCTTCGACTCCGTCTCTGGTCGCGGCCTAGTTCTTGCCGCTGGTGTGTTATCACCGTGACCGAGCGGTTACTTTCCTCCGCGCCTCTGCCGACTTCGCTTTCTCTTTGCCGACCTTCTTCCCTTAGCCGCCAGGCATTTTTTATTCGCCGCGGCTTGGGTTCTCTGCCCACTACCTGCCGTGTGTTGGTGTCCGCTGCTGGCTCTCGCGGCCTGTTCCTGTCATCTCAACGGTGCGCGGTCTGCTTCTCTGATCCGCTGCGATCTTCTTCTCTTACTTGCTGGCTGCTGCGGACTGGTTCTCCTGCTACGACCTAGTGTTCCTACGTCGGCCTGGTCCTTCTTGTTGGGGCCTTGTTCTCTAGCTGCGGCTTAGTGCTCTGCGGCGACCCCCTCTTAAGATGTGCTCCCCTTCAGTACCACCGCGCTCTCCACCATCTCTTCTGTTGACTGACATCGTCTTCTTGGGCATGCTCCTCTTCCAATTTTCCAGAAAGCTCTTCCGGATGTTTCCCTTTCTGAGTTTCAGTGTGAATCTTGTATTTATGGCAAACAACATCGTGTCTCGTTTACCTCTCCTAGTACTCGGTGCGATGCCCCTTCTCCTTAGTCCATTCTGATATTTGGGGGCCATATAAGCTCCCTAGTGTTTTTGGATATCGGTATTTTGTTACATTTATTGATGTTTACTCACGTGTTACCTGGTTGTATTTACTTCGGGATCCTACTGAACTCCCCTCGACTTTCCGTGCCTTTCTGGTGGAGACTCGTACTCAGTTTTTTACTTGCATGAAAATTCTCCGTACCGATAATGTGCGTGAGTATGCGGGTCACACCTTCTCTAATATTTGCACAGAGTTTGGTATTGTTCATCAGACCTCGTGTGCATATACTCCTCAACAGAACGACGTCGCCGAGCGTAAGAATCGACATCTTCTCTATGTCGCCCGGTCTATCATGCTTCAGATGCAGGTTCCACCTCTCTATTGGAACTTTGCCGTCTCTAATGCATGTCATCTCATCAATCACATGTCCTCATCCACCTTGAACTTCGTGGCTCCTGTCACTCTCCTCTTTCCTTCCAAGGCTCTGTTCTCTCTCACGCCCAGAGTCTTTGGATGCACGTGTTATGTTCATAACCTTGCTCCGCCCACTGACAAATTCGCTCCACGTGCAACGAAGTTGATATTTGTTGGCTACTCTCGCACCCAAAAAGGATATGTTTGCTATTCTCCTGCCGTCGGTAAACTAATCATCTCTGCTGATGTCACCTTTTTGGGAAGATCAACCCTTTCATACCATCTCTACAAATTCTTTTCTTCCTCCTATAATTCGGCCCGTGGTCCCGGTCACGTATCCTCTTCCCCCTCTCCTTCCAACACCTACCCCCCCCCCCCCCCCCCCCCGCCAATCCGCCCTACACCGTCTATCATTCGTGTGTACTCTCGTCGCCCTCCACGTTCTAATGCCCTGCCGCGGCCTCCCTCGACCGATGTGATTTCGCGGCCTGCTGCTTCGATGTCTACCTCCACAGCTCATCCTATGGCGAATTATGTCTCTCTACATCGCCTGTCCCCGACCCTTCACACCTTTGCTACTTCATTATCCTCTATTTCTGTTCCTACTTCTATGCAGGAGGCTTTGCAACATCCGGGTTGGCGTGCTGCCATGGACGAAGAAATGCGTGTCCTTTGGGCTAATCAGACATGGGTTCTGGTTCCTCTACCACCTGGACAGACTACAGTTAGTTGCAAACGGGTCTTTGTCATGAAGCATGCTTCTGATGAGACAGTTGACCGTCTTAAGGCACGACTGGTGGCTCGTGACTTTACTCAACAACACGGTCTCGACTATGAGGAGACCTTCTCTCCAGTCGTCAAGCTCAACACAGTTCGCGTCTTTCTCTCTGTAGTTGTGCATCATCGGTGGCCCTTGCACCAAATCGATATCAAGAATGCGTTTCTCAATGGCGACCTACAAGAAACAGTTTATATGCAACAACCTCCTGGGTTTGAGACCACGGGGGAGTCCAGAGTTTGTCATCTTAAGAAGTCTTTCTATGGTCTTAAACAATCCCCTCGGACATAGTTCTATAAGTTCAGTAAAGTTGTTCAGGCAGTTGGTTTTAGTCGGAGTTCGACAGACTTCTCTCTGTTCACTCAACATAGAACAACAGACACGATTCTTCTTTTGGTATATATTGACGACATCCTAATCACAGACGATGATTCAAAAGGAATACTAGAGGTCAAACAACACCTTAGTTCCGTTTTTCAAACAAAAGATCTGGGAAACCTTCGATACTTCCTTGACCTTGAAATCGCAAGACGTCCTGATGGACTTGTCCTATCCCAACGGAAGTACTGCCCTGACTTTATCTGTGATGCTTGCTACTCCGGGTGTAAACCTATGGAAACACCGATGGATGCCAATCACAAGCTATGTGCCCATGGGTCTGAATCGGATGGTCTGCTTTCAAACCCTGAGTATTATCGACGTCTTGTGGGAAAACTGATATATCTGACAGTCACAAGACCTGATATCTCATTTGCTGTCGGAGTAGTCAGTCGGTATATGCATGCTCCTCGAGGCACTCATTTACAAGCAGTGGAACAAATCGTCAGATATTTGAAGACTGCTCCAGGACAAGGGTTGGATGTATAAACCATCCTCTTCTCTATCTCTTGTTGCATATTCCGATGCGGATTATGCGGGCTCCCTGGATGATCGACGCTCTACTACGGGTTTTTGTACCTACTTTGGATGGAATCTTATTACTTGGCGTAGCAAGAAACATTCTGTTGTTGCTCGCTCTTCTGCTGAAGCTAAGTATCGTGCAATGACCGCCGTTGTTTCTGAACTCACCTGGCTGGAGGCTCTTCTTGGTGATCTAGGGGTCACTTTATCCTCGCCAACATTTCTGCTTTGTGATAGTCAGGCCGCAATCCATATTGCGAAGAACCCAGTATTTCATGAACGGACCAAACACATTGAAGTTGATTGTCACTTCATCCGTGAAAAAGTTCAGTTAAAGAAGTTAGAGCTAGAGCATGTTCCCGCTTCTAAGCAAGTTACTGACATTCTCACCAAGGCATTGCCTCAGCATTTGTACCATCAGTTCTTATCCAAGCTTGGTGCCTACGACTTGTATGCTCCAGCTTGCGGGGGAGTGTTAGAGAATATAGGATATAATGTAAAGGCCCATTAATTTGGCTCATTTTATTCTCTCTTGCTTTAGTCTCTCATCTCTTGTATAGGACTCTTCTCCTCTCTCCTTTCCTATATATATGTACTCATACTTGTTATTGATATCAAAAGAAGCACTCCTAAGGTTGAGACTATTTCTCTACACTAAGAAATATTTTAATTTTCCTAGATCATTGACTTTGAACTCCTTGCACAAGTGAACTTTACACCACATAATTTCTTCTAAGTCATTTCCTATATAATAGTATCATTCACATAGATAATGAAAATGCCTACTTTCTTTGTTTCCCTATTAACAAAGAGAGTGTGATCAAAGTGATCGTGCTTGTATCCTAATAGCGCCATCATAGTTGGAAACTTTCCAAACCAAGATCCGAGGGACTACTTCAAACCATAAAGAGATTTTTTAAGTTAACAGACTTGTTACTCTAGGTCCCATCCCAGACATGCATCAAATGATAGAACAATACAGATGGAATCAATCTTGACAACCGGCGTAAATGTTTCATGACAGTCAACTCCAGGAGTTTGAGTATATATGTGAATGACGAGTCGTGTTTTTTAACTCTCTACGATCCCTTCTTGATTTTACATGATAGAAACACCCATTTTAATCTAATAAGTCTTTTTCCAACTAGGAGGGGAGATAGTTCTTAAGTCCGGTTTTCTCTAATACAAACATTTTCCATTGTTGTTCCCCATTCTGATATATTTGTTACTTCCTTTCAAGTGTTAGAAATACAATCAGAAGGAAGTGAGATAAATGTTTGATGTAGCCTTATGAGATTGTGACATGAGAGATAATTGGCAATATGGTATTATAAGAAGCTTGGCTTACTTTTAAGATATACGAGAGGTTGATGGAATTATATGATACGATGCGTCCGTCACACGTTGATACGATGCGTCCGTCACACGTTGATATTAGCCTATATAGCCTACTCCTTTTGGAGTCTTAGGTTTTGTCTCTCTTGGAGAGTGGAGTGCCAAGGAGGACACAATTTTTAGATGTTTGGCGAGAACTTGTTTCTCGATTGTATCTTTATGTTGTTTAATGTAATGCAAATTTCATCCTTCGATCTCGATAGGACTGAAGCATATCAACTAATCCGGCATGCCCTTGATTAGGGTTTCATCGAACCCTCGTCGCCTCGTCTCCTTCTGTTTCCGCGAGCGCGACTTTCGCCCACTATCGATTTCGCGATCCAGCTGTGCGACTGTTCCAACGAGTCCTGCGTTGCTTCCAGCAGCGCTTCAGCTCGATCCGCCGGATCTTTCGTTCGCCCGCATTGACTCCAATTCGGCCCTATCTTGCCGTTCCGCACGCCGTGCATGCCACATCGACTCTGCGACCCCCGATCCTTATTCCCACCGACTGCTCCAGCCATTCCTGCACCGCCTACTACTTCCAACAGAGATTCTGCCGAGTCCAGTGCCGTCAACCTCCACCAGCGCCTTCTCCAATTTGCTACGCCTCCAACCTACTCCTTACAACAATTCCTGGTGTTTACATCAGCTTCCTGCGACCCTCCAAATTCTTCACCGCTTTCCGTAGGCCCTCCCACGGCTTCAACCACTTTCAACGTCCACTTCTCATCCTCGCAGCCTTCCGCCGTGTCGAGCCTCCCTTCTACAACTATTGCAGCCTTTCGACGCTCCTCGTCACTACACCTAGCCGTTGTTTCATACCCACGACTCGGGAAATGACCCTCCACGCCACGAGAACACCTCCACCGCTGCCATCTCGGGCTCTCAGCGCATGGATCACATCGAAGCAAAGTTGGCGGATCTCACTTTCCTCTTTCGAGGACTTACTGCGACAGCTAATTGCCCCGCGGCCCCTCCACCGCCACCAATTCAAACCGTTCCCGACCATATGAGGTTTTTGCACTCCATGTCAGACAGTTCCCCGACCCATCTCCGCCGGATTGAGATTCCTATGTTCAATGACACTGACCCTCTTGGGTGGATTGCCTGCGGCAAGTAATTTTTCGACCTGCAGTCCACCCCCGCCAACCAGAAGGCCCCCTTGCTATTATCTGTATGGAGGGCTCGACGCTCTATTGGGTGCGTTGGATGCGCCAGAAAGGACCTGACATTCCCTGGCACACATTAAAGGAGGAACTCCTCCGACACTACGACATCCGCCAGACGGGTAATGCTTTTGAGAGCTTCAACTCTGTCTGCCAGTCTGACTCCGTAGACACCTACATCGACGAATTCATCGCGGTTGCTACGCATGTTCCTGGCCTGTCCCCCGACCACTACTTGGGCTATTTTCTGGCGGGTCTGAACCCCCACCTCCATGCGCGCTTTTGGGCTCACAAACCAACTACTTTTTCCCGCGCAATGGAGCTAGCTAGGTATCCCGACGAGGAACTCTACCCAAGCTCCACCATCCTCCTTGACCCGGCCTCACCAACCGCCATGTCCATTACCTCCACCTCTCCCCCACGTGGACCCTCTGCCCCCACCAGGGCCCTATTTACTGATTTTGCCTCCACAGTCGCCAGCTCCACTTCCACAGGCTCCCGACAGCCCCATCGTCTGTCTTACCAACCACAAGCCGAGCTTCGTCACAAGGGCCTCTGCTTTCGCTGTGAGCAACCCTTCTCGCCCACCCACGTCAGCCCTCTCAGGAATCTGTGTGTTGCTGGGGTCTGAAGACACTGATTAGGACTACAGGGAATTGGATCTGCTGACGATTTCTGACGACCCCTTCGGTCCTCGACCTTGAGGACAAGGTCATTTTTCAGGCGGGGTGTGTTGATACGATGCAGCCTCCACACTCTGATATTAGTCTATGTAGCCCATGGACATTATTGCACTTTCACTCATCTATATATAAGAGTGGTGATTTCCTTAGATGATCACCTTTTGGAGTCTTAGGTTTTGGCTCTCTTGGTGAGTTAAGTGTCAAGGAGGACCCAGCCTCCGGATGCTTGTTCGAGAACTTGTTTCTCGATTGTATATTTATGTTGTTTAATGCAATGCAAATTTCATCCTTCGATCTTGATATGACTGGAGTGTATCATTATAGGGGCTTAGACCATCCTAACACCAACGTTATATCATTAATTTACCTGAGCATCCCTCTCCCCTGACGAGAGTCAAAGTGTTGAAGCAAAAATTGACCTCAACGAATGTTCAAAACAGGGGTGCATCCAACGCCTACTTCCCTCAAGCCCTGCCCCTCGACTGGTAGCTAACGACCTAGGACTGACCCAAAGCCTCAGCAGGGAGGTCCCTACCTCACACCCGGAAGATCTCTGATAGCTTCCCCTCCAAAGCCAAAAGCTGGGCTAGGAGCTCCTCAGAAAGCACTAGAGATTCAGAGAAAAATGAGAGTCTGCTTTCTAAGGAGCCCTTATGGGTCTATTTATAACCTTTTGCTGACCTGAAGTCACTGAAATACCCCTGGCTAGCCTGCCAATAGCCAAATCCCGCTGTTTGTAAAATACTAAAAGCAGCCCTCTGAGGGTATAAGGGTAATTTTACCCGATGGCAATTAAGAAATTTTACCCTGAACCCTGGGCCCCACGCGGCGAGAGCTCTATGCCGCGAACCCTCTCGCCTTCATTTGGCGGGAGCTAAAAAGAAGTGTTAAAAGTCTTCAAGCTGAGCCAGCCCCCGCCTTCTCGCCAGTTTAATCCTTCTCGCCGACTCTGCCGAGAGCGGGTCCTGGCTGATCGATGGTGAACGCTCTCGCACCTCTTCAGGCGGGAGCTCCTCTAACCTTGACGCTGTTGCTGCTGGACGCGACATTGAGTGAGTGGAGCTCACTCAGCGCCCGTTGAGACCACTTCGACGCCTTCTCGCCCGCTTCTGGTCACAGGCAGGATCTCGCCTGCTCCTAGGCGGGAGCTCCTCCGGCGCGAGAACTCTTCTGGTCTTCAGGCCCAAGCTAGCCCGAGGCTGGTCTAACCCCGACCGTTGATGCCTCCGGGTCCTACCCAGCGAATATGGGTTATACACAATCCCCGCTCTTTTTGGGCTAGCTCTTCGCTCGAAAAGACACGTCCAACCCATAAATATTCGCTGGGCACGTGTCACTTCCTGCAAAGAGAATCTATTGGTGGGCCCTGCCGCGGTTATATATACGCGATGATAGACGGCCGTAAGTCTGCCCCTGACCGTTGTTGCCCTCCTGAGATTTCGCGCGACCTCGCGATGCACCCCAAACAAGCTGGTAAGCCACTCTCGCAGAACCTTTAGGACCGCATAAAGGCGGCGCAAGCGCGAGCCCTTGCCAATAGCGCACTAGTGGCTCCTTGGCTGGCGAGAGAGGCACCCACTGTGGAGCCTCCGCCGCCGCCGAAAGAGAAGAAGAAGGCGAAGAAAGTCCATCGGGACCCCTCGCGAGAGCACCGAGCCTCTCCAACTCCATCCCCAAGTCGTGCGGCCGACCCTCTTCTGCTGCAGAGGGTATGTTTCGCCGACTAGCGGACTGCTATACTTGAGAATTGGTCACTGAACCTTTCTTGGCATGTGGTCCCGGAAGGTGGTGCTGGGCTTCCGCCGGTACCCCCGGACCCATCGACGTCTCGTCCACCTGAGGATCAGCTACATGATCCAGAAGGGGCTCCTGTCGATGGTTCGGGACCTCCAGGTAGCCCCTCCTCTCTTTTGCCCGCTTTTCTTTTGGTCACTCTAACCCTTGGGTGGGACTCTCACAGCGTCTGCTTCCGCCCGCCCGGGTCTTATCTTGTCGGGAACTGACGTAGGGGTTGCCCCCGTGACGATCCACCAGCCAATCCCCACACATCTGCAGGGGAGACGCCTGCCGACCCGTCCTTGACGCCGGAGGCTGACCGTTCCGTGAGGGAGCGTGACCCTCCCCAGACTTCGGGCCCTGCGGAGGTTACGGCGCGCGAGATCTTCCGTCCGGGTCGTGGAAAGCCACTTCATCTCCTGTTTGGGAGGGATGCCGAGGGAGAGCCCGAGCCTTCTCGCCTTCCACCGGCCGACGGCTCTCGCCATGCTGCTGGTATGCCACATACTTCTGCTTCTCTCAACCTGTTCTCACACTGACCGCCAGGTTGTCTTCTCAGGAGATCTGGACCTGCGATCGGGAGCTGACGAGGATGATGACGGGGATCGGGAGGAGGACGGCGACAGCTCCCCCTTCCCCTCTTCTGACGAAATGGAAGGAATCTTGATTGGCGCGGGAAGCGCGAGAAGGCGGGGTAAAAGGGTCGCGGCCATCCTCTCCAAGCTCGTGCGGCGGGAGCGGGCCCAGGCCCACGCGGCGAGAGAGTTTCGCAGGTCGGTGGAGCAACGGTTGGAGGCCCTGGAGCGAGATTACTTCCTAAGCGAGACGGAGCGGCCGGGCGGCCCTACTGCGGGATCTTCTCCCGGGAGGTGCCTTGCGCGGATACGCGACCAAGCTCGCCGGATCAATCTAGGGTGCACCGTGCTCTCCTCCTACTTCAACCCGTTGGCGCCCCCGAGGACCCGACAACGAGAGCGAGGATGCTGGCGCTGGGAGCCTTATTGATTCCTGATATCTCGCCCCTTCTCACCCCGTGCCTTCCCTTCTCCTGTACCCTCTTTCAATTTTATTTTGAACTTTGAACTGCTTGTAATCTTGTGAACTGCTTTCATTAGTTAACTGTTATCGTTACTGCTATTATCTTAGGTCTCGCCTAGCGAGAACGTTCTTTGCTTTTGCGTCTGTCATGCCATGCGATTCCTGCGCGAACTAGGGTTGTCGATCAGTCACTGTCAATTCGGGCGGGGGACCGAGGCGCCGTTGACCTAGGGCGTGACAGCTGTACCTCCGCCGCCCTTTCTGGGAAAATCATCATTTATCACGGCTTCCTATAAATAGGTGGATTCACCCACCACATTTATTTCCCTGGTCCGGAACCTTCACCTTTCTTCTTTTCGCTTTCGCGTTCTGCCGAGAACATCTTGCTTTCGCCTCCCTTCCATTGCTTCTCGGTTGGTCTCCACCTCTCGCCTCCTCTCCTGCGATTTCGCCCTCGAGTTCGTTAGACATAATGTCGGGCGAGAACGAGGGACGTTCTAACTGCGCGGAAGCTTTCCGGAAGCACCGATTTTCGTCGTGCCGTCTGACCCTGGAGGAGTATCGGCTGATTACCTCTCGGTACGTTCCTGCCGGCTTCGCCGCGAGAAACCAAGACAATAACGACAGGGTGAACACTGCGCGAGAGGGGGAGCTCGCGATCCCCCTCGAACACTTCGAGGTGGGCTTTCGCCTCCCTCTTTGGCCTGGAGATGCGCCTCGCCCTCCGATACTACGGAGTCGTTCCCGCGCAGCTGAATCCGAATTCGGTCGCCATCCTTGTAGCGTTCATCTGCTACATGCGATTCGAGAGGATAGAGTTCAACCTTTCGATCTTCCGGAAGCTGTTTGTCTTCCGCGCGAAGGGAGGAGTCGTCTTCTTCTCCGGGCAACTTCTCAAGACAACTGGTCTCGCCAACAAGCATCATCACTGGGGCGAGAAGTTTGTCTTCGTCTCCGGTGACTTTGGGAACGTTCCGCTTGCGCCGATCCAGTATGAGGATGCCGCCTACAAGCCTCCATCCCTGGGGTCCCGCGAGAGCGCGCTCCTCGAATTCTTTGGGACCAAGGAGTTTGACGTCCCCTTCCTTACGCGGGACGTCGACTCTCTTCCCCCCGTTCCTCCTGGCGAAGGTGAGATCTCGTCTCTTCTTTCTTTCGTTTGGTATTTACATGTCCCGCCTCAATGCTGAGCGTTATGTTGCCTTTGCAGGAGAGCGGGAGATCCCCTTGCGCCAACCCTTCCCCGAGACGCAAGCTGCCGAGGGACAGACTGCGGGAGATCCGTTGGCTCTCGCGAAGTCTGCGGCCCGCGCTTGCCGGGACGAGCCAGCTCCGCCTCCGCCGTCTGGTGCCGGGAAGCGGAAACCCAGTGACTTTTCGTCTCAGCGGATGAAGAGGCCGAAACCGTCCGCTACCGAGAAGGGGAAGTCTAGGGTGCCTTCGCCCGCCCGACCTCTTTCGCCGGGCCGGTCCTTCGCCGAGGTTTTAGCGGCGGTCAGCGAGATAAGGGACGCCGCCAGGAGCAGTGCTGGGGCCCCTGCTGTGAATCCCCCGGCCGCGATCGACGCGGGAGGCGAGGTGGGTGCTGAGCCAGCGGCCGGCGAGAGCTCTGCCAGGCTCCCGCCTAAGCCTGTACCGAAGGGGCACAAGAACTTTGGTTTAGGCGTGAAGAGTCTTGATGCGGAAGGGAGCCTCTTGCTACAATGGGACCCGGAGGCCAACCGAGTATCCCTCTCGACGCTGCTCCCGAGCTGGGCAGAGGGTGACGAGGTCACCGGCGAGGCCTTCGCGCTGGGCTATGGCCTCTACAGTCGGGAGTTCGCGGGCCTGTACGACCAACTGCCCACTCGCCTCCTTGCTTTTGACTCCATCCGGGCCCTGATGCGTGGGTTCGATCTTGCGCACATGTGTGCTCGCCGAAGCATCACCATCGACCGGAACTTCCTCGATATGTACAAGGCGAGAGAGGAAGCGGTGGCTCGGGCGGCGGCCCTGAAGACCGAGCTAGAGGACGCCCAACGCCTGCTGTCCATGCGCCCGACGGAGGAGGTAAGCGAGACCCTTTCAGACCTTCGTTCTCGCCTATGAGATCCACACCTCCGTTCTCGCCGCTGATAAAATGCTTTTATGCAGGACTTCTGCAGGTCATGGTGCTTCGTGCACAGCTGGCCGGGGTGGAGTGAGAAAACGCCCTGCTGAAGGGCCAAGTCAAGCGCCTGGAGACGGCGACAGCTGCGGTCCCGCCCCCTCCCACGCTCGATGAAAGGCTAAAGAGCCGGAATTATTCCGAGTATGACATCGACAAGCTCTTGCAGGTCAATGCCCAGGCGACGGCCAGATTGATGATCGAGACGTTGCGGGACGTGGGATGCCTGGACGAGGGTGGCGAGACCCTTGACCGCTCCCCAGCTCGTTCCCTGGATCTTCGAGCCTATCCCGAAGCCCCCAGGCGCGCCCGACTCTCCGCCCCCGGACGTCCCGAGATCTCCCGCGGCTGTTGGCGAGACCTCTGGGGAGAGCTCGGGCGAGAGCTCCCGCAGAAGCCCAAGTGGGAACCCGAGCGGGAGCTCGAGCGGGAGCTCGAGCGGATATAGCGCTTCTCCCTGAGGGGTTTCCTTTTCTTCTACCTTTGTAATGAGCGAGACGCTCTGATTTTTGTAATATTGTGAGCAGTTTATAATGTAAATGTAACTTTGCTCCCCTCTTTTTTTCTAACTGTTAAAAAACGAATGCTGTTCAAGAATGTTTCCGCCCGGGCCCCCTGGCCCCCTCTAGGATAGTCTCTCTTAGCGGCCGATAGGTGAGAATCTGCCGAGAGCTCAGGGCTCGAACACGTCGTTCCCGCGTTCTGTCGAGAACCATTTGTCGAGAGCGTTGCCCTGGCCCCCCCTTTTTTAAGGGAAGACCCCCTTTCTTATCTTGCGCGGTCGGTCGGGACTTCGCACCTAGACCCTCTCCTTGTCCGACCAAGGATCCACTACCAAAGTCTCCCTGCCAGGAACTTCTTTTGCCGAGATCCCCTTTCCCTATACCTCTCGGCCGAGATTTCTCCAGGCCGAGACCCCTCCTGATCAAGGAGATCCTCAATCCTCCTGTTCTGCCTTCTGGGTGTGTCTTTGGTTCAAGCCTAGAACATTCGTGTCACAATATTTGAAAATACCGAACCTATCCCCCTCAGGCGAGCCTTCGGACCCGCCAGCTAGGTGAGAGCCTGCGCTGCGGGTCTACCTGGGGCCGAGCCGAGCTCGGGGTGTCGATGAAGTCCTCAAAACCAAACCTCTCCCCCACAGGCGAGCATTCAGACCTGCCAGCTAGATGAGAGCCTGCGCAACGGGTCTACCTGGGGCCGAGCCAAGCTCGGGGTGTCGATGAAGTTCTCAAAACATAAGACCTCTTTCCCACAGGCGAGCCTTCAGACCTGCCAGCTAGATGAGAGCCTGCGCAGCGGGTATACCTGGGGCCGAGCCGAGTTCGGGGTGTTGATTAAGATTTCTCAAACCAAACCTCTCCCCACAGGCGAGCCTTCGGACCTGCCAACTAGAGGAGAGCCTGCGCAGCGGGTCTACCTGGGGCCGAGCCGAGCTCGGGGTGTTGATGAAGATTTCTCAAACCAAACCTCTCCACCACAGGCGAGCCTTCGGACCTGCCAGCTAGATGAGAGCCTGCGCAGCGGGTCTACCTGGGGCCGAGCCGAGCTCGGGGTGTTGATGAAGATTTCTCAAACCAAACCTCTCCCCCACAGGCGAGCCTTCGGACCTGCCAGCTAGATGAGAGCCTGCGCAGCGGGTCTACCTGGGGCCGAGCCGAGCTCGGGGTGTTGATGAAGATTTCTCAAACCAAACCTCTCCCCCACAGACGAGCCTTCGGACCTGTCAGCTAGATGAGAGCCTGCGCAGCGGGTCTGCCTAGGGCTGAGCCGAGCTCGGGGTGTTGATGAAGATTTCTCAAACCAAACCTCTCCCCCACAGACGAGCTTTTGGAACTGCCAGCTTGATGAGAGCCTGCGCAGCGGGTCTGCCTGGGGCCGAGCCGAGCTCGGGGTGTTGATGAAGATTTCTCAAACCAAACCTCTCCCCCACAGGCGAGCCTTCGGACCTGCCAGCTAGATGAGAGCCTGCGCAGCGGGTCTACCTGAGGCCGAGCCGAGCTCGGGATGTTGATGAAGATTTCTCAAACCAAATCTCTCCCCCACAGGCGAGCCTTCAGACCTGTCAGCTAGATGAGAGTCTGCGCAGCGGGTCTACCTGGGGCCGAGCCGAGCTCGGGGTGTTGATGAAGATTTCTCAAACCAAACCTCTCCCCCACAGGCGAGCCTTCGGACCTGCCAGCTAGATGAGAGCCTGCGCAGCGGGTCTACCTGGGGCCGAGCCGAGCTCGGGGTGTTGATGAAGATTTCTCAAACCAAACCTCTCCCCCACAGGCGAGCCTTCGGACCTGCCAGCTAGATGAGAGCCTGCGCAGCGGGTCTACCTGGGGCCGAGCCGAGCTTCGGGGTGTTGATGAAGATTTCTCAAACCAAACCTCTCCCCCACAGGCGAGCCTTCGGACCTGCCAGCTAGATGAGAGTCTGCGCAGCGGGTCTACCTTGGGCCGAGCCGAGCTCGGGGTGTTGATGAAGATTTTTCAAACCAAACCTCTCCCCCACAGGCGAGCCTTCGGACCTGCCAGCTAGATGAGAGCCTGCGCAGCGGGTCTACCTGGGGCCGAGCCGAGCTCGGGGTGTTGATGAAGATTTCTCAAACCAAACCTCTCCGCCACAGGCGGGCCTTCAGACCTGCCAGCTAGATGAGAGCCTGCGCAGCGGGTCTACCTGGGGCCGAGCCGATCTCGGGGTGTTGATGAAGATTTCTCAAACCAAACCTCTCCCCCACAGGCGAGCCTTCAGACCTGCCAGCTAGATGAGAGCCTGCGCAGCGGGTCTACCTGGGGCCGAGCCGAGCTCGGGGTGTTGACGAAGATTCTTCAAACAAGACCTATTCTATCATTAAGATGAGAAAGCAGATATCAGATCAAAGCAAGAAGCATATCCTGATAGCATTTTTGTATGACAATATTTCGAAATGATAATATTTGATTACAACAGTACAATCCCCTTTTTCCCTCACGGGTAAAAGCGTTTTTAGATCATCACCGCTCCAGGTGTGGCTCAAGGTCCTCCCCTCCACATCCTGGAGGTAGTAACCTCCGTTTGCCAGAACCTCCTTTACTATGTAAGGTCCTTCCCAGCTGGGGTTGAGCTTGCCAACAGCGGCCGACCTTCCTGCCGCGTCGACCTTTTTCAGCACTAGGTCCCCTTCGGCGAATTGCTTGATTCTAACATGTTTATCGAAGTACTTGGTCATTCGCCGCTTGATCTCTTCCTGTCTGATGGCTTCAACATCCCGCAGCTCCTCTACCATATCTAGCGAGAGGCGCAACTCTTCTTCGTTTCCCAATCTCCAAGCCTCATCTCCTTCGCCTGCGGTCGTGACCCGCGGGGACCGAACCTCGAACTCTACTGGGAGGACAGCCTCGCACCCATGAGAGAGTTTGAAGGGGGTCTCACCGGTGGCCGTGTTCGGGGTCATTCGCAAGGCCCACAGGACGGAGGGGAGCTGCTCTACCCAGTTCCCCCTCAGGTTCTCCACCTTCTTCTTGAGCAAGTTCACAATAATCTTGTTTGCCGCTTTCACCTGGCCATTGCTCCGGGGGTGATGGATAGAGGCAAACCTGAGGTCTATCCCCAGCTGGGTGCAGAAGCTGTTGAACTCCTCACTAGCAAACTGAGGACCGTTATCTGTCACTATTGCTTGGGGTAGCCCGTGCCTGCATACGATTTCTCCCCAAACAAAGTTCCGGATGACCTGGGAAGTGACCTTGACTAGAGTCTTGATCTCCAACCACTTGGAGAAGTAATCGATTATGACTAGGAGGAACCTCCTCTGACCGCTAGCTGGGGGAAAAGGTCCAACTAGATCCATCCCCCAGATGGCGAAAGGCCACGACGCCGTGATGCTACGAAGCCTTTGAGCGGGCAGGAGCTGGAGGGGTGCGTATACTTGACATTTTAGGCATCCCTTCTCAAACTCAACCGCATCCTTCCTCAGGTTCTGCCAGAAATATCCTTTGCCTTACCACCCTTGCCTCTAACGTCCTTCCCCCCGAGTGGCTGCCGCACTCTCCCGAATGTACCTCTTCCAGGATCCTCGGGATTTCTCCTCGGTCACACATCTCGCAAGGAGCCCTGACAACATCTTACGATGCAGACCCCCTTCCAGCATCAGATAGTGAGCTGCCTTTCGCCTGAAGCTCTTTGCGTCCTTAACCTCTTCTGACAGCTCGCCAATGGTCAAGAAGGTCACCAATGGGTCTACCCAGGAGGATCGCCGTCCTACCTCCATCAACTCCCTTCCTCAATTGCCGGTCGGAACAGTTCAGTTAAGGTTCCTCCTCCCCGATGCCCAAACTTCGCCAATCGATCAGCCGCTGCACTTTCTTCCCTGGGAACATGCTGGATGGAGAAGGACCGGAATCCTCCGATGATTGCCCTTACCTTGGATAGATATTTCACGAGGGTAGGCTCCCGAGCCTCAAACTCTCCTCGGATCTGCGATGCCACTACCATTGAATCTGTGAAGGCCTCCACGTCTTGGATCTCTAGTTCCTTTGCCAACCGAAGGTCTGCTATCACGGCTTCATACTGCACCTAGTTATTGGTTACTGGGAAGTGGTAGGCCACTGCCTGCTCTATAGCAACTCCTTGGGGGCTTATCAATACTACTCCCCCTCCCAAGGAATGCTTTCCCGAGGCCCCATCGACCATCATCCTCCATGCTTCCTGCGGCTGCGGCTTCCCTTCCTCGACTTCAATAACATAGTCTGCCTGAAAGTCCGCTACTGCTCGGGCCTTGATGGAGAGTCTCGGTACAAAAGAGATGTCAAACTCACTCAATTCGATGGGCCATTTGGCAAGCCTTTCCGAGTGCTCTACCCCTTCGAAGATTTTACGAAGAGGATGGTTGGTTACCACCCTAATCGAGTGGGCTTGAAAGTATGGACGAAGCTTCCTTGCCGAAACGATCAGAGCATATGCCAGCTTTTACAGGATGGGGTAGCAGAGCTCCGCCTTCCTCAAGATTCGACTTACGTAGTAGACGGGTAGCTGTTTCTTCCCCTCTTCCCTGACCAGGACGGAACTTACGGCCTCCACCCCCACCCCGAGATACAAGGCGAGATTTCCCCCTCCTTCGGGCTTTGAAGTAGTGGAGCTTGGGAGAGCTGCCTCTTCAGCCCTTGGAAGGCTTCTTCACATTCAGAAGTCCACTCGAACGTCTGATTACCCCGCAGTACTTTAAAGAACGAAGAACACCTGTCCCCGGACCGGGAGAGGAACCTGCTTAGCTCGGCCAGTCTACCTGTCAAGCGTTGGACCTCTCTGGCGTTGCGAGGTGATTCCAAATCTAGGATGGCCTTTACCTTGTCAGGATTAGGCTCTACCCCCGCCGGAGTCAAGAGATGCCCGAGGAACTTCCCCCGGCTGGCCCCGAAGACACACTTCAAGGGGTTCAGCCTCATCTTGAACCTCCGCAAGGTGGCGAACGTTTCTTTTAGGTCCCGCAGGTGCAAATCTACACACTTGCTTTTGATCATCAGGTCATCGACGTAGACCTCCAAATTCCTCCCCCTTTGGTCTCGGAAGACCCGATCCTTCATGCATTGATATGTTGCCCCTGCGTTTTTCAACCCAAAGGGCATCATTCTATAGCTGAAGCATACCTCTCTTGTGATGAAGGAGACGTCCCTGACATCGGGAGGGTGAATTCAGATCTGGTGATAACCTGAAAAAGCATCTAAAAAACTCATAATAGGAAAACCGACGGCTGGATCAACCAGCGCGTCGATCCGAGGCAGGGGGTAGCAATCTTTAGGACATGTTTTATTTAATAATGAAAAGTCAATACACATCCGTCATTTTCCTCCCCCTTTCTTCACCATTACCACATTGGAGATCCAGCCCGGATACTGGATCTCTGAGATGAATCCGGCCTCCAGTAGCTTCTTGACCTGCTCTCGAATGGGCTCCTCCAACTTGGTGGCGATGGGTCTCATCTTCTGGCGAATGGGGCGAGTCCTGGGGTCCAAGTTCAGGCGGTGACAAGCTACGTCCGCGTCGATACCCGACATGTCTGCCGCGCTCCAAGCGAAGATGTCGATGTTGCTCTGGATGCAGATCCTCATTCGCTCCTGATCCTCAGGGCTCAAGCCCCCGCTGACCCGCACCCGCTGCACCTGCCCTGCACTGATGAACACCTCCATCTCCACCACTTCCTCGGCCGGCTCCAGGCCCGACCGCTCCCAACCTACCCTTGCCTCCCCCTCTTGCTCCAACTCTTCTTCTCTTCCCACTTCTTCAACCTCCATAGCCTCCCCCAGGCTCTTCTCCTGCCGCTGCTCTCCCTCCCTCTCCACTTCTATCGCCTCTTCCTGGCTCACTTCCTCTACTCCTACTGCTCGCTCCCCCATTACCTCCATCGCCTCCTCCAGGCTCACCTCCTCTACTCCTACTGCTCGCTCCCCCATTACCTCCATCGCCTCTTCCAGGCTCACCTCCTCTCCGACACTTTCCTCCTGCCCTGCCATTTCTCTCTCTAGCTCTTCCGCCTCGGCCATCCACGACACAGTGTTGACTGCCGTCACATAGCACTGCCTTCGCCACCTTCGGATCTCCCCTGATCCTAACCTGCACCCCTCCGTTATTGAATTTGAGGCATTGATGGAATGAGGAGGGGACGCAGCGAAAGGCGCTGATGAGGGGACGCCCAAAGATGGCGTTGTAACTACTTGGGCGTCCACTATCACGAACCTACAGTTCCGTGACAAGCCCCCCAGTTTTACATGCAGGCCTACCCCTCCTACCTCCTTCCTCTCTCCAGAAAATCCGAAAAGCGGTCCGTCCGAAGCCAAGACCCTTTTTCCCTCCACCTTCATCTCATCGAGGCCTTCTTGAAGATAACATTCACCGAGCTCCCATTGAACACCAGCATCGCAGAACGGATCTTCATAGTCCGGCATATCTGCGGATGAAAAGGTGATCTTTTCCTTCTGGGGGGAGCTAAGGAGGTCGAGGCGACCCCTCTTCGGAACATTGTTTGAAGGCTCCCCTTGCGGGTTGCCTCGATCCCAACTCTCCCATGGATCACTCCGATCCCCCATCGAGTCCCCACGTCGACTCTGTCCTCGCACCTATCCTCCCCCTATCCATGCTGCATCTTCACGATCCTTACCGGCGGATCCTTCCTCCCAACTCCTCTGGCTTCCCTCATCTCCAAAAACTCCGGGCAGGTGGCCGTCGCGTGACCTTCCTCCTGATGGAAGTCACAAAAGGGTAACGCCACCCTGCCCCCCCTTCCTTCTCCTCCTCCCCTTCTCCCAGCTCCCCGGACTCTTCTTCCTCCTCCTCCTCCTCTTCCTCTACCGACCTCCATCGCTTCTTGCGGTGGTGGGAAGTGACCCCTCGGCCCCTGCCTCCACGCCTGCTGGTCAAACCTTCTCGGTTCCCGAAGATTATCTCTTCTCTGAAAACCTCCTTCTTGGCCCTGGGGGCGACCCTCCTGGGGCCTCCAACCCAATCGGTTGTTCGGCTCCCGGGCCCCCCATCCCTTCTGCTGCCCCTGTCCTCGGGGTTCTTCTCTCCTTCTTTCTTCCCTTTGCTCCCTCTGCTCTCTTGGCTCCCTCTGCTTTCCTGCTGCCTGTTCCTTATCATCCCCTGCCAACCTGGCCAACTTCCTGGCAAACGCCGGGTTCGCCCTCTCGAAGCCTATCTCTTTTGTCGCCCTCTCCATGAGCTCCTCAAAAGAGAGGGGCGGGACTCTCTTCAACTCCATGCTAAAAAACCCCGGCCTCAGCCCCAGGGTAAAGGCAAGCATCAATGCATACCCCGGGACCTCTTGGACCAGGAGAATCTCCTCTTAGAACCGGTCAACATAGTGACCCAACGTCTCGTCTTGCTTCTGCCTCACCGCGAACAGGCACTCCGCTTCCTTCTTCCGCTTCTTCGATGTTGAGAACCTCAGCAAGAAACCCCGACGTAGATCCTCGAAGCTGTAGATTTAGCTTGCCGGCAACTGGTGGAACCAGTCCCTGACCTTCTCCTTCAACGTGATGGCAAACAGCCGACACTTGAATGCATCAGACATCTGCCTAATCGACACCACATCCTCAAACCATTGCACATGCTGTACTGGGTCATCCTTCCCCGAGTAGTAGGACATGTCCGGCTCCCAGAACCCCTCTGGCACCGGGGCTTAGACGATGAGCTCGCTAAAGGGGGTCTCGCCTCCTGCCTGGCGAGAGGGCACGTCTCGCGACCTCGGCTGGCTGGAACGATCTGCGAGACCGTGCCCAGGGAATAACTCCCGCACCGCCGCCTCCCTCTCGCCCAAGTCTGCCGGAATCTCCTTTCCGGGACGCTGGCCTGGGAAAAGCTCCCGCGCGGGCCACGTCCCTCTCGCCGACCTCCACCGGGACCCCCTTCCCGGGGCGCTGCCCTGGGGCGTTCTCGCCCAATAGCGGGACCACCTCCACTGGAACTTGAGGTGTCGCCTACTCACTTCTTGCCGAAAAGGCCAGACTGATTGTCTGCAGGACTTCTCGCCTGAAATCCTCTAGCATCTTCCTTGTCGCTTCTTCTCCCCGTGTGGGGGATCCTCCTGAGCCAGATCCTTCACCTTCACCTCCTGCCATGAGACCAAACTCAAGGCTTTCTTGTACCGGCTGCCTTCCACGCTCACCGCACCAGAACTGTTGAAGCCAAAATTGACCTCAACGAATGTTCAAAACAGGGGTGCAGCCAACACATACTTCCCTCAATCCCTGCCCCTCGACTGGTAGCTAACGACCTAGGACTGACCCAAAGCCTCAGCAGGGAGGTCCCACCTCACACCCGGAAGATCTCTGAAAACTTCCCCTCCAAAGCCAAAAGCTGGGCTAGGAGCTCCTCAGAAAGCACTAGAGATTCAAAGAAAAATAAGAGTCTGCTTTCTAAGGAGCCCTTATGGGTCTATTTATAACCTTTTACTGACCTGAAGTTACTGAAATACCCCTGGCTGGACTGCCAATAGCCAAATCCCGCTGTTTGTAAATTACTAAAAGCAGCCCCCCCTGAGGGTATAAGGGTAATTTTACCCGAGGGCAATTAAGAAATTTTACCCTGAACCCTGGGCCCCACTCGACGAGAGCTCTATGCCGGGAACCCTCTCGCCTTCATTTGGCGGGAGCTAAAAAAAGTGTCAAAAGTCTTCAAGCTGAGCCAGCCCCCGCCTTCTCGCCAGTTTAATCCTTCTCGCCGACTCTGCCGAGAGCGGGTCCTGGCTGACCGATTGTGAACGCTCTCGCACCTCTCCAGGCGGGATCTCCTCTAACCTTGATGTTGTTGCTGCTGGACGCGACATTGAGTGAGTGGAGCTCACCCAACGCCCTTGCTGCTGACCACGACGGTTAGTGAGTGGAGCTCACTCAGCGCGGCGTTGAGACCACTCGACGCCTTCTCGCCCGCTTCTGGTCACGGGCGGGATCTCGCCTGCTCCTAGGCGGGAGCTCCTCCGGCGCGAGAGCTCTTATGGTCTTCAGGCCCAAGCTAGCCCGAGGCTGGTCCAACCTCGACCGTTTATGCTCCGGGTTCTACCCAGCGAATATGGGTTGTACACAAAGAATTGTTCCCCTTCTCGGAAAGCAATATCCATGATAAAAAAACATCAAGAGGAAGGGTGGTAGCAACAACACCCTTTCGTAGTGGATGAGTATCATATGAAGATACAGTTGAGGGATCACTTCTCTAATTTATCACTATTGTGCTGATGAACAGGGACAAAACAAACACATCAGTGCACATGAGGAGGAATGTGAGATATGTGAATGATAAAGATGGTAGATAAACAAGAGATAATGGCACATTTTTTAGGGTATTGGACGGGAGGTGATTAATGAGGTAAGCTGCATTGAGGACAACTTCACCTCAGTAGGATTTGAGAAGATTCGTAGTAATAAGAAGGCACCGTGTGGCCTTGAGGAGTTGTTTGTTCTTGCATTTAATAACACTATTTTGGGCGGAGGTATAAAAACACGTGGTTTGACAGAGGATTCCACAAGCAACAAGTTATGACCAAAATACATCACGTTGTTGTATCCCCCCAATGTTTTTGCGAAGGACACAAATAGTACTGTCAAACCGTGTGACCATTTTATGAAAAAATTTAAAGCAATCAAGAACATAACTCTTACGTTTTAATAAGTAAACTTAAGTAGTGCGAGAGAAACTGTCAATAAACGTTATAAATCAACGATGACCATATAAAGAGATTACAAAGAAAATTCCCCAAACATCTATATAAATAACATGAAAAGTAAGCATCCTAAGAGGCAGATAACTGTGTCTGATTATTCCATACATGTTTAGAGAGTTCACGAATATCACAAACAAAATTGCTCATAAAGAGATTACATGTATCAGTAATGGAAGGTTGAACAATGGTCTCATCAGTATACTCATGCGGTCGATGACCACAAATGACATGCTGCACCGCCTGGGACCATTCAACATAAATGGTGTACTTTCCTGGCTTCAACAAATGTAACCATTCAAAGGCAATGTGGTAATCCAGAAGGAACTAGAGGAACCGTGGGGTGGCGGATAATCAGTAAATGGGGCATTCATAATACCGAACACTCGAATATGAGGATGCTACCATTTATATACACCAAACAATAATCAGAAGTGAGTTCACGTGGAAAAAGAGGACACACAACACGCGTAGGCATCGCGGAGTTTGCGAGAAGCAGTTTTGCTGTTTCAAGATTTCGCTGAAATCGCAAAGACTCGGATAATTAGTGCTCGTCAGAAGCAGAGCTCGCAGGGCGCGCTGAACGCAAAGTTTGCTTCTGCTGTGCCCACATGGCTAACATAGGCATAACTTACGGGTAGAAGTAGCTCGCAGGTCTCGTGATGAGGTAAATCCCGGAGGTGTTTTATGAAAGAGAGAAGATGAAGATGAAAATATTGTTCTTCGAATCTATATTCGATAAAGACAAGTATACCTTATCGTTTATAGTATAGGATATTGAAACTCAATATCAAAGTCGTATTTCCCAGGGAGGTTTGATTACTTTTACTTTGAGGAGTTACTATTATTTTATCAAATGATTATTTTGGGTTGATTTACTTAACTAAATTTCATGTTATAAAAAGGGGTTCAAATTTATAGAGAAAGGATTAGTACTCGAATTTGAATCACATTGGCAGAAGCTAATCAAAATGCAATAACAAACTAAATCTTAATAAAGTAAACGACAGCTTGACCATGGAGGTTCTCGAAGCTTGAACACGCTCCTCTCGGAGACGTGCCCAACTGAGTTTAGGAAGATCCGACCGAACTCTCGTCCCGTATTCGGATGTCTAAAGCTCGCCTTAAGTACTATTGGTTTTGACTCCAATCCGGGAGATTTACGTCATTCTCTCTCGAGAGGTACGTTCAATTCTCTTTACTCTTGGACGATCAATTCAAACTACAAGCCTCTCGGCTAGCTAAGAATGAAAACTTAAACGAAAACTATATATCGATAATATAATCCCGCTATATTTAAATCAAGAGTAAATCGAAGGTCGATACTTTAAAAAGAGAAAGAATGTTAAGGTATCATAACTTGATCAACTCGTTCTCAGATCATCGCGATCGAGTACTAATAAGGATTTAGTTACCCATAAGAACGTATGAAATGAAAATCATGTTAAGAATATGCATAACAAGAAAGAGAGAGAGAGAAAAGGAATATCAAACTATTTTATTTCTTATTTGAAAGAAGTTACCAAAAGGACTAAAAGACATTACAAATATAGTTTCCAAGAAGATTTCAAGTACGATAAAAGAGATCGTAAGAACATTAAAACATGAAAACATTAAGCTGAAATACTAAGAATAAACTCCCAACAGCTCTCTAGAAGGCTCAGATCTCGTCCCGGAACACTTGGAGCTTGCTGCTATTTATAGGAATTTTTCGGGAAGTACACGCCCCCCTGACACGCCCGTGTAGGGTGGGTGCGTCAACACTGTTTATTTTGGTGGATGAAATTAAAGTCTTGAAGTGACTGGCGCGGAAGTTGGGTTACACACCCTACTGACACGCTGTGTAGGAGGGGCGTGTCATTGCGACGTGACGATGGAGGGAAAAAAAGTCACGCTGCGGTGAATTCTCGGGACTTGGCGGGACACGCTCGTGTGCGGGGGGGTGTTAGTTGAATTGTTCTTGCACGTTGACCGAGGTGAATCTGCGGCGGATTTGGTTACATGCTCAGAGTACACGCCCGTGTAAGTAGTACACGACCGTGACCCATGGGCGTGTAAGGCTGATTTTTCTGGAAACGAACCTCGGACCGTTGCTTCATTCCACTCGGGCTGCACGCCCGTGACTTGGTGTACACGCCCGTGACCTGGTACAAAACGTGAAAAAATGAATAGAAAGTATCATAATCCTGAAAACAGAAAATAAATTAAGTTAGAATAATTTTCATAAAAGGAACTAATTATAGGCCCAAAATTCATGTAATAAAAAGGACTAATCAATCAATTTGGCTATGCTGAGCACGAGTACGATGCGAAATTAGAAGTAGGAAAAATATGAAAAATAAACCGAAAATTCTTACTTCATCATGACAAAATTTTATACATTTCACTAATATAAAAATAAATCATCTCAAGTTCGAACAAAAAGTAAAACCAACTAATGAGACGAATGAAAAAGGCATTGAGTTGTTACTTAAATCTAAGAGACAATTTATAGTCATCCCAATCTAAATCACGAGTCTAAACTCCTACCTAAGGGCTTACCCAATTTACTTTTTCGCTATTTTTTTAAAAATAAAATAAAATTAGAAGCATGAATTAATAGGACTTCATTCGGTGTAACTTTAGGCTTGGGTTTAAGGTGCGAAAATCAAAAGATAAACGTGAAGGGTTAAAACGCACTTAAAACAAAGAGCTTTGCAAAAATGTATGCTAGCACAAATAAATTTTGATACCCCCAAAATTTTTGAAATATAAAGTTAGGGGTCAAAATGCATTCTTCAATTTATTTTGATATCTTTTTATTTTTTTCATTTTGCTTCTACACACATTTCATAAATTTTTTTTGAAAAGGATAATACATAAGAACTCCACCATTTCACTAATTAAGAAGCACTAGCAAGATATAAATAGAGCTCTAAATTTTAAATGACAGTATGGGTAGGCTATTTGGCTTTGGCGAGAATAAGTTGAACTATAGAAGAAATGGGAAAAAGCGCAATGTGGCTAGCAACGGTTAGGATTTTATGGCTTTTAATGCAAAAGCTCAAACGAGTCAAGAGCTTGCCTAAATCTTTTTCATGCTCCTAAGTCTATCTTTAGGAAAACTTTGAAAAATTCAAGAGGTGTAAGACTAGGTAGAAAATAAAGAAACTTGATTTTTCAAGAAAACGAATTTAATAAGCGTCTAGATTGTTCGCGTCTACTACACTAATCACAAGTCAACATTACAAAAATTTTAAAAAGAGAGAAAAAGGGATGATAGATTTTATATGAGTGAAAAACATAGAAAGAAAATCATGAGAAAGTGCAAAAATTCAATAGATTTTTCAACATAACATGCTACATCTAATTATGAACACTACACGAGTTAACATATTACTCGCGAAACATAGCTAAAATGAAAATTATAAAAATTTGTTCAGCTAAACAGGTGCACAAATGATTAAAAATAAGAAAATACTGAGTCGTGGGGTACTAAAGACTAATCAAAATTTTAATTCAAATTACTAAAGATTTTATATTTTTTTCTCGAAATTTTCTAAAATAAGGAAAGGACGTAAATGAGGAAAGACTCCCCCATACTAAAAATTAAACATTGTCCCCAATATTTAAAGTTACGTATGTAGAGGAAAAAGAGGGGAGTGGCGGGGGGGGGGGGGGTTAAATGGCTTCCCTGCTAACGAAGGAGGGGAAGACCGCAACTGAAACCCTGTAGAAAATTGTTAATATAACAAAAATAATAATAGTAATAAGGATAACTATGGGGTGCCTCCCACAAGCGCTTTGTTTAAGGTCGCGAGCTTGACCCACATGGCGACGAAGGATTATTAATTGGGGAGTGTGAGGGCCTCAATTTTCCCTCCCACTGGATCTCCCGCAAGGTAAAGCTTTAAACGATGACCGTTGACTTTAAACGAGCCTTTTTCTAGGTGGGAGATAAGAACAGTCCTATAAGGCCAAACCTCTTTGACTTCAAAGGGGCCGGACCATCGAGATTTAAGTTTGCCCGGAAAATGCCGCAGGCGTGAATTAAAAAGAAGCACAAAATCACCCGGCTTAAAACTTTTAGGGTGTTTTAGTCGTTGATCGTGATAAGACTTAACTTTTTCTTTATAAAAAAAATTACTTTCATATGCATTCGCTCGCCACTCGTCTAACTCATTCAATTGAAATTTTCGTAAATCAGCAGATAACGTTGGGTCAAGGTTTAAATTTTTAGTGTCCAATAGGCACAGTGCTCTAACTCAACAGGTAGATGACACGCTTTGCCATAAACCAGGCGATATGATGTACAACCAATGACGGCTTTGTATGCCGTACGATACGCCCAAAGTGCGTCATCTAACTTGAGCGACCAATTTTTTCTATTTGTAGAAACAGTTTTTTCCAAGATTCTTTTTAACTCCCTATTGACGACTTCCACTTGATCGTTAGCCTGGGGTGATAAGCAGTTGATAGTTTGTGCGTAACGCTATAACGCGTGAGTAATTTGTTAAGTTGGGTGTTACAAAAGTGTGACCCCCTATCGCTAATCAAGGCTCGTGGAGTGTCAAATCTAGAAAATAACTTTTTCAAAAATCCTAAGATTACCCTAGCATTATTTTTAGGAAAACTTTGGGCTTCCGTCCACCTAAAGACATAATCTACCGCAACTAGAATATAGCGGTTGCCGAACGAAGAGGGAAAAAGCCCTACAAAATCTATGCCCCAAAGATCAAACAGTTCGCATTCTAAGAAATAACTTTGAGACATTTCAGAGGTGACATAGATATTACTTGTTCGTTGGCAAGCGTCGCAAGAACTTACAAATTGGTGCGCGTCCTTGAAAATTGTTGGCCAATAGAATCTACCTCCAGAGCCTTCCTTGCAGTGCGGCTTGCTTGGTAGTGACCTCCAGTTGGTCCTTCATGACAGTGCTTCAGGATTTGTAGTCCTTCTTATTGGGAGACACACCTTACCACTTGATCCGCACAAATCCGGAAGAGGAAAGGGTCTTCCCAAAAGTAAAATTTCAAATCAGAGAAGAATTTCTTCTTCTGTTGAGTTGAAAAAGTCTCCGGGATTACCTTTCCTACATGATAATTAACAAAGTTTGCGAATCACGGGGTAGGGAGAGAATTTACCTTGGTTATAGATAGAAGGTGCTCTTTAGGAAATGCATCATCAATTTCGTCATCAACAGCTTCAACATCCGAGCTCTCTAGTTAGGATACGTGATCAGCATGTAGGTTCTCCACGCCCTTTTTATCTTTGATCTCCACATCGAATTCTTGGAGGAGCAGAATCCATCTGATTAACCGTGGCTTTGCGTCAGTCTTGGCAAGCAAATAACGAAGTGCGGAGTTATCCGTAAATACCACTACTTTTGATAAAGCAAAATATGATCAGAATTTATCAAAAGCAAATATTATAGCCAAAAGTTCTTTCTCCGTAGTGGAGTAATTCGCTTGAGTAGAGTTCAAAGTTTTACTCGCATAATAAATAGGATGAAAATGTTTGTTAATATGCTGTCCTAATACAACACCAACAACATAGTTACTAGCATCACACATAAGTTCGCTAGGCAAACTCCAATCAGGAGCAACTAAAATAGGCGAATTAATAAGTTTATCCTTAATAATAGAGAATGCAGAAAGACAGAATCAAAAGTAAAAGGAACATCCATTTCCAACAAATGAGTTAGCGGCTTAGTGATTTTAGAAAGTCTTTAATAAAACGACCATAAAATCCAGCATGACCAAGAAAACTTCTAATCGCTTTAATCGTAGTTGGCGGAGGTAATTTTTCGATTATTTTGATTTTTGCGCGATCTACTTTGATTCCTTTACTAGAAATTTTGTGACCAAGAACTAACCCTTCCTTGACCATAAAATGATATTTTTCTCAGTTTAGGACAAGGTTAGTCTCTTCACACCTTTTTAATACCTTTTTTAAATTATTTAAACAAAAATCGAAATTATCTCCAAAAACCGAAAAGTCATCCATGAAAATTTCCATAATATCACCTACAAGTTCATCGAAAATAGCTAGCATACACCTTTGGAATGTAGCTGACGCGTTACATAGACCGAAGGGCATTCGACGATAAGCAAACGTGCCAAACGGACACGTGGAAAGTGGGTTTCTCTTGGTCTTCGGGGGCGATAGGTATTTGAAAATAACCCGATAGACCGTCGAGAAAGCAGTAAAAATCGTGTCCAGAAAGACGCTCTAAAATTTGAACCATAAACTGGAGAGGAAAGTGATCCTTCCTAGTGGACGTCGTTTAATTTTCTATAGTTTATACACATACGCCAACCCGTTACGGTTCGAGTAGGAATTAGTTCATTATGATCATTAAAAACTACCGTCACCCCGCCTTTTTTGAGCATTACTTGAACTGGACTAACCCACGAGCTATCGAAAATAGGATAGATAATTCCTGCGTCGAGCAATTTAATAACCTCCGTCTTAACTACTTCTTTCATGTTTGGATTAAGCCGGCGTTAGGGTTGAATGGAACGACGCGAATTTTCTTATACTTTATGCGTACAAAAACCTGGACTAATATCGCGGATATCCGAAATTGTCCAAGCGATGGCATGACAGTGTTCTTTTAAAACTTTAATCAATTGTTCGCTTTGGCAATCCAAAAGAGAAGAAGTAATCATAACTGGAAGTTGAGAATCAGGTTCTAAGAAAGCGTATTTTAAGTGCTCGGGTAATTGTTTTAATTCGAGTTTGGGAGGAAGTACATAAGAAGTAGATAAAATAATTTCTTTATTTTCAATAATTTCAAAATTCCGAGCATTTAAAATAGGTGTGTCATTTGATAAAGTGTTTAATATCTCTAGTGAATCGTCAGAAGGAGTTAGAAAATCCATGCTTGATTGTTCTTCAGAAAAAGTTTATAAAAAAATAAACCGCATCGTCATTTGAAAGAGAGTTTTTTAAAGAAGAATTTATTGAGATAGTAACTTCCTCATCATCGACTCTAAGTACAAGTTTTCCATTGCTTACGTCGATAATAGCCTTAGAAGTGGCTAGAAAAGGACGACCGACGATAAGGACTACCTCGACGTCTTCCTCGATATCTAATATGACGGAGTCAACGAAAAAAATAAACTTATCGACCTTTACTAAAACATCCTCGATAACGCCCATCAGATATTTGATTGAACGATCAGCAAGCTGAATACTCATCCTAGTTGGACTTGTCGTAGCCAATCCTAATTTTTTAAACAATGAGTAGGGCATGAGGTTGATGCTCGCTCCTAAGTCTGCTAAGGCATGTTTGATTAGCAAATCACCAAAAAGGCACGGGATAAAGACACTTCCCGGATCGTTTAGTTTTTTTGGTAATTTGTTAAGCAAAATTGTTGAGCACTCGACATCAAGTGTTATGTCAGAAAAGTCTTCTAATTTCTTTTTGTTAATCAGCAAGTCTTTCAAGTATTTAGCATACTTTAGCATTTGTGAGATGACCTCACAAAATGACAAATTTATTTGGATTTGCTTAAAAACTTCCAGAAATTTATGATAATTTTCATCATTTCGATTTTTCAAAACCGAGGGATAGGGAAGAGATGTTTTGGAAATATTTAAAGAAGAAATGGAAGAGTAGGAGAAGAAACATCTTTAGAATTTTCAATAGACGAGGGACTTTTTTCAACAGTGGTGGGTGTACTTACTTCCTTTCCACTCCTAAGCGTAATAGCGTTGATCGAGTCCCGAGGGTTCGCCTCCGTGTTTCCTGGCAGAGTTTCAGGTTGGCGTTCATTTAAAAATTTGGCGAGCTGCCCGACTTGATTTTCGAGATTCTTAATAGAACTGGTTAAATTACGCGGAGTAGCATCAATATTAGCAACATACTTGGAAAATTTTTTCTCAAAAGAAGGTGTTCGAGGCGCAGGAGGTGGAAAACCAGGCGGAAAACCAGGCGGAAAAACATTAGGTTGGCGGACCGCATTCCCCTGATTGCTCCATGAGAAGTTCGAGTGATTCCGTAAATTTGAGTTATAAATGTTTCCAAACGTAGTTGTACCCAAATTTGTGGAAGGCCGGTGTGGGTTTGCGACAAAATCCACTTGTTCTTCCATGAAAAGATTATTATTATAATTATTTTCCAAATTAGCGTTTGCAGAGAAAGAAGTAGACATAATAAAAAACTTTTTATTTAAAATGTCTATTTGAGAGCCGAGCTGAGCTATCTTATCGATTTCGTACAATCCCGCCGGCTTATTTGGAAGTTCCCGCTGTGTACTCCATTGATAAGAGTTCATAGCCATGTCTTCAAAAAGTTTCATTGCATCTTCCGGTGTTTTGTGCTTTAGAGTACCACCGGAGGCTGCATCGATCGTTTGCTTAGTAATCACATTTAATCCGTTATAAAAAGTTTGGACATGAAACCAAACAGGCAACGCGTGGTGTGGGTAGCAATGTAGAAGATTTTTAAAACGTTCCCAGGTATCGTAAAGTGTTTCAGAGTCGATTTGCGCAAAAGAAGAGATATCATTTCGCAACTTCGCAGTTTTCGCAGGAGGAAAATATTTTGACAAAAACTTTTCAGAAAGCTCAACCCAAGTATGTATAGATCCTCTGGGGAGAGAATTTAGTCATTGCTTAGCCTTTGTGCGTAAAGAAAACGGAAACGGTTTAGCCTAATCGCATCATCAGTAACACCATTAATTTTAAACGTATCGCAAATTTCAATAAAACTAGAGAGATGAAGATTAGGATCCTCATCTTATATACCATCGAATTGCACGTACTGTTGCACCATTTGTGTAATAACAGGCTTTAATTCAAAGTTGTTCGCAATAGTAGGGCGAACAATACTTGTTTATGTACCCTCCAGGTTGGGCCGAGCATAATTGGACATTGCCCGTTGCTGGACCACTCCTGGATTGGGATCAACCATATTTTCTGTGTTAGTGTCTCCGATCGACTCTTCGATGCCTAAGTGCGATTCCTGATCACGAGAACGGAGGGGAAGCAAAATTGTGTGCTCTATCTCAGGATCAAAAGGAATATTCGAAGCGCCTTCTTGGGTCATACACTAAAAAGGAAAGAGAATTGGGGGGAGGGAAAAAAGAGAGCGATAAAAATAATAGCTGTCCTCTTTTCAAAATATCAAAACAAAGTCCCCGACAACGGCGCCAAAAACTTGATGAGGTAAATCCCGGAGGTGTTTTATGAAAGAGAGAAGATGAAGATGAAAATGATGTTCTCCGAATCTATATTCGATAAAGGCAAGTATACTTTATCGTTTATAGTATAGGATATTGAAGCTCAATATCAAGGTTGTATTTCCCAGGGAGGATTGATTACTTCTACTTTGAGGAGTTACTATTATTTTATCAAATGATTGTTTTGGGTTGATTTTCTTAACTAAATTTCACGTTATAAAAAAGGGGTTCAGATTTATGGAGAAAGGATTAGTACTCGATTTTGAATCACATCGGTAGAAGCTAATCAAAATGCAATAACAAACTAAATCTTAATAAAGTAAACGACAGCTTGACCATGGAGGTTCTCGAAGCTTGAACACGCGCCTCTCGGAGACGTGCCCAACTGAGTTTAGGAAGATCCGACCGAACTCTCGTCCCGTATTCGGATGCCTAAAACTCGCCTTAAGTGGTGAACCATGCTATTGGTTTTGACTCCAATCCGGGAGATTTACGTCATTCTCTCTCGAGATGTACGTTCAATTCTCTTTACTCTTGGACGATCAATTCAAACTACGAGCCTCTCGGCTAGCTAAGAATGAAAACTTAAACGGAAACTATATATCGATAATATAGCCCGCTATATTTAAATCAAGAGTAAATCGAAGGTCAATACTTTAAAAAGAGAAAGAATGTTAGAGCATCATTACTTGATCAACTCGTCCTCAGATCATCGCGATCGAGTACTAATGAGGATTTAGTTACCCATAAGAACATATGAAATGAAAATCATGTTAAGAATATGCATAACAAGAAAGAGAAAGAGAGAAAAGGAATAACAAACTATTTTATTTTTTATTGGAAAGAAGTTACCAAAAGGACTAACAGACATTACAAATAGAGTTTCTAAGAAGATTACAAGTACGATAAAAGAGATCGTAAGAACATTAAAACATAAAAACAATAAGCTGAAATACTAAGAATAAACTCCCAACAGCTCTCTAGAAGGCTCAGATCTCGTCCCGGAACACTTGGAGCTTGCTGCTATTTATAGGAATTTTTTCGGGAAGTACACTCCCGTGTGGGGGGACGTGTCAGCACTATTGATTTTGGTGGATGAAATTAAAAATCTGGAAGTGACTGACACGGAAGTTGGGTTACACGCCCTAGTGACACGCCTGTGTAAGAGGGCCGTGTCAGTTGTAGCATGACGGTGGAGGGAAAAAAATTCGCGCTGCGGTGAATTCTCGGGACTTGGCGGGACACGCCCCAGAGACATGCCCGTGTGTGGGGGGGGGGGGGGGGGGTTAGTTGAATTCTTCTTGCACGTTGACCGGGGTGAATCTGCGGTGGATTTGGTTACATGCTCAGAGTACACGCCCGTGACCCATGGGCGTGTAAGGTTGATTTTTCTGGAAACAAACCTCGGACCGTTGCTTCATTCCACTCAGGCTGCACGCCCGTGACTTCGTGTACACGCCCGTGACTTGGTACAAAACGTGAAAAAATGACTAGAAAGTGTCATAATCCTGAAAAAATAAAATAAATTAAGTTAGAATAATTTTCATAAAAGAAACTAATTGTAGGCCCAAGATTCATGTAATATACAATTTTAAACAAGAAAATGCATAGACTCGTCGGAAAGGGCTCGTAGGACTCGCGCACTGGATTTGCACATGACTCGTGTGAAGGAGCGGCGCACAAGAATCATCAGAAGCAGCAAAGCTCAGATCCCTCAAAGCTCACAAAAAGGTTACCCGTCGAGCTCACAATCTCATCTTGAAGCGATTTGTCGGAAGTAGAGCTCGTTGCAAAGAGACTTGTGTGGGAAAATGAGGGTTTGCAGTAGGAGTGTCGTGTTATTGAGCGGGGACTTGCATGCAAAAATTGTCCAGGTTGGGAAGACGTGCGGTAGAACTCGTAGAGGCTAGTCTGGATGACATGCGGTAGCCTTCCAGGCCAGGTTGGAAGAAGTTAGAAAGTAGCATTAGGTCGAAGAATTGCAGAAGCCAAAAAACAGAAGAAGCCTACAATGTGCACAATAACTAGATCGGGTGTTTGCGACAAAGTCTGTGTTGTTTGAAGTGGAGCAACGATAAATCACCTTGCTCAGATACTAGGTTAAGAAATGAAATAAATATTATATCCAATCTAAAGAATCAATATTGCAAGGAACCTCTATATATACACACACAATAAGAAGAACCAGAACCAATATTAAAAATCTGAGACTAAAAACAACAAATATAACATGACCATTTACAGTGGGGTTTTTACGGTGGTCTTAATTCAACTGAGCATAGGGGAATGTTGCTTTAGAAGTTGTTAGGATCCTGAAAAAAAGTGACCAAGTTGCGTTGTTGAGAGAGAAGAAGCGATTAGGGTATTCGGGTGATGCATCAAGTGCGTGTTATGTGCTCGCCGGAGTAGTGGCCAAAGGCGGAGGGTATACTTTGGAGCCAGAACCGGGGCTTCCTAGGCGGTGCGTGCTCGGGAGGAGAGATCTACCAATATCTCACACAAGATAAGAGAAGAGACTAGAATATTTCTTTTGATACCAATACAAGACCCAAATGGTCCCTTTAAATAAACATGCAAGGGGCATAATTGTAAATTAGTCTTAACACTTGTTTGTAAATAACTAAGAAATAACGACACTGAACAATAACACCAGCTATATATTAAAACCGATAACTAGGCATGAAGCATATAACATGTTTCTTGCTTTGCAGAAAGAGCTTGACCTCAAGCTCAATGGAGATCGACAACGGTGCCCACGTCACCCAAGCCTTTCATCATCAAAGTTCTCCACGTGCAGATAAAAGTCTTTTGCAACTATGGATGCGAATATACTGCTCATCACATTTTAAACATAGCCCCCCGCGCACAACAGTCATACACTTATGTACGAGACAGTCGACTGATTTGCGGGATTTGGATGTCCTCGGCACGTCCTGTGACGTCGCATAAATTGTACAAGTATTCTTTTAATTTATATGGTTATGATATAAGTCATGTGTACATCAAAACCGGTCCAATTTATTTTTTAGTCTAACTAGTTGTTTGAGTTTTGACCGATTGGAGGAGGTAAAATTGACCGGTTAATCTGGTGTTGGGTCGGTTCAAGTATGACTCATGCTGCTTATTAGCATGCGTGACACTTAAGAGAGTGACCTCTCATGAGAGAAGGAGAAAAACAACACACTTCATTTTTTCCTGTTACGCCCGACGGAACCCACAGAACTACCGCTCGACGCCGATCACTTCTGCCACTCCAAATATCCTCCTATTTTCTCGATTTTTCTTCCTAAAGCAAGGTAATCTCTTCCTCTCAACTCCTTTTGAGTTTTGCATGGATTGGAGATTCCGTTTGTTAAGGTTAAAATTTTTAGGTTAACCTAAAAACTCTTTTGTTCACTTGAAGATTTCTTTTCTTGAGTTTCAGAAGATTATTATGGCTTATCTGGTTAAGTTTTTGCATGATTTCAAAAACCCTAGATGGAAAAATATTATGTACACCCTAATTTCAGTTATCTTGTTTCTTTAAAGGGGTATTGAGGGTGGATTCTTTGTGTAATATGAAATTAAGGCAAAAACTCTTTGCCTCCATGTTAGGGCAGCCAACAATAATGCATGATTGAGGTCAAAGGATCATTTTATGAACCCTAATAGATTTCCCTATGTATTTAGAACATGCCATAAGTGTGACACCCTAAAAAGTATGCTAACTCAATTCGAATTTTTCCCCGATGATAAACAAAGGCAAATCAAATTTTCACGAATTATATTCGTTTTTTGTTTCATTTCAGTTTATTTAAATTGTTAAATTTGCTTTATTTAATTTGTGGGTGCCATTAGCCATTTCAAGTGGGCTGCCATTTAAATGTGGGCTTTGTAGTGGGCTGGCTGATTCAATGGGCTGGCTGAGCGGTGTGCTGTGCTAGCCAAATTAATGTGCTGGCTGATTTTATTGTGCTGGCTAGATGTGCGGATCCGGATCCCCTGGAGTTCCTATTTGAACTCCAGGGGGTGGAGTTGCGATTTTGCGAATAAATGAGGCGGAATCAGAAAAATTGATTAACTTGAAAGTTGTAGATATCCACGAGACGAATAACTTTCATGTTGAACACTTTTTGATTTGAAGTCGTTTAGGCCCCCGATTTGGGCCCCGAAAAAATTCTGTCCGAAAATAGGAACTCCAGGGGATTCGGATCCCTAGATGTGCTGTGCTGGCTAAGTTTTGTGTGCTGGATGTTTAGGTGTTGGCTGGTTAGAGCCTTGGGCTTGTTTGAGTGGCACCTGGTTCATGGTTTGGCCTCTTCTTGCCGCTGGCCGCTTACTCCTTTGTTATAAAATCGAGCCTGAGCTCTGCTTCACCAGCACTTTCAGTTTTGTCGCTGCTCTGCTCCTGCGATTACTTCTTCTTATCGCTGCTCTGCTCCTGCGATTATCTGCTTCTCCTTCCTCTTCTTCTTCTTCTCCCTGGCTTTTTCTCTGTGCCTCTGAGTTGTCGCTGCTTTGCTTCTGTGCCGACAAGTCTGATGCGCCGCTTAGGGCTTGCTGTTGCGTCCTGATACAGTATCCTGCTGTTAGGGTGTGCTGCTCCCGAGCTGCCGCTGCTCCCTGATGCTGTTCTCAAGCTTTCTGTGTAGCTACTGAGCTGCTCCGGTGTAGCTGCTGTGCTGCTCCTGTGTAGCTGCTATACCGTTCCCTTCTCCCTTCCTCTCTTGCCGTAAGGAATTTCCTGTCCTCTTCCCCTTTTATTGGTTTGGCTTTTCCTCTTGATACACTTTGTAAATATTACTTTGCTGATTTTTGAGGGCTAGTATGTGTTGGACAGCCAAATATTTATTAATGGAGAATTCTGGACAGCCCTTTTTACGACCGTTTTTGTAACGATTTTGTGTTGGTTAGCCAGAATGAGGGCTGGTTTTTGAGCTATTTTTGGAAGCTGAGTTTGAGCTATTAAATTGCTGTTTTTACGCTATTTAGACGCTATTTTTGAGCTAATTAAGAGCCATATTTGGCTATTTTGTGCCGTTTGGCGGCTGAATTTGAGATTCACAGTCTCGGTTGAGGACTGTTTTGGTTGGATAGCTCGTTTAGACATTCTTTTGTCGTTTATTTTGGCTTTCGGATTTTAACGGATTTTTTTAAACGTCTTTTCAAAACATTAATACTATGAATATCAAGTGACGCAACCCAAATAAAAAGTGTGCAATTTCAGTGGTTTCCGAGGCCCAGGAACAGGAGGATGGCATCACAGGATAACCGTGACGGCAATGCGAACAAAAATACTGACAAAGACATGGCCTTGGTGAGATTCTTATTTCTTAAATTAAGTTTTATTCACGTAATTTCATACTTCGGTTTTACTTTTTGAAATAAAGAGTGCTTGTACATATGAGTTTAACTCAATGTGTTATATCACTATGGAATAAATGTGGGCGAAGGAAAAACACGAAAGCGATACATATTTCTGAGGGGATTATTTTTATTTAAAAACTCTTATTTTCATAAAAATTATGATAAAGATAAATATAATAAAATTCAGTATAAGGAAATGTGAAGATTTCGAATCCTATGATGTAGAGGCATCTACTGATAGATTCACCAGTAGGGGTGAGCCTATAATTTTGCCCTTCGGGGGTGTGGCCAATTTAAGTTTGCATACCTGAGCATTTCCTATTTTATGTAACTAAAATTAAGGGGCAAATTAAAGGTCAGTATTGAAAGTTAATGAAATTGATGATTTATTGTAATATATGCATATTGCTATCTTCCCTTGTTTGCATGTATGACTATTCATGAAATACTTTTCTCACAGTCATAATTTTTATGACTAACCCTCATTGGACTTATTTTTTAGGCAACAAGAGCGTCTCCCATTGCACCAAAGAGAATTCCGCCAGAAGAATTGACGAAGATTTCGTTGAAGATCTTTATAGGCATTGACGAAGCTCAGGAAAGACACAAAACTTCTTGTAAAGATCCTTATTGTGATTTTTGTATTGAGTACGATTAAGTACTTAATAATTTCTGTAATAAACCTTGTAAATAAATAAAATGAATAAATAAAAGTGTTGATGCTTATGATCTTTGTACTATGTTTTTAATGTTGCGACTCTATTTATTGAAATAATGTTCGATCCTTGAAATCATTTGGGAAGCCTAAGAATTTGGGTCTTTACAATAAGGGCAACCATAATGTTTACACTGTAGAAATTACCGATTGATCAACTCATAGTGGTTATTTTCCTTAGGACATGAATTCTCAAGATAGAGAAAGAGGAAATGAGCCACATAAGGAGAAGGGCAAAGAGAAAGTAGGAGGACATGAGCCGCGCAAGAAAAAAGGCAAGGAGAAAGTAGGGGCGAGTTCTTACTTATTTCATATTATTTGCAAATTATGTTATTTTTCATGTTGTATTTGACTCACATTGTACTCGTATAGAACATGAAATAAATAAAATGACAATTCGTTAATAGGTCAACTCAAAATAATGAATCGATCAAGATAAGAATTTATGCCTTTTATGGTACATAAAGAAGAATGAACACGTGAAAATTGAAGATTAAAGCAGACATAACACCTAAAGTCAATGGGCTAGATGAAGCATTAACCCAAATCAGTAGGTGGGGAGAATGACCTTCTGTCATGAATATAAATCGTGCGAGTTAAGGACACGAACAGTAATATGTACGTGCGAGATAAAGGCACAAAAAGCATATTACTACATAAACGTGTGAGACAAGAACACGTAATGAATTCATGAAACACTAATGTACACTTCATATAGCTCATGCATGAAAGTGAATTAAGACAAACATAAGTCATAAGAAGGAACATGAAAAATGGTACGTATATATGAAAGGAAAGACCTATGCAAGACAATAAGAATTTATACGATTAAAAAATTTAATAGGAGGAAAAGTAAGAATTCACATAGTCTTTTGGTTAATTAGAAAATAAACTTAAAAGAGGTCAAGGAAGAGGCGGTTTCAGCCACCAGTAGTCAGCGTCGTCCATGTACTCCTCGTTAGGATAAGCAGTATCTTCTTTGGATTGAAGTTTCAACAACAGTGCTAACATCCTAGAGGATCACAGGTCGAGGTGTAGTGACCCAGAGTGTCCTCATGAGGAGTTTCAATTTTATTTTATGTAGTATCTGTAATACTACTTCTGACACATATGTATGTATATACATGTTAGTCGTTTGTTTTCACTCAGTCATGTTGATATATATAGTTTTGGTAAGCCCTTCTGGTATATGTATAGGGCTACCGGTGAATGTACAGTGTTGGTAAGCCCTCATGATGTATGTAGAGGGCTACCTATGATCTCGTTGTAAAACTTTAAATGAAATGAAATAGTTTTATTTTGTTATGATATTTTTACTTATTGTACTCTCTCACATATTGTTGTACTCTGAATGTTTTTACCTTGCTCATTATAGAATGTTTATACTAAATTGTTGCGGTTGCCGTTAGGGAGCCGTTATCATGAATTGGTATCAGAGGCAGGTTATGAACTTTGGTGTGATATGAGTACGTTAAGGAAATGTACTATGACAAATAATACCACTTTATGATATTTCCTGAGTCCTGAATTTACATTCCTTATTTCAGGAACTTCCCCGAACGTATATGAGTAGAAGAGAAAGGGAACAAGCTGAGATAACTGAAGAAAGTTATAGTTCCGGGAGGTCAAACCCTCCCTCAATGGAGGTCATGCAAGCTTTGGCGGAGGCCATTCGTGTTACAATATGTATTTTACATATTGTCATATGTATTAATTTTGTTACACCTTGGGTACGCTTCTATATATAGAGGGGACAAACTCAATAAAAGATAACTTTTTGATTCCTCTAACATGGTATCAGAGCCACACATAACCTAGTCGCTCATGTTCTCCCGCTCGCTGCTCTCCCGCATCCGTCTCGCCCGCATCTCGCCAACGACAGCCGCTCCGCTCGCTGTTCTCCTGCATCTGTATTTCCCGCGTCTCGCCCGCGACAGCTGCGCCGCTCGCTGCTCTCTCGCATCCGTCTTGTCCACAGCCCGCATCTCGCCCGCGACACCGCGCAGGCCGCGTCAACCCGCCACCGACCTCTCGCCCTTCCAGCGCCTCTTCTCAGCCCTAGTCAGGTTTCCTAGGACCCTTCCTCTTCCGATGCCGGATATGTGGTGAGGTCAGCCTTCCTTCCGACGCCATCTCCTAGAGTTTTTTGCCCTGTTGTCGGATGGAGTTGATTTCTATTCCTCCTATCTCCTAATTGGATTGTTTCCTGGTGGATTTGGTTTCCCCTTGTGGCCTTGTGTGGCGTGTGATCTCTGGATTTCTATTCTGGAGCCACTATGTCGACACTTAGCTATTCTACTACCTCAACACCGCTTCTCTCTCCGGTTCCTTCTCCTGCAAGTCATCTGCGTAGGAGTCATGATCATAATACTCCGCAGATTACCACTATCCGATTAGATGATTCAAATTATCTTTCCTGGTCACGCTCTATCACTCTTGCTCTTAAGAGTTGTTGCATCTTTGGATATGTCACCGGTAAAACTACGGAACCGGAGAAGACTGCCCCTGTTTGGCCTCAATGGGATTCCGAAAATTCCTTAGTCATGTCTTGGCTAATGAATTCCATGCATGAGTCCATCGCTCGCCACTACTTATTTCTGGACACTACTATTGATATTTGGCGGCGTGCAGAGACTACTTATTCTCGCAAGGGAAATGCTGCCCAGATCTTCCAGTTGAGACGGAAGATATCCTTCCTCCGCCAGGGCGATCGCCACCCGTCTTCTTACTGTTTGGAGTTCATTCAGTTGTATCAGGAATATGATTATTTTTATTCCCTCACATTTGTTAGCCCTGTTGATGAGGCTATGGTCCTTACTCGGGAGGATCGCAACCAAACATTTGAGTTTCTTCATGATTTTTATCGGGATTTGGATCATATTAGTGTTCAGATTTTGGGGCGTGTGTCGTTACCATCCCTTCCAGAGGTTTATAGCATTGTACAATAGGAGTTTGATCGTCGTCAGTCCCTTCTTCCCGACCCTTCTCCTGAGAGTTCTGCTCTAGCTGCTAGTACACCTTCCTTGCTGGGGGATCGTCCTGCCCGTGATTCTAAGCTGAAGGGTACGAATAAAGACCATCTCTTCTTATTGCCCATGCATGAAAGTGAATTAAGACAAACATAAGTCATAAGAAGGAACATGAATAAGAGGTACGTATATATGTAATGAAAGACCTATGAAAGATAATAAGAATTTATACGATTAAAAGATTTAATTGGAGGAAAAGTATGAATTCACATAGTTCTTTGACTAATTAGAAAATAAAACTAAATAGGTCGAGGAAGAGGCGGTTCCAACCACCAGTAGTCAGCGTCGTCCATGTACTCCTTGCCTGGAGAAGAGGTATCGTCTTTGGATTGAAGTTTCAACAGCAGTGTTCAGCGTTCTGGAGGATCACAGGTCGAGGTGCAGTGACCCAGAATGTCCTCATGAGGAATTTTTGTTTTATTTTATATAGTGTCTATAGGACTACTTCTGACACATATGTATGTACATGTTAGTCGTCTGTTTTCACTTAGTCATGCTAATATGTATAGTTTTGGTAAGCTCCTTTCGATTTATGTATAGGGCTACCGGTGATATGTACAGTGTTGGTAAGCCCCCATGATGTGTGTAGAGGGCTACCTATGATCTTGTTGTATAACTTTTAATGAAATGAAATGGTTTTATTTTGTTATGACATTTTTACTTCTCGTACTATATCACATATTGTTGTACTTTGAATGTTCTTACCTTGCTCATTACAGAATGTTTATGCTAAATTGTAACGGTTGCTGCCAGGGGGCCGTTACATGCCTCTCCGGAGTCACTATACTGGTGGGGATGTAAGCCTCCTACGCCAATTGAAGTCGGTGGGCGCACAATCTTGCTAAGCTCATAGCAGTCACCAAATATGGGGGGGGGGTCGAATTCAATCTCCTAACATAAGGGATCGTGGAGACTGATAGTAAAGATGACAACCTGAATCTTAGGAGGTATCGTGATGTGCGCCAAAAGAATACGCTCAATAGCACGGGAAAAGAAACCCTAACACAAAAGCTTCAAACACAAGAATAAAAGCACGAAAAAGTCCACTCTCAGCGCGCTTTTAGAGCTCGCCTACTTACTGGTCTAATTCCTCACTAAAAGATTGAGGACTCCCTAAAAGAAACTGATCATCGCCTTGGTGTTGGTTTTTCCAAACAGAATCTGAAATTGTTCTAGATAGCCATCAATTGGCTTTATCCGACGTAACATCGTGAGGGACCCCAGGGGGTTGCTGCGAATCAGGTGGGCCAAAGAGCATGTTGCAGGCCCTGTTTAAGCCGCGCCAGAGCAGTCCAAAATTGTCCGCCTGCAAACATCAAGCCATAACCGTGCAGTATCGCACATGTTGCAAGGAGGCCTAAATAATCCATTCCGTCACCGGTTTCTACTGATGTTTAAAGAATTATTCGCATCTGGTGAGCCAACCCAGAGGATTGTCCTTGCCATCATAAGTTGGAAATGCCAACTTGGTGTAATAGGGCATGATGTTGCCCTTGGTATCCTGGTCGAGGGTCAGGTCAAAAAAGCAGTATTGGAGGTGTCTTCCTGCTGCAAGCATGATCAGTAGGTGGGACAGTAACGACCAGAATGGTCGCGGTCAACTTGTTGGTGAGTGTGGTCATGTATTCACGATGACACGCTTCAGCCTCTCAAAACCGTCCCTCTATGGATGCCATGAATGTTTGCATGAATTTCCTCATAGAATCTCGTAGCGCGGTCGAGACCCTCAAAGTGCGGATTATAGTCGGCGATAAATCGGAAGTAGCGCGGACTAAAAAATGGGTGATTGGATGGTTGGATTCCTTGGAGACGGCTGGTTTTGAGTTTTCGCTAGAGCCGCGATGCTTCCCTATGAGGAGGCACAAAAATAATACCCTTATTTTTGTTTGGGGGTTCGAGAAAAAGGTGTTGCACTGTTGGGGGCTCGAGAAAAACACAGGGCTCTAGGAACAACGTCGTCTGCTGCTCAGGGGGCTCGAACAGGAGGCACTGTCACTATTGGATTCCCTGGCTGCTGTGAGGGACTCCAAACTTGAAGGAGGAAACGCGTGTGCAGGCAACAACGCTGTCCTGGGATGTCGAAGGCATCGCCTGGACGTCGCTTGGCTCGACGAAGACATACGTCACTGGGCTTGACGAAGACGGGTTTCGATTCGGCTGACAGAGATGGGTTTGCCTGGCGTCTAGAGGTCGGCTCGTATGGAGGTCGGGTTCATGCTTGTTGAAATCGGTTCCTACTGCGCTTGCTGGAATCAGGAGCGGACTGCGTCGCTGGGCTCGACGATGACGAGCGTCTAGCCTAGTATGTTTAAGGCGTAGAAGATAAGAAACTAACATGTCAAAGGTTTCGTTTCTGCCTAATATAATCTGAAGCCGACTGCCATCGGGGGTAGGAAAATGGGCCTGGGTTTTGCAGGTAGAGCGCGGTGTAGATGGAGGAATGATTTTTTTTAGTACCAAGTTGTTATGTGCTCGCCAGAGTAGTGGCCGAAGGCGGAGGGGATACTTTGGAGCCAGAAATGCGGCTTCCTAGACGGTGCGTGCTCGGGAGGAAAGAGCTACCGATATCTCTCACAAGACAAGAGAAGAGACTAGAATATTTTTTTTATACCAATACAAGACCCAAGGGGTCTCTTAAATAGACATACAAGAGTCATAATTGTAAATAAGTCCTAACACTTGGACTTTTAATGAGTAATAATGACACCGAACAATAACACCAACCATATAATAAAACTCTAAGATATTAATCCGGCATGAAGTCCATAACAGTCTGGTGAGTTAGCTATTATACCATAGGATGCAGGATACAGTTGTATAAAAGAATTAGGTTACAACAGACCCTTATATACACAGACACTAGGGAATCTCAAGAGACTATTCTGCAACACTTAAGATGTAGAAATTTTAACAATAAGCATCATTTTTCTACCACGATTTTAGATCTCTACTTGCCGAATGCTCTTTTGCAAGATAAATAACAATGTTCTCTTTATCCTATTCTTGGTTACTTGTAATTTTATTACATATTCCCCACTTTTCATAACTTTGCCTTGTTTCTCTAGCCTCTGTTACTCTCAAGATGTATCATGAGACTCTAAATAAGCCTCTTGAAACAGACTATGGATGTGGAGATACAACTCTTTGTTGATTGATATACATGATATTTGGATGATCCTCCTTCTAAGAGGAAACCCATTGCTTGTTGATGGGAACTTATAGCCAAATATAATCCAGGGGGTGGATAGATTATTACAAAGTTCTGCTTGTGGACAAAGGCTTCACTCAAATTTATGTGATTGACTATTTTGATACCTCTACCCAATTGTCAGACTATTCAAATTCTTCTCTTTGCAGCCATCATTGAAGGATGATGTTGTAGCTGAATGTCTATTATGACTTCCTCTATGAAGATATTTAGGAAGTAGATTATATGGAGCAACCATCTTGGTATGTAAGTAATTGACTCCTATCACTTATAATTCAATACTTTCTTTTTCATATATCCATCTCCATATCATCAACACTATACATAATTTTGTGCGTTTTTGAGCTTTGTTGTATCCGATAATATTCGATAATACACATGAAAATCCGAGAATAATTTATAAAATATTAAAGTAAAAAAGTGTTCAAGAATTTTTGATGCGATAGTAAGATTGTTGCAATATAGATCCTTTCTAGGCGACTGCCACACCTCGGATAAGCGACTTTTGTCTCCCAACCCTTGAAGAATCAATTGATAAGAAATAAATTCCAGGACGTGGACACTCAATGGGAGGAAAAGGAGGCATCAAGTCTCCATGCAAGACATGCATGGTGATCCTCAATACCGTGAGCATAGGGATCAATGATTCTTAATACTTAAAGCAAAAGAGACCTAAAAATATTGTAGACCCAATAACTTAAGTTACAGTAAAAATAAAATAACAGAGTTAGCCGAACACTTCAGTCAGTTCATTAGTTGCAACTGGTCGGTCGATACATAGAGCTGAGACCTCTATATAGGTGCAAGTGCTCCTATCAATGATGTCGAGCAGTGGAGGAACCTTGTGAGGAATTTTAGATCCCATTAACAGCAAGGGAAACTTTCGGAGGGCATTTGGAAAAGTTATTTTTGCAAAGGAACAGATGAAGTAAGAGCAGCCAATGGAGTAGGAATCCTATAAGTTGAAATGCAGCTCCTCAACAACTCCCGCCCAACTGGCACCTCATTTTTTCAATAATTCTTCCTCATCTTGATGATGGAGAATCTGACCAAGAGTGCACATTAACCTTGAATGATTTTGTTCTGCATGTGGATGATGTGGAAGACCACCTCCAATTTTACCCAATCAAAGAAGAACTTCTTAAGAGATTACACTGTCAACAAAGAAAAGCTTGAGAAACATGGGCATATTAAGAATTTTCAAGCACATGGAATGTTTGAAGGAAATGTCATACCTTGGTAACATGACAAACCCTGGATTCACTAAGGTTTTAACATTATTTTTCATATCGACAATGTTACGGATGCGGTGGAGGAAGATGGAAGTCCTCCGGTATGGCGGTTATACAAGCACCACGAAAGACCCACTAGTAACACACTGGTGAAAAGTCATTAATACGCGTGTATATTTTTGGGAATCATATATCTTTCCTTGTTTGCAATTTTGTTATCTTGGATGGTATTATGAAAATAGGGAATCTTAAGGGTTATTTCTCTTCCTCCCTCTTTCTCCCTTCTCCTTTCTCCTTCCTCTCAGATTCGGTGGCCGTCGGTCCTATTTTACGAGAGCAAACAATTTGATTCGTTCTGCCTCTCTTCCGGCCACGGTTTCCGTCGCCCGAAGTCTTCGTCCCAGCGTCTCGCCTCCGCTACTCTCGATCCCGTCTGCATCCTCTACACTCACCGAGCTACCAATTATCTTCGTGCCCTTCCAGTGTTATTCACGATGTTCTCCCAGTGGCTCGCGTCGACCCCCCATCACGATTTATTAGTTGCTCTCGCTGACGTACCGGTTCCTGCCGCGCTTTTAGTGTCGTGCACAATGATTTTTCAAAGGCTCATGTCTGCTGCTCCCAGTGGCTCGCTTCGACCTGCCTTCTCACCGAAGGAGCGGAAGGTGATTCCTCTGTGCTGACCGCGTGTTTTGTAACCGCACCTGACAACGCCTCCATCACTTGTCTGACTGGGCATTGTCCTTCCTTCCACGTATATGCCCCCATGAATCTGATCCATGGCGCACTCTGGCACACTCGCGTCTCAGCCTCATGTGTATATGACCATCCCAACACTTTAAAGCTCATGAGGAGTCTGTTGCCTCGCTCCACATCCTAATGTTGTGGATGGATGCTAAGTTTGATGCCCTCCTGGTCGTCCGATTGAGTGCCTTCTCGACCTACAATGTAGATTCCCCATCGCTTCTCGGGGCACACCTAGACCTTCCACAAGATCCTATCTCGCCACCGTCGGGCTTCTTGCTTGCACTCCATTCGTTCGATGCCCCTTCCTTCAATGATACCGACCCTACGAGGTGGATTGCCTGCGCAGAACAATTCTTCGACATTCATTCGTCCGTCCAAGCCCACTTTGTCTTGTCCGGACTTTCAGCAGGACCTTATTTGTCCGTTACTCGGGCTCTGCCGTGAAGCTTCTTTGTGGCGTCCATCAGACGAGGTTCCATAACAACTATATCAACAAATTTATTGCATTATCCTTGCATGTTCTGGGTCTCCCTCCCGACCATTACCTTAGTTTCATGCATGTCTTACTAGCGCATATCTGTGACCGACGCACACACCACCCTCCTTCTATTGTCGAGGCCATGGAGCTCACCCGTTTGGTTGAAGTGAAACCCCTCTCCAACATGCTAAAGAAATCTGATACTGGTGCATTCTATTGGAAACCAGAAGCATCCACGACCTTTCAGGCCCTTCAGCGAGCCCTCAACACCGCTCAGTCCTGAATCTTTCAGATTTCTACCAGTCGTTTGTTGTGGAGTGTTACGTCTCAAGCACAGGCGTCGACGCGGTGTTGATGAAAGCAGGACAACCCATTGCCTTCTTCAGTTGTATGTTTGCGGCCAATGTCTGCCCTCGCTCTGCATATGAGTCCGAGCTTATGGCTTTGGTCCTTGCTGTGCAGCTGTGACGCACTACCTGCTTGACTGATGCTTCATGGTCCGGACAGATCATCATAACATCTGGTACCTCCTGAATCAGAAGATTGTCGCATCGACACAATAGACCTGGGTTGCAAAACTATTAGGCTCTAATTTCTCTTTCAAATTCCGTGTCAGTTTCTCCAATCGCATGGATGAATCTCTTTCTCCGCAGCTGCAAATTGCTTGTTTAGCAGCTATTTCGAGATTAGTATAGGAGGACGTCTCCATTGTCCAACGCAAGCTTGTTGCCAACCCACTTGAAGTAGGAATTACCTCCAGGAAGGGAACATCGGAGCCTTCCGGCCGGATTCGCGCCGCACGGGCGGAGGAGACGTCGAAGGCGGGATCCTTCCGGATCGGCAAGTCTCACACGGAGAAGAGGGGGGGGGGGAGGCGGCTAGGGCAACAGCTTCTTAACACAATACCAAGAACTGAGAATAAAAATACAATCTACTCCCTCTTATACTATGGGGAAGGAGAGAACAACTATTAGCACACACATGCTAATAGCACACATAACAAGTCTTTCATAAACAAATACAACAAAGAGACATAAAATAAATAGCGCCGCCTCATTAATTAGACGGTTCGCGGCATCCAAAGCGGGTCGAACTTCTCGAGCCATGCAATCCCCGGTTCGGCGCGGGCTTCGTCGCTGACGGTGTTGGCCGCACCGTATTCCGCATCATTCTCCTCCACGTGAGAAGCACTCGACCACGAGTGGTCGGCATAAAGAGGCACGTCCGGGTAGAACGGAGATAAGTCGCTCACGTTAAAGGTCTTGGAGATGTTAAACTCTGGCGGTAGATCAACCACGTAAGCATTCTCGTTGATTTTGCGGACGATGGGGAAGGGGCCGAACTTCTTCGACATGAGCTTGTGGTGGGGGCCGGCCGGAAGCCGCTCTTTCCGGAGAAAGACCATAACCAAGTCGCCGACTTGAAAAATCTGCTCGCGGCGGTGCTTGTCAGCTATAGCTTTATACTTGGCGTTGGATTCGAGCAACTTGAGGCGGGTCTCGGTCTGGATGTCGCGGGCCTCTTCCACTAACTGCGTGGCTGAAGAGGGGGCGGCGGGTAAGCGGGCCAAATCAAGCGCATGCCGGGGCGGCTTGGTGTAGACGACGGAGAACGGGGTGCGACCGGTTGAGCGGTGAACCACATTGTTGTAAGCAAACTCTGCTTGGGCGAGAGCGAAATCCCATTGCTTCGGCCGGTCTTGGCAAATACAACGAACTAGATTTCCCAAAGTCTTGTTGACTATCTCGGTTTGCCCATCCGTTTGGGGGTGAGCGGAGCTACTAAATTGGAGAGAGGTGTCAAACATTTTCCACAGCATGGTCCAAAAATGGCCAAGAAATTTCGGATCGCGGTCGGATGTGATGGTGGTTGGAACGCCATGCAAACGGACCACCTCGCTGAAAAATAACCGCGCAATATGGGAAGCATCGGATGTTTTGCGGCAAGGAAGAAAATGGGCCATCTTGGAGAAACGGTCCACCACGACGAACACCGAATCAACCCCGCGCTGAGTTCGCGGAAGGCCCAAGACGAAATCCATGGAAAGGTCCTCCCACACGCCAGAGGGGATCGGAAGAGGAGAGTAAAGACCGGTGTTGTGTGCTTGACCCTTGAATTGTTGGCACACATAGCACTTCCGAACAAAATTCCCCACGTCCTTGGCTAACTGCGGCCAGAAATACCTCTCGTGGAGACTAGCAAGTGTCTTGTCGCGGCCCAAGTGACCACTCAACCCACCACCATGTAGATCTCGAATCAGCTTCTCCCGTAATGACGAGCGGGGGATGCACAGGCGGTTGTCTTTGAGCAAAAACCCCTCGAGTATCAAGAACCCGCCGTGTGAACCGCCCCTCGAGCAGGCGCTCCAAGTGTCTTTAAAATCCGGGTCGTCAGCATATGACTCGGCGAGAATATCAAAACCAATGATCTCGTGTTGGAGTGTGGTCAATAAGCAGCTCCGCCGGCTGAGGGCGTCCGCGACGACATTGGAGGAACCCGGCTTGTGATGAATAATGTACGGGAAACGCTGAAGGTAAGTGGTCCAACGGAGGTGCATACCATCCATGCGTTTCTGGCTGTGGATAAACTTGAGGGCTTGATGATCCGTATATAAGATGAATTCCTTGTGTAGTAGATAATGCTCCCAGTGTTTGAGGGCCCGGACAACGGCATAGAACTCTTGATCATAAGCGGACCACTTCCGCCGAGCATCGCTTAACTTCTCGCTGAAAAAGGCAACCGGCCGCTTGTCTTGGGAAAGGACCGCCCCAATGCCAACACCGCTGGCGTCACTGTGCACCTCAAATAGCTTGTCAAAACTGGGTAGCGCCAAGACCGGTGCCGAGCTGAGCTTCTGCTTGAGTAGTTGGAAAGATCGGTCAGCCTCGTCCCCCCAAAGGAAACGCCCCTTCTTGAGGCAATCGGTCATGGCAGCCGAGATGGTGCTGAAATCGCGAATGAACCTTCGGTAGAATGTGGCTAACCCATGAAAAGACCGCAACTTGGAGAGGGATGCGGGTGCCGGCCAATCTCGGATGGCTTGTATCTTTTCCTCGTCAACTTGTATGCCGTCCGCACCCACCACGAAACCCAGAAAGTTCAGCCGCGGCGCAAGAAAGGTGCACTTCTTGAGGTGAATAAATAGTTTGTTCTCCGCCAAAACTTCCAACACAGCACGAACATGAGATAAATGCTCCTCCCGGGTCTTGCTAAAGATGAGAATGTCGTCGAAATAGACGACCACCGACTTGCCCAAGAAAGGACGTAGCACCTGTGTCATAAGACGCATAAAAGTGCTTGGAGCATTAGACAAACCGAAAGGCATTACCTTCCACTCGAAGAGGCCGTCCGGAGTTTTGAAGGCGGTCTTCCATTCGTCACCCGGTTTGATGCGGATTTGGTGGTACCCGCTTCGGAGGTCAATTTTGGAAAACAGTTGTGACCCGTCCAACATGTCCAACATGTCATCCAGGCGGGGAATGGGGAAGGAGTACTTGATGGTGATGCGGTTAATGGCGCGACTGTCAACGCACATCCTCCAGGACCCGTCCTTCTTAGGAACCAAAAGGGCGGGAACACCGCATGGGCTAAGGCTCTCGGAGATGAAGCCCTTTTGTAGCAACTCTTCCACCTTCGTATGTAAGACGTCATGCTCCTTGGGGTTCATGCGGTAGTGGGGCAAATTTGGAAGGCTAGCGCCCGGTATGAGATCGATCTGGTGTTGGATGTCCCGAAGTGGTGGAGGATGGTCGGGCAAGTCCTCCGTGGTGATGGCGCGGAACTCATGAAGTAATGTCTGAATGTCTGGGGTGCGGCAGCCATCTCCCAAACGTTGGTGGCGAACAACCCGTAGGGAACGAGGGCCACCACCTCCTTGGCCTCCGCAACGTCCCGCTCGAACCGTGAGGTGTCATTGTGCATCACGAGTAGGCTGCGCCCCTTGTCGGTGGGCGGGTTGGCCGCAGGTTTGTCGCCGACCCGGGCCACAATTTGTATCTTCTTGCCGGCCCAAGTGAAAGAGTAGATATTATCGCGGCCCTTGTACACCACGTCTGTATCATATTGCCACGGTCGTCCCAAAAGTAGATGGCTCGCGTCCATCTCCACAACGTCGCACCAAATGTCGGCTAGGTAGTGCTTGCCCATAGCGACGGGTACGTGTGACCGGTGGGTGACACGTACGGAGGGGCCCTTTTGAATCCACCCAATGGAGTAGGGGTGCGGGTGCGGCTCGGTTGGTAGATGCAAGTATGTGACCAACCGACTGGCGACAAAATTCTCACAGCTGCCATTGTCGATCAGGACACCACATATCTTTCCCTTGATGGTGCAATAGCTCTGAAAGACATTACTCCGTTGAGCGTGCTCATCCACCCGCGGTGCAAGAAGGAGGCGACGGACCACGCAAGCAGCAAAGTCGCCGTCCTCTTCAAACCCATCGATGACCTCATCGGCCTCTCCCGAGTCATCCTTCTGATCCTCGTCCTGAGTAACAGCGTGTACGGGTTGGCGCAGAAGAGGGCACCGTGAGGCAAAATGGCCCGGTTGGTGGCACTTGAAACAGGTCCCCGGTGGTGCGCGGTCAGGTGCCCGACCCTTAGGTGCGGAAGGCGTGGCCGGCACCTTGCGGCTGGTAGAATCCCGAGTATGCGACCCTGAAGCATCCGACCAGGAACGGCGAGAGGCCGAGCGGGCTGCAGGTGCCGCCGACGTCTCCATGAGTTCCGCCTTGAGGGCCATGTTGTAGGCCTCATCCACCGTGCGCAAAACATGCAATCCGATCTTCTCACGAAGGGACGGGCGTAGCCCATGTAGAAAACGAGTAACACGTTGGCCGTCCGACTCGGTCAAGCCGTTGCGGTCCGCGAGGCGGCAAATTTCAGCCAAATATTCAGTGACGGTGCGAGAGCCTTGTGAGCAACTTTGGTAGAACTGGAACAGGTGTTGGTCGTAGTCGGGGGGTAGGAACCGATTCCGTAACATTTTCTTCATTTTGAGCCAGGTGCGGACGGGGGCCTTGCCTTGGCGTTGCCGATTGAGTTGAAGTTGATCCCACCAAACCGCCGCGCCGGATTTAAGGCGATACGCGACCATCTTCACTTGGCGGTGTTCGTCGAGCTCGGCCATCTCGAAAAAACACTCGACCTCCGAGAGCCAATCGAGGAAGTCTTCAATGCCCAAGTTGCCAAAAAACTGGGGAATGTCCGCACGCATGCGGTAGCCGTGCTGCTGCGGTGGTGGCGGGTTGCGCCATGGAGGGGGATCAGCTCCGGCATGATAGTCATCCTCGGAGCTAGAATCGGACAGGGAAGTTGCCGGGCGGGGAGGTGCCGCACGGCCACGGCGGTACTGCCGGCCGAAGAAAGCGTCGACCGGAGGCGCTGCAGCGGGGGCGGGATCGGCTGGCGGGGGTGGTTGCGGGTTGCCGAGCGCTGCGGTGAGGGCGGCGAGCTGGGCGGTGATGCCATTAATGGCCGCCCACAAAGCTTGGTCGTCCCGCGGTTGGTCTCCCATGAGCGATCGGCGGAGAGAACAGTCGGGGCGACCCGATCCGGAGCGAGGAGCGCGACGCGGCGCGAAGAGCAGGGGGGGATCGGCGCCGAGCTAAGGAGTCGGGGCCTCCCTCTGATACCAAATGAAGTAGGAAATACCTCCAGGAAGGGAACAGCGGAGCCTTCCGGCCGGATTCGCGCCGCACGGGCGGAGGAGACGTCGAAGGCGGGATCCTTCCGGATCGGCAAGTCTCACACGGAGAAGAGGGGGGGCGGCTAGGGCAACAGCTTCTTAACACAATACCAAGAACTGAGAATAAAAATACAATCTCCTCCCTCTTATACTATGGGAAAGGAGAGAACAACTATTAGCACACACATGCTAATAGCACACATAACAAGTCTTTCATAAACAAATACAACAAAGAGACATAAAATAAATAGCGCCGCCTCATTAATTAGACGGTTCGCGGCATCCAAAGCGGGTCGAACTTCTCGAGCCATGCAATCCCCGGTTCGGCGCGGGCTTCGTCGCTGACGGTGTTGGCCGCACCGTATTCCGCATCACCACTCCTCCGACCGATTGTTCCGGCCTTACGGGAGGATACCACAACCCTACACCATATAGTCTCGTTGGGGATTACCTCCACCACAACGGTTGTTTAGTGCTATCATCTTTATTACAACTCATCCCACGCTTACTTGCCATGTCAGCATGCCAAGTACAATGCCACTTTTGAAGTTCCCTCACTCCATGATGTGGGATTAAATATTAGTAGATGTAGATCGTATATTCAAGTACGCCCACTTCCTTCCCCTCTGACACCCATTTACTGCACCCGCTTACTTCCCTCGCTCCATTGTGAGTGACCGAGTCCCTTTTTCCTGAGCTTCTTTTTGTATTCGTTATTCAGGATGCAAGGAACCCAGCTTCGTATGAGTACAATTTACCACATCTAGATAGACAGGCAATCCAAGATGATGAATCGCTGCTTTGAGACATATCTACGATGTTTTGTGTATGATCACCCACTGGCCTTTGCGGATAGGCTTTCCTAGGCCGAATAATCATATAACACCTCTTTCTACACCAGTTCTGACAACAACTCATTCGAGGTAGTCTATGGCAGACCCCCACCATCCCTCATGTGCACTTTCCCTAACGAATGTGCCACAACGTCTCTGTCTGATCTACTCACAGTCGCAACCTCATACTTCTCTAGTTGTGTCAGCACCTTCAACGTGCGTAGGGCCAGAGGGTTGCCTTTGCCAACAATCACTGTCGCGATGTCCAATTCTCCCGTGCTAGTCTGTCTTACTCCGGTCTCTTCAGAAAACGGTCAACGTCGATTTGGTCGCATATTTAGGCACAAGGTTGAGCAGGAGGCCCCACGATTTCCAACTCCCCCGACCCTGCAGGCTATTTTGGATATGTTTCCGGGTGTCTTTTCCGCATTCCTCTGCCTCATCAGACGGACCATCACATCTCTTTACAGGCAGGTGTGACGTCCGTATTTGTTTGTCCTTACCGTTACGTCCCCGTGCAGAAGGAAGAGATTGAGATGCTTGTGGGAGACATGCTAGCCGACGGTATAATTCGCTCCAGTGCCAGTCCATTTTCAAGCCCAGTTCTCCTGGTTCGCAAGAAAGATGATAGTTGACGTTTCTGTGTGGACTATCGAGAGCTCAACAAGATCATTATCCCAGACACATCCCATTCCGGTTACACATGAGCCATTGGATGAGCTGCGAGTAGCCATTTACTTTGCTAAGCTAAATCTCTGCTTTGGTTATCACCAGATTCGGGTATGGGAGGACGATTTCCCAAAGACAACATTCCGCACGTACGATGACCACTACAAGTTCATCATCATGCATTTTTTCTTGATGAATGTGCCCACCACCTTTCATGTGACCATGAATGATCTATTTTTGTCGGACCTACATAAGATCCCTTACACACCTTTCCACTTCAACCAACCCGCTTGGATTCTATGTGTCACATCTTTATCAATACCTCCATCTTTTTGAACTATCGATCCAAGATATTTAAAACACTCACCATGAGAAATATCTTTAACACCCAACTTAATAACAAAATCATATGTTCTTCTTGTACTGCTAAATTTAAGCTCCATATACTCCGTCTTTGCACTGCTTAACCTAAAACCCTTCTTTTCTAAAGTATCTCGCCAAGATTCAAGTTTTGCATTTACACCCTCACGTGTCACATCTACCAAAACGATATCATCCGCAAACAATAAACACCAAGATATTACATGTTAGATATGTCTGGTGAGCTCATTTAAGATATGGGTAAAGAGATAAGGGCTTAAAGCTGAACCTTGATGTAATCCAACAATGATAGGGAATTCCTGTGTTAATCCTCCAGATGTCCTCACCCTCGTCACTGAATTTGTATACATATCTTTGATTATGCCAATATATGATACATTTACACCTTTCTTTTCTAAGACTCTCCATAAGATCTCTCTCGGAACTCTATCATAAGCCTTCTCAAGATCAATAAACAGCATATGCAAATCTTGTTTTCTTTCTCGATAGTTGTCAATGAGTCTCCTCAAGAGATGTATAGCTTCCATGGTCAACCTCCCTCGCATGAATCCAAAATGATTCATTGAAATTTCAAAATCAACATTTCCTCAACTAGGGTTTCATTGAAAATGCTTGCAACCATGGATTAGGGCATAAAAATCCGTTACGGAAACTTTTCGAAAGAAAAGAATCAAAGGAAATCCAAAAATCTTAAACCCTTGGGTTTCTACCCTCTTCAATATTTGCAATAACTTCATAAAAGAAACAAAAGAAGTGGAGAGGAAGAGATTACCTCTCAATAGAAGTAAAAATCACGGAAATTTTAGGAGGATTGAGCTCCCGGCAAGCAGCGACATCGTGCGGCTTTCGTCTGTTTCCTGGAGCTTCTCACGTGAACTGGGAGGAAATGATGTAGCGGTATTCTTTTATTTCTATCAAGCATCACCGCTTCTCCCTAGCACGACACATACGCCCGGTTCACTTCTTTCTTCTCTTCACTTATAGAAATAATAGGTGCTTTTAACGTTAAATAAATAATGTATAGATACAAGTATACAATTAGATTTCATACTAATATTGTACTATACATAATGTATAGATACAAGTATACAAAATTAGATTTCATACTAATTTTGTACTATACATATACAACTTATATTTCAGATTAGATTGAGACTTTACACTTGTTGTATATTCAGCTGCATCATACACGAGCACCGATTGACTTTGGGATGAGGCATGTCTCATAGATATTACTGTTTACATGTGTTTTATCAGTAAGCTCATCTATCTCTCTATGAACAGACTTGCATCTCTTTCATTGTTGGAAAAGTCAATCAGTTTATGCTTACTCCCAAGGAGTGTCATCTTCAAGCTGCATTAAAAATATTGTAATTTATCAAGGGATTTTCCATCAAAGCTCTTCTATTTAAAAGAAATAATCATTTATGTATTGAAGCCTATTTAGACGCAAGCTATGCAGAGACCGCAAATCTACTTTTTGATACTACACATATATGAGGGGAAATCTTGTCATTTGGAGAAGTAAGAAACAAGCATTGATTTCCAAGTCAAGTGTGGAAGCTGAATACAGAAGCATGACACTCATTGCTTTTGAGTTAAAATGGTTGAGGAAATGCTTGGAAGATTTTGGTAAAACTTACAACTATCCGTTACCGTTGTTTTGTTCTAATAAATTGTCATCTACGTATCTAAAAATCATGTGTTTTATGAAATAACAAGGCATATAGAAGTGAATTATCACTTCATCATAGAGTAAACTATCAACAAGCATACATGCAATCCGTTTGTAACATCAGACAAAGCTTGCTGATATATTCACTAAACCCATTTCTTCAGCCTTTTTTGATATATGTACCAAACTGACAATGGGGGGGGGGATGCGTTAAAGCTCATTGTAAAAGCTCAATAGAAGTCCCATTATAGATCTTTCATCTCTCTTGTATTTAGTCTACTCTTCTATATAAAGAGAAGAGCCTCAATGCAATATGTAATATTGATAAAATATTAGATTTAATTTCCAAATTTTTACAGCTACATTTGTAGAAAATCAAGTTTATCCTTTCTGGGACCTCCAAGGCTTGCCCCCACCTAAACAAGGGCAGTTGAGTAACTTAGGCAGATGATAAATTTAAGACCTCGGAGTTTTGAACACTTGCTTCAAGTATTTAAGGTCATTCATATGAAAATTGAAAGAAAATGTAGTAATCTTTTTCACTTTTTCCTCAATTAAAGTTTATGCTCACAAAGGTACCTTCATAATATATTTTTGTACACTTCTAAAATAGAGTTCTAAACCTACCTCAACCTATGAATCTGGGTAACCCGAGTGATATCTACCATTTACTTCTTATTGTCAAATTCATTCATATGATTGGATTAGTAATTCTGACTTATGTAAGCACCTACATATACTCTCACTGTCGTCCACCAACCACACACACACAATGTCCGAACATGAAACAAAATGAAGGGAAGAAGAGCATATTTTTCTATTTTCAGCTTTTTAGTAGTTATTTTATTGTAGTTTTTGTTCAAATTTAATAGTTAACTTCTAAAGACTATCTATATTAGATGTAGTTAAACATAGTTTAATCTATAGCATTTAACCAAAAGCTCACAGTCAGTTATTCAGGAGCCTTTTATTCTTTCTCTAATGTGAAATGATATCTTCCTTAGTTTTATTTTGAGACATTTTACTACACTAAACCTGCAGATCGACAGATTAAAAGTTTTAGCAGAGTCCCTTGCTAACTCATTCTCAAAGGCAGAAATACGTATTTCAGATCAAAGGTCACCCTCCCTTATGTTTTATTTTATAAGATATGTTTTACACAGCAACTTATGTTCATTTGGTTATTTCTCTTCTTCCAAATGGAAATTTTAGAGAAATGTGTATGCATATGAAACATGTTAGTGGTTTAAAGTTGTTTAGGTAGATAGATATTCTTTAAATGATGTGTTCGTTGGAAGTAAAACAATGGAATTTATAATGTGACTTATTGCTAGCTTTACAGACCTAGTTCTCTATCTATGAATGATAATAAATTCCATGTGTGTTATATGCTGAAGCCCATTTATAAAAGCCCAAAATGAAGTCCATTGTATATTTATACAAGCCCAAAATGAACTCCACATCTCCAAGTGTATATATCTCCTTCTCCTCTACTCTCTATATAGAGAGAAGCTCCTATGTAATGGTTAGAGATTCTCAAATAATAATTATTTAATTTTCACATGGTGTCATAATATGACAAGATTTTTCATTGCTCTCTAAATTCTCCTCTCGCGTAATTTTTCCCGGTCTTGTACAAATCCATCCAGTTTCGTGTGAATCTCCCGACCTTGCACAAGAGATTGTAGATGCACTTGCCCTTTGTTATTCTTTTCCAAACTAGGTTTCGCGGCCTCTTCTACAAGCAATTCCATCAAGCTCGCCAAGTACAGTACATCCACTACTTTTGAAAAATAGACCCCCTTCCTTTTTTATAGAGAACCAACTGGTGGTCTCGATGTGCGACCTCTTCTGCGTGCAAGTTCAACATTGCCATGTTAACTTGCGTCCGGAGGGTGTCTGGCTAGACCGAGACATTCTTATGACCTCTTCTGCAATTTACATCTGCAACTGTGTGCGACATCCTGCGAGCTTTATATTTTGCAACGACGGGTGGCTTTCTACGACCGCGATGGACTTTTTGCGATTGCGAGTGATTTCTTCTGCAATATGCGATCGTGAATGAAAATTTCCTGCAAGTTGCGGCGTTTGAGCGATCTATGACATCCCCGTTTGCGATCTGAGACATTAGAGCGACAACTTCTTGGGAGTTCTAGTGCCATCCGCGACCGCATAGCCTGCATCCTTGATCTCTCCTGCGAGATTTCCCCATCTATGAGCTTTTTATGTGCTCTTCGCGAGCACTCCTGCGAGCTGATGCAGAGCAGAAATGAGGACGAGCTTTGGGCCCATTCGGGACTGTTTTGGCGACTTACCATATATTTTGTGCCTGGATCGACGATCCGACTCCGTGGATGCGTCCGGATTCACGTTGTGAATCAATTTCATATATAGCATTGTACTTTTAGGTTTTTATTTCATGTAGTTTTGGCCCGAAGACCAACGACTAATCATATCCGTTGATTCCGGTAATTTTATTTCTTGTTAATATAAGGTTTAGGGCTGCCTCCATTCCCATTGCTGAAATTTGGAGAGTCCTCTTCCTCATTTCCAGTGATTTCTCCACTGTGCCGACTCAGTGGAACCCCTAGGTGACGACTCCTTGGGTGAGCCTTGTATCTTTTGATTTTTTTTTCCTCCTCTCCCACCCTCCGCCTTTCCATTTTTGTTGTCCAGCTCCTGCAAATAGGAACTCCCCATCCGTTTTCCCCTTTGTATAGTCACTACTACTGTCTAGAAACCACCTCCATCCACACCTCCTTCAAACCGCCAGTCATCGCTCCCTCAGCCCCTGGTCGTTGCCCCTCCACAGCAGGCCGCAGACCATTTTTCTGCCCAGATCCGGCCAACAGCCCCTCCCCTCCCTGTTCCAACCTTACCGCCGCCTTCCCCACAGCCCGCAACCCTCCCCTTTCACTGCCACCACCCCAAACAGCCTGCTTGGCTGTTTCCAGCCCCAAAACAGTCCAGATCTGGCCGTTTCCAGCCAGATCCAGCCACCCCACCTCTTCCCCTTTGTTGTCATCACCCCCATCTCGTGGATTCTCCTCGAAATAGCCACCCAACACCAAATCTGTCCATATCTGGGTATTTTAGCCCGGTTCCAGTCATCCCCCGCCCCGATCCAACCCCCTAATCCCCAACCAGCCCTCCCCTTACCCGACCCAGTCCACCAACCACCAGATTTCCTCTTTGAGCCCGCCAACGTTCAGATCTTTTTTATTTACATCAGCCCGAACATTTGTAATGTGTTTTTGACTGTTGAATGAGAGTAGAGAAAGGAGTCTGGCGACTGGAGGTGAAGGAAATCAGGCGACTAGTGAGGGAGGGAAGGAATCCGATGACTAGGAGGGGTTCCCATGGACAGGAAGACTGTAGAATACGTCGAGGATGACCGGAAGATGGCAGGAGGCTTGGAACTGCCAGCGGACGGCTAGGGAAGCCTCGTCATGGGCTATGCATGTGGTGGGAGGTGGTGGACGGGGTTGTCGGTACCCCCGAAGGTGGGAACCTGCGGCTTCTCACCACAAGTAGCTCTCAACTTCGCACTAAAAAAAGAATCAGCGACTCCTCTCGTAAAACCCTAATTTCTCGACATCTTCCAATAGTTGGTTGTTAACCACATATAGGGGGATTAGGTTAAATGTGATAGTCGGTTGTTAGCCTTTTCATACAATTATTAAAGACAAATCTATATCACTTTATAATCTATTCTGTCAAATCAGAGGGCTTCGAACAATCTCCTTATATTTTATACAACAAACATTACAAAAAAGATATAACACAAGATGAAAGAATAAAAAATGACAACAAACATGTCTTTGGGATGAATAGTGAGATTATTTATCCTAATCCCCCTATAGGTGGTTAACAACTGACTAGTGGAAGATATCAAATAGAATTTGACTATAGAAGTCTCTCTCAGACCCTAGTTTATTTTTCGTTTATGCGCATGCACTACTTCAAGAAGTTTCTCTCAGAAGGTATTCATCGAATACAAGTCCGAGCTTGAAGAAGCACTGATGACATGATATTAGAAGTCTTTCAACGAAAACAAATCAGAGTTTGAGGAAATAAAGAAGACAAGTTATTAGAAGTTTATCGTCAAATACAAGTTAGAGTATGAATACATTCAGAGGTTATTAGAAGTTGATTGTTGAATAACTCTCACAACTTAAGCGAAGGTCGAATACAATTCGACCAATGAAAAAAATGTTTTAATAACATGTTTCAGAAGTAGGTAGTTGAACGGATCTCTCGATGTTTTAATAAATTTTTGCGAAGATGACTATTAGACGTCGTTAATCAAATTCCTTTTGACTAATGAGTGAGATCTCTAAATAAAATCTTTCTTTAAGCGTGTTATAGAAGCCAATAGTCGAATGTAATTCAACTATAAGTGGAACTTGGAGAAATTATTTCTTGAAGAATATAGCCATCGTAGAATTCATTATAACCTTTTGAAAAGGTTAAAGAAATTTTGGGAAGAAGATTTTTAACGTCATATTTTAAGATAAGTTTGTTTAAGGAACCACTTTGTATTTTTTAGAAATGATTAGAATATAAGTATATATACTTCTCTTCTGTCTTTACCTTTACGTCTACTAATTATAAATCACATATTTCTGTAATTCTTTTCTTCAAATCATAATTTTCTCGCTCCGGTGCTCATTCTGATAAGACACAAGCCAAAGAAATCTTTCAAGGTTGAATCCGCACCAAAACAGTTGATAGAGATTTCAATCTTCTCATGAGATCTTTCATTGTGAAAAAATGCATTGCTTACCATCAACGGTTGTAAAAGAATTATAAGAATCTCTTCAAATGGTTTAGTTGTAACACCCCTACCCAGTTTTACACTAATCAGTCATCCGGTCAGGTCAGCGATATAAAGAGAACTAGGAAACAGTATCAAAACTAGTACACAGCAAGTATAAAGAAAAATACTGAGAATTTAAACTTACAACGGAAGCTATGAAAGAAGACTAAGGGTAACCGCATACCTTAATATACTAGATTCACAGAGCCACTAAACATGATTTAAGATGAAAGAACTGTAAATCTGAAGTAACATAACAAGTCTGATACATGATATTCTAGACATTAACCAGATACAGTATCCAAGACTACAAGTGTATACTGAAAGAAAAGAAAACTGAAAAGGAAACCAGTACAAACTGACACCACAAGGACGCTCATCCTAGGCGTAGTTTCCCACCTGGGTCACCTATAAAAACATTGCCCACAAGGGGGTCAGAGTAAGGAAAAATAACTCCTCCTAGTGACACTAAAACATTTTCTTAAATGATGAATGCATGCCCTTTGAAAAATAGTTTTGTTCATTAAAAATCTTTATGCTAGATGATATGCATGCGTTTACAATGCTTCTTGGTCAACAGACATACTCGTTCTACGTTCATGAACTTTCATTTTTTTACCCAAGCCCGACGTTCACTAACTAGTGCGCTGTCTCCCGTCAGGTCCATGCTTGAGTTCTAAATGACTTCTAATTTGCACTTCTACTTGAAAGGCTCTAGACAGAGTAGCTCCTAACGCGCAACTGAAAACTGGCGACTCGAGACCATCTTACGAACTTAATTGTTCTAGTGTCGCGAGGACATGGTCTCGAATCTACTGTCTCAAAGGGAAATCAACTCTCAAGCCTCTACTACTCATAGAATACTATTTGTCTTATGAGAAAAGGTAGTGCGCCTCTACCAAGCACGAGAAGACTTATGTGTGCTTACTGACCCTTTTTGGTTTAACGCTACTCTGCTTGGGACATCTCATTTGGGGTACTACTGAACTACCCTTGATTTTCTTGTGGTCGACTAAAAGGGACGTTCACGCCCTTAATTGGACAAATTCCAAACTTACGTACACGGGTAAAGGTTTCGTACCTAACGTTAGTATTCATGATCTGACTACTCTGGTCTTGGAGAAGGGTGTCGTCCTACACCTTTTTCGCGACCGTTTTCCACACCTTTCTATGCATGGTTATGATGCTTGTACGAAACTTACACATATGTATATAAAATACTTTTCTTGATACGTCTAACTAACATGGATTAGGTTTCCTTACAGTGGTGTTGCGGTGCTCGTACACTCGGCGCGGCGACATTTGCTTTTCCGAAGAAAATCTGACTACTGAGGACTTCCAGAACCTTGCCCCGAGGCCACCAAAAATCTGCAATCCATGATAAACCTAAATTACACTTTTTTCCCTTTAGGGTTATCTGTAAAGGAATCTCAAAATGGCTAGGGTAAACAAAAGAAGGACCAACATAGTGTAGTACCTTTACGTGAGAGCGATTAAGACTCACAACGCGACCAACTCCAGATTTGTGGTGGATCTAGTACTCCGATCCCTAATTAGGGTAAGAGGAAAATGAGAAGATAGTTAGAATCAACTTCCAGTTTGAAGGATTTCCACGAAGAATGGAGACAAGTGAGGAACTAAACTCACCTGAACCAAAATGTTGCCTTTGCACCCTTGACTTCCACCGGAATGGATGAAATCGCTCTCCTACAGCACAGGAAGGGAGAAGGGATTACGCCGGCGCCCGTAGAGGAAGGAAGAAGGGTTTGTGCTGAGTAACGGAGCGGGGGAAGTCGTTGCTAGGGCTGCGGAAGGCGGAGCGCGCGGCTTGCGGAAGAATCGAAGTCGGGCAGAGTGCTTACGGTTTTCTCCCGTGAAAATGGGTTACGGGATTTTAGGTTACGGGGCTTGTGGCTTTTAACAGTCGGCAGGGTGCGGTTTTGATAACCTCCCCTTTTTCCCACCCAAAGAGGTGAGTTTTGCTATACGCAACCCACTCTTAGAAGGCCACTCCACATTAATTCCTTTTGAAAATAAAAATTTGCTGCGCTTCGCAATCACTAATTACCGAACACAATTTTTACGCATACTAACATTGTATCTCGACGACGCGCTGCCTCGATCAAAATCATTCACGATTTGACCCTACAATTTAAATAAATTTTTCGTCAGATTACGGATGTTACAAATCTCCCCTCCTAATAAAAATTTTCGTCCTCGAAAATTACAACCATACCTGAATCAAAGAGGAACGAATAATCTGCATTGCTCCTAAGTTCATCCTCTCACTCCCAAGTATACTCTGGACGGCCACAGTTCATCCAAAGGACTTTGACCATGCGAATCTATCTATTCCTGAGCTTCTGTATCCTTGAATCCACGATTCTGACTGGTCTAATCCCAATGCTGCGATCCGTCCCGATTGGTGCTTCCTCGGTACTGATGATCTGACTGGAATCTCTGACTGCTCTCCTCAGATAGGAGACGTGGAATACATCATGTACACCTCTCAGTTCCTCAGGTAAGACCAACCTATATGCAACCTCACCAACTCGTTCCAGTACCTCAAAAGGACCAACGAATCTGGGACTCAGTTTATTCATCCGCTTTATTCTAGAGACTCCTCTGACTGGTCTGACCTTCAGATAAACGTAGTCTTCAACACTGAACTCTACTGACCTGTGCTTCTGATCATGGTACTTGGCCTGGCGATCCTGAGTTGTCTTCTTACGCTCTTGAATGAGCTTGATTCTGTCAGTGGTCTTATCAATTCATGATTCCCTGATGGTAGACCTTTCTTCACTTTCAGCCCAACACAACGGTGTCCGACAACGCCTACCATAGAGAGCCTCGAATGATGTCATCCCAATACTTGTCTGAAAACTATTATTGTAGGAGAATTCCACAAGGGTGACATACTTCTCTCACTTCCCTCCAAAGTCCAGTATGCACATACGTAGCAAATCTTCCAAAGTCCTATTGGTGAGCTCAGTCTGTCCATCTGTCTAGGGTTGGAAAGCGGTGTTAAAATGTAACTTGGTGCCCAACCGCTCCTGAACGTATCTCCACTCCTTGGAGGTAAACTTGTCATCTTGGTTCTGAAACAATAGTCTTGGGGACACCGTGAAGTCGAACTATCTCGTCTATGTATAACTGTGCCAGTTTCGGACCTTGATCCGTCTTCTTAAGAGGAATGAAGTGGGCGACCTTAGAGAGCCGATCCACTATAACCCATAAGGAATTATTCTCACTCTGCGATCTCGGAAGACCATGGATGAAATCCATGGATATATTCTCAAAAGTCCACTCAGGAATGGGAAGTGGCTGCAACTTACCTCCAGGTCTTTGGCACTCGGCCTTAACTAATTTGCATGTCTCACACTTCCCTACATATTCAGCAACATCACCTTTCAAGCCTGACCACCAGACTACCTTCTTGAGATCCGCATACATCTTCGTGCTACCCGGATGTATAGAATATCTGGAGTTATGTGCCTAACATCGGGAATACACATCCTGCCGTCATGTAATAATAAATCGTCCTGAATAGAGAATCTCTCCTTCTGACTTGTCTGCGCCGAGATCCAAATTTCTGTCATCCTTGGATCCAAGGGTAGAGCTGTTCTTATTTTCTCCTTGATGTCACATGTAATCTCCATCCAACTCAACCTTGCAGAACCAAAACTAAAACATGACACAATGATGATGTTCAATCTCTCCAGTTCCCGCACCAACTCCTTCTGCTGAGTGAGAAGGGAAAAACACGAACCTCTACGGCTAAGGGCATCGACTACAACGTTCGCCTTTCCTGGGTGGTACTGAATGTCTACGTCGTAGTCCGATAGGAACTCTAACCATCTGCGCTGCCTCAAATTTAGCTCCCGCTGATCAAAGATATACTTGAGGCTCTTATGATCAGTGAAGACCTCACAACGCACTCTATAGAGATAGTGCCTCCAAATCTTCAGAGCATGGATGAACGCTGCAAGCTCCAATTCATGCACGAGATAGTTCCTTTCATGCACTTTTAACTGTCTCGAGGCGTAGGCTATGACCTTTCCATGTTGCGTGAGGACATAGCCCAAACCCTGACCTGACACATCGCTATAAATCTGAAACTCATCGGGTCTTGATGGTAAACTCAAGATCGGTGCGGTCATCAACCTGCCCTTCAAGTCCTCAAAAGCCAACTCGCTCTCAATTGTCCAATCAAATGCCTTACTCTTCCTGGTGAGGGAAGTCAGTGGTAAGGCTATCTTTGAGAAGTCCTTGATGAATCTCATGTAATAACCGGCCAGACCCAAAAAGCTGCGAACCTCTGAGACTGTTGTCTTCCTCGGCCAATCCTTAATGGCCTCCATCTTCTTCGGATCAACACTAACCCCTTTCTGACTGATGACATGGCCTAAGAATGCAATCTCTGGAAGCCAGAACTTACACTTTGAAAACTTGGCATACTGCTGGTTCTTCCTGAGGGCACTCAATACAATCCTGAGATGAGCGGCATGATCTTCTGCACTCTTTGAGAACACCAAAATATCATCTATAAAGACGATAACCCAAACAGCATGACCACGAACTCGAAGTGCTCATATCTGATACTGAAGGCCGTCTTCCGAATATCCACGTCCCGAATCCTTAACTGATGGTAACTCGATCTCAAATCAAACTTGGAGAAAGTGCACGACGCGTTGCCGAACGCGATTTTTACTCATACTAACATTGTACCTGGACGACGCGTTGCCTCGATCAAAATCCTTCGCGATTTTACCCTACAATTTAAATAAATTTTGCGTCAGATTACGGATGTTACATCAGTGGTTCTAAGAGTTTCCTTATCAAAAGTCTTAGGCCTAGTGAAAGGCAATGGATTCCCACTTATGTGGAAGTGAGAACATACCTGGGTTTTGTTAACATATATAACATTGTGTCTTCTCTCTGTAACTTCGATTTTTTTTCTATTATATTTTCTTTATTTTATTTTACTTTAATCTATGATAGTATTTGTGATTTTGTTAATTTTGAGGTCTAAATTTTTATATACTCTATTCACCCCCTTTAGAGCGTAAACACTTATTATTTCTCATATTTTATTCACCCCCTTTAGAGCGTAAACACTTGTTATTCTCTCATATTCTGCATTTTAAATTGATATCAGAGCTAGGTTTATCTTTAAATGTTAGCATCTTGATAAACCAAGATCTTTTATCTTTCAGATATTAAGTTAGATACAATCATTGAACACTTCTCAGGTCAGAGATTATGCGTCAACATCCTGACTACAAATGAACAATTTGGACAAGTTTGTACTTCGGAAGTCTATGATCAGACTATGCGTGAATCTATTGATGAAGATATCTTTGAATATATTGTTATAGGTCTTTGCATTTCCAGAAAGATAGACAACATTGTAGGAAGAGAAATCCTGAAAGACAGAGAAAGGGGGACATAGTGAATGTTGAAAGAGATGATGTTGTTGATGCGCACTGGTGATGATTATGAAGCTGATATTAAGGAGTTGATGGCTGCTAATATTACAATCAAAAGGGAAATTGAGAATAGAAAAAACGGAAGAGCTAGTAAGATATTTGACCCCTTCCTTATTGAGAGTTGTATAGTTGTCCTTGCCTTTTTTAGAATGTGATACCGATACCTAGAACCATTCCAAGGCCAAAGTTTAGATGAAGTGAAGGTGACAAAAGAGCTAGGTTATTCTGCGCCAAAGCCATGAATACTCTTATGTCCATCATATCTCATGATATCTACTAATGGGTGGCAGAATGCAATTTTTCCAAGGAGATCTAGAAATACTTTCTGAGAATTGTGGAAGAGAGTGCTGATGAGAGGAAAGATAAGACATCTCTCCTCATCACTCGTTATGAAAATTTCAAGAAGGGTGATAAATGACAAACTTCTTCAATGCTTCATTGGGTCATGGAACTCTAGGTTGTGGGTTATTAAGGAGTCTATGCCATAAAGAAATAACATATGATACCCTCCTTAGGAAGTTATCCTATAAACTCCTTAAGACAAAGGGAGAGACTCAACTGAAAGAGAAATTCAAAACTACAAAGAGATATACTTAGTTTGTGGAGAGCACACAAGAGAAACTACTAGATTCCTCGAGCACTTTCTTTGCATACCATAGGCAAAGAAATGTCTGCAACTTCCATTAGCATGTTCTATCAATGAGTTGATGGCTGCTAATATTGCTGAGATTAAGGAGTTGATGGTTGCTAATATTGCTAAGAAAAAGGAAATTGAGACTAGAAAAAACGGAAGAGCTAGTAAGTTATCTGAGCCCTTCCTTCTTGAGAGTTGTATAGTTGTCCTGGCTTTTTTAAGAATGTGATACCGATACCTAGAACCATTCCAAAGCCAAAGTTAAAATGAAGTGAAGGTGACAAAAGAGCTAGGTTATGCGGTGCCAAAGCCATGAATACTCTTTTGTCCATCATATCTAATGATATCTACCAAAGGGTGGTAGAGTGCAATTTTTCCAAGGAGATCTGGAAATACTTTCTGAGCATTGTGGACGAGAGTGCTGATGAGAGGAAAGACAAAACATCTCTCCTCATCACTCGTTATGAAAATTTCAAGAAGGGTGATAAATGACAAACTTTTTCAATGCTTCCTGGTCATGGGTCATCAAGGAGTCTATGCTATAAAGAAATAACATATGATACCCTCCTTGGGAAGTTGTTATCCTATAAACTCCTCCAGACAAAAGGAGAGACTCAACAGAAAGAGAAAGTCAAAACTACAAAGAGATATACTTAGTTTGTGGAGAGAGTTGAGAGGAAGAATCAATTAGGCGGAATGCCCTAACCCGGGCTAAGAATCCATATTAATAGGCAAGAAATACACGTGACCTATCACGTGAATACATAAATGTGATAACATAAAACGTAAAATAAAACGTGTCTAACGCGTATATTCAACTCCCCCTCCTCAAGTTGAGAATATATTGATCATTCCCAACTTGTCAGTATTGTTCATGAAGTTGTAACTGCTTAGCTTCTTGGTGAAGACATCGGTCAACTGATCATATGAATTCACAAATGGAGTGTAGATATTCCCCTTGTCAAGGTGATCTTTTATGAAATGTCTGTCAACTTCAACATGTTTCGTTCTGTCATGTTGAATCGGATTATGTGAAATGCTAATGGTCGCCTTGTTGTCGCAGTAGATAGTAACTGGTTTGTTCACCTGGAGACCGATATCTTGGAGAATTGTCTTCAACCACAATCCCTCGCATACTACTTGTGTCATAGACCTATATTCTGCTTCAGCACTTGAGCGAACAACAACATTCTGCTTCTTGCTCTTCCACGAGACAAGGTTTGCCGCCCACAAACGAGCAATACCCAGTAGTACACTTTTTATCATATTGACTACCAGCCCAATCGGCATCTGTAAACACTTCAATCTCCAAAGGTTGGTTCGTAGAGAATAGAATCTTACGTCCTGGAGACTTCTTGAGGTATTGCAATACCCGATATGCTGTCTGTTGATGGCGAATTGAGGGGGAGTGCATGAATCTACTTAGGACACCCACAACATACGTAATATCAGGGCGAGTATGAGATAAATATATGAACCTCCCAACCAATCGTTGGTATTTTGGAGCATCCACTTTCTCCCCACTAGTATCTGCGTCAATCTTGTGATTAGCCTCAATTGGAATATCCACAGGTGCACACTCAAGCATCCCAGTTTCATCCAGAAGATCATGGGTATACTTCCTTTGAGAGATGAAGATCCCTCGACGAGACATCACTATTTCAATTCCCAAGAAGTATTTCAACTTCCTCAGATCCCTGACTTCAAATTCCTTACCCTGTTGTTATTTCAAGTGAGCAATCTTCTCTATGTCATCACCTGTAATGCATTATGTCATCCACATACACAATAAGAATTGATACATGCGCTCCTCTCCTCTTGATAAAGAGAGTATGATCAGCTTGTCCTTGAGCATAGCCTTGTTGAAGCATGGTCTTGTTAAACTGCCCAAACAAAGCTCTCAGGGACTTCTTCAGGCCATATAGAGATTTTTGCAGACGGCAGACCTTTCCATTGAACCCTTCTTTGATAAAGCCCGAAGGGATAGTTATGTAGACTTTCTCTTGCAGATCACCATGCAAAAACGCATTTTTGACGTCGAGCTGTTGTAGCTCTCATCCACGACTAGCAGCACAAGTGAATCACCCGAATTGAATTCATCTTTGCAACAGGGGCAAAGGTGTCATGGTAGTCTATACCTTGAGTCTGGGTATATCCTTTAGCGATCAAGCGAGCTTTGTACCTCCCCACCACCCCATCTTGATTGTATTTGACAGAAAAGATCCATCGTGACCCAACCGTGCGCTTCCCAGGGGGAAGACTAGCAAGCCGCCATGTTCCATTTTTTCAAGGCACTCATTTCCTCTTTCATAGCCTGTTTCCACTCAGGTATCTGAACAGACTCCTGCCAGGTCGTAGGAATCATAATAGAGGAAAGAGATGAGATAAAAACTTTGCGAGCCTGAGAGAGGTGAGTATAACAAATGTGGTTGGCAATGGGGTATTTGGTGCCACCCTTTTTACCTTTGAGATGAGCAAGAGGAACATGGAGGTCATCATCTGAATCTGGAGTGGAGACAGGCACCAGACCCAGTGGAACATCCACTGTCTGTACTTGCTCAGCAGTCCGGGGTCTGTGGGAGTACGTGTATAATATAGGAGGAAGCGAGGAAGAAGCAGGAACAGGATCAGTACATGGAATATGAGAACGTGGAAAATGAGGTGACGCAACAATCGGGAGAGGAGTGTCGAAGGTCTCGTCACCGTTACTACCCGTCTCCCCCTTACGAGGACCAAAATACGACTCCCCCTCACGAAAGGTAACATCAACAGTGCAATAGTAGCGACGAGTTGGAGGATGATAACACCAATATCCTTTGGTGGTATGAGAGTATCAAACAAAAACACACGGATAGAGCGCACATCCAGTTTATCATGATGCGGGGTATGAACATGGACAAAGCAGACGAAACCAAAGATACGAGGGGCGATGCAAGAGGTGTGGAAAATTTTGGCTAGATAGGAAATGGGCGTATCATAGGAAATGGAACGAGACGGAAGGCAATTAATAAGGTGGGCGGCCGTGAGGACCGCATCACCCCAGTAGGACTTGGGAAGGTGTATCGCAAGCAACAAACACCGAGCAACCTCCAGCAAGTGCCTACTTTTTCCGTTCAACGACACCATTTTGAGTGGAAGTGCGGACACATGTGGTTTAATGGATAATGTCATGTTCAGCAAGATTGGCACCGAACGCTCATCGGTCATCATATTCCCCACCATTATCACTACGAAGCACACGAATTGTGCCGCCGAACTGTTGCACCACCATTTTATGGAATGATTGAAAACTAGCAAGTACGTCACTTTTCTTTTTTAACAAAAAAAGTCAAGTAGTGCGAGAATGACAATCAATAAAAGTAACAAACCATTTATAACCAGATAAAGATAACACCGAGGAGGGACCCCAAACATCAGAATGTATTACATCAAACGAACATGAACTAGGAAAGGATATACGTCTGATACTCTGACGAACATGTTTGGATTGTTCACATGTGTCACAAGAAAACGAATTAATTAAACGATTGAAAGCAGGAAACAATTTAGTAAGATATAAAGAAGAAGGGTGGCCAAGGGGCTCATGCCAGCACCAGATGTCGTGTAAAGTCAGAGATCTGATGGAGGAAAGAGCACTAGGAGGTAATGACTGGTTCAGCAAGTACATCCCGCCGACGTTCCTATTACTGTCAAGCGTCTGCTTCGTATCCAGATCCTGAAACACACAAACATCAGAGAAAAATGTTACAGAGCAATTTAAAGAGGTAGTCAAGTGACTAATGGAGAGAAGATTGCGAGGAAATGAAGGGACATGCAAAGTCAAGGACAGTGAGAGGTCGAGAGAACACACAACGGTTCCTTTACCTGCGATGAAAGAGAGAGAACCATTAGCAACAATGACCTTATCACGACCAAAAAGAGGAGTATAGGAGGTAAAACCTGAGGTAGAGCCAGTCATGTCATCAGTCGCTCCTGTGTCGATGATTCACTCGGAAGGGTGCGAAGACACAGTATGAGCACTAGAGAGACCTGAAGTGGCAAACGCAGCAGAAGAGTCAGCCGGTGTAGAGTCGATCTGAGAGCATAACATACAGCGAAAGGCCTCTAACTCCATAACAGACAGACCCCCAGAGGTGTCCTCCAGTACCTCAGTCGAGTGCGCAGAATACTGAGTGCGATCACCAGTCTGACGGCCACCACCACAGTATCCACCTCTACTACGGGCACTAGAACCCCGGCCAGAGGGAGCAAGGTGAGGGTGCAGACGAAAACATACGTCCTTAGTATGGCCTTTCTTCCCACAGTGGTTTCATACAGGAAGAGGTCCTCGAAAAATCTCAGCTAACGCAGAGTGATCAGTAGATGAACCAAGAGAGCGACGACGATTCTCATCACTGAGGAGCATGTTGAAGGCCTCTCGAAGAGAGGGAAGAAAATCACAGTGGAGGACATGCAGACGAACAACGTCAAACTCCATGTTGAGCCCCATAAGGAAGACGTGAACCCAAAAACAGTCTTTATCCTTTTGAAAAGCCTGCGCATCGACAGTGCACATAGCAGTAAATGTGTTGAAGTAATCCAACTCCTGATACAGACGCTCGAACTCAAAATAGTAGGCAGAAACGGTCATAGTACCCTGCTTCAGCACCAGAACACGGCAAGTGAGCTCATAAATCTGCGTCGAGCTGTCTGCCTGAGAGTAGGTGTCACGAGCCCTTTTCCAAATTTCACATGCAGAATCCAACAACATATAACTACGATACACCTGGGGGACATCGAGTGAAGTAACCACGAGACAACCCATTTTCTGGATCGGTACGTGGTGGCTCAACATTATCCGCATCCCATTTTCTCCATGAGGGATCGGTACGTGGTGGCTCAACAGTGGTACCATCAATATATCCGTAGAGCTGGTGACTGCGAATAGTATGTTGTGCTGCCCTGGACCATTCTGGATAATTCGTGTCATTCAAGGCAACAGTAGTGATCTTCAACGAGCCAGACTAGCTATGACTTCGAGGAGGATCGACAAAGGAACCGGGAAGAGCACCAGATTGGGAAGCCGAGGAGATGTTGAATGAATCACCCATCAGAGAGAGTCTGAAGAGGACGAAGATCTCAAATCGGACAAAAACACATCCTACAAGTGTCTCTTAGATCATGCCGCCGGAGAGGACACCGAAGGATGTGAGCGTGATGTCTCTGGCAGCCCCCATGGAGGACAAAATGGCCAGAGACAAAGGGCCGCCCAGAAAGACCGGGCGGAGAAGACTGCCGAAGAGAAACGTTGCTGAGAAGGAAAGGCGCTGAAGAGAGGCGGTCGAAAAAAGATAAGAATCGGGCGGAATAGACTCTCTGACGCTGCCCTGGTCGACGGAAACCGCAGGGCTAGGGCACGACGAGGCTTCTTCCTGGCGGAAATGGCAGGCGGAGCGCCCGACGCACGCGAGCGGAGTGCCGATAGACGCGGCCAAGCTTCTTCTTGGCGAAAGCGCGGACGAGGGCTGAACGGATCGGCCCGCTCAGCTCTGATACCAAGTAGAGAGGAAGAATCAATTAGGCGGAATGCCCTAACCCGGGCTAAGAATCCATATTAATAGGTAAGAAATACGCGTGACCTATCACGTGAATACATAAATGTGATAACATAAAACGTAAAATAAAGCGCGTCTAACGCGTACATTCAACTGAGAGCACACAAGAGACTACTAGATTCCTTTAGCACTTTCTTTGCATACCATAGGCAAAGAAATGTCTGCAACTTCCAGTAGCATGTTCTATCATGAGTCTTCTTCCATGACCTAGAGACTACCTGCTTTCTTAAGCAAACCTACAGTTGCAAAATTGTGACCCTTAAATCAGCGGATCAATCATGAAACATCCCCAAAAAAATGCACTTATAAAATCTTGGACAACAAATTAAAAAACCTGAGAGAATCCTATCGGACAGGCGAGATACAGCTCGCCGCCGGATAAGATAAGGTTGGAGGAGATCAACCTCCCCCAAGCCTTTTGGCTTGTCCACAACTTCCACCAACCTGTTCTACCATGAATCTTCAACCCATGACGTAGAGGCTACTGTCTCCCTTAAGCCAGCCTACAACTGTAATATTAAGCCCTTAAATCAGAGAATCAACCTTGAAACATCAAAAAACAGCACTTATAACATCTTGGATAACTAATTAAAAAAACTTATTGAAACTTAGGTTGAACAACTCGTCACCCGAGAAGATACTTTCGGAGGATATCGATCTTCCCTAGCTCGTCAGCTTGTTCGGAGCTTCAGCTGGCATGTTCTATCATGAATCTTCAAACTATGACCTAGGGACTTGAGGCTCCCTTAAAGTTCTAAATCTAAGGAATCAAATTTGTTATTCTATTTAGAACCCTAAAATTTTATAATTTAAACAAGCCATAGAACATTTATTTTGACACAATCTCCTTCTCCAAACTCCGAGCATCTACTTTTCATCTCCACACAAAACAAAAGCATCAGGAAATGCATCATTTTTAGGTCTGCACGAGTCTGACTTTTGGCCTTTTCTCTTATTTTCTTTTCTAGTTTATGCATTCTTTGTCATTGTTGGGCTGCTTTGTGCTTCATATTTTCAATATTTCTAAGGCCTTGATCACGTTAATATTGAATGTGGTTATTGTTTTCTACTATGTTGAGAATATTCTACCTTTTCAGATATGGATTTTTGTTTAGGAAATTATCTGTTCGTGTCTTTACTAATCATTTCATCCATATTGAAAACAGGCACCAGCTAGAAGAGGCTCTCAACTTTCGTGTAGCAAAAGCCAGTGAAGTTACTGAGACTGAAAAGGTTACACAAACACCTCAGCTAAGCCTTGATTATGCATACGAATTCAGTCTTTTCTTGATAAACAGGGGCATGTGAAATAAAACATCCTAATTCCATTGATGTATCAGAATCTTTGTGATGGGGATCCATCAGAGCTTGCACCAGGAGGGGTTCGTCGCAAGGCAGGACCCACATTCGTGTACTCGCGCATGAAGACTTGATCTGATCACCGATCCGATTCCGCGGATGCGTCCGGATCCGCGCCGCGATTCTATTTCATACATTACTTTATTATTTTTGCATTTATTTTGATGTATTTCGGTAGCCCCACCTCTGTCCAATCATAGACGTTGATGGTGAGATGCCCTAGTTGTCTCTTTATTATAAGAGTGTTAGGGGTTGTTTTTAGGTCATTGCAGATTTTGGAGAGTCTAATCCCGGAATCCCGCGATCCTCTCACGGTACCGACTCCGTGGAACCCTAGGTGTCGACTTCTAGGCTTGTATCTTCCTCCCCAAGGTATTCCCAAACCCTAGACACCTTTGCCCCTCATCCCACCCCTCTACTGCCACCCAAATCCCCCCTCCACCCCCCAAACAGCCCGATATTGTTGTTTTCCCATTCCCCTACAGTAGATGACTCCCCCTCCATCTTCAACCATTGCCTACGCCCCCTTTCGCCTCCCAGCAACCGTGCCAAGGCCACTGCCACCCAACCACCACCACCGCCTGCTTTTTTACCCCTGAAATCGCCACCACCTCCCTGTTCTCCCCCTCCCAGCGTCCGCCCCAAACCCACAACCATTCCTCTTTGCTTCCTCTTTTCCCCATCCCGTGGAACCATTTCCTGCGGCCCTCCCTATTAGATCTGTCTAGATCTGGACATCTCAGTCAAGATCCAGCCCCCTTCCTTACCCGTCCAACTTCCTATAGCTCTGATCCGCTCCAAAACGTCGGATCCATCCCCCCCTCGCCCGGAGTCATCCCCACATAGCCGGATCTATTCATCTTCGGTCCGATTCCGATTCCTCCGCCAATTCCAGCCACCTACATCGCCACTTGCCTCTGGTTCCACATTGGATCACCGTCAAAACATCTCCGACTCCGAAATCTCCATTGCCTTGAAGAACCCACTACTTGGTGAGACTTTTGTTGTATCGGACGATTATTTTTCAACACTTATTTATTGGATTTATTTTGCTTAGATATATTGTCTGTGGAAAGATCGCCTCAAATCGCTTGCGACTTGCATAGCAGATTCATTCGCCGTGCGTTTTGCCTTGGCCCTCCGAGCGGAGGAAAGTCGTTAAATGTTTGCTTACTGAATGCTTATTTTTGTTTTCAAATATTGTTGTGTGGGTTGTTGATTACTTTTGCTCGTATTAATCGTCACCGACAGTATTCATTGCATATAGACTAGGGATAACGTGTTTAGTCTTCATTTTAATCAAAAGATATCTAGGATTTGCACACCTCTTACCCTACCCTACATTAGTTTGGCTTATTCTACTTTTATCTTTCCAAATTAACTAGCTAATTATATTTTCTCTATGTTACCCCTTTTTAAACTTTTTTTAATTGCATATACTACTTAAACGTTTTGGTTATAGTTCATGGTTGCTATCTTTGGGAAATCAAGTCACTTAAGATAAGTTGGCTAATATTCGAGTCGTAAGGAGATCATTGGATCATGTAGCAATTCCATAAGGTTTTGTTATGGGCTTCACGCCCCACTATTATCGAATCTTATTATGTGTTTGTTATTGTTAAATGTCAGGTTATTTACATAATGCTCTTATATGTTCTATTTAAGGGACCCACTTGGGTCTTATTTGGTTATGTAAAGAAGGAAGTCTAATTTTTTGTCCCCCTTATGAGATCTCGGAAGCTCCCTCTCTCTCTCTTGAGCAAGCACCGTTTGGGCAGCCATGGTTCCAGCTTCATTGTATTTTTTTCCACCGGGATCATCCTCCGATCATCCTCTAACAACCTCCTGGATAGGATCACAGCAACTTGGTATCAGAGATTGGCTCCTCCACGCCAGCACACCTGTCGTCGTCCATAACAGCAGCTACACTAACCATTCGCATAGTTTGCAACAGTCGACGCCTCTAGTAATACCAGCAACTTCACCACCCTCCTTTCCCTTTGTCGATAAACGCATCTGCGGCGACGTCTGCAGAAAAGCTACCTAACCCAACCACGTTGAAGAAATGTTGAAACATCGTCATTTTGTCCTGGAACCAGCTTATGCCCTTCTCTGTTCTACCATGGCACCGCCCACGCCGGCCATTCCGCTTCTTCATCGAGTCGCATGTTCTCTTACATCCACGCCCATCTTCTGCAAATGCTCACACATGACCCACTCCTTCAGTTTCAAAGTAGATCCCACAATCTCTGTCAGTTTCGCACGTCTCTGTGGTCGTACGCGGTTTTAACTTATGATCCTTGCGCTCGCCTTTCTTTTCAACCCCCCTGCACTCTAGTACCCCTTCGAGCCAGACACTACTCCGGTGTTTTTTACCCATCCTTGCAATTTTATGCCTTTCCATTCCTCAGGACCACCAACAATAGTCTTAAATATTATTTTCTTGGACCTGCGCCCCTAGATCGTACAACCGCCTGTTTAAACCTGTTCATTTCGGCATCCGCCTTTTAATTAATTTGTGGAAGTATGAGGGACTTGACCAATCTTTTGGCTGCTCTCCGGAACATCATGCAAAACTTCATGACATTCATGGACGCATGACTTCGAGAAGCTGAGGCATGTCGTCAGGACGATATGACCTCACTCCTCCACGAGCTTAATGATCTGACAACCATCTTTTTTTCACAGCCTGTGCCACCGCTGATTCCACTTAAACAGTCGTCTCTCCTACCGACGACCGAAACCGCTCTTCGGCTCTCTGCAGTCCTTGTTGTTCCACCTCCGCCACCAATCCCTGCAGTCGTCACTTCTCCAACTCTTTTATCGGCCCCTGCTCTTTCGAACTCTTTGGCCACATCGCCACCTCTTCTATAACCACCTGCTCTGTTGGCCCCTCTGGATCTATTTCTTTCGCCAACCATCCCCAAGTCGCCGCCGCTAATTCTGATCACCGACACTCTTTCTCCGCCCGAGCTACTGTCACCTTTGTCTGTTCATAAAGGTCAGGCACCCTCATTTTGCCCATTCACCATCATCTTTTCTGCTATTGTGGACGTCCTGCTGCTCAATGTAGTCTCCGCTACAGCAACACGATACCAGGAGTTGTTCTGGCGGGAAATCAAATTGCCAGCCGATCAAGCAGTGCATATACTTATCCACAGTGTCGTCCGAGATAAACTTGATGACATAAACCCAGCAACACCCGACAACATATCCCCCGGACGGGTTTGGGACAAAAGTCCAAATATTCCGTAATGTTAAGGCATAGATTTCCTCATCCATGTTCGCTTTTCAACTAGGTATATGAAGAGTTTCCTCATGTATAACAGGAATAGTGGTAGTAAAAACTTCCGATGCCAACCTGTTACTGGAGGGACCAAGATTGGCATATTAAACAACATTAGTAAGAGGATGTGGTGTGCTCTCCTTGACCTCTTTATGCAAAGCAATGGGAAGATCCAAGTCTGAGTTGATTGAAGTGTGAGAACCTTCCGAAGAGGAGATCGTTGGCCCTGGAGCTTTCGGCAGGGACTCTGGAGTGGAAGGAGCAAGAATACATGGGGAAGCTGGACATTTACGATAATGATATGGAAAGGGTGAAATGGGAGGGATACATGTGGGAGATGTGGTTGACTGCGGGATATCAAGGGAAGGAGCTTGAATGATATGGAACCATGAAATAGAGGTGGTAGGAGGAGAGGTTATAGAGAGAGGAAGAGAGATCTCGAGAGGAAGGGCCCCTCCCTTCTCGAACAAATCAGGGACACTCAAAAAATGTGACGTCAATAAAGACATGATTGTTTGGAGATAGAGTTTAAACAACGATAGCACTTCTGAGTTGGAGAGTACCCTACAAAGATACATTTTGTGGCACGAGTAGAGAGTTTATCGTGAACAGATGCAAGAGTGTGGACGAAAGCAGTACAACCAAACACATGCAAGGTGAGAGGAAAAGGTGCACCGATCGGCTATAGAAGAGAGAAAGGGGTCTTACCCAGAAGGATAGAATAAAGGTAAACGGTTAGTTAGAAAATAAGAAATTAGAACCGCATGACCTTAATAGTAGCGGGGACGGGGAGCATTCATCTGACATTGGAGCGTTCGAGTAACATCGAAGAGATGATGATTTTTTTGTTCGACCACCCCATTTTGTTGGGATGCATGTACACAATTGGTCTGATGAACAATACAATTGGAGATACAGAAAGATAAAAACTATTGCTCATGTATTCTTTCGCATTATCGGTTCGAATAATTTTGAGCGCCAATACCGAACTGATCCACATTTCATTATAAAATTTTGAGAATATAGAAAAAAATTCAGAGCGTTCTTTTAAAAGATACATTCAATTACATCTAGAGAAGTAATCAATAAAATACAAAGTATAGGCTATCTCCACCAACAAATTTGGTGGGACTAGGACCTCAGATGTCCAAATGAACAAGGTCAAAGGGACGAACTGGACTTTTACAGATTTTCTCATGGAAAGGAACACAATGATGCTTGCCATATTTTCAAGCCTTGCATTCTAAAGTTGAGTTGGTCTTGAGTGATGGCAAAGGTGGTGAAGAGGACACATTGGTGTATGTCCAAGACGATGATATTGTTGAAGCAGAGAAGGGAGAGACGGCAGATGCAGAGAAAGTGGGAATATCGTCGAGGTAGTAGAGACCATCTCGTTTAGTCCCAGTAGTAGTCGTTCTCTGCATGTGAAGGTCCTGAAAATAACAAGTAGATGGAGAGAATAAGACGGAGCATTGCAATTGTCGTGAAAGAGCATTGACAGACAACATGTGCGCTACCTGACAAAGTTGTAATTAATGCGGAGTGCTTGGTGGCATTGATAAGAGACTCAATATCTGCCAAAGAGAACCAGTGGATAAACTCTTGTGGCGGGTGGACGGTGAGGCAGAAGGCTCAGGCGCAATATTGTTTACATGTGCCTGAGGACGAAGGTGAGGATGCTTGAAAAAACATTTTTTGACAAGATGGCCAAGCTGTCGACAATAGGAGCAAAGTTGGTGAGGTCCCCCACGAATGTCAGTGCGACCTTTCACGACCACATTGAGCTCCACGACCGGATGCATGAACAAAATTATCGGAGGGCGAAGACGGCACAATCGAAGGAAGAAGGTTTGTAACCGCAAAGATGTAAGTGGCAGTAACATCCAAGGTGGGAGCGTTAGGTTCTCCCAAGATCTATCTCTGGATCATCTCATATGAATCTGGAAGACAGAGAAGATAGCAAACCACCAAGAGTTCGTAAAAATGTTTGTCAAGTGGCTAGGTCAGCAGAGAAGGCCGATGTTGGATAGGGTGCAAAAAAAGCCTTGTGGGCCCAGGCTGGGCTCGGACCCCTCGGGCTCGGGCTTTTTGTTGCTAGGCCCAGACCGGGCCCTGCTCAAACCAGGCCCGAGTTGGGCCCGGGCCTAAGTAAAATAAGGGGGCCTGACTGAGCCTTTTATATCGAGCCCAATCAAGCCCCAAAGTATCCCAAACGCTGGCAGCCAAGCATTATGCTGGTGGCCAGCATTAAAATGCTGGCCAGGCCAACATTTAATGGTGGCTGCCAGCATTGGCGGCCAACATTATGTTGGCCTCCCATTGGGCTATATTGTTAAAGGCGCGCCTCAGGCGCGCCCAAGACTCAAGGCTCACCAAGCTTAGAGGTTTGGGCTTTCGTGCGCCTTTTTTGCGCCTTTGGAGCATAAAAAGTGTGCCTAGGTGGCTAGGTGCGATTTTAGTTGTAATTTTTTTTCAAAATAAAAAAAGAAATAATGTAATAACTCAATAATTTTTGCGTGATTCTGTGTTTGTGAGACATATATTTGACGCAAGTGGCCACATTGATTTTATCTTTAAAGAAATATAAATGATAGTAATGAATTATTAATGAGTAGAATAGATGGGAAATCTGATCAAGAAGATGAACTGATGTTTGATGTTGATTATTAAAAATAAATGTGTTTGCGTCTTGTCTTCGTCAGGCGCAAGGCTCAAGGCCGTCAGGCACACGCCCGCGCCTTGAGCCTTGCGCCTAGGCTCCATGACCCCTTTGCGCCTTGTTGCGCCTTGCACCTTTAATAACTAAGCCAACAAGCTTTATTCCTCAGGTGGTCCTGGGCCCGACCTGGGCCAGGCAACATGTCGGGCCCTGACCACATATGGGGGTCTGGTGAGCCCTTTTGGTCCTTGCATGCTCCTGGACCGGGCTTCATACCCTGGTCGGGCAACCGAGCTCGGGCCAAAATTGCACCTTTAATGTTGGAGAAGTTCTGCGCCAAGAGATTGAACTTCTTGATACGCAGCGTCGAGAGAAAGTGTTGGCCGAGTTAACTTCATGACGGATGATAGGTAAACGTGCATTTGAAAGACTGTCTGTAAGCCAGGTGCGAACCAGAGCATCAATAACGTCCCAATCAGCATATGGGGAGACACGGGGTTTGGAGGTGCACCGGTGAGATGATGTCGATTGCGTTGAGATCACAAAAGAAAGGGGAAGAAACACTCAAATTTTGATAATTTGGGTCCATCAATTTGGAACCCATCCCAAAATTTGTAGACGCACTGGAAATAATTGGGGGTTTAGGAGCATGAGTGTTTGGAGGCGTAGCCATAGATTAGCGGAGCTCGGCGAGCAAGCAATTAGATTTCTCAGAAGTCGGCGTAGGAGGTTTGTGGGATACTACACAGAGACAGTGAGTTTTGTGAGAAGTCAACATAGAAGAACATGCGAAGCTTAGTTCTGCACACAAGATTGTGAGCTCTGTGAGTAAGGTGGTATATGACGGGTTCTGCGAGAAGGCGGCGTAAAATACTAGGCGACGAGTTTTGCGAGAAGTCGGCACAGAAGTCTAGGCGGCGAGTTTTGCGAGATAGAAGATTGCACGTAGAATTCGGTGAGAGTTCCAATCGTGTGGTGAGCGGTGACTATGAATTAAATACTAGACAGAAGCAACCACACGATGAGGCATTCACTGCGAATTCACAGTCGCGTGATAAGAAGTTGGTGCGAGTTCACAATCCTTTGACACCTTCCGAGAAGCAGAGGAGCGATGAGACCTTCCAAGAGCGCACAGAAGTCCGTGAGGGCAAGTCATTGCAATTTTGATGTCGTGAGAGCAAAAGTCTCGATGTCGATTGTTGCGAGTACGACTTCGGGAGCTGCTGCGAGTTTGATGTCGTGAGAGCAAAATTTGTGATGTCAATTGTTCCGAGTACGATCTTGAGAGATGTTACGAGTTCGATGTCGATTGCAATCGGAGTGAGCTTAGAGGGAGGATTCGTAGATGGTCGTTGATTTCAGCAAAGTCTATAAATATCCCATTCGAGGCTCGTTTTAGTCACCAATTCCGATCACTGAGAGAGTGAAAAATGGCAAGCTTAAGTGGATTGCTCGGCGGGATCTGGGTGAGCGTTCTTTTGAGGTCGGGACGGTTATGTAAATCGGAAAATTTCATGTGCGGCCCAGAATATTTACGCGAGTGGAGAGCCACGAGAGATTTTGTCTAGTTATGATATTATGTGAGAGTTTGAAATAAAAGAATTTATTATTCCAAACAATTTATTTAATTACGTGAGAGTTCCCTCTTTATATAGAGCAGTAAAGAAAGAGGTATATACATTTGGAGATGTGAGACTAAATACAAGAAAAATGAAAATTATAATGGGCCCCTATGTGGACTTTTGATCTTGGGATTTAACAGTCTCTGATTGATCAAGCCAACAAGATCCATGGAACTTGGAAGTATAACTCTTATTGTCAATGAGCAAGCTAATTTTTGGTATAACTCATGGAATTTCTTTGGCCTTCTGTTCTGATTGGTCCCTCCTGACTTTATATCCAAAACCACTCTCAAATGGCTCGGGCTTATGATGAAAATGGAAATTTGCACTATGAATAATGAATGCTATGAAATTCCTTGCCCCATCTCTCTCTAATGGACTGTGATTCTTCACTCTTAAGACATGTATTGATATCCTCTCTGCTGGTACCTCTGAAGATTGAGCATGTGGATAGGGTCAAAAATGATTCCTCCTGAGCTCAGTTTTCCTAAACTAAAAAATTCTTATGAAAGGTCTCGAAGTCTTTCCACCTTGCGAGATCTGTTAGCATTGACCTTGTACCGTTGGAATTTATCCCGGTGGCCCCCATTATGTGGCCCATGTACGGTTGAGCTTTGTTGATGGTTGGCTTACAATACTAGTCCCACTTATTGAATCCTAGTTTACCTCTTTACTTTATAGGGCTTAGTGAGCCTCTCCACTCTAAAGGACAAGTTTTGAATTAGATCTTCCTGAGTTTCAATATGATATCAGAACAAGGTTCCATGGTGGAAGTGGGGAATAGAGTTGAAAATACTAAATCAAATCACTTTAGAGGGGAGTGAATAAAAGTTTTGAAGTTTTGGTTAGCAAATATTTTTTTCCTAATCGCGCCTTTTGGAAATCCTGAGCATTTTCAGGAAAATCAACACGAAATGATATCAGATCTAAAACGTGTTGAAACTTTTCCTGAAAATGTTCCACTTTGAAATACACCCAGTGCCTTTTAGAAGTGTACATGCATTTTCAGGAATCAACACGAAAGAGTTGATGAAATCTACTTTGGTGTTAAATCGTAAAAAATCACTTTAAAAGGCGCGAAAAAGAAAAAAAAAGGGATAACCAAAACTGAGTGCGGATAACACTCAATAAAGTATTAAAAATTCAGCCCAAACTTAATCAATACACGAGACAAAATCATAGATAATTGTTGGATAAGTAAATAAGTGGAGAATAGAAGTTATAAGCTATGATGTAGGCAATCGAGACGATACAAGAAATTTATAAAGGTCCCCTAAAAATGAACATTCTTCTCTTTTACAATTCAGGTAGGAGTCCACTAACGGGGTCTTTTGATAAAGAGACTTTTAGAACCAGTTGGAGCCTTTTGGTAAGGAGACTTTTAGAACTAGCCAGTGTCTTTTAATAACTCTTTGAACCAAACACTAAATCCTTGGAAGATGGATTTTCAGAACTCTTTTCCAATTGTTGTTGAAATAAACTGTAGGATTTTCTAAAATGAGAAATTATCTTCATTAAGTTCAAACTATTTTTGGAGTTTTGATTTGTGTTGATACTGTAACATTCCACTTGTAAATTGTTGGGTTTTATTATACGTCACAACACTTGTGCGCAGCGGAAATGGAACAAGAAAACCCAAAAGAAATTCGGATCTAGCGATGAACATTGATCAAGAAGTAAACTGCAATTAATAAAATTATACCTTTGAGGGATTGAATCAATACTCCACCAAGGTGCTCCGATGAAGTTTAACGAACGGCAACGGCTAGAGTTCCGAGCGTAGAATAGTGTCCACGCCTCTACGGATATCCACACGAGCACAGAGAACCCTAGACTCTTGTCACACAAGATCTAGGTTGGAAGTAGGTTTGCCCTCAACGTCTCCACGGACTACTAGATCCGTTAAAGGAGAGACGATAGTGACGAAGACGAAGCCCTTTGGAAACACTTTCCAGCGGATACTGAAGATCGGCGAACGGTCGGGGGCAGAAATCGGGATCGCAACCTAGGTGGAACTATTCCGTCGGGAAGAAGACCGCCGTTCTCTGTATCGCACGATTAGGTCAAAGGAAAACTGTTCTACATTCGGTTTACTGTACAAATTCTATTTATACAGACTACCAAAAACAGTTCTTACACCGCTGGTTCTCTACTTCGTTCTTAAACTCTTTGAACTTTTCAAAGGTTTCGGATTTGCACTTCATAAAATATACGTATCCGTATCTACTGAAATCATCAGTAAATGTAACAAAGGAGAAGTACCCACCTCTAGCCATAGAACTCATGGGTCCGCATACATCACTATGTACTATACCCAAGAGATCATTAGCCCTCTCATTGAAATCAGTGAAAGGGACTTTAGTCATCTTGCCTAACAATCAGGATTCACATTTCTCAAATGATTCATAATCAAATGAGTCCAGTAGTCCATCTTTATGGAGCTTGGATATGTTTTTCTCATTTATATGGCCCAAACGACTGTCAAAGGTACGTAGGGTTCGAGTCATTCGTTTTTAGTCTTTTAGTATTTTCTATATTATAGATCTGATGGTCTAAGTTCAAAACATATAGACCATTAAACATTTGGGCTATACCATAACAAACATCATTCTTAAATATAGAACACCAATTGTTCTTAATAATAAAAGAAATCCAATCATGTCCAAACATAAAATAGATATAATGTTTCTAGTTATAAAAGGAACATAATAACAATTATTTAGTTCTATTACAAGCCCATTGGACAAAGAAAGACGGTAAACTCCTACGGCGACAGCAGCAACTCTTGCTTCATTGTCAACACGTAGGTCCACCTCTCCTTTACTCAGCATTCTTCTCCTTCCCAGTTCCTGCACATTTATACAAATGTGAGAACCACATCCAGTATCTAATACCCAAGATGAAGCAGCAGAAAGGTTTATCTCTATAACATAGATACTTGAAGCGAAAGTCATACCTCCCTTCATTTTATGCAGACCCTCAATGTAAGAAGGACAATTCCTCCTCCAATGACCAGCCTTGCCATAATGGTGGAATTTTCTCTTCTTTCGATAAGCCTTTCTTCTTCAGTGCTGAAGACTTGGGCTCAAGAGATGACTTAGGTCCTATCTTCGTTTTCTTGAAACTCTTGTCTTTGCCCTTGCCTTTATGCATCATCAGTATGAGACAGCAGGCTTGACCTTCTTCATATTGATTTCGGCAGTTCTCAACATGCCTAGGAGCTCGGGCAGTGTCTTATCTATTTCATTCATATTATAATTCAAGATAAACTGCTCATAACTGTCCGACAACGATTGTAGGATCAAGTCTGTATCCAACTCTTGGCCCAGAGGAAAGCCTAGCCTCTCAAGGTTGTCTATATACCCAATCATCTTGAGTACGTAAGTCCCTACTAGGTCTCGAGATCCCATCTTACACTGAAACAATGCCTTGGTGATGTCAAACCTCTCTTGGCGAGCCTGCCCTTGAAACATTTTCTTGAGATGCTCGTCAATTTTTTTGCAACTCATGTTCTCATGTTGCTTCTGAAGCTCAGAGTTCATAGTTTCCAGCATGAGGCATTCGACATCCAAGGAGTCGTCTTGATACTTCTTATAAGCATCTTTATCAGATCGGGACACATTCCCGACTGGCTCATCAGGGGATTCCTCTTCCAAAACATTGAGCTTACGCTCTTGCCTGAGAACAATTCTCAAGTTTCTGTACTAGTCCAAATAGTTCGTCCCACTCAGTTTCTCCTTCTCAAGGATGGTTCTGAGGGACAGGGTGGAATGAGATTCACTTGTCATGGAAATTCTACAATGATTTATGCAAAGTAAATATCAGTACTACATTTAAAAGTACATTTTCATTTCAATTAGGACTTTAATCAAAATTATTCCCACTATTTTTATCAAACTGATAACCCTCGATATCAATTCGGAGAGTTTATGCGAGCTACTCTCTTAGTGTACAAGAACTATATTTCACTAACACTATGAGTCTGCTTTGTCTTTTCTCTCACAATGCAGTTATTTAGGTAGGCAACGTTTGCCGATTGCATCACTATGCAACTCTTATATGGTTGGTGAATAACTCCTTATTCGCATCCATCATATGGTGCATGTCAACCCGATGCCTCTGGGCACTCAAATTTTGAGGTCACCCAGTTTAGTATGACCCGATATCGACAGTGGGATATCACAATTATCCGCTTGCACCCTTATCAAGATAGATTAATGCACCTTGCTTTGACAATCTCACACTTCATCGATCGAGGCAGGAAGAGTGTCATCCATCGGAAGGCATCTGAATACTTAATATTACATAAGGGATTTTAGATACTTGATTAACACTTAATCATGGTTAACAATTAACCAATGTGCACATCCTACAAAATAAAACTAACAGCAATCATAATCTAAATGCATCCCAGACGTGCACAATAAATTCATCAATATTTGATGAACTGGGCTAAATCTAAACATCTAGAACCCTTCTAAACCTTCAGATTTACATGCACTTGATATGAGCAACACCAGCTCCACTTACACAGTAGACAAACTCGTCTCTCTATGTGAGATTCAAAATCTAACACACACTTGGTTTCACAAACCAATAAGAGGGACGGTTATTGTTAAGGAGTAACAAAGATATCAACTAAGATATCATAGCGAAATCACATGCGTTCTTGGCGGGGTTTCAAGAATAGATTTGGGTATTTAGAACGTTTCTAAATTTCCAGATCTACACACAATAGATTTAGCAACTTCTGAAATAATGATTATCGCAGAAATCTCCCTCTGATACCACTGTTGGGTTTTGTTATACGTCACAACACTTGTACGCAGCGGAAATGGAATAAGAAAACCCAAAAGAAATTCAGATCTAGCGATGAACATTGATCAAGAAGTAAAATGCAATTAATAAAATTGTACCTTTGAGGAATTGAGTCAATACTCAACCAAAAGGTGCTCCGATGAAGTCCAACGAACGACAACAGCTAGAGTTCCGAGCGTAGAATAGTGTCCACGCCTTTACGGATATCTACACGAGCACGGAGAACCCTAGACTCTTGTCACACAAGATCTAGGTTGGAAGTAGGTTTGCCCTCAACGTCTCCACAGACTACTAGATCCGTTAAAGTAGAGGCGGCAGTGACGAAGACGAAGCCTTTGGAAACACTTTCCGGCGGCTACTGAAGATCGACGAACTGTCGGCAGAAATCGGGATCGCAACCTAGGCGGAACTGTTCCGTCAGGAAAAAGACCGTCGTTCTCTGTATCACACGATTAGGTCAAAGGAAAACTGTTCTACATTCGGTTTACTGTACAAATCCTATTTATACAGACTATCGAACCAGTCGATACCCGCAGACCACGCCGAACCGGACTTAAAGGAAATAAACCGGATGAAACAGAATTCGCCGAGTATTCACGTAGATAATCGACAAATCAACACTTGACTCGACGAATCGTCGAGTGAACTCGACGCTCTCAATGCCTATTTCGACAAGTCAACATTTGACTCGACGAAGGCGTCGAGTGGTCTCGACGTACTCAACGCCATCATTCGACGAATCAACATTTGACTCGATGAATCGTCGAGTGGTCTCGGCGCTCTCAATGCTAACTCGACGAATCAACACTTGACTCGACGAAAGCGCCGAGTGGTCTCGACGCACTCAACGCCTTGCTGAGTAGACTTGACACACTCAATGTCTGGCTTAGTCCAGTCCTTCACTCATCTCATATGAGTAAAACCAACACAATCCAATCTTCCAAATTCTCCAAACGCTCTTATGTGCGACCTCATATGGCCATATTGTGTTTGCAGTGAGGCTACATGTTTGATCACTTCCACATCACCATGGTAACACCAACATAAATGTCATATTATATGGGTCTGATCGGGTCCTCACAACATACAACCTTCACAAGTCAAACATTAGAAGATGGGTACCCAAAAATAAAACCTACGTCTCAAGATATAAGGCATCTAACGTAAGCATATAAGTTTACTACATAGTATGAGTGTCCACATCTAATTAAGAAAATCCAAGTTTTGGATTTATAGCCTTACTTCAATGAGTTCAATACAACATTGCATTTATGCAACAAACTTCTTCGGTACGCAGGCCAAAATCACATACTTGCAATAGCTGAACGTGGTAAGCATCATAATCTTTTCTTTTCTTTTTCAAACGGCTTTGGGCTTTGGCCCGTTAAGATCTATCACGAGCTACACTCCCTGCAACCAAATACATATGAGAGAAATTGAGGGTCAACTATGAGTTGACCAAAAACTACATAATGATCACTCCTCGACCATCCTAGTAGACTCTGGGGCGAGTGATCACACACCTGCAAGTACGTGACACGAGAAAGCATGGAATATGTATAACAAAGCAGAACATATAACAATTATGTTGCATATGCAAAGGCTCAGACATCAAACACTTAATGATGGGGGACCATCGGCCCGTAACAAGGCGGGGCCCACTTTCGTATATTCTCGCCGGAAGACTTGAGCGGAGGGACGATCCGATCCCGCGGATGCGTCCGGATGCGTGCCGCGAATCTTTTTGATATATAACTTTGTTATTTTTAATTTCATTTGCTTATGTTTGGCACGTGGACTCGTCGGCCAATCATAGCCATCGAATCCGGGTTGCCCTAATGTTAGAATATTATAAATAGGAGTGTTAGAGGCTTGGAGAGGCTCATTGCTGGTTTTGGAGAAGAGATTCCCGGACCTCCGCGATCACGCCACGGTGCCGACGCCGTGGAGCCCTAGGTGTTGACTCCTAGCGGTGGAACTTCATCCCCAAGGTACTACCCATCCATAACCTTCTTTTTCCCCCTCCGAAACCCTCATCCGCAACCCCTATAGCCCCCAAATCCCAACCCTACTGCTCTCCAGAAACCAAGAAATTACTGGTCACACGCACTGTTAACCCGCCGGAACTGTTCATGTGCACTGTTCATCCGCTGGTACTGTTCATCCACACTGTTCACCCGCCGTTACTGTTCACCCGCCCCCTCACTTCTTCTCCCCTTCGTGGATCCACTTCCAACCGCTCTGAAAACCCTAGATCTACTTTGATCTAGCGCTACCCTTCACCGATCTACCCTCCACTTACATATTTCCCCTCCGTAACCCGGACCCGTCATAATATTACCGGATCTACCCGTTTCCAACCCTCCGCACCCATCTTCCACCGTGGACAACCACCGTTTCGATTCACCAACCCGGATCTATTCCCGAAACCGCCGGATCTCTCCCGCCTCGGACATCCCTTATGTTTGTGAGTTGTTTGTTGTATGGATTTCTAGTTCTCAGTTTTTGAATATTGTTTGAGATATTTTGTGCTTGCGTAAAATATTTGTTGTGGAATTTTGCCCGTGAAAATATTGATTGCAGGAAGGAGCTATTCGCAGCGCGCTTAATTTGGCCCTCCGCTTGGAGGAAAGCCTTACTTAATTGCCTTAAAAGAATTGTTGTTGTCTAATTTAATTATGCATGGTTGTGAATCATCATTTGGAGTAATTGCCTAACGGGTTTTTGTGCATCTCATCATAGCATTCACGTTTCCACTCACTCGAGTCGTCCTAGGTTGCATAATACATAGCCTACCCTACATCACTTTCTAGGTTGAACAAATAAATGTAAGCTTAGTGATGTGCATTATACATGATGGTTGAGTTCACATGAAAGCTCAGCACAACTCATACCACATTATCGTATGTTTCTGTTAGATCAAAGTGGTATCACGATCTAGAACAATAGTTGCATTACATTAAAACGAAAATAAATATACAATCAGGAGGGACTCCTGCCAAGCATCCGGAGGCTGGGTCCTTTTAAACACTCTACTCTTCAAGAGAGTCAATACTCAAGACTCCAAAAGATGCCCCTCTAAGCAAACTACCACTCTTATATATATGCGAGTGGGAAAATACAAAGTATGATAATGCCCATGAGGCTACATAGACTCATAATAGTGTGTGGCGACCACGTCGTGTCAACATGCCCCGCCTGAAAAACAACCTTGTTCTCAAGGTTGAGGACCAAAGGGGTCGTCAGAAAGCGTCAGCGGGTCTAATTCCCAGGAGTCTGGATTCCTTCAGAAAACACACAGATTTCTGAAGGATCAGACGTGGGTGGGCGAGTAGGGTTGATCGCAGCGAAAACAGAGGTCCTTGCAATGGAGCTTGGCTTACTGTTGTTTAGACAGATGATGAGGTCATCAAGGAGGTGTCAAAAAGGAGGTCGAAGGCCGCCGAGGAGAAAAGGAAAGAAGAGGACAAACTGGTGGGCTGTTAGAGAAGATGTGCAGTGAGCAGGGGAGAAGATCTGGGAGCGCCATTTGGTGTCAATGTTGGGAGCGAGCAGAAAATGACATCGATGTTGCTCGGAAATCGGAGTAGGGGTTGTGGAAGTAGAACTAACAATTTGTGCTTCATGCGCAAAAGCAGCTGGATAGATCGTTATATTGATGATGGAAGACGGAGCAGCGTACAATACGTGGTGTGACTTGCATCAATCAGCTGTGGAGACGGTTGCAGGGAAGATTAGACCTCAAAACTAAACACAAATTGTTAGGGTAGGTCGGACCAGTTGATATGTTCTGTTATCGTCGACAAAAAGTAAGTAGATTAATATGAAAGAAAATACAATATCCCAAGACAAGCTCGAGATAATCTCTTGAGGGCAAGATCCTTCCGGGAGCATTTTCTTCATAGAGAAGATAAAGCTTAATGTTCTAAGATAACCTAAAAGACTCATTACCACTATCTTATATAAACTGGAGTGACATACACATATTTACGGAAATGCCTTAAGACTACATAGGTAGATAAGAGGGCATGTGGCTATCCTATGAAGTCATATTCATATCATATATAGGTTTTGGCTGATGGTAAATTATAGTTTTAGGAAAGTCTTGTGTTACCGAAAGATTACTTTCTCACATAATATCATCTCAGACCTTCATTTATAATTCACATGGATTGTTTCTCTACTATATATAAAAGGATTCCCTATTGATTCAAATATTGTTTTTCTGCTCAAAAAAATTGAGAACCATGCAACTTCTACACACAATAGCTTGTTGGCACTGACCTTTCTTTTTGTGTTCTAAGAATAAGGCAGACAGCATTTATTGTTCGTAAAATGAAATCAAGCCCCAACTTCATTCTGCTACTTACTTTTTTCATATCCAGATGTCATATGTAGAGTTTCCCTTAACCACATCCATATGATGTGCATATACATGCCCAACCATTTTGAACTTGCATTCTATGAAGATATTTCTGATATTTGACTTTCATTTTCAGTTGCATGTCATAACTGCTGCAAGTAACAGTGTTGTACATACAGTTATTCTCTAATATTCTACAAAATTATTCATTTATACCTGTTTGGTCTCCAAATTGAAAATGAAGTCTAAGCTAACGATATTTTGTAGTATAAGATTGATAAAAAATTGTTTTTACTTTATAACGAAAGTCTGCATACATATGGTATATTACTCATCTTTCTCTGAATCTAAAGTTTGTGTTATTTCTCTCAACTTGGCGTTAATTACTTATTCTTACTGAATTTTCTTTAGGGACTGATTGCAGAGATCTCCAGGCTTGATAAACAAAAAGATGAGCTTGAAGCTGAATTAAAGAAGGTATTTTTTTCTATGATTCCAACGGATGATTACAATGGATGGAGGATTTAGAACAACAATGAGGTTTGTGTATTTATGTTACAATGACGGAAGAGGGTGAGGGAGAAGGAGACGAGGACACGACACATATCTCGACGTTGGGTCCAAGGTGATGTGGAGATGGATCTCAGCACGATGAAGGGCTTTTTCCAGTAGTGTGCGCGGGCATATCCCACCCGTCAACTTTATATTTTATTATCGTACGTGTATTTCGGGTTGTCGGTTATTTATTGTTTGCCCTTGCATGTTCGGAACTAGGCACTATATAAGCATATGCGTGTATCTCATTTGGATTATCTTGAAGTAAGATCACTTTTGGAGGAGCCGTAAGGGCTGAATTCTTCTCTCTTCTTCTTCTTCCTTCTTTTCCTGTCCCTCTCCTCTTCTTCAACTCTATCACCTAACATTTGATCTGACCTGCCATCTTTCGGTCGCTGTTTCCGCCGCCCGAAACGATCTAGCAACAACACCCTCGTTTCTGATCCCATCCACAATACCCTCTCTTACGATCCCGTCCTCAACACCGCTTCCGCACTCGATTCGAAAACGATCTGGACACAATCTATCTACAACGCTCTTGCGTCTGATCCCGTCAACAACACCTGATCCCACATTGATCCCAAACTGATCCAACACTCGATCCCGTCAGCAACACCCTCGCCTCTGTCACGCCGACCTCTCCTCTACATCCTACATCGTGGTTCGCGTGGTCCGCTCCGCCTCTCCATGCCAACACCGATTTTGCTGTGAATCCATCGCTTCCGTCGCGCCGTCCCCTTCACCTCCCAACCTCGCCACTCTTGCACCCAACGCCTATTTTACCAATTCCTACAATGCTGCTCACGATTCCAACACTACTCTGGATCTTTTTTTGCATGCATGCCCCCACGACTTCATTCCATAGCGCCCTCTGACACTCCAGCGCCTCCGCCTCCTGCAGATCTGTCCATTTCCATCCTTCTTGATGCTCATGAGGTGTCCATCGCCTCGCTCCAATCCCTCGTGATGTGGATGGAAGCTAAGTTTTACGCCCTCCTCGCCGGTCGTGCGAGCTCCTCCACTTCATTTGTGCTCAATCCCCATAGTGACAAACTGTAGCAAATGGTGTGCTTCATTTGTGCTATTTATGAACTATAGGGCATGGTACATATGATGTGCCCGTTTGTTTTCTTTGATTTTTGGTAACTTCAAAATTGGATGATAAGATTACTGAGGATGGTAGGTTGGTGTTTGGTGAAAAAGATTTAAACTGAGGTATGGTGCTATGGCTAGGAACTATTGTAGAGGGAGTTCTCGAAATTCTTAAGGGAAAAGAAAATGAATGTGCTCTTACTTTGCCTTGTCCTAAGACAATAGTTGATGAAGTGGGTTATCACATGTGGGATTAAGATGATTTTGTTTTTGAAGATGGTGATGACGATTGAGGATTAGATGTCTATTTCATCGTATGTCTTTATGAATTTGAAACACTGCATTTCTTGATTTTGAATTATTAGTATATTCTTTGTTTTTATGTTCCTCTTTTTCCTAAAGAGGCACTCCTGATTTTGAATTATTAGTATATTCTTCATTTTTATGTTCCTCTTTTTCTTAAAGAGGCACTCTGTGTCATTCACGACAGTGATAGATCCAATCATGAACTTAGAAAAGAAGGTTGTGGTTATTTTTATTTTTATTTGCCTCAGGTACTCCACGAGCTATATTGCTCAAAACGGTGATGGTTTAATCATATTATGTTTTTATATGCATGCCATTTTTAGGCCATTTTGAGTAATGAGTAGGCTTATTGTAATGTCAAAATTCAACTCAAAAAGTGAAAAGAAGTCTGGAATATCTGATTTTCTTTTTGTTATTTTTCTTCTACATATGCTCAAAAGTATGATTGTATTTGTTACGTGTCTGGATGGTGGTTCGTCGGATGGCAGTCGGAGGTGCAGAGGAGGCGAGGAATACGAGGGTTGTGTTACGTGCCTGGATGATGGTTCGTCGGATGACAGCCGAAGGTGCAGAGGAGGTGGGGGATACATGAGTTGTTAGTCCTAGAAATGATGGAGGAGGTGAGAGAGAGGTTGAAACCCTAGAAGGGTGGGGTGAGAAGAGAAGAGCTTGAGGGAGAGAAGAGAAAACTTGTTATAATTTTTTGCATAATCCTTACATGACCCCAAGGGCCCTATATATATAGGCGTCGATGACATAACTGTAAATAACACAAACACACAACAAATATTGAAGACACTTAAATGTTATGACGACTATGACTCAATACAACACAACTTGATACAGTGACTCGACTCAATATATAAATAATAATAATACAAGATAACTGACGGATTATTCGTAACACTCCAACCGTCCTTGACATCGAGCTTGTCCGCAAACTCGAACTCCACATGGATGGTTGGATCATCTGGCATCTTAATCTCCCTCCAGAATAATGCCTGAGATCGCGTAGTGATGGCAGGGGCGTCGATGAGTAGCGGCGTCTCCGTCGGATGGACACGCGACTGCGCAAAAAGAGAATCTCATCAGCTGGTATTGGACTCTAGCGCCTTGGGTTCGTTCCTTGGCAATGGTAAGGACTTGACCCTCCTTCACCAATCACGTTCATCTTCCATAGCTCTTCGCTAAGCGACATAAACCTTTGAAGGTCCATAAAGAACCGCGCACTTGCATCACCACATGAGCTTCGCTACCGCTTCGCCCAGCTCCTAAGCACGAACCCATCACGTGGCTGCTAAAGCAAGCTAAGACACGGCCCTGAGGAAGCAGGGCTGCGGCTCTCGCTTGCAAGTCTACGAGAGAACGAACCACTCTCTTAGTCCAGCTGTCTCATATCTGTCTCGCTTAAGCTCTTGTACATCTAGCGCTTGACAGCGCAAGGGTACTGCTCCCCCGTAGCTACATCTCCTTTCCTTTCTTGATATATCTATTAGTAGTAGATCTATTTCGGTGGAGCGTTGGTGAGCAGCAAAAACAAGAAGGTCGGTGGAGCAACGACCGACAGAAGGGACGGCTATGAAGGTGGTGAGGTGGCCAGAGGGATCGATAAGGCAGTTGTCGGTGGAGCAAGAGTCGGCAGAATGGGCGACGTTGTGGCCGGAGGAAGTGACAAGGCATGTGTCGGTGGAGCAAGAGACCGGAAAGGAGCCGGTGAGATGGCCGCAGGAGGCGGCAAGGTAGGAGATGGCGGAGTAAGAGCTTGTAGAGAAGGCGGTGAGATGACCGGAGGCAGCGGAGTAAGAGCTGGTAGAGAAGGCGGTGAGATGATCGGAGGAGGCGGAGCGGGTGACCGGAGAGGCAACGGAGGCGGTGGAAAGACGACCACCGTGGAGAGAGGCGGGGAATCAACGTCAGGTGGTGGCGTTGACTGCACGAGGTGAGTCGGAGGTGGGGCAGACGAGGCGGAGGGGTGATGGAATAGCCTCCCGCAGGACATGGCGAGCCTCGGCGCTCAGCAAGTGGAGTTTGGAGCACTCGGTCAACTAGCGCTTCGAAACTGTCAAGTCGAGCGAGTATTTGTGCGATGAGGTCTTTATCGGCGGCGGCGAATGGAGCGGACATCTTAACTAATTAATCACCTAATTAATTCTAGGTAAGAATTAATTAAAATAATTAATATATTAAGAATTCTTAAAAAAAGAAATGGTAGTGACTGAAGAGTTGGAATGATAAGTAAAAGAAAATAGGAAAGGAGGAGAAAAGGTGGGATTTCTTCCAATGGGATGGGGGACAGGACAGTAGGATGCTGGACTGGCTTATAGGATGCAGAACTGTGGGGTAATCTGACGCAGAGAGGACGTGTGCGGCAGTCGCGTGGGAAGAGCGAATGACAGCTTGGAAGAGGGCTTGTTGTCGATGAAAAAGGGGACGACTTCGACGATGATAGATATGGGGTCTTCGGCGCAAGGAGAGCAGCAGTGGTTGACGGGAGTGATCGTCAGGAGAGATTCTTGTGTGTTGTCTTTGAATCAAAGCAAGGCAGATGATCCCGCAGGGGGAAAGGAGTGGTTCGACGAAGATGCACGTGAAGTGCGCCTGCTGGCTGTCGAGGGATTGCGGCGTCAAGCAGCAGCGGCTGGAGGTCTATGAAGAAGAAACAGATGGAGGTCTATGGAGTCGATGATGGACAGTGCATCTGGTGAGGAAGCTTCCCTCGATGTCGATGAAGAAGAAAACAGTTGCTTCTGTCGTCGTTCCCAGAGCTGGACTCCAACTTCTGTCGATGTTAGAGGAAGCAGCTTGCTTGCTGAAACAACGAAAGAAACGATCGTTGAGGGAGGGATACGATTTTGTTGGTGGCTCTGAATCGTTGCCGGCTTGCATAAACAATGAACATCTACGACAGATTGACTTGAGGAAACAACAGAGGCGGCGGGTGTGGAGCAGCGGAAGAGTCGAGCCGAGGTAGGATGGCTCTGATACCAAGTTGTTACGTGCCTAGATGGTGGTTCGTCGGATGGCAGCCAGAGGTGCAGAGGAGGTGGGGGATACATGGGTTGTATTACGTGCCTGGATGGTGGTTTGTCGGATGGCAGCCAGAGGTGCAGAGGAAGTGGGGGTTACAAGGGTTGTTAGCCCTAGAAATGGTGGAGGAGGTGAGAAAGAGGTTGAAACTCTAGAAGGGAGGGGTGAGAAGAGAAGAGCTTGTGGGAGAGAAGAGAAAACTTGTTATAATTTCTTGCATAATCCTTACATGACCCCAAGGGCCCTATATATATAGATATTGATGGCATAACCGTAAATAACACAAACATACAAGAAATATTGAAAACACTTTAACGCTACGACGACTATGACTCAATACAACACGACTCGATACAATGACTCGACTCAACATATAAATAACAATGATAATAATACAAGATAACTGATGGAGGATCCATAACAGTATCATTTCAGATGTATGAAGGAATCTAAAATGTTAATTATACCACTTGTTAAATGGCAAACATTTTAGCCATTCTAGTTAATCAGCATTCCTATGTCCAAATTCAACTCAAAAAGTAGAACTAAGTCGTGAATAAGTTTTTTTAACTTATCTTTTATGTGCTAAAAAGTATGATTGTATCATTTGAGATGTATGAATGAATATAAAATGTTAGTTTACCGCTTGTTAATAGCAAATTTAGGCCTGCTTGGGAGAGCGGTTCTAGTGTGGTGGCAGTTATGAATGTAGTGATGAGAAAAATGTTTGGGTAGGTGTGTTCACAAACACCATTTTTCAAAAAAAAACTATATTTTAGACCAAAACGTCACCACAGTCTTGCATGTATGTCTATAATTCACTTGACAAGGTGGTTATAAATCCCCAAAACCCTGAAAGTGTAATTTGGTTAAAAAAACTTGTCACGAAAGTTCCAAACATAGGTAAATCAACACCGCTGCATTTACTACCACTATTTCACATTGCCACCGCTCAAACGTCATAGCTGTCTCAAACATGGTCATGTCTATAGTTCACTTGACAAGGTGGATGTGATTCTTTATGCAGCTCAGCTTCTAAATGCTAAGTATATTTATCATATTCAGAATGAAGTAAAGTGAGTATGTCTACAGGTAAATTTCTCCTTAAAGAATGCTCTTGTGCACCTTCAAAAGCACAGGGAGGAGAGAAACCATTTTGATGAAGCAAGCGATCAGATTATTATGCACTTTAAATCAAAGGTTTGACAATTTATCTTGTGCTGCTTCTCATTGAATAAAGAGTAGTGACGCTTCAATAAGTGAAATATGAACCCTGTTCAAATGGTAAAACATGTAGGAAGATGAACTTTCAAGATCTGCCGCTTCATGTAAAATAGAAGCGCATATTGTTCGAGTATGGATTAGTTTCTTGGAAGATACTTGGCGTTTTCAGACATCTTATTCTGATCAAAAAGAAAAACAGACAAAGTATGTGTTTTTAACATGCAAGGCTCGTAGTCATTTATATCCCTTTAAATCTATACCAGAAAGCAGACAATGTGTTTTTGACATGCATGTCTCATAGTCATTCATATCCTTTTAAATCTATACCAGACGAGATTTTATCTTGTCCAGTTTTAGACTTTTTGATGCAAACAGACACATGCAACACCAAAAATTACTTTATGCATTTTATTTTATTTATTTCAGACATTGTTTTTTTATTTGCTCCCTTTTTCTCGCATTTTTTGCATTTTTTTTAATTGTTGAAAAATATTAATGTTGTATTCCCTATGAGTGATTATTTAGGTTGTATGATTTGTACTCTAGGTTGGGCAGAGGCGTAATTCTTTGATCTGATCAGGTCAAACATTATTTCCTCTCTTTTTCCGATATTGAACCTTAATAATCCTAATTTTAAGCCTACATCTATTTTATTCTCATTAGAAGTCTTGTTTTGATAAAAAAGTTCAAAATACTGAAAAGAAGGAAATTCTGTTAAAACATACAACAACACTCAAGTCTTTATCCCACTATAGTGGGGTCGGCTATATGGATCCTTTGTTGTGATTGTGCCCTATCTTTTGTCATAATCTCACTAATGCCTAAGTACACCATGTCTTTCCTTATAGTTTCATTCCAAGTCTTTATTGGTCTACCCCTCCTTCGTTTAACATGCCTAGTGATTAGACTCTCATAACACCTAACAGGTGCCTTCAATGGTCTCCTTTGTTCGTGTCCAAACCATCTTAGTTGAGCTTCTCACATCTTCTCTGTAATTGGTGCTACTCCTATCTCATCCCTGATACATTCATTCCTAATTTTATCCAGTCTCGTGTGTCCACACATCCACCTAAGCATTCTCATCTCCGCAACTCCCATTTTTACTCATGTACACAATTCACTGTCCAACACTCATAACCATAGAGCACCGCAAGTCTAATTGCAGTACGGTAAAACTTGCCCTTAAGTTTTAGTGGTACTTTACGATTACATAAGATCTCTGACACGCCTCTCCACTTCAACCAACCCGCTTGGATTCTATGTGTCACATCTTTATCAATACCTCTGTCTTGTTGAACTATCGATCCAAGATATTTAAAACACTCACTAAGGGAAATATTTTGATCACCCAACTTAATAACGAAGTCATCCGTCCTTCTTGTACTGCTAAATTTAAGCTCCATGTACTATGTCTTTGCCCTGCTCAACCTAAAACCCTTCTTTTCTAAAGTATCTCGCCAAGATTCAAATTTTGTGTTTACACCCTCGCACGTCTCATCAACCAAAACGATATCATACGCAAATAATAAACACTAAGGTATTGCTTGTTGGATATGTCTGGTGAGCTCATCTAAGATAAGGGTAAAAAGATAAGGGCTTAAAGCTGAACCTTGATGCAAGCCAACAATGTTAGGGAATTCCTGTGTTAATCATCCAAATGTCCTCACCCTTGTCGCTGAATTTGTATATATATATATCTTTGATTATGTCAATATATGATACATTTACACATTTCTTCTCTAAGACTCCATAAGACTCTCTTGGAACTCTATCATAAGCCTTCTTAAGTTCAATAAACAGCATATGCAAATCTTGTTTTCTTTCTCGATAGTTGTCAATGAGTCTCTTCAAGAGATGTATAGCTTTCATGGTCGACCTCCCTGGCATGAATCCAAATTGATTCTCTGAGATATTAGTCTCCCGTCTTACTCTTCTTTCTATTACTCGTTCTCATAGTTTCATGGTATGACTCATCAATTTAATTCCTCTGTAATTAACACAATTTTGTATATCTCCTTTATTCTTATACAAAGGTACCAAGATACTGTCCCTTTATTGGTCTGACATTCTTTTTGACTTTAGTATCTTATTGAAAAAACATGCAAGCATAAAATTCTTTTATTTCCTAGACATTTTCACACTTCAATGAGTATATCGTCTAGCTCAATCGTTTTTCCATTTTACATCTTATTTAGAGCATCATTTACGTCTTATACTTAAATTTTATGATAAAATATTATGTTCTTATACTTCTCTGATTTACTTAACTTTCCAAGTTCAATTCATTGTCCTTTATTTCATTATAGAGTTGATAAGAGTATCGTTTTCATCGTTCTTTAATATTCACATCATCAGTCAAAACTGTATTTGTCTCATCCTTTATGCATTTTACTTGACTTAAATTTCTTGTGTTTCTTTATCTAGCTCGTGCAATTTTATATATGTCACGTTCTCCATCTTTGATCTAGTCGCTTATAAAATTCTTCATAAGTTTGACTTTTTGCTTTACATACTGTCTGCTTAGTTTCTTTTTTGGCGACTTTATACTTGGCTAAGTTTTCATCATTCCTACAAGCGTAGAGTTATTTATAGCTGGATTTGCCCTCACTTTGTCTTGCACTTCCTCTTTCCACCACTAAGATTATTTATTTGGGGGCGCACGACCTTTGATACATAAATTAGAAAAAAAATGTTACAAAAAAGATCTGTATAAAAGGAAAAGAAATAGTTATTCTTTTTTTCTATCACACGGTCATATAGTCAATTCCATGTTTGAATTGAATTGTTCCCACAATTATGGCTAATTAAATTTCATTCCTTATTATTATTTCGTTCATGGATTTATGCATGACAATTGCACCAACTGTGTGCATATCCCGTGATCCTTTAAATTGATGTAGGATGGGTGTGCAAAGGATTAAGCAGCATTCAGAAAAGGGAGATTTTTTGGGAGGAAACTCATTATGATTCAGCCGCCTCTACGAGGAGTCAAGGACGCAGTTCCTTCCCCTCCCATCCCCCCTACTTTCTTCTTGAACTCCTTCCTCCTTTGTCTCTTCATGGATTTCTACGTCGTCCTACCTTCTCTACCCGTCACTGCACCGCCCTCCTTACAAGCCGCCACTGCCACCTTTACACCATTTGTGTAAAGAGTCTCATCTTCCACCGACCTTCCTAACTTAATTTTTCATGCCTGGTGAGATCTTTCCGAATCTTTTGGTTTGCCTCTGTTTAGTTTAGAGTAATTAACTTGGTTTTTTTAGGGAAGTTTATTTTATTTTTTGCTTTTCGTTTTTTTCCTCCAAGTTGGTTTTATCTTAACAAATATTTTGTTATTTTAGGTTATATTGATTGTTGCAGGGTGTTACGTGCCTCTTTCGGTGGTTGCCGGAGGGGCAGCGGGTGAAGGATACAAAGGGGGTTAACCCTTAGAAGTGGTGGAGGGGATGAGAGAGTGGGCCGAAACCCTAGAAGGGAGATGAGGAAGGAGAAGAGCTTGGGATGAGAAAGCAACTTAATATTTCTTCTTTGCATAATTCATACATGACCCCAAGGGCCCTATAAATATAGGAGCCGATGGCATAACTGTAAATAACATGAACTTTAACAAATATTAAAATACTTAGATGCTACGACTAATATGACTCAAGCCAACACAACTTGATACAACATGACTCGACTCAACATAATAATAATAATAATAATAATAATAATACAAGATACGTGGATGGAGGATCCGTAACACCCCATCCGTCCTTGACATCGAGCTTGTCCCCAAGCTCGAACTCCAGCTGGATGGCGGATCATCTGGCAGCTTGATCTCGCGCCAGAAAAGCGCCTGCTGGGCTCTAGCGGTAGCGGCGGTGTAGGGGAGTAGCGGCGACGCCGTCGGAAAGACGTGCGGCAGAGGTAATGGCTTTCGCACTGTCGGTGGAGCAGTGGTGAGCAGCAGCAGTACGGCGGATGGCGGAGCGGCGACCGTCAGCAGAAACGGATCCGTCGGGGCCAACGGAGCATAGGTCTGCAGGAGAGGCGGTGGAGTGGCCGGTGGGAGTGGCAAGGCGGTGGCCGGCGGTAGAGTGGCCGGAGGTAGTGGCTTGGCGGGGGCCGGCGGTGTAGGGGCCGGAAGAGGAGGCAGTGAGATGGCCGGAGAAGACGACAATGTCGGGGCCGGCGGAGGAAGAGCCGGTATAGGAGGCAGCTGTAGGACCGGCAGCGGCGGGACGGGTGGCAGGAGAGGAGGCGACAACGGAGGATGGACGACCACCGTGGAGAGAGGTGGTACAACGGCAGCGGGTGGTGGCGGCGAAGGCGGCGATGGCGACGACGGAGACGGTGGCAGCGGCGGCGGGGCGCCAAGAACGACGAAGGACGGTGGTGGCACTAGCAATGGAGGAGGCAACGAGTCCAGCTCCGGTGGTTGTGGTGACAGAAAAACCACCAACGAATCGCGAGACATGCAGAGGGCGTCAAGCCTGAGGTCGAGCCGAGCATCGGCGTGGCCGAGTCGAGCCTCCCGAGAAGCAATACGGCGGTTGATCTTGGCGAGGGCGGCGAGAAGCTCAATGCGGTCGGCATCGGTAAGTAACATGATGAAATTGTTGTAATAAGTACTTAGCAGGAAGGAAGTAAGGAATTAGAGGAAATGAAAGGAGTGAGGGGGGGAGAGGTAGTTGTCATGATTATGAAATATAGTTTGAAAAACAAAGAAAAGAAATGATAGCTGATGTGATGCGGGCGGTCAGGAAAAAAGTAAAGAGAAGATGGGGAGAGGATTAGACAATAAATGAAGGAATAAAATAAAAAATGAGCGGTAGGTGGGTTTTGAATTAAATAAAAACAGAAGGTTTGGAGGAAGGGAAATAAAGAGTGAAAGACAGGTGGGGTCCACGGAAAGTACGTAAAAAAAATTGAAAAGAAGGTGCGGTAGAGGTTACGTGCTGGGGAAGACGGAAGGTGGGTGGCTCGAGGTGGGATTTTGCGGAGAAAAAAATAAGATAAAAGAAAGAAGCAGGAAATGATGGGGTGAGGTGATTGGATGGGATGAGCGGGCAGTGCGGAAAGGGGGATGGGGAAAGACAGGAGGCGAGCAGAAGGGCGCAGGAGCCGCAGCGGCTTGAGGCAGACGGAACAGAGCAGGAGCCGGGCGCAGGAGCCGGGGCGGGTTGAGGCGGACGGAGCAGCGCAGCGGCAGGGTTGGTCGACGATTCGAGCGGGGAAACTGTCGAGGATGACCGGGCCGATGCGCGACGATGAAGAGGCGCAGCCTGACGATGCAGGAGCACAGTGCGACGATGCCCGATGATGCGGGAGACGATGGCGTCCGGGGTGCTTGTTGGTGTTGCGGCTTCGAAGGCTAGGTCGGAAGGAGATGTTGTTGCTGGATGCGCGCCAGGAGGCAGGCGATGACGACGGCTTAACGCCAACAGCGCGCGGCTAGGGCGAGCGAGAATGATGCGGTTGCTGGCGTCGACGGAAGAGGGCGGGTGGTAGAGTAGCGGCAGGCCGCGGGGAACAGCGGAAACGGCTACTGGAGGGGAGGAAAGTCCCTCTGATACCAAGTTTGTTACGTGCCTCTTTCGGTGGTTGCCGGAGGGGCAGCGGGTGAAGGATACAAAGGGGGTTAACCCTTAGAAGTGGTGGAGGGGATGAGAGAGTGGGCCGAAACCCTAGAAGGGAGATGAGGAAGGAGAAGAGCTTGGGATGAGAAAGCAACTTAATATTTCTTCTTTGCATAATTCATACATGACCCCAAGGGCCCTATAAATATAGGAGCCGATGGCATAACTGTAAATAACATGAACTTTAACAAATATTAAAATACTTAGATGCTACGACTAATATGACTCAAGCCAACACAACTTGATACAACATGACTCGACTCAACATAATAATAATAATAATAATAATAATAATAATAATACAAGATACGTGGATGGAGGATCCGTAACACAGGGTTGCCATTCATTAGGTGATTTGGGCCGCTAATTGAAATTAAATTGATAATCTTATGCATATTGTGCTCCAAATTTGCTTGTTAAACCTATTGTCCCTTTCTTTAATTTAAAATGCATCTAAAATTATATTTGTATTGCATTCATCTCATCGGGTGCGACCACGGGTGCATCAGTCTTAGATATCATCATTGTTATTGAGGCTTCTTCTTTTTTTACTAATAAGTTCTTATGAATGTATTTTTTTTTATTTTGAAGCAATGAGTTGGAGAAATATGGAATTTTATTTGTGAAGCTAATTAGGCATCATCTCTTGGCATGCAAGGTATTGTTTCTACCAGTTTTTGTAATATACCCCAAATTCTAAAAGTAAATGTTTATTTTGGTAACTTTCTTTATTTCTTCCATCCTGTCATAGTTTTTGTCAACTCTCATCCTTATTATCAATATAATCTCAATCAGTATCATTAGTGAGGTGTATATTTAGTTTTCATTTTCAAATGAATATTCTTAGGATAAAGTTTGTGTGTGCATGCATGTTAATTGGAATACATATTGATGTGCATTAGAAACCTTTTGTAACGGTAGCTGAAGCCTATGTAAATAATATATATAAGTTTATTTTTTTCATATCCTACAGAATGAGTTGGGGGTCTCTGTGAATCTTATCAAGGCACTTGTTGATAACTTGAAAAATTGCAATAGAAGGTACTTTAATTAGTTTTCTTAAAATATTCATTGAATCTAAACTTTGAAGACTGAACTCTCAATATGTTTCTCTTGTAGGGAAGATGAATCTGCAACTGTTTTCAGTAAGGTTTTACTTGAATCAAATCCTCAGGAATTTCTTATGGAAGAATATTTTCAAGTTGAAATAAAGGTGCTCAGTTGCACACACACACACATTATATATATATAGATATATATAGATATAGATATATATATAGATATATAGATATATATATTATGATCATCTAAAACCATATCCTAGTTATTTGGGATGGCTTTATGGTTATTTGTTTTTACCAAGTATTGTTTAAGGTATTAAACCTAGATTACACAAATTATCTTTAACAATCTTCATCCATACTACTTTGCTTCTATCCCCTAACAGAGCTTTAATGGACGGATGCAAGTGTAATGATGTAGGAAAACATAAAATGATGTGATGCACATGTGTTAATTCAATATTGAAATGCAATAAATCCTGGAATTAATGGAAGCAAACATGAACGATAGAGATTAGACCTTAGAAGCACAAGCACGATCCAATTATAATTAAAGTAAGAGTGCTTCAATTAAATGTTAAACGAATATATCCTGTAAATAGAATTATTCACCAAATATCCAATAATAAGTGATAAATGTTGAACCCGAAAACCACGGTTCAGCAGGAGTTCGGACCAATAGGGTAGCTTGCACTTACTTCTTCTGAGTTAGAACACTACGTCAGACTCTTAGAGCAAATAATCTCACTCATTAGAGGTGGATGACTACAAACAAACCCCTCAAGCTACAGCGAGGAGGTCCCACCACACACCCGAAAGATTAAAGAGAGCTTCCCCTCCCAAGCCAATACTAGATCGGGGACCTTGGAGGGCACTTGAATGCACCAGACTGTAAACCCGGAAACCATGGTTAACAGTGAGCTGGATCTCTCGCTAACCAGAACCAACCAAAGGAGAGAGAAGCCAAAAGGGGGTCCCCTCCAAAGGTGCCTTTGGTGGTCTATTTATAGTTTTCTGAAAATAGTCCGTGGATAGCAAAATTCCGTCTTTTTGTTCTACTAATGGCAGCCCAAATTGGTCTGGCAGCAGCGCAATCCTGCTGTTTGGATTGGCTGATGGCAGGCCAAAATGAGATTTCTTGGAGAAACTGGTCACAACATCCATTGGCGAGTCTAGGACGTTCTATGCCGACTCGACTGGGGGTGGTGAGTGCCCGGTGAAGCTGGGACTCGCCACTCACCCTCAACCAGGGGCGGGTGCGCTCTCGTTAACCCTACTCGCCCCTCTGGCTCGCCTGGGCCTAGCCTCCCCGACCGCTTGATGGCTTGATGAATCCACTCGTCAAATACGGAATTGAACACAATCTCCGCTCTTTGCGAGTTTATTTCAAGCTTGGACAGACAGTTCAACCCTAAGCATTTGATGAGTGTCTTAATTTAGAGGGAATATTTTAGTGGGACCCACCGAAGGCTATATATATCAAGTGGGGAGGAGGAGGCTACTTCAAGGACGCTCCCTTGCTCCCTTACTTGCTCTCCCCTGGCCTCTCGCTATCTTGCTAGCATGGCGCCGTCCAAATACGTTCTCGCTCGCCTCGTCGCTCTTAAAGAGAAGAATAAGGCGGCTGCATCCGACCTTATGGACATTGCTGCCGAGCATCGCGCGCGCACCCCTCAAGGCGAGTGGAAAGCAGGACCTCCAAAAAGGTCAGGCTCGGGTCCACTGGAGAGATGACGACCCCGCTTGGGCCACAACAACACGGGTTCAGCCTGGGTCTCGATTTGTCTGACCAGGTGCGAGTTCCTCTCCGTCCTTCATCGCTTTTCGTTTTTCTTTATTGAATCCCGCCAATTCACAACAAGAGGTCTCGCAGCCCGTCCTCACCGTAGAGGACGACACGAGAGGATGTGCGGGTGGTGAACAGGAGGCCGCAAGCACACAGGTGACTCCTGACGCTCGCATACAATTCCTTGGAAAACGACCAACCATCTCCTTGCACTCGACTCGCGCTTTTTAAATATTCTTAACCACATGCTCCTATTCTCAGTGCCTTCTTACGTCAATCTTGATGAAATGCCCCCGCCCTCAAAGACGCCCACTCGCGACCTCGCCGACACAACTATCTCCCCGGCGAGAAGGGTCTCAGACCTCACAGCTTCATCTTTGATGCATGGCCCTAACCCGGATCTTCCGCGAGTGGGCTCTGAGAAGTCCCTGCTGCTACCCCCTCCCTCCCCTCTACGGAACGTCGAGGTTATCCTCGCACGGCCATGGTAAGGAGGCTAAAACGTCGTATGGTAATATTTTTATGCTCGCTTCTTTTTTTATTAAGATCCAAACTCGTGCCAACCTCTCGCCCACTTTCTCGTATTCAAACAAAGTTTTAATTGCAGTTCCCGCGCAGGTAAACACAAATATGATCGCCATATTGGTCGCATTCGCATGCTACCTGCACAAGGAGAAGGTAGAATTTGACCTTACCGTCTTCCCCAAGTTTTTCATCTACCGGGCGATCATTGAAGGGGTCGCCTTCCTGACTAGCTTGCAGCTGAAGGTATGCGAGACCGCTAATAAGGTCCACCACTGGGTGGACAGGTTTTTGTTCTTCAAGGAGGATCTCGACAACATCCTCTACTCGCTAGTTCAAAAGGACGATTCCACCTACCAGGCCTCTCACATAGATGGCGTGGCAGCGGAGCTGCACAAGTTCGTCATCGTGAAGAACTTTGAGGTTGTCTTTTTGCGTCCCAACCTCGATCTACTCCCCCCCCCCCCCTGTTCAGCAAGGGGAAGGTATGCCTCCATTTGCTTAATAGTTTTTAATACTCGCTCCCCTTACCTCAATTCTTAGTGGTGAGCTTGTCTGTTATATATTTCACCCTCTATCGTGGAATCAAAGAAATATATAACAAACAGGTAGCTATGATTTCTCTTTCTACGACACCCAAGGGAAATGCCTCAAAGGGCTCTCTTTTGGCTCTCTTGATCGAAGACGACATCCCGAATAAAGCGAATCTCAGGTAGCCATCTCTGGCAATGAATCAACAATTCGAAGTGCTTTTCTTGCGTATTCTTGATGAACCAGCATTTTTGGGGTTAACACTTGTCTCCCTTTTTACCTTCTTTACAGGTGAGCGCCAAATCCCAGTGAACCCACCTTATGTGAGCAAGGCGGGGGTCAACCCTCAACTCTCCCTCGCCAAGGCTTTTGTGGTTGCCTGAGCGAGCGACCTGGGCGAGCTCACATCTAGCAGCAGCAAGGGAAAGAGGTCTGCATCAGATCTTAACCCTTGCCCCCCCTCCCACTTGGGGAAGAATAAGAAAACTGTGGCGAGGAAGGAGAAGACCGTCCAACCGATCGTTCCAGAACCCTCAACAAGGGATGATGTCGGGGCGAGTGAGTTGGCGGTGCCGAACTCGCACCCCAACTTTGGCTTGGGGCCTAGATGGCGTCGACGACCCGCTGCTCATCTGGGATGACAAGGCGAACATGATCTTTTTCTCCTCCCTCCTTCTTGGACTGAGCTTAGGTTTTCCGGCGAGGACGCCTACTCCCTGACTTTCAGGTTGTACGGAAGGGAGGGCGCAGTTGCATACGCGAAGGAGAGCATGCGAGAGCTCGCGTATGAGAACTCGTGGTCCCAACAGCGTGCCGTTAAGCTCTCACACATGGTGTCGCTCCTCGTCCTTTGCTCCAGCAATAAATAGTTTACTGCCGAGGCCAAGAGGAAGCTAGCGGAGGATCGGGCCGAAGACCTGGAGACGCGGTTTGGGGTCTCCGAGCGGCTTTCGCCAAGGCCTCCAGCGGCGTGGTAAGTTCCATTTACTTCAGACAAATGTTCATTTCCCCTTCAATTCATTTTCTCATGCTAGCTCCTTACAGGATGTCGATACCGCGGACCGAATGAGGTCACGGATTTGTGAGCAGGAGGTGGAGGACCTCAAGGCTCTACCCGTCGAGCCTCCCGCAAAGGTGCCGACAGCGGAGCGCGTCGAGTCCACCTCCAAGGGCGGGGAGTTGTTGCACCTCACCCACGCGAGGTTGAAAGCACTCACAAGCTCCTGGTAAAGTAAACCAAGAAGACCACACTCGAGATGTTGTGCAACCTCGGTGCGTTGCGGGACGAGTAGGGAGATATTACCGCTGACCTGCTCATCCCAGAATTCTACGGGTCTATGGAGAGCTCGCCCTCTGTCGAGCATGCCCCCCCTCTCCAAGTGACAAGGGCTAGCCTAACCAGTCTTCGAAGGACCCACCCGCACCTTAGCTTAGGGCTCTTTTCATTTTTTTCTTTTAACCATGTAAGGGCGAGGCCCGATAACCTTTTGTAAACATTTTGGTGAAACATATGAGAAATTTCCAAGTATTTTATCCTTTCATCTTTTCTCTTTTCTGGTTAGCGACTCGTCTTAGTCTCTTAGACCCGTCGAACGCCGGCCATTGATGCTAGTTGGCCCACCAAAATGTTGGACTCGCGCTAACAGAGCTTGCGAGACCTAGGTTTAGTGTCCCCGGGCTTGCGACCTTCCCACTAAAAACCTTGGGTCAGAAACAGTTCAATATTCGAGAATCTGTCACGACCCGTCTCAACAAGATCAGAGTGCGCTTCGGGCGGGTCGTGATGCCACAGGCATGCAGAAAAAAAAATCATGCCTGCTAAGGCGGGACCAGAAATTATATAACTAGTTTTTTTAAAACAGCTATTTTTGAAAGAATTTTAAAAGATTTTTAAATTAGTGCGGAAGCCATGCATTTCTTTTATAAAAACTAAGGCACAAGTAGTGCTAAGACTAAATGAATGCAATTAGTCACACAGGTAGAATATCATGAGTGAAATGAACTAGTACAATGTTTTTCCCTAAATAGTTGTCCACGATACAAGAGAAAATGTCTGATGATAACTAATACATAAACAGAAAAATCCCAACAGTACTGAAGCAAAATACATAGAACCTGCTGATACATTAGACAAAGAGAAACCTCCAAACAGAAGTTGTAGCTGGCGGAAGAAATCTCAGGAACCGGGCGGCGTAGTCACGAAACCTAAGGCAAATCCAAACAGAATGAAAAATGCCTCAGAACATGAAGTTACATAATGATTCAAGTCAATAGCTTACGCAAAAAGTAAGTAAAGAAAACTAGAGTTTAGTGAGCTAGTCTTACATGTAACAACCAGACAAGTAACCATGTCTAACAAGATTCTTTTACGTTAATAGCCTACTCCGGAGTTTAGCCTAGCTGCAATACCATAAGCGATCTATATTGAAGGATGAATGTGTTGTCATTTGGTGTACAGGATTCCAGTGTATAAATTGATGCAAGGCTTATCAACGACGGTGCTTGCAATGATCGACTAATGGTTTCTGTTACCAGTTAGTCGGGAGCTCGATTCAAGGCGTCACACCAAAACAACACTCTTACCTCAATATTGGCATATGGTTGAGTATGATTTCAGGGATTCAAGATTTAATAATGGCAATTTATTATTTTGGCGATTCCAGTTTATACGGGTCTATTTTATTGCAACAAGTAAATTTCATGTTTGCAAGCGAGAGAGATTTCTCTACTTGCCTCAAGGTCACGTCGAAAAAACTAGCGACAGCTAAGTGGCGCGAGCAAGGTTAGGAGCTTGAGCTAAACCTGTTCAGGATCCATAAATGCATTTTAAATTGAATTAACAAGAGTTTTATACTTGCACATGCACTGGATATTCGCATCACACCACAGGGGGGGTTGTGGAAATTTACCTCCCTCGAGAGTGAGGGGAGAAGTGGCTACCGCGTGAGATCGGGGATTTTGGCGGCGATTTGGAGGCGAAAATCCCAAGATTGGAGCGATCCCACCACCTAGACTGGACGAGCGGCACCGGAAACATAAACATAAACGAAATTAGTCGAATTCACGACAAACCCAAGTGAGACCGACGAAATTACGTCAATCGGAGGGCGGAAATCCTCCTAAAAAATTAGGGCAAATAGAATATGATGGGTTGATGAAATTCCTTACCCAAGGAGACCCGATCTGGGCTCAGTAATCTACGAGGAGGGGTTTCGAGCGAAACCCTAGGAGTCCCTCACGAAATCCACCGGTTGGAACGAGTAGGAGTTAGCATTGTCGGAGAAGGAATGGTGTCCTTGCCCTCATTGGACGGAGAAGGAGGAGAGGAAGCAGCCGACAGCTGCCCTTACTGGCTGGCGACGGAGCCTAGGGTGCAGTCGGCCAAGGGAGGTGGCTTGCAGGAATCGTCGGCCACGGGGAAGGAGCAGGAGGCGACGGGGAAGCCAGAGGAGGGGCGCCGGAGGCCTACCGGAGGAGGAGGAGGCGCCGGAGGCCGGGATCGGGGCTGCCGGGGGACGCACGGAGCGGAATCGGGGCCGTCGGGTGTGAGCGAGACGGAAGCGGGATTTTCCTGCGGATTTTCGTGCGGGATACGACATTGCGGGCTCGGGATTTTAATAAAGGGGGGGCGGGGTAGGTTTAGACCGGTTAGTTTTAGGTCTTTTTTTATTGTTTTTATTTATTTATTTATTTATTTATTTATTTATTTATTTATTTATTTATTTATTTATTTATTTATGGTTTGTTACAGAATCCGCGAGCTCGCTTAGTGCTTGGTCCGCACCTTACAGGCGAGACCCGGGCACTCACTCCCGTTCATGCTTTCTGCGAGCCACACCCTTCGCGCGGCGACTACTCGCGGGGATCTTACCTCAAACTCCACCGGCAACACGGCCTCTGAGCCATGATAGAGTTTAAAAGTGGTTTCCCATGTGTTCATGTTGGTTGTGGTTCGTAAGTCCCAAAGGATGGAGGGGAGCTGCTCCACCCAGTTGCCCATTGCTTCTGGGATGATGGACGGACGTTATGCGGAGGTCAATGCCCAACCAGCCATAGACGCTGGTGAGCTCATCAATAGCAAACTGCGGCCCGTTGTCCGTGACAATGGCTAGGGAAAACCCGTGTCGGCAGATTATCTCTCCTCAAATGAAATTCTTTATTACCTGTGAGGTGGTTTTTGCGAGTGTCTTGACCTCCAGCCACTTGGAGAAGTAATCTATCATGAGTAGGAGGAATATCCTCTGCCCGCTAGCCTGGGGAAAGGGCCTACCAGGTCCATCCCCCAGATTACAAAGGGTCGCAACGTCGTAATGGTCCTGAGTCTCTGTGCCAGTAGGAGTGGCGTGAAAAGCTGACACTTATGGCACTTCTTCGTATACTCTGTCGTATTCTGGTTGATCGTCGGCCAGAAGTAGCCTTGCTGCAACACCCTCTTCTCCAAGGTCCGGCTCCCAGCGTGACTATCGCACTCCCCAGAGTGAACCTCCTTCAAGACTCTGGGGACCTCCTCCTCGGTGACACTCCTTGCCAGGAGTTCTAACAGGGTCTTCCGGTATAGGTCTCTTTCGTGAAGCAGATAATAGGCAAACTTGTACTTGAACCGCCTCTTGTTAAGGATATCATCTGGGAACCTTCCTGAGGTCATAAAGAAAGTAAAGTGGTCCATCCAAGAGGATCGTCTATCGATCTTCATCAACTCCTCCTCTTCAATGGACGACCAAAATAGCTCTGTTACCGTCCCTCCTGTTTGAGGGTCATACTTCACCAAATAGTCTGCTTGAGTGTTCTCCCTCGACATGTGCTGAATGATGGTGTGAAACAAACCGATCAGACCTTTGACCTTCGTCAGGTACCACTGGAGAGTTGGCTCCCTCATCTCAAACTCCTCTCTGATCTGGGATGCCACCACCATCGAATCTGTTGAGACTTTCACATTTCGGATCCCCAACTCCCTTGCCAAGTGGAGCCCGACTATGATAGCCTCGTACTCAGCTTGATTGTTGGTAAGAGGGAAGTGAATGTCAATTGTTTGCTCGATCTTCGTCCCCTACGGACTTACCAACACCGCTCCCCCTCCCATGGAGTATCTCCCTGATGCCCCATTCATAATCATCTTCTAGGTTTTTGTCTCGGGAGATTTGAACTCTTCCGCCATAACCGCATACTCTGCAAGGAAGTCGGTCACTGCCTGCACCTTCATCTATAATTGTGGGACGAAGGAGATCTCGAACTCGCTCAACTCCACTGACCACTTTGCCAGCCTCCCTGGGTGCTCCACCCCTTCCATGATGTTGTGAAGAGGGTAATCGACCACCATCTTGATCGAGTGCGCCTGGAGATACAGCCGGAGATTCTTAGTCGAGATGACCAGGACAAATGTCAACTTCTTTAGAATGGGGTGCCTGAGTTCTGCCTTTGTCAGGAACTTGCTGACGTAGTTGATGGGCAGCTGTTTATTTCCTTCCTCTCGGACAGAACCGAGCTTATCGCCTCAGCTCCTACCCCGAGGTAGAGAGCCAGATCCTCCCCTTCCCTCGACCCTTGGAGTAGTGGGGCCTGCGTGAGTTGCTTCTTCAACGCCTCGGATTCGGTCTCCACCCCGGAGGGTTAAACCATCCCTGCCCTGCTTGAAAGTTCCCTCCTCCCTAGAAGGGCCCTCCATCCTAAGCAATCCCTCTTCCTTGATCCTGACCCCCCCCCCCCCCCCTCTGGTGGCCTCCAGGCTGGCTGGTTGATTGGCGGCCGAAACCTCCATCCTAGCTCCTACCCTCCGGAGGGGTCCCTGAAATTCCTGCCCCCTCGCCTCTTCCCTATTTCTTCCTTTCTGCTGCTGGAATCCTCCTAACACATTTGCCTCGTCTCTTCTTATCCTGGTCCACATTTGCCTCGTCCCGCTCGGTCGATCAACTCCTCAAAAGACAGAGGGGGTCCCGGGCAAGCTCCATCTTGGACAACCCCTACTGTAGTCCGAGAGTGAAAGCCAGCTGCAAGGTGTGCCCGGGCACCTCCTGGACCTAAAGAATCTCCTCCTGGAAGCGATCTACGTAGCTTGCCCGTGATTCTTCGACCCCTTGCTTGATCAATAAGAGGGCCTTAACTCCCTTCTTCCTCTTCTTGGACGTGGAGAAACACAGCAGGAAGCTCCAGCGCAGGTCCTCGAAGTTGTAGATTATCCCCGAGGGAAGATGGTGAAACCAAACTCTTGTCTTTCCTTTGAAGGTGATGACGAACAACCTGCACATGAAGACGTCCATCACATGCCTGATGAAGACCGTGTCTTCAATCTATTAGAGACGCTGAACTGGATTGTCCTTGCCGGTGTAGTAGGACATGATTGGATCTCTACCCCTCCGGCATCGAGGCCGAAAGGATCAACTCCAGAAAGGGTTCCCTGGCCCTGCCTGGCGAGTTGAAGGGACTCGTGCGGTCTCCTCGCCCGAGTAGCAGGTACCCGACGGGCTGGGGAACAACACTCGCCCCTAGAGGGCTCGCTCAACCTCTTCCACCGCTATTTCCTTCCCTGCTCTCCTACCTGGCGCCTCTTCGCCTAGGGATTGCGAGACAAGTACCAGGACCGTGGGGTTCGAGCACTCACCTGGTGGCGTTAGGGCGAGGCACGGGGTCTCTAGGATGGACTTCTGGAACTCAATGAAGTCGTTCTTCCTAACAAAGTCGCTCAGAGGGGGTGACTCGCCCGGGTCGGCTCCTTGCCCCTTGCTTCCAGCCATGACTCACTCAGAATTTTTCGAACAAGCTACGATTCACGCTCACCGCACTAGATTGTTGAACCCGAAAACTACGGTTCAAGAGAAGTTCGGACCAATGGGTAGCTTGCACTTCTTCCGAGTTAGAACACTTTGTCAGACTCAGTAAAGAACCTTTACTCACTAAAGGTGGATGACTACAAACAGACCCCTCAAGCTGTAGCAAAGAGGTCCCGCCGTACACCCTAAAGATCAAAGAGAGCTTCTCCTCCGAAGCCAATGCTGAACTAGGCACCTTGGAGGGCACTAAAGAGCACCAAACTGTAAACCCGGAAACCACGATGAATAGTGAGCTGGAGCTCTCGCCAACCAGAACAAACCAAAGGGGAGAGAAGCCAAAAGGGAGTCTCATCCAAAGGTGCCCTTGGGGGTCTATTTATAGTTTTCTGAAAAATGTCTGCTGATAGCAAAATCCTGCCTTTTGGTTCTACTGATGGTAGCCCAAATTGGTCTGCCAACAGCGGAATCCCGTTGTTTGGATTGGCTAATGGCAGGACAAAATGAGATTTCTTGGAGAAACAGGTCACAACACCCATATGCGAGTCCAAGTCGTTCTATGCCGACTCGTCTAGGGGTGTCAAGTGCCCGGTGAAGTCGGGACTCGCCACTCGCCCCGAACTAGGGGCGAGTGCGGGCTCGTTAACCCCACTCACCCCTCCGGCTTGCCTGGGCCTAGCCTCCCCTACCGCTTGATGGCTTGATGAATCCACTCGTCAAAATACGGGATTGCACAATAAAAACTTCACACAAGAACTTACATAAGTAATCAGGGTCCGAAAAAGTGATATGTTACTGATTTCAGGGTCTGGGCGACAGGTTTGTCGAAATTCTGCACCGATTTTAGGCCTCCGGGTGGAATTCAGTAATTATGGTGAATCATGGATAGAGTGATAGGTTGTCGGAGGTGTGGGGGAGAATAGTTAGGTTGTTGGAGTTGGGTCTGTTCTGGAATAGGAGGGCTAGGCACCTAGGCCAATAATTCCAAGAGAAGGAATTCGCTGGAGTATCATTCAAGGGAGGGATTGAGTTCTGGCCCAAACCTTCAAAGGACAGGAATGGTTATCTGATTGAATTGGGGGTTGACTATGCACTTGGACGGTAGAGGATTTGGGCAGCAGATGCTTTCTAGAAGGTGGGGATGGGACATGCTGAGGGAAACGAACTGAGGGTGGTTGTTCAAAGCAGTTGGTTGAAGCAGTGATGGGGATCACGACACACATCGGCCTATACAACGATCGGAGTCGTCCATTTTATGCGGATCGGTGATCAGAAAATTTTAGTTTTTTTCTTTTTTTATTTATTTTAGTTCTGCCATGATCGGTGAATCATGGCCGTCCACTATGGTCTTTTAGTCTATATATATGGGTAGGAGGTTCATTTTAGAGGCATTAAAAATTTGATTGAAGAAGAAATCCTTCTTTCGATCACCTGATGCCGAAGCCGAAAAATCCGAGTGTTGAAGCATGGAAGTTATCTCCTCTCCCTCCCCCACATAACCTAGTCGGCCACCCCTCCACCTTCCTTTGCTGGTCTGGCCCTCTTCTTCCCCACCTCCACTAGCCGACCACCACCACTACCTCAAACTCCCTCCAAAATCCATCCACCACCTCCCTCATCCACTTCCATCAGTTTTTCGGCGATCGCCGGAAAATATTTACAACCACCTAAGTCAAGCCACCATCACCTCCACAAAAATCCTTACATTTTTCATTTTCCGGTGATCATCGAAAACCACCTCCGGCGACTACCTCCGGCCAGCCGCCATCCCACCACCACATAACCACCATAAGTACCTCACCCACTACCCCACAAACTCCACCCCTCCTAAAGTGTAGATCACTAACCTCCTAAATTTCCTCCCCTCCTTCCTATCTCCTCATATTCATCCAAAAACAGCCCCATCCCTCTCCAAACCCCTCCATTTTCAGTTTTTGGAAATCACCGGAAAACCTTTCCCGGCCACCTCTGGCAAGCTTCCACCACCGCCCTTCAAGTCTCTTACATTTTCAATTTTTCAGCGATCACCGTAGAACACCTCTGGCCACCATCTCCCCATAACTATCTTAATTATCACTCCATTGCCCCACTAGCTCCACCTCTCCTAAAATTTAGGATCTCCTCCTCAATTTCCTCCACTATCTCCACTCCCCACCATCACTACAGTCGGTCCCTTCCCTCTCCCCTAACATCCCACGTGGAGCCACCTTCCCACACTCCCACTTCAAAACCGAGCTCCCTTCCTCCACTTAGCAGCCTACCCCACTGTCCTCTCACATGGAACCACCTCTTCCTGCCTCCCCACTCCAAACGCCCCTTTATCCCTTCCAGCCACCCTCCTTCCCTCTACCTCTCACTCGTGGAACTACCCTCCAACAGTTTCCCTCCCTGAAACAGCACCCGAAGCAGTAGCCCGCCTCTACCAGCTACCCGAGAAGTCCATTGTAGCTTCTACCAGTGCTTTCCAACAACCTAGGTTTCATCCGGAGGCGAAATCCCAACCCCGAGCCTCATTTCTGGCTTCTGAAACCCCGCTCCCATTTCAAATTTGTGTGATTTTTTAGTTTGAAGTCAATATTTGATTGTTGAATTAAGTGTTAGTTTCCTACTTAAGGGATATGCTGCTTGTAATCTTTGATTCTAGTTTTTGAATCTTTGTGAGTTTTTATTTAATTATCTATTTGGTTTTGAGTACTCTTATATATATATATATATATATATATATATATATATATATATATATATATATATACACACATGTTTTTTCTAACACGAAGTGAAATAGCATCAAAATCAGCCTACTAAAATATGTATAACAGCCCACCAAAACAGCCACCAAAAAGGTGTAAAAACTGCCACCAAAATATGTATGATAGCCCACCAAAACAGTCTACGAAAATAGCAGTAAAATGATCGACAATATATACTAAGACCGGCCAACGCATAGGAGGAAACCTAATTTCAGCAAGACACATATATAAGAAGTGCATAGTAGAAAGGAGGAGAACATCCTTACAGCGGGAGAGGAAGGAAGAAGGGCGTTGCTCAACCGATCCTTTTTGGATCGCCGGAGTGTGGTGAGATTCTTCCTAGGTCTCCGGAGGCGGTTCTGAAGAAAGTAGGAAGCAAGGGAAAGAAGCAGTAGGCAGCAAGCCCTAAAACAGCAGCACAGTACAATCGACGACTCAGAAGCAGCGGTACAGAGGCAGCGGCACAGCAGCACAAAGAAGCAGCTTCCAAGAGAGTAGAGGAATAGCAGCCAGAAAGGAGAAGAGGGAGCCGAAAACAGTAGAGCAGCGGCAGCAAAGTAGCGGCAACAAAGAAGAAGAGAGGCAGAAGGAGAGAAGAGGAGCAGCAGTTGGGAACAGGAAGAAGAAGCCGGGAAGAAGTAGTCGGGTGCAGCGGAGATGAAAATAGCGCAGAGACGGGTGCGAGAATGATAAGGGATTGGCCCTATTTTATTCGCAACAGTAAGCGGCCAGCGGTAATAAGAAGCCAAGCACCGATCCAGGTGCCACCCAAACAAGCCCAACGGAAACCACCAACCAACACATGGCTTAGCCAAGTGTCAAGACAAAACCAATTCAGCCACCACTTAAACTTCCACAAGTCAAACTCTCAAGCCAGCACAAAACTCAGCCAACATAAGCAACACAAGCCCACTTACTAATGGCAGCTCAAAAGAAATCACATCATTTGGCTATTGACACCCACAATAATACAATAAAGCAAATTTAACTAATAAAATGAAACGGAAAAACGCGAAAATTTTACGACAAACTCGTACTGACTTGAGTTCTCATCATCGGGAAATAATAAAATTATTTTGCGCTTTTTTGGGGTGTCACATATATTCTGGAGGGTTGGTTCCTTTCAAGAACTCTTCAAGGAGGGCTCAAACATACAAGGTCCCAAAGATGCCCATAAACTTACTCTTACTCCCCCTTATATAGGGAGATATACTATACCTAAGGTAAAATGCTTTCGAAGGAAAAATACAATATGGTAATACAAAAGACAATTTTAGTAAACGATATATTTGGCGTGATGACTCTAAATCTTCTCATCTTAAGGAGATCATCCTGGAGGGGTATTTACATCAATACTAGTGGGGTCATCCAAGCCCAAGTGCCTCAAAGTTAGTGAGGATGATGTCTTCATCTTCGGCGCTAATCAGCATGCACACTTCTCTAGTTGGGCATTTTTTGTGGAGTAAGTTTGTTTGCAACGGGAATTGATGCCTCTAGAAATGGAGTTCTAGGTAATTTTTGTGTCATAACTCATAAGAGTTGAGATGCAAATTCGACATTGGTGGGGGTACGAGTTGGGAGTGGCGAAAAAATGGGCATTGGAAGTACAAGAGACTTAGGCGATGTAAGGAGAGTATCACCGTGATTGTTTTTGAGATTGGTAGCTACAGGGGGTAGTGCCCATGAGGGCAGAATTCCTCTTCAACAAATGGTTTGTTGTATGTCTCAATGGAGAGTGTCGAGATGACGATATGCGTTCCCGGATGCGGGGTTATAGCCCAGTGAGGAAGTAGCCCAGTAGTGTTCTGTTGAGAGCACTGATACATGCGTGGCAACTTGGATGAAGTCGTCAATGTAGACTTAACTTGGCAAAATGTCCCAAGTCGCATGAAAATGTTGCTCACTTGATGGCTATCATATCGACAAACAAGCTCTTCTTTGAATATACCCACGTTAATGATGGAATTGTTTGGCGAATCCAGCAAATGTAGGGCAAAGCCCTCCATGTATATGGAGGATAAATGGACTTTCTGAATATTTGGGGTGCCTTGTAGTTTGAAATTTTTTGATGAGCGATGCACCCAAGGGGATTGGTCCCATCGAACGCTGGAATGTCGAGGCTCCAGCAGTAGGAGAAGGAGCACTGAAGATGGCTTACATGAAGGAGGTCTACACGAAAGTGCTATTAGAGGGCGGCATATTGACAGTGAGTTGTTTCATAGTCGTGGGTGTGAGTGGTGGTGGGTTTAGGAGACTGGCGTGGAGAGCAAGAGTGGGTGATGAGCATGAACTAGAGGGGGCGGAGGCCTCTGGAAAGGGCCATTGGCGATGGTGAAGGCAGGGGAAGAATGGAGGCTACTGGGAGGAGAACTAGGGAGCAAGAGGCAGTGGTGGATAAGGGAAGGCCGTAGTAGGCATGGAAGGCAAACTATGGCATGTGGGATAGAGGCGGTCTCTCGGTGTCACACATGGGAGTCAATGGTCAAGGTAGATGGATTGCATCCAGGCAGGCATGGCATGAGAAATTGTTTGAGGAAAAAGAAGCTTCTCTAGGGCTCGGCGGGGGTGTGGGATTGTTCCCCTATGTATATCGCGATTATGGGTGACCAGAGAGGGGGACCGGTAGCGCTTGCGTTACAAGAAGTCTATTTTAGATAGAAGCACTTTAGGGCTACGTGCATTATGTTGACAACTAGATGGATCGGTGAGCCCCATGACAGGTTGGACCAGTTAATAGCAATTAGAAATTAGCATTTGAATTACAAGAATACCGAAGGATAAAATCACGAGATAAATTCGTGCCTACATTCTTGAGAGGTGTTTCCCTTCTAGAACTCTTCTCCGAGGAGAGCTCAAACACATGGATCCAAAAAAAATCCAAAAACCTGCTTGTACTCTCCCTCATATAGGAGGTAACATGCCTACCTAAATTATTGAAAATGTCACTCAAGGGAAAATACAACATTGCCTATACAAAGTACAATATTAATAAACTAATGACTCTACTTGGAATCTTCTTTGGTTGCGAGGTCATTCTGGAAGGTGTATTCGTATCAATCTTCCAAAATATATTCTTTTTTAAAAAATCATTTAATAACCTCTCAAAATAATATTTTCCATCTCTTATTAACATTTTCGTCTTTAATAAGATATTATTATCTTCACATTTAATGCTTCCAACTTATCAAAGCCCCAGGTCTTGTCTCTAGGCTTATTCTATATATATTATTTACTCCTACATTACAATTCTATGAATAAGTCATCATAAATATAGTTTTAGCTTTTCTCATTACTCTTAAAAGACTTTTAGCTTTCTTATACTCCATATAGGCCTTGGTGGTATTCAGTTTTTGCCACTCTTTAATTTTTCTTCTCCTTAATAACCCATGTATGTATCTATTCATTCCATAACCACTCTTCGTATTAATAAATGATTTATTTTAATACTCCTACAACATTTATAAAAAAAAATCTTAGTTGAAATAATCATCATTTGTCTCATCAAATTTGGATATCTTAAAGAGCTTCTGTTTACCTCATTAATAATAGATCTTTAAGGTTTATAACTTCTCATTTCAACTTCCACCTCTTAATCCTAGGGACTGGTGGTGCATGCGGTGTGAGCTCGAGCTCAATAGCCGTGGTCTCGAGTGAAGCCAGGAAAAATGAGCTCTGATCTTGGTCAATGAGAACAGAAAGGAAGGATGTTGGGTCATATAGTTGTGCCTATATTGGGAAAGAATTAGGTTTTTTTCTTCGATCATACGAACATTGATGGTGATACGGTAAGAGCACAAAAAAATCATAAACATAAACTAGAAGGTATAAGAAGAACAAAGTTCCTTTCTCCCCATGGTAATAATCAAACTTTGAGTCTTATAGAAAGATTCTTTTCATTCTCATTCCTACTGATCAGTTGTAAACACTGTTGTGGATATCCTCTGACATGGCCGACATGTCGGACGACATAAAGGTTTTATGTACAAAATGACACGTTTCCGATATTTTTTTGCAAAATGTCATTTTGGAATATATCTTCTGATATGTCTGCTATTGACCGATATATTCACCGATATACCAGCCGATATATCCCGACATTTTATCGATTGGTTTTTTTCAATTTATTTTAAATAGTTTTTATGGTCTAATAGACAAAATAAAATTGTTTCATTGTTTAGGTTTTCTTTTTCCCTTCCTCTGATTTTCTTCCTTGTTCAAGTCCGTCATCGACTTTAATTATGTATGGTCTTTGAATTATGGATTAATGGTTCATTATCTTACATTGTCATTAACAACTTCCCGACATTCTGCTTCCAATTATTTTATTTCACGTGTTATACCGTTATTACTTGTGTAACACAAAATGTTTATATTATTTTGATAAATTTAGGAGTTCAATAAATATCAAATTATTAATATATTAATATATATATATATATATTTAAAAAGGATTTATAAGTAATTACACATAAATAATTAAATATTAAAACCCGGTATATGAAATATCTCCGATATATCCCCCGACATATTAAAACCGACATGAAAAACCTAAACCGATGTGTCCTTGATATCCGACATCTACAACCTTGGTTGTAAACACTTATCGAAAGATGACGCTTCGCGCCCATAACAAACATGCATATTTCTCAAAGTATGCGTCCAGATAGTACAAATTCTCGATAGTTCGCTCTAGTCCTTCCGGTGAAAAAACAATTAAATATATCTATTGTTTATCTATTATTTTTTAGCCTATATATATATATGTAAGCCCGGTTTAGGGCACACATTATTGATCTATTCTACTTGGTATCAGAGCACAGGAAAAGCCGCCGCTCGTTCGCTCGCTCGCCCTTCGCCCGTCGCTCGCCCGCCCGTCGCCCGCCCGCCGTCGCTCGCCCGCCCGTCGCCCGCCCGCCATCGCTCGCCCGCCCGTCGCTCGCCCGCCCGTCGCCTCGCCTGTCGCCCGTCGTTCGCCTGCAGGTCGCTCGCCCGCCCGTCGCTCTCCCGCAGGTCGTTCACCCGCCGCTCTCCCGCAGGCCGTTCACCCGCAGTCGCCCGCTCCGCGCGCAGGAAGGCTTCGCTCGCCCTTTTTTAGGGCTTGATCGGAGGGCGTTTTGCCCTCCATGGAGGCTGCCGAAGATGCCTCCCTTTCCTCCTCGGGTGTTCTCTTCGGCTTTCAGCTCTAGCCCACACCCGTAGGATGTCCTTTTTTTCCGCTTGAGATCATTGTTTTCCCTATGGATGCTCAATCCACTTTGTCTCCTGCTTCTCAATCCGGTTCTCTTCCCGGTTCCTCGGCCACCCAATCGGATACCTTGCATAGCCACTCGGGTGATCCTCCTCGGAGTCATGGCCAGTCATTGAAGATTACTACTGTTGCCTTGGATGGCACAAATTACCTGGAATGATCTAGGGCGGCTCAACATGCGATTTGCAGCCACCAGTTATATGGCCTTCTTGATGGTACTCTCGTTGAGCCATCACGTTCCGATCCCTCGTGGCGCAAATGGGATGCGGACAATTCTTTGGTCATCTCGTGGCTTCTTCATTCGATGTCTCCTCAGGTGTATCGGAGTTATATGTTGTTGGACTCCACATACGATATTTGGACGAGAGCCCGTGATACTTACTCCCAGGCAGGCAGTTCGATGCAGGTATATGAGCTCACTCGCCGTGTTCTGGACCTGAGACAGGAAACTATGCCCGTTGCTGCCTACTATTCTGAGTTTGAGCGTCTTTATCAGGAGTTGGATTTCTTTAATACCTTTACAGCAGCCTGTACGACTGATGCAGTGGCTCTTCAGAAGGATAAAGACCGCTTCCGTGTTCACGTCTTCCTTATGGGCCTTAACATGGAGTTTGATGCTGTTCGTCTGCATGTTCTCCATCGCGAGCCTCTTCCCTCCCTTCGGGAGGCATTCAGCATGCTCCTCAGTGATGAGAACCGTCGCCGCACTCTTGGACCTACTATACTGATTACTCTGCGCTCGCTGGGATTTCTCGCGGCCCCCCTCCTGTTTGCAGTCACTGCAGGAAAAAAGGCCATCTCAAAGACTCCTGTTTTCGCCTGCATCCGCACCTTGCCCCATCCGGTCGAGGTTCTGGTACTCGTGGTAGAAGTGGATATCGTGGAGGTGGTCGTTTTTCTGTTGACCGTGTTCAGTCTTCTGCACACTCTACTGAGGTTCTGGAGGACACCTCTGGTGGCTTGTCTGCGGCCGAGTTAGAGGCCTTCCGCCGCATGTTGCGCTCTCACACTGACTCTCCTTCGGCTTCCTCTCACGCTGCTGTTGCCACTTCAGGTCTGTCCAGTGCTCATGCTGTGTCTTTCACACCTTCTGAGTGGATCATCGACTCAGGTGCGACCGACCACATGACGGGTTCTACCTCAGGTTTTACCTCCTACACTCCCCTCTCTGGTCGTGATAAGGTTATTGTTGCCAATGGCTCTCTCTCTGCCATTGCTGGCAAAGGGACAGTCTCATGTTCTCCTGACCTATCACTTTTCTCTGTTTTGCATGTCCCTTCTTTTCCCCGCAACTTACTCTCTATTAGTCACTTGACTAGCTCATTACACTGTTCTGTGACATTCTTTCCTGATGTTTGTGTTTTTCAGGATCTGTCTACGAGGCGGACACCTGGCAGTGGTAGGAATGTTGGCGGTCTGTACTTGCTAAACCCGTCTTCTCCCAGTGCACTCTCTTCCACCAGATCTCCGACGCTTGATGATCTTCGACGATGGCACCAGCGCCTTGGCCACCCTTCTCCTTTATATCTTACTAAATTGTTTCCTGTCTTTCATCATTTACTTCAGTCTTTTGTTTGTGATGCGTGTGAACTGTCTAAACATGTTCGTCGTCGTTCTACTCATTTGTCTGTTCCTATTCTGTATTCATTTGATGTTATCCACTCTGATGTTTGGGGTCCATCCCGTGTTCTCTCTTTATCTGGCTATAAATGGTTTGTAACGTTCATTGATTGTTACTCCCGCACTACTTGGCTTTATATGCTTAAAAAGAAAAGTGATGTTTTTTTGTGCTTTCAAAAATTTCATAAGATGGTGGTCCAACAATTCGGAGGCAAAATACGCGTGCTACGTAGTGATAATGGTGGAGAATATGATGATCGCGGTGCCTTTGGGGCCTATCTTGCAGAACATGGCATCATCCATCAAACTACGTGTGTACACACCTCCACTCAAAATGGGGTGGCCGAACGAAAGAATAGGCAATTGCTGGAGGTGGCCCGGTGTTTACTTCTTTCTATGCACCTCCCTAAATCCTACTGGGGGGATGCTATTCTTACAGCCGCGCATCTCATTAACCGTCTTCCGTCTCGTGCTCTCTCGTTTGATACGCCCCTATCTCGTCTCGAAAAAGCGCACATTGTCCATACCTCCCATCTTCCCCCTCGTATCTTCGGCTCCGTGTGTTTTGTTCATGTCCATAGCCCACATCGTGATAAACTCGATGCGCGGTCTCTTCGGTGTGTTTTCGTCGGTTATTCTAGGGTATTAGTGTTATCACCCTCCGACACGTCGGTACTATTGTACTGTCGATGTCACCTTTCGTGAGGGGGAGTCGTACTTTGCTCCTCGTCAGGGGGAGATGACTAGCACTGGTGACGAGCTGATCGACTCCCCGCTCCCTATTGTTGCTCCCCATCCTATTCCTCCACCTGCTCCCGTTCCTATCGTTGATACTCCTCCTATTCCTCCACCTGCTCTCGTCCCTTCCACCTCCGCTCCTCCGATAATATACACATACTCTCGTCGTCCTACGACTGTTGAGCAAGTGCAGACTGAAGATGTTTCGCCAGTACCGGTGCTTGTCTCCAGCCCAGATTCAGATGATGACCTCCATATTCCTCTTGCCCGTCTTATAGGTAAGAAGGGTAGCACCAATCACCCCATTGCCAACTACATTCATTATGATCACCTTTCTCAGGCACATCAAGCCTTTATTTCTTCTCTTTCATCTATTGTTATCCCTAAGACATGGCAGGAGGCTGTTCAGATACCTGAATGGAAAACGGCAATGGAGGAGGAACTGCGTGCCTTGGATAAGAATAAAACGTGGCAGCTAGTGAGCCTTCCTCCAGGGAAGCGAACGGTTGGATCCCGTTGGGTCTACATAGTTAAACAAAACCAAGATGGTGTAGTGGAGCGGTACAAAGCTCGTTTGGTGGCTCAGGGATATACCCAGGCTCAGGGTATCGACTACCAGGAGACCTTCGCTCCTGTTGCGAAGATGAACTCTATCTGCGTGCTTTTTTCGGTTGCTGCAAGCCGTAGATGGGAACTATTTCAGCTCGATATCAAGAATGCCTTTCTGAATGGCGATCTGGAGGAGGAAGTTTACATGGATATTCCACCGGGCTCTGTTATCAAAGGGTCCAAGGGAAAGGTGTGCCGGGTTATAAAATCCCTGTACGGTTTGAAACAGTCCCCGAGAGCGTGGTTTGGACGCTTTTACAAGTTCATGCTCCAACTTGGATACACTCAAAGTCATGCTGACCACACACTCTTTATTAAGAGAAAGGGTGCCCAGGTCTCTATTCTTATTGTGTATGTGGACGACATTATCATTACCGGGGACCACTTGGAGGGGATCACTTACCTGAAGGAGCAACTGAGCAAGGAATTTGAAGTTAAAGACCTGGGAAAATTGAAATATTTCTTGGGAATTGAAGTGGTGCGGTCCCAACAAGGGATTTTCATCTCCCAAAGAAAGTATACTCTGGATCTTCTTGAAGAAACTGGGATGCTTGGGTGTGCACCCGTGGACACACCTATTGAGGCTAATCACAAAATTGATGCAGATGCTAGTGGAGAAAAAGTGGATGTCTCAAAATACCAACGTTTGGTTGGACGTCTCATATACTTGTCCCATACTCGCCCTGACATTACGTATGTTGTGGGAGTCCTAAGTAGGCATATGCACTCTCCTTCCGTTCGTCATCAGCAGGCGGTCTTTAGAGTGCTGCGGTATCTCAAAAAGGCACCAGGTCGTGGGATCCTTTTCAAAAACGGACAATCACTAGAAGTTGAAGTGTTTACAGATGCTGATTGGGCCGGTAGCCAAGACGATAGAAAATCAACCACGGGGTACTGCACCTTTGTGGGAGGCAACCTCGTTTCATGGAGGAGCAAAAAACAGAATGTGGTAGCTCGGTCAAGTGCAGAGGCAGAGTATAGGGCTATGGCACAAGGTGTTTGTGAAGGATTGTGGTTGAGGACTCTTCTTCGTGATATTGGTCTTCAGGGGAACAACCCTATCATGATCTACTGTGACAATAAAGCTGTCATCAGTATCGCGCACAATTCAGTGCAACATGATAGAACCAAACATGTGGAGGTTGATAGACATTTCATCAAGGATCACCTAGACAAAGGAAATATTTGCACCCCTTTTGTGAACTCATTCAACCAGCTTGCGGACGTCTTCACCAAGGGTTTATGCAGCGATAACTTCAAGGACAGCACAAACAAGTTGGGAATGCTTAATATCTATTCCCAACTTGAGGGGGAGAGTTAAATATATCTATTGTTTATCTATTATTTTTTAGCCTATATATATATATAAGCCCGGTTTAGGGCACACATTATCGATCTATTCTACTAAAACAACATGAAGACGTATAGGTGCACTATTACGCGGTGGGGATTGCAATTTTCCATTGCTACGCACCGGAACATTGCTGATTCCTTCTTTTGAGGACAATAAACTCTCTTCCAATTTCTCTTTTTCTTCTTCGCTATCGCTCGTCTTTTCTTGCCATAATGTTACCTATAGTGATACAACCTACGGAAAAGTGGGCTAATCCAACCTATAGTGTTTGCACAATGGAAAGAGACATTGACTTATCTTTCTAATGCAGGACGGGCTTATGTGAAGAAATGGCGGTGTCACAACGCTAATGTAATGCTACGTGTAAATGTGAAATGATTGCAATCAAACCCAATGTAAACGATACACGCATTTAATCAATTAATCTGGATATAAAATAATAGCAATTATAATTATATAATTTGGCAAATCTACACAAAGTGGATCTAAAATTTTAAGCACACAAACGATATCAAAGTTTTCTCCACACGGAGAATTTTCAACCACATTTGGCATTAACAAATGCTTTAGAATTAAAAGAAAGAGAACAATTGCCCTAACAATTACAATACCCAAGCAAACATGAAATGTCTTCCGGTATTTAACAACGAAATAATTAAACACAAAACATTAAGACTCACTTAGCAAAGGAGATCTGGTGGACATGGCTCTACGAAACAAGTGCAGTGGCCGTACAGAAAGGGAAAAGGGATCTGGTGGACATGGCTCTACGAAACAAGTGCAGTGGCCGTACAGAAAGGGAAAAGGGTGTTGAATAAACCCCGGGTTGTTGACTTGCTGTCTAGAATGGCTGTTTAGAGTGGGTATTGATGTGAGGGTGGCTGTTTAGAGCTGCTTTTTAGAGTGGTTGTTAATAGGGGGAGGAAGAGGATGCTGTTGTAATAGAGGGAGGAAGGAGATGCGCTCTAACAGAGGGAACAATTTGGAGTGGAGGGGTTGTTCCTTGACTGGGACGAGACAGGAAAGGGCTTCACCTTACAGTAACATGATCGGGGAAAGCTTTCCCAGACGGAGGTGAGGCTGTAGCGGAATTAGTTGTTATATGTGCGGTTACGATGAATGGAAGAAGACGAATTGTAGAGAAAGTAGTGATTAGGGTTCTTTGATCCTTCTCGTCGAGGAGAAGATGAACAGGAGGTTGATAGGCGTTGGACAGAGGGGCGGGAGTGTTACTGGAGTGGATCAACGAATAGGGACGCTGCTGGCAGTTTTCAGTGGGGAAGATCAGGTAAATAGCAGCAAAGGACAGATGATGGAAAGCTAGTGTGAGGAATTGGTTTTGCAGGTAGGGGATGAACAGTGCGGCCAGGCACGTGGGAGAGATGAAGAACAGTGGCAGTTTACTCCTTCGGGATGAAGAGAACTTTGGTACACAAGGGGGTTACGGGAAAACACAGGGAACAGTGAAATGAGATAACTAAATAAATAAATAAACTTATAAATGAAATCCACCGAGGCTTCGCATCACGGGCTCGCGACGTCGCACTACAAATGATCGTGAATTCTGGAATCTCTCAAAATACACAATGCCTCTAAACTGCAGTGTCCGCCCCTATTTATAACAAGAGGGGACGGTTGGGCACCCGACGTGAAAGGCTTCGATCGTCTGTTACACCTAGTGTCCTAAAACGCTAAATACACACCAGAAAAATAAAACAAAATATATATAAAATGAAAGTGATGCTCCGGACGCGTTCGCGGTCTCGGATCGCCGATCCGATCGACGCATGATCGTCGATCTTATCAACGCATCTATAGCAAATCTGCAAAAATGGGCCCCGCCAAGTGGTGACCCGATCTCTGATCACGAACATGTGGTCGATCCCCATCAATTCCACCAACTGAAAAAAATGCATCTCCGAGGAATGAAAATGAATAAGCTGTAGTCGAAGATCGGGGGAAAGCCAACAAGCTCTGTCGCCAATATCCAAGCATCATCAAAGGTGTAGTGTGACTAGTGTCCACTCCAGTGCATTAAGTAATGGCAAGAAGAACTATCTATAGTGGTGGTACACTCGTCCATCACAATATCTCTAATGCTCTATGCTCTCACCTCTTGTGCTAGTGGATCCAGAAAATCCGGTAGAATCATAGGAGTTGCGGGCAAACCCATGGGTGCTCGTCCAAGGTGAAGGGAAGTGTGAAGCCTTAACTGGAAGGGTGTCAAAAGAAGCATCAAGGTATGAGTCCCTAGGAAGGTGTCAAAAGAAGCTCATGGTGTGTGGTGAGCGTCCATCACAATAAAGAACTCATCTAGCGGGTTATCAAAGGTATGTCCCAAAACTCATCACGAGTGTGTGTGATCAGATGGCAAATTCTTAAAACATCCGACTTATACTTAAGTATTCTTAAAGGTAACCCTATATGCTGGATCTACACTCAAGATTCTCTCTCTTGAGCACTATCGATAACAGGGGCGATAATGGGAGAGATGTCAACATCGCAATACTCATAAACGTGCTACTTACCTGAACCTCATCCCTACAAGGACGAGGTGGCTCATCTGGAGGCTCAATAGGGGGATCATCAAAGAACCCATCAATAGAGTGATGGTTCTCCAGAAGCAAACCATTAAAAGGGACCATGTTCCCTTAAAGGGGTGAGGTGGCTACCGCAAGATCACTACTAGGCTCTCGGCTCCCGATCGTGATGTGGCTCGGTGCGCTATCAGGTGAAATGTGTGTCACCTGATGCGAAAAGCCTACGCTCAATAGTGGGCTAATAGGTATAGTGTCGAGGGCAGGCTCTCTAAGTGGAGTGGTCTCTCGTGGTGGCTGATTCCTTACATGCATATCTTGTGTTCGTTCTTACCCCAAATAGAATATCAGATGCAGTGGGCGGGGTCATTAGGATCCACTCGAGTGTGAGGATAAAAACGAGTGTGAGGATAAAAACGACGACAGTCATTATACTGATCGTCTCTAGCATAATGAGATCGTATCGGTGGATCAACACGATCTCTAGAAGTGGTGTGTCGCGATCGTGGATAATCATCGTAACATCGTGAAGATCTCACTGAAGGGGCTTTATAGGGTCTACTGTAGACAGATGGTGGTTCCTCAAATCGAGGACTAATACAATGGGTAGACTCGTGTTCATCAAATAAAGGATTAGAGTAACAATTGCTACTATGATACGACATGGTGACACAAATAGGTTCTAGTCCCGCGTATTTAACGTAAGCCCTAGCCTGGGGCTCTGATACCAAATTTGACGCATGACAGGCCTATGTGAAGGAATGACAGTGTCACAACACGAATGTGATGGTATGTGCAAATGTGAAATGACTGCAATCAAACCCAATATAAACGATGCACACATGCAATCAATTAATCCGGATATAAAATAATAGCAAATATAATTATATAAATTTGGCAAATCTACACAAAGTGGATCTAAAATTTCAAATGTTAAATGATTGCAATCAACCCCAATGTAAACGATGCACACATGTAATCAATTAATCCGGATATAAAATAATAGCAATTATAATTATATAAATTTGGCAAATCTACGCAGAGTGGATCTACAATTTCAAGTGCACGAACAATATCAAAATTTTCTCGACACGGAGGATTTTCAACCACAACTGACACGAACAAATGCTATGGAATTAAAAAGAACTAGAACAATAGCTCTAACAATTAAAATACACAAGCAAACATGAAATGTCTTCCAATATTTTACAACGAAATAATTAAACACAAAACATTAAGACTCACATAGCAACAGAGACTCGGTGGACATAGCTCCACGAAACAAGTGTAGCGGCCGTACAGAAAGGGGAAGGGTGCTGAATAAACCCCGGGTTGTTGACTTGTTGTCAACAGACATGTTTAGAGTGGTTGTTGATGTGAGGGTGGCTGTTTAGAACGGTTGTTTAAAGTGGCTGTTAACATGGGAGGAAGAGGATTTTGCTGTAACAGATGGAGGAAGGAGATGTGCTGTAACAGAGGGAAGCAATTTGGAGAGGAGGGGCTGTTCCTTGACTGTGACGAGACAGGAAAGGCCTTCACCTTACAGTAGCAGGATCGGGGAAGGCTTTCCCAGACGGGATGAAGAGAACGTGGGTAAAGGAGGGGGTTATGGGAACACATGGGGAATAGTGAAAGGAGATAACTAAATGAATAAATAAACTAATAAATGAAATCCCCCGAGGCTTCACACCCCGGGCTCGCGGCATCGCATCTCGAATGATCGTGAATTCTGGAATCTCTCATAAAATACACAATGCTTCTAAACTGCAGTGCCCGCCCCTATTTATAACAAGAGTGGCGGTTGGCACCCAACTTGAACGGCTACGATCGCCCATTACGCCCGGTATTCTAAAACTTTAAATACACACCAGAAAAATAAAATAAAATACATATAAAATGAAAAGTGATGCTCCGGACACACTCGCGGTCTTGGATCGCCGATACGATCAATGCATAATCGTCGATCGCGCGTGAGTGCCGATCCGATCAACGCATCTCTTGCAAATCTGCAAAAACGGATCCCGCCAAGTGGTGGCCCGATCTCCTCCGATCACGAACATGTGGTCGATCCCCGTCACTTTCCATCGAATCAAATTAGCCAAAGGTGTTCAATCGTGAACCCACGCTCAAGTTTCAATCAATTCCTGCCACCAGGAAATTCAGAACATAAATCCAGTAACTCAAACAAGATGTCCAAATAAGAACATCCGCGACTTTTCATACCAAAAGGGGTATATCCATTGATAGTTATACTTCCAAAATTGATGAAATCATCAGAATTCGGCTTTTTAAATAATGTCCTTGAGAGAAACTGAAAATATTTTACTAAAATCGATGAGGCTTGTACTCTCATCTCATCTTGCATGGAACCAGTTTTCTCTTGATGTTGCAGTTTTGCTTACATCTTTTTTGTTTCCTCTTCTCAGATTGTAACTGCTTTGATTGTGGTGGACCACATTAAGGAGCTGTTCTATGCTGAACAAGATGGTGTCTCCAGGTACTCTCCTAGATTAATTTTTGTTCTGTAACCAGTTTCATACAAGAGAATATATTTTGTTAGGCATCGGAACTCTCGCATAATGTGCGCACAGTGTACCCATACACTCAATTTTTTAAAATAAGTTGAGAGTAGTTGAGCACATTCTGTTAGACGTCCGAACGTTTCTCTATGTTTGGATGCCTGACGTATTATTTTCTCTTCACACGATTTACTTTTCTCAAAAGTTTTTTTTGAAGATTATATTCTATGTAACATACAAAAATTATTTTAATTTTCATCCATTTCATAAAACTATTTAAGATAATTAAGGTTTATAAATCATCCCTCTGTCTACCTAATAAAAGAATGAAAATTTAGTAGTGAGAAACACCCTCCCTATAAATTGAGCTCTCAAAAAGAAAATTAATTGCAAAACCCAATTAAGGATAGATTGAATATCTGGGAGATACTTAATTTATAGACGTGGTTTACCTTTTTTTCTCTCATTAAAAGAATATAATGATTCAAAAATAGAGAAAAGCTGCCTTTTAAAATTACTTTTGTTGCTTGTAGTTTGCAATGTTACAAGATGCCCGGGTCAGTTAGCATACATTATAAGTGCACCCCTCACGAGTCACGGGTGGAGGATTATTGCACTAAAAATTTACAATGTAAGCTTGGAGGGGTGGTTTTGATAATTTCAAAAAAAAAGGAGATTTTTATATTTATGAGAGGCTAGCTCCTGAGGAGATGTAAAGTATACAAGATATGAAATAAGGTAAATATGAATGCACTTTTTTCCTCTACTTGAACAATAAAAATTTTAAACTTGGAGAAAGTATCATTTTTAAATAGAATTTTTTCTCTCATCATGGTACATAGATTTGCAAATTGTTTCCTTACATTTTTTTTTATTGCAACATTTCCACTGGGAAACAGGAGAGATGATCCTCAAATAGAAGAACTTTTCAATTCCATTGACGAGGCAAGAAGGGAATTCGAAATGGTAGAAAGACCAAATTTTGAGATCACGAATTCCAAAGAAAAAGATACCTCACCGGAAAAGAAATCGCGCAAAAGTCTCACCTTCCCGGCGCTTACTGTCAGAACATCAAGAGTCAAAAATACGGAGTCTCCGGGATCTGGAGCATCATCAACGGACCAGCACATGTATTCTGCTGCAGGTTTCGCAAAGCTCGATTCAGATTATGGGAGTACTAGTGGAGGCTATTCCAGTGAGGATCTAAGTGGTTGGGAATTATGAAACAGAGATTAGCATGGATCATGCTTCGGGTTTGGAAACATATGAGTGCGTAAATGTGGTGCAGCAAGGCCTATAAAAACAAGTATGGATTCGGGCAAGGGATTGTCCTCATATTAGGTTTTCTGTTGTTACACTAAGCTGAACATTTTATGAAATGAGTGGACTATTAGAAATTGTAGCCCCGTGAGAATAACGAAAATATTTTATGTACAAAACATTTTTTAAGGTGCACACAAGGAAAGTGCATGTTATAGAATTACATAATGTCTGAATCAAAGTAGATAATTGTTAGTTGTTTATATAATGTATACCTTTAGCTTCTTGCTTCTATGCAGTAAATTGGATTGTTGCTAATTCAGAATTGCTTGGTCCTTGTTCATTTGTCTCATAAATAGCCTTCTGTATTCATGCGTGAATATGAAAATAGATTCAAAACAGCAAAATGTGAGATCATTTGATTTTTTTTTTTTACTTTTTTGTTTGTTTTTTTTTTGTATAAGCGCCTCTACATTAAGAATTTTATTTAAAATCCGATTAAAAGTGACCTTACTGTAGATTTTCATTTCTCTTGATCTCATAAAAAATTTGTAGTAAAACAACCATTGTGATCCCATTGATGAAATGTGTAAATATGATCGCGCAATTCAAGGATGGTATTTCATGGAAATAAATCCTAAAAGCTTCAAGTGTTGGAACTATTGCAGAAAGTCTCTCATAGGCATGGGTTATTAAAAAAGGTATAACAACACTAGTGATTTATAACAATCTAGGAAATGAAAAGTAAGTAACCTGTGATTGTTAACTCTTCACTTAGTCAAATTTTGGAACTCAAAATAGCTACAAAATTGAAGGATTGTCCTAAAGATGGTTTGAAGAAATTCACACATGATTAGAAATTCACAAAAAGGTATATTTTACATTTTGAGCATGTCTTGATGCTTGAACAAAAAACAGTAAATATCAACATGAAAAAGATGCAAGAAAGGTAGTAAAAACTAGTGGTAACTTTATACAGAATGTCAGAAATCAAATGTCTGACATGATGTGTTGTATAATGTAGTTTTTGGGATGCCTACAAAGGTTGAATTTTTGAACTCCCTAAACTGTTAAATTGTCCGGGGCCGGTAGAGAAGTGGATGTTGATGTTGGATATGGGGCTTGTAGTTGCATCTTCCCACAATGTCCAACTTGTACATTTCTTATTCGAGCAATTGTTTACTTTCCTTCTGTTACATTCGGCTCCACCTGAAACTCGAAAGCTTATTGCATTGGTTCTATAAATGAAAATCATTACATACAATTGTTATTGGGTGAAGAATGTCCATTGTCACGGGTATTTCATGTTTGAGCAAGTGTCATACAAAGGATGTTGAACAATGAGACATATCATTCATACAGAGATTCTAAGATTAGAAAAGTATGCATATTTATTTTTTCTTAATTTCAAAATTTTAATGACTACTAATATGATAAATCACTCTATAATATTTATATAATGTTGCTTCGTAACCATTTTGGACGATGTTATTTACTAAAATATTTAAAAAGTCGTTTTTGTAAAAAAAATTATGGATTTTTTTCTTAAATTTTGTTGGTTTTTTTAAGGTTCAATAGTTGTGTTTGTAGAAAAACTATGAAGTATGCACTGTTTTCTTAAATTTCCTTAAATTTTATTGAGGTGCTGTTATTTATGAGCTGTGAAATGTCATTCATGGGTTGATTATATATATAAACCCCCTATTAGTACAGAGGGCCAGGGGCTGATATAATGCAGTGAAATGAATTTATATTATTATTTTAATTGCCGACAGGTTCCATAAAATAATGAATATTTCAATATATTTTGACTTAAATTGAATTAATAATGACAAAAGGGGTTCGTTCACTTGGCTAATAAAGCGCACTGCGTAGGGTTCAATTAGGCCCCATAGGGGGTTCAACCTTTGAGCCGCAGCGGTCCATCTTTTAAGGGAATTGAGTCCTCGTAAATTCTATTTTAAGGACATGGACGTTGGCCTGAACACTATTAATTAAGGCCCTGTTTGGTGCATTTTTGCTCTGGTGAGTTTGGACAAAAACGGCCAGCGTAATAGAATGCAAGTTTGACAAGATAATGGTTATTACTGTCATCAAGAAAAAAATAATTTTGAACATAAAAATAAATTAAGTTCCTCAAATAAGACGAATAATAGTTCGTAACAATTGAGTTCACAATCACCACCGTCGTGTCAAAGAGAGCCTATTGATAAGAAATCATTGCTAAGTGTTATAATTTCTAGCCCGCCGCCAGCCACAACATATAGTCCTAACATTAGATAGAGAGAGAGAGGGAGAGAGCTAGAGGAGAATCCAATACAGAATGGGATCCTCTCCAGTTCTGATGAACTGGATAGTATCCAATTCATCATCCAACGGTGGAGGATAAAAGATCGCAAAAGTCATGTCGCCAACTCAGCTCGCCAGCTCAGCTCGCCTTTAAGTGCTCTGCTCAGCTTGCCGTCAGATTTGGGAGATCAGATCAGGACCGCAAACTGGATACTATCCAGTTTGCTCAGAGCGGGGGAGTATCTAAATGGGGGGCCGAGGGACACCGCCCCCCCCCCCCCCCCCCCATTATTTTTCAAAATATTTAATGTATTTGAATTCCTCTCGTCGAGGCAATGAATTTTGACTACTTATACGTCAAAAACGGTGGTCAGATGAGGGAGAAACAACTCCGATAAGATGGAAACGTTCAAAAAAAAATTGAAGGAAGTTGATGACTGGCTCCTCATATTAAATTTTTAGAACTCAGCGACGCATTCAAAAAAAATTTATGTGCACTCTCATTATTAATTTTTTTGGATTCGTCACTGGCTCAGAGGATCCTGGTCCATCAAATACAATCTGAGTTATGCATGAGACGGCTAAGCATATTAATTGGCTACGTGTAATTTAGGGGTGGTGGATTTTTGTGCGTCGGCGGTGATTGCTTATGTGAGTGAATGATATTGTTGTATTTAGCATTATAATTTTGGGTTCATGATTTATTATAATTTGTGTACTTTTATTATTCATCATTATCGAATGGGTTGTATTATTTCAATTATTTCTATCAAATTTGTATTTTACAATCATTGATGATTTTAGGAAAATGATGTTTCGCTTTCACATGCATAATCCAAGGGGAACCCTTTAAGGCCCCATGAGAGCCACAAATCGGATCAACACTTGAGCCTAGTTGAGCGTAGTTGAACCTAGTTGAGCCTAGTTGAACCTCTCTCTACACACACACACAAGTGAGGGTCACAGGGCTCCGCCCCTACGGCCAACCGCGATAATACCCCAATCCCAACAGTGCACGGGACGGGCCCCAATGGCGCTCCTACACGACAATACTCCTGCCACGACATTGCCTCAACGTGGCGGCGCTCCCGCCGCTCCCAAACCCTTGAATGTTATACTCCATCCGTTACTCATTTTTTTCTTGTGCATGGGGGTTTGCGAGCGACGATGAGAACACATTTTTATTGTAGGTAAAAGATTTTGTCTATATGATAACACATATTTTAAAAGGGCCATTTACCGGGACCTCCCCTCTAACTTTGCTAAATTACTGACAGCACCCCTCTTATTTTCGAAATTACAAAAACTTCCCCTAAAGTTTTCATTTCATTACAAAAATCTCCTCTGAAGTTTTAATTTCATAACATCCATGCACAAAAACACCCCCCTAGGTGAACAGTGTCCAGGAGGGTATTTTTCTTCATGGATGCAATGAAATGAAATGACCAGGAGAGATTTTGGTAATGAAATGAAAACTTAAGGGGAGTTTTTTGTAATTTCGAAAATAAGAGGGGTGCTCTCACTAATTATGCTAGTTTACAGGGGAGGTTTGGGTAATTATTTCTATTTTAAAATAAGAAAACACATAATTGTGGATATGGAATGAGCTGAATTTTCAAGGGGAAAAATAAAGATATATGGGATCTGATGTTTGGATAGGATTGGACAGGGATTGGAGGAGTGGAACTTACTTTGGTGCATTTGATAAAAAAAATTATGGGAGGGTTAAATAGAAAGTGGGCAATAAAATAGCACATTGATAGTGAAGTGTTGAAGGGCCAGTGTAATTGTGAAGGATGGGTCATTGTTGAAGTCATCTTTGTAGCGCGAGGGAGAAGAGAGCATAATGCATCTCCAAAATAAAATTGTATTTAATCTCACATCTCCCGTATTATTCTTGTCCATCATCGTGTGGAGGTGGTGATGAATCTCGTGTCATCACAAGGATTCCCGCACGGGAAACTCCATCAGACGGAAGCTTCTGTGCGCCAATGCCACGGTGGATGATAAGCGCTCATTAGGCATATCAACAATCTTTTCAATGAAGATTGTCATTAGGCATATCATTGCATTTTCGAATAGCTGACATTAAATTCATCAACTTTATTAACGTTGATTCCATATGATATATGGATAATAATGAAATTTTTTAACAAAAATCGAAAACAAATGTCTAATTAATTGTTAAGTGTGAAGCTTGTGTCTGACGCGGTCAAGGTATTGTCGCGGTTGGCCGTAGGGGCAAAGCCTCTCGCGGCTATCACTCGTATATTATATGAATCTACTGAAGTCTTCTTATTCCTCCTCCTTGGATGCCTTCTTTTGTATGTCCATGATTAAAAAATATCTTGTAGCAAATGTTTAAAGAGAGCATCTTAATTCCTCAGTATCTTTTAAGATTATAATTTTCCTTCTGCATTTTCGTGTGTCTGGCTGCACTTAATGAGAATGATGGAGACATAATCAATTATTTAAGTTTATATTTATATTTATATATATTTCATGAATTCCACGTTCACTTTCTTCCTGTCTCTGACTCCGCCCAGCTCTACTTTTCCTTTCTTGTGGCTGTCTTTTTCTACTTCTGTTTTTAAGTCAAAAGAAATATGTTTTTATAAGCCTTTATGTATTTTTTTGTTGTTGGATGTTTTGAAATAGATATGTAGGCTCTGTTTGGCATGACGGCCGTGATGGTCAGAAAACTTGGTAGTTATGAAACGTCGTTCATGAATGCCTAACCTTGCTCGCGTAACGAATTTCGTTCGCATTTATGTTTTAAAACTAGTTTTGTTTAATAGGTGGTGGCGATAATCATTGTCGTGTCAAACATAAATTCTATGACTGTGGTGTCTTTGTTCAAACTCCCCGGATCAAAAATAAACAGAGTTTGGGACTGCAGCAGCGGCTGGGAAGGGAGACGAATGTTGTCGGAGTTTCGGACTGGAGATAGGGGGCAGAGGATGGGAACGGCGGTATTTGACCGTTTGTAGGGGGGCGGCGGTATTTCACCATTCGTAGGGGGGCGGCGGTATTTCACTGTTCGTAAGGGGGTTGTGGCGTTCGCTGCAATTGCACCACAGCGCAAACGCCCTCCCAAACGGAGACTTAGTCCTCGTTTGTTTTGCAGTTCACTTTCCGCTTTCACTTTTTCAAGATCTTTGGTAGATTTCTAGAGTAAAAATATTTCTCAGTTTTTTATCGGCTATCAACAAAACGCAATAAATTACTATTTTTATCTAGAGTATTTCTATGTATATTGTATGTCTATAAACAGAAGGCTGATGTAAGATGTATCCAAACAAAACAATGAAAAAGATATATCATTTTCAACATTTTCACATTTCATTCCTTCTTCCACTAATAATATTTAAAACCCAATGAAGTCATATTTATTATCTGGATTCATGAGAAGCTTGAAAATACAAAAAAAAAATCACTTTAGCTTTTTTGAAAGCGAGAGAGTTCACCTCTTTCCAAGAATCCCCGAAACACCTTTTGGCACGTCTAATCCCAACATTGATTTTTTATCACAACTTTTTTGTAGTCACAGTGGTCCCAAACAGATCTCTAGACGCGGGCAAGAGTGATCGGAAAACAGATATCGTCCCAAACAGTTCCCCAGACACAGGCAAGAGTGATCTGAAAACGGATATTGTCCCAAACAGGTCCCCAGACGAAGACAAAAGTGATCGGAAAACAGATATCGTTCCAAACAGATCCCCGGATGTAGGCAAGATTGATCGGAAAACAAATATCGTCCCAAACAGATCCCCGGGCGCAGACAAGAGTGATCGGAAAACAGATATTGTGCATACTATATATCACATGCATTTATCAAGCTAGGATATGCTTAATGGCTCCAACTCCATGATATGTCAACTCTTCTATTTTTTAAAAGGAGACTACTGTTTTTGGTCATTTATATTGGCAGTTCATAAATAATAGCAATCCAACAAAATAATATTGACAGTTCACTGGATATTTACATCCCAAAATAATTTTTTTGTAAAACATACTAATTTCACAGGAACAATTATTATATCATACTAATTTCAAATGCACAATTAACAAATATGATCTATATCTTCAAATCATTAAATGAACTCTTAATTTCATGTAGAGTTTAGAAAGGTCAATAGAAGTCAAATAATAAACCGGAAGCTTCCTGGACAGCTCATATATGTGATAAAACATGTCAGGAAGAAAGAAGGGTGATCAAAGAAAAAGTGTTAACAAGAGAACAGAGGAATACTGCTGTATAAAATTACACATAACAGGAACAATTAATGAAGATTCATGTGTAAATTAAAGTCTTCATGCGAACGAACAAAAGAATTGGATTTAAATCCAATATCATTTCACATGTGTATTGATATTGAATTGAAAGCTAATACTGTCGTTGAAACGAACGGAGCCTTATAGCTTATAAGACTGCTCGGCCAAGAAGTAAAATAGTAAGTTTTTGTTGAATTAATGAAGATTCATGTGTAAATTATTACACATAACAAGAAATGAGGGTCAAATTTTATAGATGATTGTTATTAGCACTACAGTTTTGGCTTGTTACAGTACGTTTTCTTCTAATTTCTCGTGTATTTTAGAAATAAGTCTTGTACATGCATTTTTATGAAAAGTGTTCAACACAAAAGTTCGAGATCTACAACTTTCGTGTTGAACACTTTTCCTAAAAATGCATGTACAAGGCGTACTTTGGAAATACACCAGAATTTCGCGTCTTTTGGAAATACGTCTTCTACATGCATTTTTAGGAAAAGTGTTCAACACGAAAGTTGTAGATCTCGACAAGATCTAAAACTTTGTGTTGAACACTTTTCCTAAAAATGCATGTACTATGCGTACTTTGGAAATACACCTGAATTTCGCGCCTTTAAGGAATACGCCTTGTACATGCATTTTTAGGAAAAGTGTTCAACACAAAGTTTTAGATCTTGTCGAGATCTACAACTTTCGTGTTGAACACTTTTCCTAAAAATGCATGTAGAAGACGTATTTTTAAAAGACGCGAAAAATTAGGAGAAAACGTAGTGCGACTAGCCAAAACTGTAGTGCTAATAACAATCACCATTTTATACTGTACAAAAGTAAAGAACTCGTGATCTTCTTCTCCAACTTCCCCATCGTCATCCATGGCCATGTGCTCGTCCAAATATTTCTTGCTCTGGATTCTGATGACGCCGCGGCAAACATTCTGTCTGGGGTGAACGGCACGGTCGTATGGTTCAGAGGGCTAGCGGACATGGGCGGAGAAGCTGCCACATCCACTGGGGCATTTCCTCGAGCACCTGACGTGCTGTTTGAGGGAATCGCAGCATTCATCTTTTTTGTATCAGACTTGGAAGAGAAAGTGAAAGAACTTGAGGTAAATAGCAAAAGTGAACAAACATTTTGTATGAAATAAATTGTGAGACTAACATTCATGGAGCAACATAACTAGACATTTATGAGATAATCTCACTCTGAACTAACACCAAAAACTGAACTAATCTTTAACCATTGATACGAACTAACAATGAACTATTGACTGGAGCAAACACCAAATGCAAGGATCTATTCAGAAATAAGAAGACAACTAAAAAAAACAATATGGATCTGTTTATAGAGCACCGGAATCTGATCTAAAACTACAGGAACATAAAACTGAGATGAAAGTTATACCTGGGTCCATTAGGGTTATTTTTGAGTCACCAAAGAGGATCGAAGATGAAGCTCACTGTGCAGTGAGCTTAATGACCGTGAGCCGGGTAGCAGCCGATGCGATGATCACCAGAGGAGGACACCACGTGGTAGCCGAGAGAGGCGTCGTCGTCGCACTGGAGCACAGCCGAGTCCCGGCCGCTGCGAATGCTGTCGGAGGATGTGGTAGCCGGGAGAGGAGTCGTCGTCGCACTGGAGCAGCGCCGTCGTCGTCGCTTGATGGCACACCGTCGGATGGAGGGGAAGGCGCGCCGTCGCCGAGTCGAGCACAGGAGCACGAGGGAGAAAGTTCTTCCTTGACCTAAGCACACCGCTCGGGGTATTCCGGATTTCGGCAACTTAAAACCTAATGTTGAGCCTTTTCTTGCCTTATATCCTGGGTCCAATGAACCCCTTTTTGCTTAGGTGTTGGGGACTTCAACCCTAATGACCTAATGGGTCATTATTGAGTCATGTGAAAGACTCAATGATGACCCTATGGGTGTTTCTACACGCTTAATCCAAATTTCAATATATATTAATAGTGTATGTGTCGTCACGATTTACGCGCTTTAAAAGGCCTAAATACTTTAATCCTTACAATCTCCCACTTAGGCTTTTAAACGCACAAAACCACCTTTATTCTTTATGTGCACATAAGACGGTCATACACTACTAAGCAAGCATTAGTTGTCTTTATTGCAATCTGGTCCATTGAGTATATGAAAGATGGACAATTAGAGCTTTCGCTATTAGGACAAAGCTAGACTCAATTAATAATCACTACTTTCATATACTTAATGACATAGATCAAAAGTGAATGTGTAGCATGGCAATAACACTTAGTGAGATTTACCTTTTAGTGTTCATTTCCAACTCGTCCTACCAAAGTTCTTAATGAGATCAATTCAGAATACATTAAAACTCAAATTTTTCAGAGGGAAAACATATATTCTTAAATTCTGCAGAAAAACAAATAAATATCTCATCTTATGTGAGCACTCGATTGAACAATAAAAAAAACTCCCACTGAAGTCATATATCACCAAATGATATGACTCCCATGCTAGCTCTATGCTCATGGAAAACCTTAGGAATCAGCCCCTTTGTAAGAGGGTCTGCAATCATGGAGTTTGTTCCAATGTACTCAACTGACATTTGTCCATTCTGAACCCTTTCTTTGACTACCAAAAACTTGATATCAATATGCTTCGATTTGGTGGAACTCCTATTGCTGTTGGAGTAAAGTACTGCTGAGTTGTTGTCACAATATAGCTTCAATGGCTTCTTAATGCTATCCACAATTTTCAGCCCTATGAGAATGTTTCTCAACCAGATACAATGATTTGAAGCCTCATAACAAGCTATGAACTCAGCTGCCATAGTGGAAGAGGCAATCAGTGATTGTTTAGTACTTTTCCAAGAGACAGCTCCTCCAGCCAACATGAACACATATCCTGAAGTAGATTTTCTGCTGTCTTGACATCCAGCAAAATCTAAATCTGAATATCCAATGATCTCTGTCTGTTCTGATCTCTTATATGTTAGCATGTATTCTTTGGTCTTCTGTAGATACCTCATAACCCTTTTGGCTGCAATCCAGTGTTTTATTCCCGGGTTGCTTAGGTATCTGCCCAACATTCCAACTATGAACGCTAAATCCGGACGCGTGCATACTTGAGCATACATAAGACTTCCTACTGCCGATGCATATGGAATCTTAAGCATCTCCTTTTGTTCAACTTCATTCTTAGGACACTGATCTAGGCTGAATTTATCTCCCTTAGAATTGGGAGTATCACTAGGCTTACAATTTTTCATCCCATATCTTTCTAGTACTTTATTGATATAGTTCTCTTGTGATAAACCAAGAATACCTTGAGATCTATCTCGATGAATCTTTATTCCTAAAACATAGGAAGCAATACCAAGATCCTTCATCTCAAAGTTTTTAGCCAAGAATTTCTTGGTTTGGTTCAACATTCCTATATCATTGCTCGCTAATAGTACGTCATCTACATACAACACTAGAAAAATGTATTTTCTCCCACTGAACTTGTGATATACACAATCATCAACAACATTTGCTTCAAAACCAAAGGAAACAATAATTTGATGAAATTTGTAATACCACTGGCGTGAAGCCTGTTTGAGTCCATAGATAGATTTCTTAAGTTTGCAAACAGTCCTTTTTGGGTCTCCCGACACAAAATTTTCTGGTTGCACCATATAGATTGTTTCATCAATGTCTCCATTGAGAAACGCTGTCTTTACATCCATCTGATGTAGCTCAAGATCAAATTGGGCAACTAAGGCCATGATGATTCTAAATGAATCCTTTGAAGAAACAGGGGAAAATGTCTCGTTGTAATCAATTCCCTCTCTTTGAGTGAATCCTTTTGCCACGAGACGTGCTTTATATTTTTCAACATTGCCACTTGCATCCCTTTTGGTTTTAAAAATCCATTTGCAACCAACAGGTTTTGTTCCTTCTGACAAGTCAACTAATTCCCAAACTTTATTTTCTTCCATTGATTTGATTTCATCATTCATAGCTTCTACCCACTTATGAGAATTAGAACTCTTCATGGCTTGATGGAAATTGAATGGGTCATTATCCATCATCCCTATAGCCTCTTCATGTTCTTGAAGAAATACAATATAATCATTCGGAATTGCATTTCTTCTTTCTCTAGTATATCTTCTTAGTGGTAAGTTTTCTTGAGGTTGTTGAGGTTGTTCATTAAGAGTAGTATCTTCATTTTGGTTGGGAGGTTCTTCTAGAGTAAATTGATTTTCTTGATTTGTTTCATGTAATTGATCATCCAATGGTTGATCAATCCCATCAACAAGTGTAGGTAGAGATGTGGTTATCTCACTAAAATAAATTTTCCTTAACTTATCCTCCCCCCCCCCCAAACGCAATATCCTCAAGGAAACGGGCATTTCCAGTCTCAAAAATGGACTCAGTAGCGGGATCATAAAATTTGTATCCTCTTGACTTTTCAGAGTATCCAATGAAATAGCAAGTAACAGTTCTTGAGTCTAATTTTCTTTCATGAGGCTTGTAAGGCCTAGCTTCAGTTAGACAACCCCAAATATGAAAATGCTTTATACTGGGTTTCTTTCCAGTCCAGAGTTCATAAGGGGTTTTTGTTACTGCTTTACTCGGAACTCTATTCAAGATAGAAGCCGCAGTCTTTAGTGCTTCCCCCCATAGGGAATCAGGCAAAGTTGAAGTACTCATCATACTTCTTACCATGTCTTCAAGTGTTCTATTTCTTCTCTCAGATACACCATTCATGGTAGGAGAATCAGGCATTGTGTATTGAGGAAGAATTCCACATTCCTCCAAGAATTTTGCAAATGGTCCTGGACGTTGTTCACCAGATCCATCATATCTGACATAGTATTCTCCACCACGGTCTGATCTGACAGATTTGATGCTTTTACCTAATTGAAGTTCAACTTCATCTTTATATTTTTTAAATACATCCAGTGATTGTGATTTCTCATGTAACAGGTATACATAACCATATCGAGAAAAGTCGTCTATGAACGTAATAAAATATTGTTGACCATTCCAAGAAGCTGTAGGGAATGGTCCACAAATGTCTGTGTGGATTAGTTCTAAGACTTCTCTGCATCTTATAGATCCTGTTTTCCTTATGTTTGTTTGTTTACCTTTTACGCATTGAACACAAACTTCAAAGTCTGTCAAATTTATAGGATCGATGATCCCATCTGACATAAGTCTTTTCATTCTCTCTTTGGAGATATGTCCTAATCCTTTGTGCCATAATGCGGCTTGATTTGTATCAGCTAATTTATGTTTTGTACCACTTGAACTAACATACAAGGTTTCATTAAATGAGGTATTTGTATTAAGCATGTATAAATTGTCATTAGCAGAAAGAGAGCCAGTTCCTAACACAGTATTGGCATATGAAAGAGTAAATATTCTGTTTCCAAATGAACAAGAAAAAACCAGATTTGTCCAACACAGAAAAAGAAATAAGGTTCCGTCTAAACGACGGTACAACAAAAGTGTCTTCCAAATGCAAAAAAGAACCAGCGTCTAACAACAATCTAAAGGTACAAATTGCCTCAACTTGTATTGATTTGCCATCGCCCACAAATATGAATCTTTCAGCATCATTTGGTTTTCGGCTCCTCAGGCAACCCTGCATTGAAACACTTATGTGAGTAGTAGCACCAGAGTGTATCCACCAAGTGTTTCTAGGTACTGTACTTAAATTAACTTCCGAACAAACAAAGTTGAGAAGTTCACCTTTCTTGATACGCCAAGCAGCGTACTTAGCACAATCTTTCTTCATGTGTCTATCCTTCTTGCAGAAGAAGCATGTAAACTCTGAAGGTTGCTTGGTTGGCCCTTTCTTGAAGGGTGTAGATACTGCAGCTAACTTGCCCTTGTTCTTCCCTTTATCCTTATGGGAAGTGGTCAAATGAGCACTTTCAAAAGTTTCTGCCTTGAGTCGTTCTTCTTCTTGCACACAGTGAGAGATTAACTCATTTAAGGTCCATTTGTCCTTTTGAGTGTTGTAACTCACTTTAAACTGACTGTATTGTGTAGGAAGAGAGATCAACACCAAATGCACAAGCAGATCATCAAAAAGATCTAGCTTTAGTGCTCTCAATTTGGAAGCCAAATGAGACATCTCCATGATGTACTCCCTTATGTTTCCATTTCCTTTATACTTCATGCAAACAAGCTTAGCTAAGAGTGCACTATTTTCAGCTTTTTCACTCTTAGCAAACCTTAGTTCCAATTCCTGAAGGAACTCTTTAGCATTGTCCTCATTTGATATTGTTCTCCTGAAAGCTTCTGGTATTGCACGTTTCATGATCATTAGACTCATCCTATTAAATCGTTCCCATCTCTCAAAGTCTCTCTTTTCATCAGGAGAGCTTTTATCTGTAAGAGTTTGGGGATGATCTGTTCTCAATGATAAGTCTAGATCCATGCATCCAAGAACTATCTGAACGTTCTCTTTCCAGGCCTTAAAGTTAGTGTCATTAAGAATCGGGATGGAATTTATGTTGGCAGAAATTGTGGAAGCATTTGTATTCACTGGGTCCATTAGATAACAAAAAAAACAAAATAAACAAATAAATAAATGTATTGCTTAACAAAAAAAAGATCTAGAAGCATGTTGATTGAAAAAATCAATCTAAGATACCAAATACAACGGTGAATTCTTAATCTTTGGATAAAGGATTCATCTGTAAGCGGTACTCTTGTGTAAAAATCAAATGTTAACAAAGGGATCTGTCAGACAATCGTCCTCCTTTGGGCTGACTTATTGTCTACATGATCAACTTGAGTTTGTTACACATTTATTTCTACATGTGATCTATTTATTTTGGCCAAAAGAATATCACCTTTGGGTTGACATTCATAATGCATAAGATAAAATATCACAAGTTCTTAAGTCTTCCTTAATAAAAATAATTTAGTGGTAGGGATTGTTTTGACAATATTCCACCATATTAAGTTATTAGGAGCGGAAAAGATATGAATAGAAGGATCTTTAGGCCACATAGAGGTATGTAAGAATACAAGTTAAAAAATTCATTGAATGAAAAAACCCTACAAAGCTCTATGCGTGCCTCTGATACCATTGAAAGAACTTGAGGTAAATAGCAAAAGTGAACAAACATTTTGTATGAAATAAATTGTGAGACTAACATTCATGGAGCAACATAACTAGACATTTATGAGATAATCTCACTCTGAACTAACACCAAAAACTGAACTAATCTTTAACCATTGATACGAACTAACAATGAACTATTGACTGGAGCAAACACCAAATGCAAGGATCTATTCAGAAATAAGGAGACAAGTAAAAAAAACAATATGGATCCGTTTATAGAGCACCGGAATCTGATCTAAAACTGCAGGAACAAAAAACTGAGATGAAAGTTATACCTGGGTCCATTAGGGTTATTTTTGAGTCACCAAAGAGGATCGAAGATGAAGCTCATTGTGCAGTGAGCTTAATGACCGTGAGCTGGGTAGCAGCCGCTGCGATGATCACCGGAGGAGGACACCACGTGGTAGCCGAGAGAGGCGTCGCCGTCGCACTGGAGCACAGCCGAGTCCCGGCCGCTGCGAATGTTGTCGGAGGATGTGGTAGCCGGGAGAGGAGTCACCGTCGCACTGGAGCAGCGCCGTCGTCGTCGCTTGATGGCACACCGTCGGATGGAGGGGAAGGCGCGCCGTCGCCGAGTCGAGCACAGGAGCACAAGGGAGAAAGTTCTTACTTGACCTAAGCACACCGCTCGGGGTATTCCGAATTTCGGCAACTTAAAACCTAATGCTGAGCCTTTTCTTGCCTTATATCCTGGGTCCAATGAACCCCTTTTTGCTTAGGTGTTGGGGACTTCAACCCTAATGACCTAATGGGTCATTATTGAGTCATGTGAAAGACTCAATGATGACCCTATGGGTGTTTCTACACGCTTAATCCAAATTTCAATATATATTAATAGTGTATGTGCCGTCACGATTTACGCGCTTTAAAAGGCCTAAATACTTTAATCCTTACAGAAAGATCACGATCGAGGGGAGGAGCCACTCTCAGAGACTCGCCATTGGATTCCGACGAGCTCGAAGTCGGAGTCCAGAAGCACGTTACCGACCTTGATGTCACGGTCGGAGGAGGCGGTAGGAGGAGGCGGGCTAGAGGTCAGACGTCCGGAGGAGTCGGGCCGGAGGACGGATGTCCGGAGGAGGCGGTAGGCGGAAGTGGAAGGCGGAGGCGAGCTCAGTGTAGGGCGATTAGCAGAAAAAAAGTCGGGGAGGCAAGGAAAGAGGGGTTGCCGTTAGAAATGATAAAAAGAGGCGATTGTTAACCTCAATTCGGTTTTGGCTATCGCAACCCATTGTTAACCGCAGTTCGAAAATATAACCACACCTCAATTTTTTCTTGCAGCATTCCGATTTTTTTTTTGACGCACCCGAAAATATCGTCTAATGATGTGTGTGAAACAACTAAGATGGCGCGAGAAAGGTGTCGGAGGCGGGAGCAACTCGTAGAAGAGGAACACGGCAGCTTCGGCGAAATGGGGGAAGATGGGGTGCGAGTGAAGTTTTAGAAAAAAGTTTTTAAAAACAAAAATGGGGTGCGGATAGCCATATGAGAGATGTGGTTAACAATCGCCTAAAAAGATGAGTTTTAAGTTTTATTTTGAGTTTTGGGGCTGTGAATAGTTATACGTGGGCTGTCAGTATAAACACCCTTCTTTTTTCCTCCACTGCATAATTCTAAAATTCTTCTGGCTTTAAGGCATAACCAGAAGAGTATTGCGGACAGATGTTGGTTGAGGTTATGTTTGATGTGGTTTTTTTGTTCTGATGAATTTGGATCAAAACGACCCCATCATAGAATGCATGTTTGGCAAGACAATGTTGTTTTGAGGGGTAATTTGGTCTTTATGTATTTTCCCTAACTTTTCCCTATAAATATAAAGGGGTTAGGGTTCTCTTTTGAGAGAGAGTTGAGTTGTATTGTGTATTGGCCTCTTATTTTTCTCCCCACCGTTGATAGTGAACAGCCCCTCCCCGTGGATGTAGGCGCTTCTCGCCGAACCACGTAAATCGCATCGTGTTTGGTTGTGTGATTTTGTTTTTCCGCATCGTTTTCGCACAACAAGTGGTATCAGAGCCAGGTTCCGGTGCGATGTTGTTTGGAGGCGGCGTGGTTCTCAGTTTTTCAATCGAAAAAGGGCCGCTGTAGTTTGGATCTCATTTCGTTTGGTGGAGGCGGCACCGTAGATCCGGCCGCTTGTTTCGGAGGAGGTGGCATCAACTGGTTGGCGGTGACGGAAGAAGGCGCAAGGAAGGGTTTTGCTTTCTCCTTTCACAGAACTTGCGGCGGCCTCAATAAGCGCTGGTGGAAGCCTTGGCCGGTCAAGTTGTTGCAGTCTTACCGATCTGGATAGGTGGCTTTGGATAGAACCGAGGACTGTCAGGAGTCATTTCTCTGCAGCGGGCGGAGAAGAGCAGCTGTAGGGGGTCGAGGAGATTGCAGGCTTAGCTAATTTGGAAAACTAAAGAAGGAAAAAAAGGGAAATTCCTTTTTTTTTGTTTTTCATTTGACACAGCAGAGCCACGTCTATTAAAAAAAAGGTAACTTTGGATTTGATGTGGCAGAAGATCGGCTGCAATATTGGAAAAGGAAAAAAAAGTTTCTTTATTTGGCTTTCCTTCTCTAGTAGTAGGAGCAGACATTGAAAAAAACATTGGATTTCCTCCAAGCTGTGCAGTAAAGCATCGGAAAAGAAAATAAACTCTGGTTCTCTCCATCGGCGACATAGTAAGCAAAAAAAAAAACGGTTTTGGTTTCTCTTTATTGGCCGAACCAGAGTTTTATTTTCGAATTCTCATCTCCTTCGGCAGAACAGTTCTTATTTGAGAGGTAACAAATTTTTATTTTGTTCTAGATTAATTAATAAAAATTTGTTGCTTTGTTTTTTTTGGTTCTCTGTATTGTTTTTATTTGCGATCAATTAAAAAAAATGGGAGACTCCGGTGCGACTTCTTCATCTTCCGGGGCAATGGAATCCACGATCCATCATACGGGTTTGCATCCGGTCAAAATCGATGTCACCAAGTTTGATGGAAAGAGTAACTTTGGCATGTGGAGGTGCGAGGTGATGGATGCGTTGTGCTCTCTAAATTTGGAGGACGTTTTTGATGGTGACGAATGTCCTGATGGGATGACTGAAAAAGTTTGGGCGAAGATGAATCGGAGTGCTTGCGGGTTGATCAGAAATTGTCTGACTCAGGAGATCAAATATGGAGTTATGTTGGAGACGTCTGCTGGAAACCTTTGGAGGACGCTGGAGAACAAATATCTCACGAAGAGCGTGGAGAATCATCTCCACATGAAGCGTCGATTGTACCGGTTCCAGATGAGGCGTGGAGTATCGATTGATGAGCATTTGAATGAGTTCACGAAGCTATTAGCAGATCTGTTGAATTTGGACGAGGATGTTGGCGATGAAGACAAGGCACTCCTTCTATTAAATTCGCTTCCAGAAGAATATGAGAACTTCACGATGTCTCTCATTCATGGGAAGGAGGTCTTAAAGTATAGTGAAGTGTCTACGGCATTGTTGAATCACGAGTTCCGTCGAAGAAATAAAGAGTCGTCGAAGGCGGAGTCGGCCGAAGCACTTGTGTCTCATCGAGGCAGATCTGAGAAAAAGAAGAACTGGCACAAGAAGACTAATAACAGTACTCAGAAGCGTGGTAATTCACGTGGTCGCAGTCTTGGGCGTAATCAGTGCGCATTCTGTTTGGAGACGGGTCACTGGAAGAAGGATTGTCTCAAGTTAAAGGAGAAAAATAAGGGGCTTTCTTCAGAGGCGAAGACCCATATTACCCAGGAGATTACCAGTGGTGGTGAGTCTGATGTGTCTCTTTCTGTTACCCCATAGTGTTTACTTACTGATGATGCATACTAGATTCTGGACACGGGTGCTACCTATCACATTTATCCCAATCGGGAGTGGTTCTGTACTTACAAGTCTTTGGATACTGGTGCTGTTGCTATGGGCAATGATCAGACTTGTCGTACTATTGGTGTTGGGAGTATTCTGGTTCGGATGCATGATGAAGCAGTGAGAGAGTTGACAGAGGTCAGACATGTTCCGGATATCAAGAAGAATTTGCTGTCTGTTGGGGCTTTAGAAGCCAAAGGCTACAAGGTAGTGATCGAGGCAGGAGTTCTAAAGATTAGTCGCGGAGCTTTGGTTTTCATGAGAGGAGTTCGACACCAAAATTTATATTATCTTCAGGGGAGTACAGTTACTGGGACTGTGGCTGTAGCTGATGATTCCTTGGATGCCAGTACTTTATGGCATATGAGATTGGCTCATGCTGGAGAGGCTTCCCTCCAGGCTTTATCAAGACAAGGATTGATTAAGGGAGCGAAAAGCTGCAAATTGGATTTCTATGAGCATTGCGTGATTGGCAAGAAGACGCGAGTATCTTTTAGCACTGCTGTCCACAGTACAAAAGGTATTTTAGATTATGTTCACACAGATGTTTGGGGCCCGACGAAGACGAAATCTTTTACGGGGCGACAATACTTTGTCTCCTTTATTGATGATTATTCCAGATATGTTTGGGTGTACACCATGAAGAATAAGAGCGAAGTTCTGGAGATATTTATGACTTGGAAGAAGTGGATTGAGAACCAGACTGGCAAAAAGATTCGATGTATCAGATCAGAAAATGGAGGCGAATATACATCGAAAGCGTTCTTGCAAGAGTGCCAGAGATCAGGTATAGAGCATCACTTCACAGTCAGGGAGACACCACAGCAGAACGGGGTGGCAGAGCGTATGAACGGGACTTTGGTGGAGAAGGTTCGATGCATGTTGTCTAATGCTGGGTTAGGCAAGATTTTTTGGGCTGAGGCCATTGATTATGCTTGTCACTTGGTGAACCGTCTGCCTTCTGCAGCTATTGGGAAGAAGACACCAAAAGAGATATGGTCGGGGCATCCTGCTAGAGATTACGTGCATATGAAAGTATTTGGGTGTCCAGCTTACTATCACGTGAAGAACGATAAACTGGAACCACGGGCAAAGAAAGCAATCTTCATCGGCTTCAGGCGTGGAGTCAAAGGTTATAAACTTTATGATCAGGCAGAGAGGAAGATTGTTATTAGCAGGGATGTTACTTTTGACGAGGAAAGTTTGCTGAAGCCTCGGGACTCAGAGCGGGTGGAGAGTTCGAAGTTGGTCACTACTACAAATCAGAAGAAGGAGTTTGATGTGACTCCATTTATTCCACCAGTTCCTCACACTCCTGATGAGGTATATGATGGGACTACTGATGAGGTACCAGATACTAATGATCAGGAGGTGGAGGAAGTTGAGGCAGAGAGTCAAGTTCAGGATTCTATTGCCCGAAGCCGGATCAGGAGGCAAAACGTCCCGAAGCCAGCTTGGTTGAGGGATCACATTGCATTTGCACTTTCAGCATCTGAGGCTGAAATCCCTTGTCACTTCAAAGAGGCTGTAGAGAGTCCTGAAGCAGTTTTTTGGAGGGATGCGATGGATGAAGAGATGACTTCTCTAAAGAAAAATGCTACATGGAGATTAGTGAAGTTACCTCCAGGTAGAAAAGCAATTGGATGCAAATGGGTGTATGCGAAGAAAGAAGGATCTCATGGAGCTGTTGATGTACGTTACAAGGCAAGATTGGTGGCCAAAGGTTTCGCTCAACGTGAAGGTATTGATTATGACGAGGTGTTTTCCCCAGTTGTCAAACATCCGTCGATCCGTGTTCTCTTGGCCTTAGTAGCGCAATATGGTCTGATTTTGGAGCAGCTTGATGTGAAGACTGCATTTTTGCACGGAGATTTGCAAGAGGAGATCTATATGAAGCAGCCACCTGGATATGAGGCTCAGAGTGACTTGGTATATAAATTGGACAAGTCACTTTATGGTTTGAAGCAGTCACCGAGACAGTGGTATAGAAAGTTCGATCAGTTTATGCTGGGACAGAAGTACACACGGAGTCGGTATGATCACTGTGCATATTTCAAGAGATTAGCTACTGGTGAGTTCATCTACCTTCTAATGTATGTTGATGATATGTTGATTGCCGCTTCAAGTCAGTCAGAGATTGATAGAATGAAGATGCAACTCTCAAAGCAGTTTGAGATGAAGGAGTTAGGCGAGGCTCGCAAAATTCTCGGGATGGAAATCTGCAGGGACAAGAACGCTGGAAAGGTTTGGCTCTCTCAAAGAGCATATATTGAGAAGGTGCTGAAGAGGTTTGGGATTGATGACACTACTAAGGCAGTGACTCTACCATTGGCAGCGCATTTTCAATTGAGTGCTGACCTGTGTCCTAAAGAAGACCAAGAGAGAAAGGGAATGCAGCTAGTTCCGTATGCCAGTGCAGTGGGCAGTTTGATGTATCTCATGGTTTGTACAAGGCCAGATATTGCACAAGCTGTTGGTGTGGTGAGCAGGTTCATGCATGATCCCGGTCAGGGTCATTGGCAGGCAGTTAAGTGGATTCTGAGGTATCTCAAGGGTACAGTTGATGTTGGTTTAGTGTACGAGAGGCAGCAGTCCAGTGTTGGGTTGTGTATGGGCTACACTGATTCAGACTATACAGGTGATATAGATAGGCGCAGGTCTACGACCGGATATTTATTTACATTGGCAGGAGGTCCAGTGAGTTGGAGGTCGACTCTGCAGTCGATAGTGGCTTTATCTACAACAGAGGCTGAATACATGGCAGTGACAGAAGCTGTGAAGGAGGCCATCTGGATGCACGACCTACTAGATGATCTGGGTGTTGAGCATATGGCTTTAACTGTCTTTTGTGACAGTCAAAGCGCGATTTTCTTGGCGACCAATCCAGTGCATCATGCTCGTACCAAACACATTGATGTCAGGTACCATTTTGTTCGAGACTTGATCGAGACAAGCAAGGTTCTTTTGAAGAAAATTGATACAAAGGAGAATCCAGCCGACATGCTCACGAAGGTGCTTTCAGTCCAGAAGTTCACATATTGCAAAGGATTGGTGAACGTTCGAGCTCAGAGGTGAGTGCCTTGAGAGGCACTTTTGAAGAACTACGCGTGGCTTGATCCCATGGGAGGGGGGGTACGTAGGCAGCCATCTTGGCGCAGCCGCAGTTTAGTGTTGTTGTTTATTGTGTCATCTCATATTTGTTTGTGTCAAATAAGAGATGAGGTGGAGATTGTTGTTTTGAGGGGTAATTTGGTCTTTATGTATTTTCCCTAACTTTTCCCTATAAATATAAAGGGGTTAGGATTCTCTTTTGAGAGAGAGTTGAGTTGTATTGTGTATTGGCCTCTTATTTTTCTCCCCACCGTTGATAGTGAACAGCCCCTCCCCGTGGATGTAGGCGCTTCTCGCCGAACCACGTAAATCGCATCGTGTTTGGTTGTGTGATTTTGTTTTTCCGCATCGTTTTCGCACAACAGACAATAGTTATGACCGCACCCAAAAAAATTACTTTTGAACATAAAGATGAATGTAGTTCCTTAGGCTCCGTTTGGAGGGACTTATTTTCACCGGTCAAGCGATTACGACCGTATGAATCGGATCTTAATTAAGGTCTGATTCATGCGATCGTAACCGCTTGACCGGTGAAAATAAGATCCCCCAACGATGCCTTAATTATGTGAGTGCGGGCACATTTCATGACAACCTCCACCGTGTTCACAGGCGACCGCTACAGTCGTGCCAAAAAGAGCCTAATTAAATCTATTTTTAATGATTTTAAAGTATGTCTTCTCTTTATTATGCATAAATATAAATAAAGGCCCGCCACTTATATTGATTATCTTTTTATTTCGCTCAAATTTCCCGCTTTTCTCAAGCAATTAGTTCCTACTTTCAAAGCATGAAAGGCAGTAGGCAAAAGAGAATTTTATGCACCTTGATCGTATCATGAGTATGGTGCTCGGATCGATTTTTTCTGCAAAATCACAGTTGTAAGATAACGCCCAATTTTATCGCAAAATTACTTTTGTAAATAGTTTAAAAATATATGTTAGTGTACCTATTCTTACAACTTTATTTTTACAATTTTTTATTTCAAATATATTCCGCTAATTATTTATAAAAAATATAATTTTTAGCAAATAAATTCATTTTTAGAGATAAAATATGGGCAACTGATCATGTCCGTCATCACTTTTAAGCAGAAATTTTATATACCTATAAGGCTATAATGTATACGGAGGATCATGCCGCAAAATAAGTTAAGAAATATTGATATATGTATTTTGATGGATTTTTAAATATTATATAAGATTTTTTTTAGATTTTACAATTATAATTTACAAGTAAAAATGCAGTATATTTACACTGTAAATCACATTACAGTTATTATTGGGCGCTGTTATCCGCACCGCAGTTTTGGCTATTCGTACCGCACTTTCTCCTTATTTTTCGTGTTTTTTGAAAACACGCTTTGCACGTGCATTTTTAGGAAAAGTGTTCAACATGAAAGGTTTAGATCTCGACGAGATCTACAACTTTCGTGTTGAACATTTTTCCTAAAAATGCATGTACAAGACATACTTTGAAAATACGCACAGATTTCACGCATTTTGAAAATACGCTTTGCACGTGCATTTTTAGGAAAAGTGTTCAACACAAAAGTTGTAGATCTCGTCGAGATCTACAACTTTCGTGTTGAACACTTTTCCTAAAAATGCACGTGCAAAGCGTGTTTTCAAAAAGCACGAAAAAATAGGAGAAAGTACGGTGCGAATAGTCAAAACTACGGTGCGAATAGCAGCGGCCTTATTATTTTGTACAACAAAAAAAGGTCGCATAAAATTCTTTTATGCGCTGCACTTTCAGAAATTTCTCTCCTTTACCCGAGTATAAAAAAATTTCTCCAGAAAGCGGGCGCCTTCTTACTTTAGTAGAGGTGGTGAAAGTCCAGAGATCAGAGAAGCAGGCTGAAAGAGAGCGAGGGAGAGAGAGAGAGAGACTAGAGAGAGAAAGAATGGTGGCAAACGTTACTCATGACCAACCAGTAGAAGAAGATTACATAGACCTGAACAACATCCTCAGCTCTTCCACCAATTTCCTCTGCCGCTCCTCTAATAAATCTTCCTCCCCAACTCACTCCAACGAGTTTGAATTTCAAAAGAATGGAGACTTCACAGAGAAATTTCCGACCACTTCCCCCGCCGACGATCTCTTCTGCAACGGCCGGCTTCTCCCACTTCACCTTCCTCCTCCCCCTCAACCATCCCCAAAAGCCCACGATTCCATCACCAGCACCTCAAAATCACTACTTTTGACCTCTTTCCATCTTCCATCCACCGCCGGCGCCGCCGCCCCTTTCGACTCCGGCAGCATTTCCCCTTCCACTTCCTGCTACGCCAGCCAAGAACTCAACCCTGAAGACTACTTCGACAAATCTCAATCCAGCAAGCCATTGTCGATGAAAATTAAACTGCTGAGACACCCTTCTTTCTCCGAAAAGCTCAAGGCATCAACTGCTTATCTGAAGTCTCTGTTCGCCTTATCCACCTGCTCTAACGACTCTTTCGCCGCTCCCAAGGCCAAAGAGTACTCCCCCTTTGCTCAGAGAAAGCCAACCAGGAGGAGCCCATTTGGCCTCACGAGGAGCTTCCGTGGAGATAAAAAAGACGAGGCTTTTGAGAAGAGGATGTCATTTTCTGATCACACTGTAAACAAATTCTATTCGTCTTCATCTTCATCTTCCACCTCAAGCTCTTCGTCTTGTTCAAGCATTAAGCCAATTGAAGCCAAATTCTTGAGCTCTGAGGTGGAGAATTTGATTCAAGGAGCAATTGCTTATTGCAAGAAGTCTCACCAGAGTGTTAGTTATGATGGTATGTATTCATTCTCTGCTTCGGGGGTTACTGAAGTTTGTGAGAAGCAGGGGAACTCCATTAATTTGCCGAGGCTGGAAGCAGAGCTTTTCGAAGGCGGCAATTGATGGGAGCATATAAACAATTTGTCTGTAATGTTGTGCTCAGCCTTCAAGATTTATGCCTGTTTAAGCTCTAATGGATCTACACATCTAAGTGATATGATCAGCAACTTGTAGTTATAAATTATGTATACTTGAACTAAATTAGAAGGTATTTTTTTCTTCCTAGATCAATTTATTTTTATGTTAAGTTCATTTTCTGCCTGTTAACACTGATTCTACTTCAATTAATTTTTACAAAATCACTACTTTTTAAAGAGTCTTTCTAACAAAAATTGATTAGATCCGTTGCAGTTTTTAAAAAAACAGATACTGAGGCTCTGTTTATTTTGGTGGCGTTTTGTAACGCCAATGCAAACGGAGCCTCAATGAGTTAGCTCTGCTGCCCCATCTCCAACCGGATCATGATCCTCTTCATTTCTCCTGAAATGGTTACTGTTTATTTCATGGTCGGGATCACTCTATCTCAATCAAGAGCAATATTTAGGTCAGGACTCCTGACGATGCTCATGGTCCTCCACCAATGAGGAGCTTGCAATGGAGGTGGGGTCCACGCACTTGTGACTTGTGTCATACACTTTTGCGCGGGACCCATACAATTTCTAGCTCCTCATTGGTTGTCCTGACCTTTCTTTAGGTCAGAAGTCCTGACCTAAAAATTAATCCTCAATCAAAGGGCTCATATTAATTGACATATTAAATATCCGGTCATTTTCACATTACCAAATTGCCCTTACCTTTTTCGAATTGGCCTTTCAATGTGAGCTTTTGGATTGAGATCAGTTAATTTCCACCATGGATAGTATTCATTTCATGTGAAATGAAGAGAATCCTAATCTCAACCACCCGCCCTTCAAATAGATCTCATAGCTCAATGAGTTAACTCTAGAGAGCTTGAACCCGACTTCACATACTTTAAGAATAATAAAGGCTAATGTTATGTGCAAATCAGTTTATGGTATGTGTAAATCAGTTTTACGTGCAGATCAAAAAATTATATGTGCAACCCAAATTATTAGGTGCAAACCCAAAAAAAATTCAAGATCCTTTAAAATAACAAAATATTAACTACAATGAACCATCAACAATACAAGAAATGACATTATAGAGCATATTCCAAAATCAAATTCATCAATTCACATGATCCTCATGTCCATTTTATCAATTCCATCAAACAGTAATTGAATATATACACAGCTGAGTAGAAGTTATGGTTGACTCAATACAAATCCACAAAAATCCAGCCAATAAAAATCTAGTCAACAAAAATGCAACACCAAAATAATCACTCTTTGAGGGGGACTGTCTCAACTTGATCAAGTATTGTCAACGCTGCTTTGACTCGTGCCTTTGGGATGCCCATTTCTCGGACACTGATGTGTTGGGATTCCTTTTCGAGCTTCCTCGTGTCCTGCTCCGATATGCTCCGCGGGAGGCCAATCGGGTTGCGGATTTTTGTTCTCGCTATGCTATTTCCTGTACTTTTCTTTGGACCTGTTTTGTGGATTTCCCGCCGGTTCTCTCTGAGGTTGTTCAGAGTGACCGGGAGAACATCCTTGTTTTTTGACCCGTTTTTGTGGTCCCTTTTCCTCTTTTTTCTCTATTACGAATGCAAGCTTCAAAAAAAAGAGCACTCTTTGACACCATCTCCATGAATGACAAATAAACCAAGCCTTCTATAACCTGTTCATATCAATATTCACAGGTGAATAAGTAAACTAACAACAGATTGAACAGAAAAACTAACCTGGGAAATATAAAGAGCTACCGATCCAGAGCAATTTGTTGGGCTTGCTAATGTTCCCAAGTGACATGTTTTCAACATACCTATGAAGAAAGGTCAAGTTAAAACAGCATGAACCTAAAACTATTCTACTAAACAAACTGAACTGTCACAACAAAACCCAATCTCTTTGCTTCAGTCTACTAGTAAGCTTGTCGGCGCTTTGAACTGTCACAACAAAATTCAATCTCTTTGCAATTTTTTGAGCCCAAGACAATAACTCATCTTTAAATTCAAAATATTATGGCGTGATAAAATGTGATCCAACATCAATTTTTATTGGTTCAGACGATTCTCCATAAATCAATAATTTGATATCATTCATACTAATATATTCTACAGACAAATATGAAAACTAACTTCAACTCTCACAAATTTACACATTGACATATTTGTTGGGTTAGAGAGCACGCAAATCCGACCAGAGCATATGCAAATTAGTTTGAGCAAGTACCTGCACAACTGCTTATTGGTATGCCTATACACAACCAAAACACGACACAAAATAACAGCAATAAAAGTAACACGGAGATTTAACGTGGAAACTCAATAGGGTAAAAATCGCATGACGATCGTAGTCCAACCCGAAAAGACTTCACTAAAATAGTAAAATGTATGAAACGATAGACAATTACAACACTTTTTCTTCTCGATTTTTATAGGATATTCAACAGTTTCACACTACATAATGCAATAAATAGTAACAGAAAAACTGCAAGTTACCGATAGAGGCAAACGAGACAAATTACACAAATCCTCTCTAAGATGTCTCTTCAAATCCTTTCCCAAATCTGCTCAAGATCTAATCAGTGTAGGCACAGTACTGCTCATCAATGTCGTACAACGACATCCAAAAGCTCTCTCAAACTAATACGATTGTCGTAAATACCTCTCTATAAATTTTTCAAAGCTTGAGTTTGGAGAGAAGTGGATGTCTTACTCATCTTCCTTCTTCCTTATTTATAGGGTCAAAACCAAAAAGTTAGAGATAGTAGATGACATGTGGATGAAGCTTTCATAAAGCTTCCCTCGATCAAAAACACATGTCATAAAACTTCATTTAACCACTTTCCTAGAAGCTTCCTTCAAAAGCATATGTTGGTTTAAAGGTATATAATGACTACTCCTTTTCACACTTATCATGAAACACGTGTTTGAAAAGTATGGTCAAAGGTGACTAGTCTCTTTCACACTTAGGAGAAAATTATCTCAACAAATCTCTCCCTTTTCGACTAAGTGGCAATCTTCCTTCAAATCTCTAAACATGTCTCCACCTTTGGTTAGCAATACCAAATTCGAGTTAACAGTTTTCTCCACCTTTGGTTATCAATACCAAATTCGAGTTAACAGTTTTCTCCACAAATTACGGGAATTGTACCCAGATCCTTGATGAAACGATTCATCTTAAGAAGCTCTTTCCCTTCCTTTGTGAATGCAAAAAACTCTACCTCCGTAGTCGATAGTGCAACGTACTTTTGCAGTCTAGACTATCATAACACACCTCCCCCTATAAATAAGATCAAGTACCCAGATGTCGATCTTCTAGAGTCCATGTCTCTAACCATTTCAGCATCAGTGTAGCCTAGTAGCTCTAGCTCACTACCTCCGAACTTTAACGTAAAGTCTGACGTCTCATGTAGGTACCTTAGAATCCACTTCACGATGCTCCAATGTTCTCTTCCAGGATTTGAGAGAAATCTGCTAGCAGTCCCAGCAGCGTGCGCTATTTAGGGCAGGTACACACCATTGCGTGCATAAGACTACCAACTGCAGAAGCATATGAGACCTTCTACATCTTCTCTTTCTCTTCAGGTTTGCTTGGACATTGATATGTGGTAAGTTTGAAGTGAGCTACAAGCGGCGTGCTCACCTTCTTCGTTTGATCTCTCTGTAATACTTTCTTAATATATCTTTCATACGATAGCCAAAGCAGCTCGAAGCTTCTATTTCTCCAAATATGCAACCCTAGGATGGTCTTTGCAGGTCTCAAATCCTTCATCGCAAATGTGGATCTCAATTACCATTTCGGCTCGATAATTCAAGTAGTGTTCCTCCCAACTATCAGCATGTCATCTACATATAGGAGTAAGATGTAAGGTTTTGAGAACCGGACCAGAGATCGAACCGGTGAGTTCAAAGGTACAAGGTCCGACTGATTGGACCGGACGGAACGGGGTCGAACCGGCCTGAAAAATTCTAGAATAAAATATATAATCATTAAAGCCAAATTTATGGCATTGTCAAATTATATTGCAAATCAATATATCATGAACCACAACATTAGATGCTAACGTTTTATGATATTTTCTCACACAAATACAAAATAATAATAATAATTGTCCCAAAATAGTAACGAATTACTAAACTACTAATATTTAATTCAAATCATAGTCTAATGAGTCAAATCCCCTGTCAAATTCATTGACAACACCATCAAAATCTACAATACGCTCATCTCCAAAATTCTCCAAGTCTGTGTGCTCAACAAATTATTCAATAATATCAAGTTATTCATTACCTGCATGATCAATATATATAATTAAATTATGAAACAACATTTATTTAAAATTTACAACTATACATAAATATTTTCATACACATATACACTTACTTTGAGTTTGTAGTGTAATATTAAAGTTTTGTTCTGCAGCTATTGAGATAGCGTCTTCATTATAAATTTCATTTTCTAGATCCTCATATGTGAGCTCCGCCACGGGTTCCTCCTCTACCACCTAAAAGTCCATCAAATCAATACATGTGTAATCTAAAGGATCGTAACTCCTTTTCTTAGAAATAAACCTAAAGCCAACATAATTGAAAGAAGTGTAAAATGTTATCAGGAAGATACAAAATTTAAAACTATTAAAAATTTAAAACTTAAATGAAATATCAAATATGAAATGAAGGTCATACCGATTTCTCATATTTAGATTATATCGAACATATACAAGATCATTTAATCTTTGGTGCTCCAAACGATTTTTTCTTTTGGTGTGAATTTTTTCAAAGACACTCCAATTTATTTCACAACCCGATGAAGATGATGTTTGACTGAGAATATGAATTGCTAATTTTTGTAATTGAGGAGCACTAGATCCAAATATTCTCCACCATTCATCTAGATAAAAAATAATATAAAGACAATTATTATATTATGATAATTGAAAATTCAAACAATAGATTTAATCATTAAAATACAAAATCAATTTGTGTTTTCACCGGGCTGCATTTCCATCGCTAATTTGATAGCAAGGGGCTTTCCAAAACTTTTTAACTGATCACGGAAAAGTCTAACCTCCATCATTGCATCTTTCGGTTTGCTGCATACATCTTTGTTTCCAATTAATCTAATCAACCATTGCATCACTTCAGACTTGTGACTGTAGTTATCTTTATCATACTGAAATGTTGGATTCAAAAAATATGCAGCGGAGTGTATCCCTTGACGAAACTATCTCATCTACTCGTGATAATACTTGTGTATGACCTGTACAATCTTTTGTTATTTTTGAACAAATTTTTGATTGTTTTTCTTACCCTATATAATCCATCATAAACATATCCAAGTGATGATTTCTCATCCGCATCAACAATACGTAATAGCTTTATGATAGGACCCGATATCTTTATCATTATCAAGCAAGAAGTCCAAAACTTGTTGTTCAAAATAATTGAAGTTGCCTCTTTCCCTTTAACTGTTTTAAATAGCTTGCCATCGGAGAAATATTTGCTTTCAAAGCTTGTAAACCATGCTTATGATCATGCACACTCTTTAAGGTAATGAAAGTAGTTGCAAATCGAGTTGCCCCAGGATGCACAATCTCCTTCTATCCTTCTCTTTTTCTTAGCCATGATAGTAAGAAGATATGATTATACAAAAGTATAGTTATTTTAGAAGCTTTATTAGCAAGATCTTTGACATGAATTATAGAACAAATTTCTTTTAAAATAAAATTCAAGCAATGCGCGGCACAAGGAGACCAATAAATATTAGCATATTTCTCATGTAGTAAAGTGTCTGTTTTTTTATAATTTGCCGCATTATTAGTCACTATTTGAATAATATTGTCAACTCCAACTTATTCAACTACTTCAGAAAATAGCTCACACAATGTTTCTGCATCATTGTTAATAACAGGATCATCAACAGACTTCAAAAAAGACAAACCACGAGGGCAATAAACTAAGAGGTTTATTAATGTTCTATTCCTCTTATCAGTCAAACCATCAGTCATAATTATGCATCCAGTCTCCTTCCAACTACATATGTAAGCTTCCACTTGTAGTTTGCATTCCTCCCTACAATCTCTTAATAGATTTACTCGCATCATATGATATGTAGGTAATTTGTATCCAAGACCAATGACAGTGATTGCATCAATAGCTTTTTGTGCAAATGGTGAGTTTAAGGCATTTATTGGTATGCAACTATCATAAAACCACCTAGACACACCCATATCGGCACGATGTACAACTTGCTTTGACTTCAAAACACTTTTAATAGACGGTTGTGATGTTGTTGATGTAGGAGCGAAGAAATTATCAATTTTGTCTATCTTCCTTTTACCTTTATCTTCTGTAATAGAATTTCTAGACTTAGCAATTGTCGAAACTCTCTCCACCTCAGTAGCATGTTCACCATATATGCCTATATTTTCTCTTGCTTCTTGAATCTCTTATTTTTTTCTCTAAAATGTCTTTAACGTACTCTTGCATTTGGTGACGAACATCAAGAGAAACTTTTTTACAAGCCGCTATATTCTCTTTAACACCAGCTAAGTGTTGTTTCATCCTATTATTCTCTCCTCCACTATAAACAATTCCACAATGCAAACATCTGAATTTATTTTTTTCACCTGCATCTTTTGTTAAACTAAAATGATCTCATCCTGAATCATTTTTTCACGAATGGCTTGTGTAGACATATTTGAAGAATCAACGCCTTTCATTTTAACGAATCTAATAAAAATTTTGCATGAAGAACGACAACATATCAATAAAAAGTTGTTAAACTTGAATGAACACACTAGCAAACTATTATTTTTTCGAGCTCTGTTAAAGGATCGAGCTCTATTATCTGATCGAGCACAAAAATTTGATAAAAAGGATCATTAAAATATAAAGTGAAACGTAGCAAACTATTGCATCAAATTTGAATGTACACATTAGCAAACTATTGTTATTAAAATATAAACAGATAACAGAGTTCTGTTATTTAAATTTGAATGTACACACTAGCAAACTATTGCATCAATAGCTCTGTTATCTGATCGAGCTCTGTTATCTGTTAGCGTAATTATTAATTACAGATGATCGACTCTTTCGCCAATTCTTGAATCAGTGAATGTTTGACTCTTTCGAGAGTGGTCGTTGGGTCTAGTCCTATGCTTTAATACCAGATTTGAACACAAAATTAATTGGTTATAGGTCGAGAAGTTCAAGATCTATATTTAGATACACAAGCTACTTGATTTTTTTTAAGAGGGAATATAGTTCAACATAGTGCAATGGTAATGTTTTGAGAAAGCTATTTAATTCACGGTAAAATGAATTTAAAACCTTCAGATCATAGTTACAATTGTTGTTGACATGAATGACTCATCCATTTACTTGAATGGGATTTCTGAAATTTAAATTGGAAAGAACAAATCCAATATTGTAATTTGATTCTAATATTAAGAAGAATTGGAAATGAGTATTCAATTCTATAAAACTCAAAGTGAAATAACACAATCTCAAGCTAAATTTTTTAACATCACATCTAAATTGCGACCGTAAGGAAGAAAAAAAAAACACATCCAAATAAATGAGAGTTTGAGCTTTGAAGACTCCATAGTTCAAACAAAAAAAATCAATTGCAAGGGCACTTGTCGCCGCAAACTCTAGATCCTGCGATTTATCCTACCTCCTCCAATTCTTGTGATTTAGCCTGCCTCCTCGAGTTCTCTTTGATAGTGGTCATGACTCATGAGCCTCCATTTTATTATAAGTGAACACCACTAATCTCTGTGTAGCAATTATGGTTCTCTCAGCCTAGCACTCTCTATCTCTATCTCTATTTTCATGGTCAAGTTTTTTTAAAATTCACATGACCTCGATTCTATCTCATAATTATTTATTAAAGTGATTGATTCAACTCGTCGGTAATTTTGTATCTATTTTGTGCAAATAGGGAATTTGTGAACTAAAAGTAGAGGAAGATTCTTAGTTCTTACATAGGATATGAGCGACGACGTGAACTGTTGCAGGCATGCAGCTTCTTCTGGCGACGGCGAGGCGTTGTGGCTTCTTCTTCCTTCCAGGGCTTGCAGCTTCTTCTTTCGGCGATGGCGAGGACTGTTGTGGCTTCTTCGTAAGTTGCGGCTTCTTCTGCCGATTTCGAAATAAGAATGGAGGAGAAAGATAGGGTTTTAACTTTTGAGTTTTGAGTCTTTTGAGATTCAGTAGGATTTGAACCGCATGATCACATCCTACGGTGTAAATACAACCCGCCCGGTTACGGGGAACCGGTCTCGGTTTCCAGTTTACCGGTTGGCCCGCCCGGTTCCCCGGGTCTCGGGCGGTTTGCGTAATATAGGAACCGCAGCCCTGGACCGGACCGGCGAGGGGGCCTGTCAGCGGTCCGACCGTCTAGTCCGGTCCGATTATTAAAAGCTTGGTAAGATGATGAAATCTTTTGGAGCATATTGCTTCGCGAACACACAGTGATCAAGAGTGGTTCTCATGAAGCTAATCTCCCCTTATAAAAGCATCGAACTTTTTGTACCACTATTGCGGGGCTTGCTTCAGGCCATACAAACTCTTCTTCGGGTGACAGACTGGTCTCTGCTTCCCTTTCACCCTAAAACCTTCAGGTTACTCCATACAAAGCTCCTCCTTAGGATCGTCATGCATAAAAGCGGTCTTGACATCCATCTGCTCAATCTCAAAATCTAGCATCGCAACAAGGCCAAGAACAACTCGAATAGACGACATATTTACAATAAGAGAGAAGATCTCATCAAAATCAACACCCTTCTTCTGACTAAAACTCATCACCATTAATCTGGCCTTATATCTAAGTGGTGTTGAGGGGTCTCCCTACTTTACTATGAAAATACATCGATTCTTCAGAGCCTTCTTGCATTTAGGCAATCGTACTAGCTCATAAGTATGGTTTTCATGCAATGACTGTATCTCCTCTTGCATAATAATCATCCATTCTTTCTTCTCTGAGCTCTGCACTGCTTCATCAAAGCACTCAGGCTCCTCAACATCATTCAACGGAATATACTCGTTAGTGGAGTATCTCGAAGATGAGTGTCTAACTCTATCAGACCTCCTTAGAGCGAGCTCAGCTGCTGGTATAGGCACATTATCAGTGATGTCCTCTGTAGGCTCAACATCAATAGTGTCCTCATGATTTAGAATTGGCACATTGCCATGTATCAGCTCAGGCTCTGTGGCCTCCTCGGTATCATCAACTAAAATCATAGGAGACTCTGCATTAGTGTGAGATCCAGACTTCTCAGTCTTCTTAAGATCACCCAGAGTCTGATCCTCACAAAATAAAGCATCATGACTACGTACAAGTTTTTCTTGACTGGATTAAAGAACCTATTACCAAATTCGCCGTTACGTCCATATCCCAGAAAAATGTATTGTCTGCTCTTGAAATCCAACTTCGATCTTTTGTCTTGAGGTACGTGGACAAAGACTCTGCAACCAAAGACCCTCAAGTGACTATATGAAGGGTCATTCTCATACAAGACCTTATCAGGAACATCCTCCTATAATGCATAGCTGGGAGAGAGGTTGATGATGTGTGCAGCTGCGTATAAAGTCTCACCTTAAAATATGTCAGGTAGTTTTGACTAAAACAACAAACACATTATCCTCTCCATCAATGTATTATTCATTCTTTCAGCTACGTCATTTAGCTACGACGTCTTGGGCGGAGTCTTTTCATGTTTGATCCCTTGCTCTTTACAATATTCATCAAATGGATCAATATACTCTCCCCCATTATCAGACCTGATGCACTTAAGTTTTCTCCCAGATTGTCTTTCCACTTTAGCGTGGAATCTTTGAAATGTGTCGAGGACCTCATATTTGGTCTTAATAGCATTGACCAAAGTTTTATTGAATGATCATCAATGAATATCACAAAGTAAGATTCTCCTCCCCTCGTCTGGATCTTCGTTGTTCACAAACATTAGTATGTATGAGCTCTAGTGGCTCGGATCTCCTGGTGGAAGTGTGGCTCTGGAAAGATACTTTATTCTGCTTCCTAGTCATGCAGTGGTCGCATCCCTCCAATTGATCCAAAGATAGATCAGATATAATCTTCTTCTTAGCGAGACATCCCAGGTCCTTTTGGCTAATGTAACTCAGTCTCCCATACCATAAAGATGTGGATACGTCATCTTTGATAGTGTTGGCCTGAGCAACTTCAGGCCTCCCCTTCATATAGTATAGACCAGTCTCTCTATAGCCTCTAGCCACTACTAGCGACCCATTGATTAACTTCCAAATGTATCCACCAAAGACACTTAAGTGTCCATCATCACATAGCTTTCCAACATAAACTAGTTTGAAGCGGATGTCGGGTATGTGTCACACATCTTTAAGAATTATCAATCCTCCCGTACTTGTCTCTAAGCGCATGCCTCCCCTCCCGATGACTTTAGGTGTGTCACCGTTACCCATTCTAAGAACTCCATAGTCTTGAGTGGTATAGGTGGTGAATAACTCTTTATTGTAGGAGACATGTGCAGAAGTACCAAAATCAACAATCTAGCTTCGATCATTACATGAGAGTGTAGGTGTGACGTCATCTCCAATAATGATTGCATCATCCTTCACTATAGATATAGTAGCTACGGTGGACTCTCATTCCTATCATCAGTAGCCACTTCTTTCTTTCTTTTGACATTCTTCAGAGAATAACAAAACTTTTGAATATGTCCTTTCTTATGACAATAGTGGCACTCCACGTTATGATAACGTAACTTGGATTTTCCTCTACTTTGGCTTCTTTCACTCTTCCTTCCTCTAATCTTGCTCCTGACTCTATCCTTGAGCTCAGTGTAGAGGACATCAGCTTGTGAAGAAGAGTTTGAATGTCCTTGTGATTTTATTCACATCTCCTCATTCAAGATGTCATTTTTGGCAATCTCCATAATAATAATGCAACCAGGAGAGGATTTGATTAGAGAACCGGGAGAGGATTTGATTAATGAAGCTCTTATCAACTCTAAGAAGTTTGGAAGAGACTTCAATAGCCATAGTGCATTGACCTCGTACTCAAAGGTCACATTCACTGCAGTGAATCAATCAATAATACCTTAGAACTTGTTCAAATACTCTAAGATGGGTGACTCATCTCCATACTTGAACTCTCCAAGCTTCTTAAGTAGATATAGCTTATTAATATCAGTATTCTTGGCATATAAGGTTTTCAATGTCTTCCAAAGGATCTTCTCATCAACGATTCTTGCAACGTGATTATAGACGTTTGGCTCTACAAATTGTCTGATGAATCCGCATAGCTTCTGGTGTTCCATCTTCCACTTATTTGGATCTGTGTCTTTATACATCTCCTAAAAGATAGGAGCATGTCAGCCTTTCACATAAATGAGATCCTCCATCAGTAAGTACCACTGGTGGTAGTTTGCGTTGTTCAGTTTGACCATTTGCTCAGAGTCTGAACCTGAAGTAGACTCTATAATGCTTTGTCACTTGTAGGACTGACCTCAATTCTTTGAGCCGACTATTCCAAAGAAAGTAATCAAAGAAGAAAGAGAGCGGACCAATGGTCATCACCTACCACACCCAATCACTAACCCAAAATATCCAATCGGCTCATCTCAAAACTCAAACAGTTCGACCCTATAATTGCTCTGATAATGAACCTCGCTTTGATGTCACTTGTTGGGCTAGAAAGCACGTAAGCCGGACCAGAGCACCTACAAATTTGTTTGAGCAAGTACATACACAACCGCTTGACGGTATGCCGATACACAACCAAAACATAGCACAAAATAACAGCAATAAAAGTGACACGAAGATTTATCGTGGAAACTCAATATGATGAAAACTACAGGACGATCGGAGTCCAACCAGTAAAGTTACTACTAAAATGTATGAAACAATAGACAATTATAAGATTTTTCCTCCTCGATCCATATAAGATCTTCATCAGCTTCACACTACACAATACAATAAATAGTAATAAAAAAACTGCAAGTTACCAACAGTGGCAGACGAGACGAATTATACAAATCCTCTCTAAGATGACTCTTTGAATCATTGCCCAAATCTACTCCAGATCCAATCTGTGTAGATGAAGTAATCCTTGTCAACGTCGTATAACGACATCCGAAAGCTCTCCTAAACTAAGTCGATTGTCATAAATGCCTCTTTAGAAATCTTCCAATGCTTGAGTTTGGAGAGAAGTGGATATCTTACCCCTCCAACTTATCCCCATTTATAGGGCCAAAACCAAGGAGTTAGTGGTGGTAGATGGCATGTGGATGAAGCTTCCATGAAGCTTCTCTCGGTCAAAAGCATATGTCATAAAGCTTCCTTTAGTCACTTTCCTAGAAGCTTTCTTCAAGAGCACATGTTGATTCAAAAGTCAATGTCAACTACTACATTTCACACTTAGCATGAAACGCATGCTTGAAAAGCATATTCAAAGATGACTAGCCTCTTTCATACTTAGAAGAAAATTATCTCAACAATATTTATTGAAATTACAATGATTATTATGTTTGCACTTAACATTAAATAAAAAATAAACATTCACACATTCATTGAATATCTCGAAGAAATGCATAAATCGGTCCAATGTGAAAGCTGATCAAGAATGTCCTGCAAAAAAAATGCAGAAATCAGAAATTGAAGTTATGTAGTATAGGATGTAGCAAGATATGAGGATTCATAGAAGTTAATAGACTACAATGAGCGGGGCTGCTACAAATGCTGCCTATGTTTTGAAGTTGGATGGGGCGCTGCTGCTGCGGGCGGAATTTTGGAGAAGGCGCTACACTGCGAGAGGGAACAACCGGGCGACTAGGGCACGGGGAAGGGATTTGGTTTTCCTCTATCCGGCGATAAAGGGATATGTATTTAGGTTCTGTTTGGCGCGGTTGGGGTGACTGGGGAAGCAGTGGTGGAATAATCAGCTGTTTTGCAGAGTAGTAGCATGATCTGTGAAACTGTTTGGAAGAACAACGTTTGCAGTGCTAATTTTTTTTTTGAAATATAATTTTATTATATCATTTAAACCTAATCATATTAAATTATAATTGCTTCACCCCTACTTTAAACCTAATTCTGTCAGTTGATTCCTGCTCAAATATCTGCATAGAGGATTGCTTCATCTCTACATGGGATGATCTGGTAGCTGTGAAAACCCATTACCGAAGGTGGACGGGGTGACCAAAAGAAATGTTTGGGGACTGGAAGTACAACGACCGAGCTCCATCAAGGGGATCAAGGCCTCTTGTAGCTATGAAGGAAGGAAAAAAGGAGATGCCCTTTGTCGGAGGAGAGGAGATCGGCGAAGCCATTGCCGGCGATAGGGTCACTGGAAGAGAAGTCCGGGCTCTGAAGAGCTAGTCGCACACGCCTTTGTCGACGATAGATACTGGAAGTCTTGTTTGTCGCGAAGAGGGCCAGTCACGTGAGAAATTTCCCCGGCAGAAAGAAATCACAGAAAGACGCGATGAGTCCTGAAAAATTTCTGCAACTCCGAATCGCGAAATTTCCGTGATTTTACTGCGGCGGCAACTCGAGTCGTGGTCCCTAAATTCCTGTTTGGCGCGGCGTTTTCAAAAACGACGGCACCCCACTGCCAAAACGCACGCCAAATAGAGCCTTAAGAGTTCATTGTTTTTATTTAATGTTTTGACCTGCACGTAATAATTTTAGATTTGCACGTAACATTTGTCATAATAAAATCCTTAGAGGCAATAACACTCATTAGCTTCTACCAATACCAGCTAAATGACATCTCAGGTATCCCTATTAGCAAATCAAAAAATTGGTTCAATAATTTTAGGTCTTTTTTTCAATACTAAAAATTCTCTATTACCAAACCCTCAATTTCTCTCCTTCCAAAAACCCTCTTCCTTGTCTTCCCCGTCTCCTCTCCCTCGCGAATCTGACGACTGTTGCAACACCGCCGCGAGACCGCCGACTGCTCCTCACAACCGCTCCAGACTTCCAGAGGGCGACGACGTCAGGGTTCATCAAGGGACTAACTGCTCCCGACGGTTTCATCAAACCATCGAGACCTGCGGCTGCGCACTACCCTCTCCTCTCATCTTTGCGAGCACATAATGCTATATCTCATTCTATATCGGAACATGTAACAAAAATCAGAACATGTGTTCTAAATAAAGATTGTTGCTCATTCTATATTCCTAATTTTGTTGTCTGATTTTTTTTTTTTGGAGGTCTTTACGCTGACTACAATGTTTGTTATTGTTTTCCCCATCTCAAAAATTCAGTAGGCTGATTGTCATTGTTGTAGGCCAGCTGCAAAAAGCTTTAGGGTTAGGTTACTCAAGAGGTCGACTGCATTGTTTGTTGTTTATTCAAGGTGATTGTTAACCGCAACCCGTTATTTGCTAGTCGCACCCCAAAATCTGCTAACTTTTCGCGTCTTTTCGAAATACGTCTTGTACATGCAATTTCAGGAAAAGTGTTCAACACAAAAGTTGTAGATCTTGACGAGATCTACAACTTTCGTGTTGAAGACTTTTCCTGAAATTGCATGTACGAAGCGTATTTCAAAAAGTCGTAAAATCTGAGCATATTTCCAAAGTACGCCTTGTAATGCATTTTTAGGAAAATTGCTCAACACGAAAATTGTAGATCTCGAAGAGATCTACAACTTTCGTGTTGAGCAATTTTCCTAAAATTGCATGTACAAGACGTATTTCGAAAAGGCGTGAAATTTTTTGAGATTTTAGAGTGTCACTAGCAAATAGCAAGTTTGCGGTTAACAATCACCTTATTCAATGAGAGGAAAATCTTTATATAATTTGTAAATAGTCATTATTTCCTAATGATATGAGCAGCATCATGATTTAGTTTCGAAATAAATAGGCAAAATATATTAGTTTGGAAATATCATGCAGTCAGTCCTTCTCAATTCTCACTCACCCTCTAAAGCTTTTGAGTTGAATATGAGTTTGATCATCTATATTAGAGGTATAAATTTAACCCGGGCCCGATTGCTCAGTCCAGATTTGCCCGGGTTTGAGCGCAATTAGGCCTAGACCTAGTTAGGTTCAGGTTAGGCCTAGGTCAGGCCTAAGGGGGCTCACCAGACACTCTTATTTGGGCAGAGCTCGGCCTAGGGCCCGACCCGGGCCAGGCCTAGGCCCTACCAGACCCAAGGTTCGATTAATAATGTTCTTGCTGAGGCCACCCCAACATTAAATTGTTGGTCGTGATGCTCCCAAGCTGGGCGGCCAGCTTCTTTGTCCGCCCAGCTAGCTATCATTTGGTAGCTCGTTAGCTTCCAAATGACAGCTAGTCATTGGCGTTTGGACCCGGTTTTGTAGGCTCAATAGGTTCCCTTATTTTGCAAGGACTCGGGTCTAGCCTGGGCCTGATATGAGTTGACCCCAACCTGAATCCGACAACAAAAAAGCTCGAGCCCAAGGTGCCTCGTCCGGCAGGCCTTATTTTGACGCTTAATCTAATATATGCATATATCCTAAAAAAAATTCGATTACTAAAAAGTAAAGAAATATTATATATTAGTATGTTAAATAATATTTTTCCCATGTTATTAGACATGATTCATATTGAATTATTAATTTAAACTCCATCCATATATAATAAGGCAAATAAGCGAAAAACATATGTTTTACTATCACCTCCGGTTTACTCACCCCCGATTATCTTTATTATTAGCCCCCGTCTATTGAAGCTTCCTTTGAGAAGGAAGGGAGCTGTACAGTTGAAAATGAGGAAAGATTCTAAATGAGCGCAAGTAAAATTAAAGTGGCTGATTTTCTATAAATTAGCGGTTGATGTGAAGGTTTTTAGGAAAAATTTATTATTAGCTTTCGTCGTCTTTATCATCAACCCTAATCTGCTGAGGTGCAGTTTTCTGTAGGCCAGCGGAGAGCTGTAGAGCTGAAAATGTGCAAGCATTCTAAATCAGAGTAGGGTTCTTCGTAGCTGGCTGATTTTCTATATAAATCGCTTCACATTAACCGCTAGCATTTATAAGAATTGATCATGTGCATTGACCGGGATACATTAATTATCACCTTCGAATTAAATTCAATTAACCTTAATCATATGGATGGAGTCTTGTACATACATTTTAGGAAAAGTATTCAACACGAAAGTTGTAGATCTCTTTTCCTAAAAATGCATGTACAAGGCATAATTTAGAAATACGTTCAAGTTTCGTGTCTTTTGGAAATACGTCTTTTATATGCATTTTTAGGAAAAGTGTTCAACACTAAAGTTGTAGATCTAGTCGAGATCTACAACTTTCGTGTTGAACACTTTTTTAAAAAAAATACATGTACAAGACGTATTTCCAAAATGCACGAAAAATTAGGAGAAAGTGCGGTGCGACTAGCTAGTCAAAACTGCGGTGCGGATATCAGCGCCCTAATTTTAATGCACTTTCTCATAGTGAGGGGAAAATGCTAACGCTAAGAAAATATATTTGGTAAAACTCTTTTTTTCCATTTTCAATGATTCAAAACGTCATTTTTGATCTTCAACGTCAAAGAAACCTCCTCCCTTCATTTTCACTGCACCATTCGAAATACTCACATTCCCAACTTTCCAAAATGTCACTGTCAAAACAAATAGATCAAAAGACTCTATGAGGGGTTAATTGGGCATACCGATGCCTAGTGACTAAACTCTAGCTCACAATACCTAAGGCTATGTTTGGGAAGGCTTTTCAGAAAGGAAAAAGAGTGGTGGCAAAAGGAAGGTGGAAAAAATGAGTTTTTAGAAAATGTATATCGGAAAAAGAGATCTGTTTGGATAAACTTTTTTTCAGAGATTTTCAGTAAGGAGAAACACTTTATAAACCGTTTGGGAAATCTCCGTTGATGTGACATTATTTTATTAAAAATGTGTGGCCGGGAGAAAATGAGCGGTCTGGCAAAAAATGAGCGTCTTGGCGGAAAATGAGCGCCCGATCGAAAATGCACGCCGGATCGAAAATGCGGGCCAAATCGAAAATGTGCGCCTGGACCAAAAATGCACGCCCGGGCCGAAGATGTGCCCCCGGGCCAAAGATGCGCGTCCGGGCGGAAAAAGCACGCTCGGGCGGAAAAGCACGACCGGGAGGAAAAAGCGCGTCCTGGAGAAAAGAGTGCGTCCGGGAGGAAAATGCCAGCTCAGGCGGAAATGCGAGGGCAACAAGCCACCTCTCTTTGTAGTTGTTAGAGAGAGAAAATCTGGGAGTGTGACAGGCCACCGCTCACGACACAATTTACTTCTTATGTTGCGAGGGATGCTTGTTGCACTTTGAAGTCTTCAGTTGAAGCTTGAAATCGGGAGAAACCTGCCTTGCTCCCCCTTGTACAGATGGCTAGGAAACTTGAACGACATGTTCAGCGTGTATGTGTCTTGTCTCTTGTTATGTTGAGAGGAGTCTGGGGCGCCGGTCTTGTTGGCGACCGGTGCGTTTGTTCTTGAGTTGAGAACGTTGGGCGCTTGTGGCAATCCTAGGAACAGTGCGCACAGATGCACACTTGAAACGATCTTGAGAGCGAAGTGCACAACAATGCACTCAGAACGGTGTGCGCATTAAGGGACACACACAAAGAGGAATATGGCACGGAGGGACGTTCGCACAAGGAGGAACGTACGCACAGAGGGACGTGCACACAAAGGAAGAACGTGCGCACAAGGAGGAATGCACGCACGGAGGGACGTGTCATAAGGAGGAACGCACGCACGGAGGGACGTGCACACAGTTCAGGAGAAACTCCACGGATCCAACGCGCGAGAACCCCTGAATTCCACGGATCCAACGGTTAAAAAAACTAGGCACTAAAAGACAAAAAAACGTAAAGCAAAAATAACATTAAATCAAAAAAGCATGGGACAATCCAACGCACGAGAACCCCAAACTCAACTTCGGAATTGTCCATACAAACTGCAGGAGATCCAAATTCTCAAAAGAGAACTCTCTTTGAGCAGCAGCAATGAACAATTAATTATTAACCCCGTGACAGATGAATTATTTGGTGTTTATTACGGTATCATTATTATTATTATTTAAATTAATGTGAGTGGAACATTCTAGTTGCCTCGTCCAGGATTCTCTTGATTTGAGTCCAATAAATAGTATTTATTTTACAGTTCAAATTAATTTGTGTCTCATCCAACTCAACATTTTATATTTTTTCTTTAGTAAAAAAAAAATTCTGTATATTAAGATAAAATAAAAAAACAATCATCACCATAAAATATATATGCATTCAGAATCCCCGTTAAAAGGAAAATTTTTGGGAGCGCTGAGCGTACCCGTGCGGGAGAAAAGATGACCGTCCGATTTTGCTTCGTAAATGGTGCATTGCTTTTGTTTTTTTTTTCTCGTTTTACTTCGTTTTTTTCGGCTGCTGGATCTAAAGGTAAAGAGGTTCTCGATATATATCTGGCAAAAGGCCCGGAAATATTAGTGCCTGAGGAAACACAGAAACATTTGCTGAGTACTATATGAGTTTAGAGCTCCTTTTTGTGGATCCGGGGGGAGTGCTGTGCACACGCCGCACTGCACGGTGCAGTGCGGCATCCAACGGTGGGCGTTGAGTTCGAGTGCGTTGAGATGCGTGCACATCACAGCACAAATCTCGACGCTCCACTCGATCTCAACGCCACCACACGATCTGTGCACTGCACCGTGCAGTGCGGCGTGTGCACAGCACTGCCCCCGGATCCCCTTTTTGTTGGTTAAATGGCTAGCACTCCTACAATATAGTTGATTTAACATTTATCTTCTGTCTTTTCGCCAATAGTCAATTAGTTTTCAGTGTGAATTTTGTGTCTTTTCACCTATAATTAATTAGTTAAAATCAAGGTTTTGAGAATCAGAGCGGAGATCAAATCGGTGAGATCAAAGGTTTAAGATCCGATCGGTTGGACCGATCGGATCAGGTTTGAACCGCGATATTGTATTATATATATTTATACAATTATATTATTATTTTAGTAAACTTTAAATGATTACAATTATAAAACAAACTATAAAATCAATCGAGCAAAGTAGCAAACATTAAATATTTATGTCCAAAACATATTACATATCATAAATCACAACATTAGATAATAATGTTTTGTGACATTGTCGCAAAAAAATTATAAAATGATTATCTCAAAATAGTAATGTTCTACTAATATATAATTACTTATTACAAATTCAAATCATAGCATAATAAGTCAAACTCAAATTCTCCACCAAAAACATTGTCAACACCATCCAAATCTGTAATACGCTCATCTCCAAAATTCTTCTAAGTCGGTGTGCTCAACAAATGGTTTAGTAATACCAATTTGTTTATCATTTGCAAATTCAATATATATAATTAAATTATTAAACAACTTATATTTAGATCGTATAATTATACATAAATATTGGCATGTAGGTATACACTTACTTTGAGTCGGTAATGTAGTATTAAGGTTTTGTTCTGCAAATATTGGGATATCATCTTCATTATAAATTTCATTTTCTAGATAATCAAATGAGAGCTCTGACACTGGTTCCTTTTCTACAACCCAAAAGTCCATCAAATCAATACATGTGTAATCTAAAGGATCGTAACTCATTTTCGTACAAGTAAATCTAAAATCATCAAAATGATATAATTTAGAAATGTAAAATGACAAAAATGTTAGTAAAAAGATACGAAATATAAAACTATTAGAATATATACCTTAAGAGTTATTAAATGAAAGTCATACCGATTTCTCATATTAAGATTATAACGGATATATACAAGATTATTTAGTCTTTGATGCTCCAAACGATTTTTTCTTTTAATATGAATTTTTTCAAAAACACTCCAATTTCATTCACAACCCGAAGAAGAAGATGTTTGATTAAAAATACGAATTGTTAGTTTTTGCAATTGAGGAGCACTAGATTCAAACATTCTCCACTATTCATCTAAATAAAAAATAATACAAAGATCATTATTAAAAAAACAATACAAAGATAATTGAAAATTAAAAAATTGAAACATTCAAAATTCACAAAAAAAATTTGTGTGCTCACCAGGTTGCATTTCAGTCGCTAATTTGATTGCAAGGGTCTTTCCAAAACTTTCTAGTTGATCACGAAAAAGTCTAACTTCCATCATTGCATCTTTTGGTTTGCTACATACTTCTTTGTTTCCAATCAACTCGACTAACCCTTGCATCACTTCTGGCTTTTGACAATAGTTATCTCTATCATATTGAAATGTTGGATTCAAAAAATATGCAGCGGATTGTATCTCTTGTCAAAACTGACTATCCCATCTGCTCTGGATAATACTTGTGTATGGCTTGTACAATCTTTTGTCATCTTTGAATAAATTTTTGATTGTTTTCCTTATCCTATATAACCCATCATAAACATATCCAAGTGATAACTTCTCATCAGCATCAACAATACGTAGTAACCTTATGATGGGACCTGATATTTTTGTCATTATCAAGCAAGAAGTTCAAATTTGTTATCCAAAATAATTGAAGTTGTTTCTTTTCCTTTGACTATCTTAGCTAGCTTGGAATCAGAGTAATATTTGCTTGTTATCAAAGCTTGTAAATCATGCTTATGATCATGCACACTTTTTAATATAATAAAAGTGGTTGCAAATTGAGTTGCTCCAGGACGCATATTCTTCTTCCATCCTTCTCTTTTTTTTAGTCAAGATAATAAGAAGATATGATTATACATAAATATAATTAATTTTGAAGCTTTAGTTGCAAGATCTTTAACATGACTCATTGAACAAATTTCCTTTAAAATAAGATTTAAGCAATGAGCGGCACAAGGGAACCAATAAATATTAGCAAACTTCTCATGCAGCAAAGTGCCCGCCCTTTTATAATTAGTTGCATTATCAGTCACAATTTGAACAATGTTGGTAATCTCAACCCATTCAACTACTTCTGAAAATAGTTCACACAATATGTTTGCATCCTTCTTGATATTAGAAGCATTAACAGACTTCAAAAATGATAAACCACGAGGGCAATAAACTAAAAAATTTATTAAGGTTCTACTTCGTATATCAGTCCAACCATCAGCCATGATTGTGCACACAGTCTCCTCCCAACTATTCTTGTGTGCTTCTACTAATAGTTTGCATTCCTCCCTACAATCTCTTAATAGATTGACTCTCATCATATAATATGTAGGCAATTTATATTCAGGGTCAATTGCAGCGATTACATCTATAGCCTTCTGTACATAAACTGAGTTTAAGGCATTCATTGGTATGCGATTATCATAAAACCATCTAGCAACAGCCATATCAGCACGATGTACCACTTACTTTGATGCCAAAACACTTTTAATAGATGGTTGCGATCCTGATGGTGTTCTAGGAGCAAAATAACTATTAATTCCATCTATTTTCCTTTATCTTGTGCAAGAAAATTTTGAGTTCTAGAATTAGTAGATCCCTTCTCCTCCTCAATTATCTGATCATCATATATACTTATATTTTCTCTTGACTCTTGAACCTCTTGTTTTTTTTTTCTGAAATCCCTTTGAGATTTTCTTGCATTTGATGACGAATATCATGTGCAACCTTTTTACAAGCCCTAATATTTTTTTTAACCTCAGCTAAATGTTGTTTCATTCTATATATTTATTCCTCCCTCACTATAAATAGTCCCACAATGTAAACACTTGTATTTTTTCCCCACAAGCATCTTGTACTAAACTGAAGTGTTCCCATCCTGGATCATTTTTCTCACGAACTTGTGCACTAATATTTGTAGATTCTACTCCTTCCATATTAGCGTATCTATTAAAAAATGCATAGATAACTAGATAAGTAGAAAACATAATATTAATGAATATTTAAAATGCTTACAAACAATCTAGTGTAGCAAGCTAGATACAATATCAATGAATATAAAAAAAGATTATACATGTGATAAAAATATACCTCTCTTGATCCAAGAACAAAATTACTTTTAAAATTTCAAACTTCAAGTGGAATACTGGAATCTCTTAAAATAAGAAGAAATCATGTTGAAAAAGAATTTCATATTAGATATACTATATTAATATCAATGATAGGGTTAACAATGTAACAATATTAATATCAAGAATTTCATATTGTGCAAGAAATCAAAAGCATAAATTAAGGCACTTCATTTCAGATATATTAGTAATCATCTCCACAGCTTTGCAAAATGTTTATGAACTCAATGTTGATCATCCATGCAAACCTTACTACGAATTGAAAAGTAGAATAGATCAACATCTAGAAATTCTAAAATCATATGGTGCAAATTGATGGCTAAATCATATGACAAAGGGGAAATCAAAAATTGAAGCCTTCTATCACTCTTTAGATTCATCTATGTTCATTTCAGTTCCTACTTTTCCCTATTTCAATGCCAGCAGAAAGATCCAAATCAGAAACCATTCAAATGTTGAGAAACTCTAAAATATCAACCTAACCAGATCAGTTATCTAATGGAGAGGGACAAAATATTAGAATAGAAGAATACATCTAAATATCTAATTGTGTATCCCGGTTTCTACGAATAATCGACTATATTTTCATAGCTTCACGGAAATTTTTAGAAAGAAAACCCTAACAAGATCCACAAATTGAAAAGCATGTAAATAATAATTTGTCCGTTGAACTAACCGACATTGCCGGATCCCGCGGAGATAAATCATGAAGCCAAGTTCAGCGAGCAACTGCTCCGTGTATGCGACTGCTCGCCACACTTCCTGGCAGCCCGTTTTCCCCCACAATCAGCGCCGACCTGCAGGTTCCTCCCTCTGGCGACCTCCAGATGCCTGACCCGGTGCGAGGAAAGAGGAGTTTCGCACTTTAGTTGTCGTCGTTCCCTGTAAAAACTATTCAGTTATCCCCCTCACCGATTCCCCTCACCATTTGATTGAAATCAAAGGGGCTAAAATACGCCCGCCCGGTTTTGGGGACCCTACCACGGTTACCGGTTTTCCAGTCGAACCTGCCGATTCCCCAGTTCCGAGACGGTGCGGGAGATGAGCGGACAGAATACCGGGATTAGACTGGCTGGAGTACCGGTTGGCGGTCCGACCAACCGGTTCGGTCCGGTTTTTTAAAGCTTGGTTAAAACTATGCCTTTTCGAATAATACAACATTCACCTAAAACATATCAAAAAATCACAAAAAGTGGGTCCCACTCAGCACAAAAATACTCGACCTCCATATTTTCCCCAACTTTGCAAATCTAATTACAGGTGTTTGGTGTTTTTGTGCTTAGTGAGGCCCACTTTTTGTGATTTTTTTGTATGTTTTAGGTGAGTGGAGTATTATCCTTTTTTCCTAATATAAAAGATCATGGTTAAATTTAGGTCATGCGGAGAAATGTCTTTAGTATTAGCTATAAAATCATGTTCTCGATTGGGAGAAATTGCATCCAATCTAAGGCTTCGTTCGGCACCGTGGTGGCGGTCGTAAATGCATGGTTAGAAGGTCATTCATTAAGGATCACCTAACAAACATCATCTGCTTGAACATAAAAGTGAATGAAGTTTTTTAGGTGGGTGTTAACAAATGACAATTTAATCCCATGTTTATGACCGCCACCATTATGCCAAATGGAGCCAAACTTATTAAGTTAATTGCATGCAGATGAAGCTAACCCCTATTTTAAAGGCACAAAGCTAGCTACGTTGATTTTCCGCTCGGCGATTAAATTCTCAATATCTCTCTATTTGTAGGGTCTTTTCTTCTAAAGAGCAAACTGTTGTTTTCATATCCGGTAACGCGGGCAGTGTCGAAACTAGAATTTTAGTTGGACTCGGATACCATACAAAAATAACTAATTATATACTTATTTTTTAATTCAAAATTAAAAAAAAATGCAAGATAAGCAAAATTAAAGTCAAATTACATACCGACTAACAAACTACTGTTCGAGTACACATATCTTCGTGCGATGTTTGTTTCATTAGTAATGGTTGTCACAATATTCTTCTCAATATATGCAATTAAGCAATCATTGATCCACACATCTCTCATTTTGTTGCGCAAACGACTTTTTATTATCTTCATTGCTGAGAACATTTTTTTCAACAGAAGCAGTTGTAACAGACAAAAAACATGCTAACTTCAAAAGCCGATAAACAAGTTGGAAATGATCATGTTTTTTATCTCAACCATTTTCTTAAAAAGTCTACTAATTCCTTTTATTTTAGAAATTGCGTTAGTTGATCGCATATCCAAAATGTACACATCTAATTGACCTTCAAGTTTGCAAATCTATTGGATTGAAATCATAAGGATAGAATTCTGCAAGGCGAATTATGTTTTTCTTATTAAAAAAAAACAAAATGATCACTTGGGTCAAGACATGAAACATAAATAAGCAACTCAGTATTTACTTTATTGAAATGTTCATTCAACTCATTCAATACCCAATCAATTACTGTATTAAATAGCTCAACCCAAAAATGATGAAAATTTATGATATCTCTTACTTTACGTCTTGATCTTTCAGGTTGAACAAATGTACTATTCATATTTGGAACATCGATCATATGTTTAGCACAAAATTTGATTACTTCAATGATGAATAACTTTCATTCAAGCTCAACGTTTCTCAAATTCAATAACCACTGTTTCGATAATTTCACAAAATTCATTGCATTGATAATATCTTGATATTTCCTTTGTAGTGTCTGTGATAACTTATTTATCTTTGGCAGAATAATTTTCATTAAGTGCTACAGAAATATGACTTCAAATGTTGATATACTCGTGATAAGATTGCTAGCGGCTCCTCTTTGATTACCATCAACTTCATCTTCTGTAATGATTCCAAGAACATCCACAATAGATGCGAACATACGTATGAAATTCAACACAACACCATAATGAGAACCCCACCGCGTGTCTTCCGCTCTCTTGATTTTTAATGGTTGATTTAAACCCCGACATGTCTCTAACTCTCCGCAACCATGTTCTTGAGCAACTCTATCAACTTCTAATGCTTTAATATTATCACGACGTTTACAAGAGTGGCCTATCAACTTCTAATGTTCTTTGTGAACGGTGAACCTGTGGTAAAAACTAACAAGATCAGTTGAATTGTCGAAGGAGTTGGAGAAGAGGAGGAAATGAGGAATCAAACCCTAACCTCCTTTCGAATAAAGATTCAAGCCCTAACCTCCTTTTGAATCAAGATTCAAGGCCTAACCTCCTTTTGAATTCAAGATTCAAACCGTAACCTCCTCAGTGAGAGAGGCATCGCCGCGTTAGGCCGTCGCCGCATCAGGCCGTCGCCGCGTCAGGCCTTCGCCACCCTCTATTGGTGCAGCCCGCAGGCAAGAACTGGAGAAGAGGAGAAGGATGACTGGACAGGGACTCGTCTCTCTATCGCGATATTAGGGCAAGAAATGACTAACTCATCTCTCTATCGCACAGGCCGAACTGAGGAAGAGGCGCGATTCACTGTGGCTGATATTGGGTTGATTCGTTGCAGCTTAATTACAACTGAAATAGTGCCCAAGTATCTAAATCAAACCAAATATATATGTATTGGGTTAAACCCAAATCAATACCTTTAATTTTTTGTCCCAAAATTTTGGACCCGGGCACGTGCCTAAATTTGCCCGTGAACAGTTCCGCCCCTAAACGCGGGAGTAAGCATTTAGTTCTTTAATTCCATTTTTATGGTATTTTATTCAGATTTATATTTATACAAAATAATTAATTTAAAATGCAGACAATTTTTATAAACAAAAATCTTGTACTAAAAAATTCATCAAAAATATAGACTTTTTTATATATTTAGACAGATTTTACAAAGATATTTTTTCCTAAATTTAAATATTATACAAAATTCATTAAAAATATGCATATTATATAAAAATAAGACATTAATATAACTGTTGCCGATTAACTCAATGTCCCGGTCGGACCGGATAATCTTGGACCGTCTCAGCTCACAGAGCGGTCGAGCGCGCACACAGTCGATGAAAATGAAACAGTGAACACAAGTCTTGATGACGTGGAAAAACCCCTTAAATGAGTAAAAAACCACGTGACCGGGTCTGTGCCGGTCAAATTCCACTAGCTTCCGGGGGTTACAATATGCTTGGTGAATCGGGGCGACAGGCCGCTCTCGTTACAACTTGAGGGGAGAGAGAAAGACTGCAGCTTCCAGCGGGCAACAGGCTGCTCCACAGAAGTGACTTAAATGATGGAATGTGCAGGATGCTTCTGGCGCATGCGCTCGAGGCGGCGCGCGCTTGCTGGCCTCGACTGTCTTCTTTGTTCGGCTTACTCGCCGTCTTGGGCGCCTCCTTGCCAACTGCGCGCTGGTGGGGTGCCTGTAGCCGACGGTGGAAGCTGGTGGTCGCTGGTGGCTGCTGGTGGCTGGCGGTGAGCGAAGGCCGACTTGGTGGAGGAGGCGGAAGAGCTCTCACCTGAGGAAGAAGAAGAAGAACCGGAGAAGGAAAAAGGTGAGAAATAAGAGTCCCCTGGGGGTCTTTTTATAGCCTCCAGGGGTGGATCATGGCGGGCCCACCACTAAAGTGGTGGGGTAGTGGGTAGTTACCCCTTCGATCGGACGGCCGGGAGGGCCTCCCCCTTGATCGGACGGCGGGGAGGCCTCCCATGACGGCGGGCCATCATGACGGCGGTGGCGACCGGGCGGCCGGCCGCGCGCCTCCCGGCGGCGACCTGCCGCCGGCCGGGCGCGGCAAGGGAGGCCGGCCACGGCCGGAGAGGCCAAGGCCACGGTCGGCCCTGGCCTTGGCGGCCATGGCCGGGGCGGCCATGACAAACTGTTGCGGACTAACTCGATGCCCCGGTCGGACCAGATAATCTTGGACCGTCTCAGCTTACGGAGCGGTCAAGCGCGCACACAGTTGATGAAAATGAAACAGTGAACACAAGTCCTGATGACGTGGAAAACCCCCTTAAATGGGTAAAAAACCACGTGACCGGGTCTGTGCCGGTCAAATTCCACTAGCTTCCGGGGGTTACAATATGCTTGGTGAATCGGGGCGACAGGCCGCTCCCGTTACAACTTGAGGGGAGAGAGAAAGACTGCATCTTCCAGCGAGCAACAGGCTACTCCGCGGAAGTGACTTAAATGATGGAATGTGCAGGATGCTTCCGGCGTGTGCGCTCGAGGCGGCGCGCGCTTGCTGGCCTCGACTGTCTTCTTTGTTCGGCTTCCTCGTCATCTTGGGCGCCTCCTTGCCAACTGCGCGCTGGTGGGGTGCTTGTAGCCGGCGGTGGAAGCTGGTGGCTGCCGGTGGCTGCTGGTGGCTGGCGGTGAGCGAAGGCCGACTTGGTGGAGGAGGCGGAAGAGCTCTAACCTGAGGAAGAAGAAGAACTGGAGATGGAAAAAGGTGAGAAATAAGAGTCCCCTGAGGGTCTTTTTATAGCCTCCAGGGGTGGATCATGGCGGGCCCCACCACTAAAGTGGTGGGGTAGTGGGTAGTTACCCCTTCGATCGGACGGCCGGGAGGGCCTCCCCCTTGATCGGACGGCGGGGAGTCCTCCCATGATGGCGGGCTGTCATGACGGCGGCAGCGGCCGGGAGGCCGGCGATGGGGGCCGATCGCGCGCCTCCCGGCGGCGACCTGCCGCCGGCCGGGAGCGGCAAGGGAGGCCGGCCACGGCCGGAGTGGTCAAGGCCACGGTCGGCCATGGCCGGGGCGGCCATGGCCGGGGCGGCCATGGCCGGGGCGGCCATGGTCGGGAGGGCCATGGTCGCGGCTGCCATGGCCGGGGCGGCCATGGCCGCGGCGATCATGGCCGGGGCGGCCATGGTTGCGGCCGGCCACGGCCGCGGCGGCCTTGGCCGGGGCAGCCATTGCCGGAACGGCCGAGGGAGTGCCGGCCGCCGGCGGTTGCTCGGCCTCTTGCCTGCGGCGGTTCTCCCGACGGCAGTTCTTCCCACGAGGGGAGGGAGTGGGGCCCGCCCCCATCACCTCCATGAGAGATCATGGGGGTGGGGCCCACCCATGACTTTCCTTGAGTGGAGATCATGGGGGGCTCCTTGTTTCCTATAAATGATGGTGGAACCCATCAAATGCCCCTCAAATCTCAACTGGCCGGAACGAAGCGAGCGTGAGGAGAGATTTCTGTAATTCCTTGTTGTCATGGTGAGTGCCGGCGAGAAATCCGAGGCGGCGGCGATGGATCGTGGTTCTAAGGTATTACGTCGTGCGTGGGCCGCGCGCGCTGGCCGCGCGCGCGCGCAGGTTGCGCGCGGGCGCGGGCCGCGCGCGCTCGGGCGCAGCCCGCGCGCGCAGGCAGGCCTTGAGACTCAGCTTCGGGAGGCGAAGGCGCAGGTGGAGATGCTGTCTTCTGACGACCATGCATCAGAGCTGAAGGCAGCAGGGCTTGCGGAGTACTTGGAGTCGCTGGACTATCTTCGAGATCGCAACTTGATTGCGGAAGAGGTTCGTGATGATATTTTGTCCAAGGAGGTGGAGCCCCAGATGGATGATATACGCGAGCTAGCGCTCCGTCGCGGCGTCTCGAAGGCCTTTCGCTTTGTAGGAAAGCGCCTTGGGTGTGACACCTCCAGTTTCAGCTTTGCGGACGTTTCCGGGGACGAGCGCTCTGACTCAGACGCCGATGGAGAGTAGTTGTAGTGTTTATCTGCTGTTGTATGTTTTGTCGTACATTTGTTGCTTTTTTACTTTTGTTGTAGCTTTTGAGATTGTCGCCCTTATGGCTCAGATTTGTTGTCTTTTATGATAGTTTAATTTTTATGTCATTGTCATATGCTTTGCACAGATATGTTTTACCACAAGGTGGCAGTGCAGGAGGGCGTTGGTGGCGTCCTCCCCAAATCTTTGAGAGCTTGTTTGAATCGTCTTAGATTTTACGGCCTAGCTGCAAAAATAGAGAGGGAGTAGACCCTTGCGAGGGTGTACGAGTCAAACTCGTGACTTAGTTGCGTGGAGATGGTCCATGGCTTTGTGTGCGAGGCTAGCCTGTGGCTTGGTTGCGTGGAGTTGGTCCACGGCTTTGTGCGCGAGGCTGGCTCGCGGCTTGGTTGCGTAGAGCTGGTCCACGGCTTTGTGCGCGAGGCTGGCTCGCGGCTTGGTTGCGTGGAGGTTGTCCACGGCTTTGTGCGCGAGCCTGGCTCGCGGCTTGGTTGCGTGGAGCTGGTCCACGGCTTTGTGCGCGAGGCTGACTCGCGGCTTGGTTGCGTGGAGCTGGTCCACGGCTTTGTGCGCGAGGCTGGCTCGAGGCTTGGTTGCGTGGAGCTGGTCCACGGCTTTGTGCGTGAGGCTGGCTCGCGGCTTGGTTGCGTGGAGCTGGTCCACAGCTTTGTGCGCGAGGCTGGCTCGCGGATTGGTTGCGTGGAGCTGGTCCACTGCTTTGTGCGCGAGGCTGGCTCGCGGCTTGGTTGCGTGGAGCTGGTCCACGACTTTGTGCGTGAGGCTGGCTCGCAGCTTGGTTGCGTGGAGTTGGTCCACTGCTTTGTGCCCGAGGATGGCTCGCGGCTTGGTTGCGTGGAGCTGGTCCATGGCTTTGTGCGCGAGCCTGGCTCGCGGCTTGGTTGCATGGAGCTGGTCCACGGCTTTGCTGGAGAAAGGGGGCAGGCCCTCCCCAGGTTGCGTAAGTTAGGGAGACCCTAGATCTTGTTCGAATACACAATATTTACAGAAAGCAAAATGCGATACTTTGAATAAATAATAGTTTGCACGAGATCAGGCTCGCGACTTATATGAATCACATAGTTTTGAATCAAAAAATTACTGCATAAAGAAAATCATAACGCATCACTGATAAAAGCGGCGTAGATTCTGCGCGTTCCATGTGTGGGGGAGAGTTTTTCCTTCGGCGTTCCGTAACTTGTACGTGTCTGGTTTTACCATAGCGGTGACAACGAACGGGCCTTCCCATATTGGAGATAGCTTGTCGCCTTGTGCTCCTTTTTCGGCGGCTTCCAAGGTGCGAAGGACCAAGTCTCCTACGTTGATTGGGCGGGGCTTCACCCGACGATTGTAGTAGCGGGCCGTGCGTTGTTGGTAGGTGGCGGCGTGGAGAGCGGCTTCTTCGCGCACTTCGAAGACCAAGTCGAGGTTGTCACGGAGCGCTTCGTCGTTTGTCCGGAGATCAAAGTTGGATGCCCGGGAACTAGGGACGCCGACGTCGACCGGGATAACGGCCTCTGTTCCATAGCAGAGATTGTATGGTGTTTCTCCTGTAGGCGTCCTCTCTGTTGTACGATATGCCCATAGCATGTTAGGGAGAGCGTCAACCCATTGCCCCCCAGCATCTTCTAGTCGTGTCTTCAGCCCCTTCAATATAGTACGGTTAGTCACTTCAATTTGCCCATTAGCTTGCGGGTGTGATACTGCTATGTGCCGCAACTCTATCTTTAATTCCTCGCACAACTTGGTAAAGGACTTTCCGGTGAATTGGGAGCCGTTGTCGGTGATGATGATTGTCGGTATGCCGAAGTGACACACGATGTTCTTCCAAACGAATTATTTGGCATTCTCTTCGGTTATCTTGGCCAGTGGTTCTGCTTCGACCCACTTGGTGAAGTAATCGATTGCCATAATAATGAATTTCCTCTGACCAGAGGCTAGTGGCAGAGGCCCAAGGAGATCTATTCCCCACTATGCAAATGGCCAAGCTCCTTGTAGTGATGTGAGGGCTACCGGCGGCTGCCGAGTTGGCCAATAAAACCCTTGTCGTAGGATTTTTCCGGCTAAGTCTTTCCCTCCAAGGTGTTCGCCGCATACTCCTTCGTGAACTTCGCGGAGCGTATATCCGACGTCTTCTTCTGATAGCACTTCAGGTAAGGTCCTGCGAAGGACCGCTTGTACAATTCTCCGTCTATCAAGGTGAACGCGGTTGCTCTCATTCTTAGGCGGCGAGCTTCCTTGTGATCCTCAGGTAGCTGTTGGTTCTTCAAGTAGGCGATTAGCGGGGCTGTCCATGACTCTTCTACTTTATTGATTTCTGTCACTTCCCATGGGCCATGAATGCTTGGAAGGCTATTTCTTCTATCTGGCGCCTTCTTGTCTGGTACCGTGTTGAAGATGTGGCTAGCTTTGACAGGGCATCTTCCTTATTGTTCTGCTCTCTAGGGATATATAGAATTTGAAATTGTGGGATTTGGATGAAAGGGACTTGACAAGTTGCAGGTACTGGGCTAGCTGCTCGTTCTTTGCTTTGAATTCTCCTTCTACCTGCGAGACAACAAGCTGTGAGTCAGAGTAAACGGTCAACTGCTTGACCTGGCAGCTGACGGCGAGCTTGAGTCATGCAATGAGGGCTTCGTATTCCGCAGCATTGTTTGTAGCAGGGAATTTCAGCTGGAGTCCATATTCCAGGGTAACGAGCTCTGGACTAATAAGGAGCAGGCCTGCTCAAGTACCTTCAACTCCTGAGGCCCATCCACATATAGTGTCCATGCTTGTCCGACCTCCGCTGGTGTGACCTCTGCTTCCGCTAGTAGAGTGTTTTCTACGATGAAGTCTGCCAAGACTTGAGACTTGATGACGGGGCGTGGGAGGAAGTGGATGTCGAACTCGCCTAGCTTGACAGCCCACTTGACCAGTCGACTGGATGCTTCAGGTTTCTGGAGAATGGCTCGGAGTGGAAACTCGGTCAAGACTTTAATGGTGTGTGCTTGGAAGTAGGGGCGGAGTTTTCTGGCAGAGAAGACAAGTTCTAAGGCCGTTTTGTCTGCAGCCGGGTACCGGGTCTCTGTATCAGAAAGGATTTTGCTGAGGTAGTAAATGGGGCGCTGAACTACTCCTTCATCTTTAACTAGGACTGAACTCAATGCAGCTGGCATGATGACGAGGTATAGAAAGAGAATCTCTCCGGGAGCTGGCTTGGATAGAAGCGGGGTGAGGCAAGATATTGCTTTAAGGATTCGAAGGCCGACTGGCACTCGTCTGTCCATTGAAATCCTGTGTTTCGAGCTCCTCGGAGGATCTTGAAGAAGGGTAGGTACTTGTCTCCCGTCCGAGCTAGGAATCGGGATAGTGTTGTGATTCTTCCATTCAACCGTTGTACATCTTTGAGTGATCTGGGCGGAGACATTTCTTCGAGAGCCTTAATCTTCTCTAGATTGGCCTCTATTCCACGTTGGGTAACCATGAACTCTAGGAAATTCCCCGAAGTGACCCTGAAGGCTCACTTGCTAGGGTTAAGCCTCATTCCATACTGTCTAAGAATTCTGAAACATTTCTCCAAATCTTCCAAATGGTCTTCACGACGAATGCTCTTGACCAGCATATCATCTACGTACACTTCCATGGATCTGCCGATGAGCTCTTTAAAGACTTTGTTCATGAGTCGCTGATAGGTAGCTCCTGCATTCTTAAGTCTGAATGACATTACTTTATAGCAATAGATCCCCTTGTTAGTACGAAAAGCTGTGTGTTCCTCGTCGGCTTTGTCCATTCGAATCTGATTGTACCCTGAGTAGGCATCCATGAAGCTAAGTAGTTGATGTTCGGCAGTTGAATCAACTAGCTGATCTATCCTGAGAAGTGGAAAACTGTCTTTAGGGCAAGCCTAATTAAGGTTGGTGTAGTCCACACACATCATCCACTTCCCCGAGGACTTCTTTACCAGGACAACGTTAGCCACCCAAGCGGGGTAGCCAACCTCTCGAATGAATTGGGCGCGGAGGAGCTTCTCAACTTCTTCTTCTATCGCTTGGAGTCTCTCGGGGGAGAAATTCCTCTTCTTTTGGATGACGGGCTTGCATGCGGGGTTAATGTTTAGGGAGTGATGGATGACCTGAGGGTCGATCCCAGACATATCTTCCGGGGACCAAGCGAAGATATCCTTATTTTTCCGAAGGTAGGCTGCTAACTCCTCCCTCTCATGTTGCGGCAAGAGGGACCCGAGCTGAACGATGCGATCTGGTTTTATCGGAGAGAGGGGGACCTCAATCAGGCCTTCGATGGGTGCCCCCCGCTGCAGAACTGCTTCATCTCTGAGGTCGAAGTCATCGAAATTCAGTGTGGTAGGCTTGGTGGGCTGTGCTTGTTTAAAATAGCAGTTCTTAGCGACTTCCTGATTTCCGCGTACTACTCCAATTCCTCCGGGAGTAGGGAACTTCATCGCTAGATGGGGGATAGATGAGATAGCTTTGAAGGTGTTCTGAACAGGCCTTCCAAAGATAGCATTGTATGCTGAGCTTGATTCCACTACCACGAACTGGACTTCATGCGTGATCTGCCTTGGAAATTCTCCTAACGTGACTGGTAGGGTGACTGTTCCGATGACTTGGACTGGATGGTTGTCAAAATCGTATACTAGGCAGGATGCTGCCGGGATATATTCATACTTTGAAGGGTGGTGGAGAAAAGGACGTCGACCGAACTGTCATTATCGACGAGGATTCATTTGACATTATAGCAGGGGTCTCTGATGCCAGTATTGATTACAAGTGGGTCTTGATGTGGCGTTCGGATGCCGATGAGGTCTTAATCTCCAAATGATATTGTGGTGTCTTGCTTGCTCCTCTTATCTTCATGAGTTTCCTTTCCAGTGTGCACTGACAGTATCTGTGTAGTCAGAACAGGTGATCCGGCAATGGTCTCGATGTTTCCTACCACTTGCCTTCCTCCTCCTGGTGCTGGTGGGGCATTCTGCTGGTCCCTGGGTTCCTAGGCGGATCCTGCTGCTCCTGCGCCCTTCCCTGCAAAAATCTACCGAGCAGTCCTAGACGGACTCGATGCTCAATCTCCTCTTTCAGGCGAGCACAATCTTCAGTTGTGTGCCCGATCGTTCGATGATATTCGCAATACTCAGACTGATCGTTCTTAGGATTAGGAGGTGGTTGCCTTGTTCGTTGCAGTGCCGGCTCATTCTGGATGGCATATAACACATTGGTGCGAGAAGTGTATAGAGGGGTGTAATCTCTAGGTGGATCTCTCTGGCGGTCACGTCGGCGCTGTCCGTTCCGACGTTCTTCGGGCAATCTTCCTTCCTGGACTTGAGGGGTCGGCTCTTTGTCCCTCTTTCTTTTCTGTACTTCATCGAACTGTCGTCGATGAGCTTCAATGGCTTCATCCGCGGCTATCTGTGCTTCGACTCTGTGTACAAGATCTGGGTAGCTGGGGACGGTTTCTCTCATAAGTGCTGAGTAGAAGCCGCTAGGACGGAGACCTCCCAGGAACACTCCCCGTAGGAGCTCGGGGTCGACTCCTGGGATCTGGCGAGCTTCGACAGTGAATCGTCGGAAGAATTCTTTGAGGGTCTCCCCTTCGTTTTGGCGGATTCAGAAGAGATGTGATGGATCACGAACGATCCTTCGATTGGCGATGAATTGGTCGGAGAACTGTTTGGTCAGTTCCGCGAAGCTGGTAACGGTGCCTGCTCTTAAAGAGTGAAACCACGTTCGAGCTTGCCCTTTGAGGGTGGTTGGGAATACTTGACATAGCAGCGGATCAGAGGCGTTGAAAATCCTCATGATAGTGGTAAAATGATTGACATGTTCGAGCGGATCACCGGTTCCATCGAATGTTTCGATGCTTGGGAGTTTGAATCCTTGCGGGATCGGATGGTCGAGGATTTGTGGGGCCAATGGGGAGCCTTGGAAAAGCGGCCGATGAGGGTGAAAATCTCTCCTCGCGGCTTGGCGGTATTCTTCAGCAATGACCTCCCTGATTTCTTCGCGAGTGAGGAGAGGGTGGATGCGAGCATCATTAACTAGATTGTGGCGGGGGTTATCCGCCCTTGCTCCCCTTGGAGGGGGATGAGTCGAACTGGTGGCATCAGAGTAGTCTTCAAGTTCTTCTTGCCCCGCAGGGGCTTCCTGGTTCCTTGGTGGATTGAGTGGTGGAGAATTGTTAGCTAGCGGAGGTGACCTTGGTGGAGCTGGAGGTGCTCCTAGGTTCCGAAGTAGTGCGAGCATCTCGGTCTGCTGCTCTTCCATTTGGCGAACACGCCCTTCCAAGGCGGTGACGGGGGAGAAAGTTGCTTCATCGGTCAGTGGCACGTCTACTAGAGAGTGGGATCGTGCTGGTTCAGTGTGTCCGCCAAGTGCGGATCCTTCGGCAGTGCGGGCACTTCTCTTTGTCATCGCGGTGGCTAGGATGGTGAACTTGTTCTGCGAAGGATGCTGGGAATGTTTCCCACAGACGGCGTCAAACTGTTGCGGACTAACTCGATGCCCCGGTCGGACCAGATAATCTTGGACCGTCTCAGCTCACGGAGCGGTCGAGCGCGCACACAGTCGATGAAAATGAAACAGTGAACACAAGTCTTGATGACGTGGAAAAACCCCTTAAATGGGTAAAAAACCACGTGACCGGGTCTGTGTCGGTAATATTTCACTAGCTTCCGGGGATTACAATATGCTTGGTGAATCGGGGCGACAGGCCGCTCCCGTTACAACTTGAGGGGAGAGAGAAAGACTACAGCTTCCAGCGGGCAACAGGCTGCTCCGCGAAAGTGACTTAAACGATGGAATGTGCAGGATGCTTCTGGCGCGTGCGCTCGAAGTGGTGCGCGCTTGCTGGCCTCGACTATCTTCTTTGTTCGGCTTCCTCGCCGTCTTGGGCGCCTCCTTGCCAACTGCGTTGTTGATGCGCGAAATGCAACACCGACCAGTTAACGGGTTGTTCGATCTCACAAGCTAAGGGTGAAGGAAGAAGGGTTGCGGGGATGGAGGAGAAGCTTGCTCAGGTACTGTCGAGCAGACGGCTACTTTGATGGTTAGCTTTGTAGGTTGATGCCAAGAGAGGAGAGAAGAAGAGAGGAGGCCGCTAGCAGCGACAACAGCAGACTCCGCCCGCCGCGGCTTGAACGCCACTCTTGCGACGGGCTTTTCCTTTAATCAAGTAGGGTTACAACTTGCTATTGCACCATTACATGTAAAAATTGTAAAGGGTACAAGGGGAAGCTGGCGGCTAAGGAAGAAGGTGCCAGAAACTAAGTAAAAGAGGCTGCAGAGGACTGGAGAACTGAGGTTGCAGATGCTGCTCAAGCTGCCTGCTGAGGGCAGAAAAAACTAAGTCCTCAACCCTTGACGACCTGTGAGAACCTGAAATCGGAGGCTGCTCAAGCTGCCTACTGTTGACAGAAAAACAAAGTCCACAACCCTTAATGACCTGGGAGAACTGGAAATCAGAGGCTGCGGAGGCTGCTCAAGCTGCCTGCTGCTGACAGAAAAACTAAGTCCACAGCCCTTGATGATCTGGGCGGACTGGAGATTTGAGGCCGCAGATCTTGCTTGATACTCTTTGACGAACTGGAAAACTGAGTCCGCAGACTTTGATCAAGGTGGAAGTTATCCTCCCGCGCGTGCCGAATGAGAGGCCTTTTGGGCTATTTATAGGCCCGGGGAGAATCTTCTAGAAGTGGGCCCAATGACGTCGTCATCGACGACCTCGGCGGACTAGGCGGACTAAGAAAATGAGGTCGACGACCTCGGCGGACTCCGCGGACTGGCCTTTTCTCTGCTGGGGCAGACTTCCGATTGGCGGCTAGAAGAGGGAAGACAGGCTGAGCGACCTGAGGAGCAAGCAGACGGATCCTGAGCGAACTGGGCGGACTCCAGGGGGAGTCTGCCCCTGACGGAGCGGAGGCCGCCCCCTAGCGGGCGACCTGGGCGGACTCTAGGGAGAGTCCGCCCGGCTGGCGGAGGCCGCCCCAGGCGAGCGGCGAGCGGAGGTCGCCCCCTAGCGGGCGACCTAGGCGGACTCCAGGGGGAGTCTGCCCAGCTGGCGGAGGTCGCCCCATGCGGGCGGCGAGCAGAGGCCGCCCCCTAGCGGGCGACCTGGGTAGACTCCAGGGGGAATCCGCCTAGCTGGCAGAGGCCTCCCCTGGTGGGCGGCGAACGGAGGCCGCCCCCTAGCGGGCGACCTGGGCGGAATCCAGGGGGAGTCCGCCAAGCTGGCGGAGGCCGCCCCTGGCGGGCGGCGAGCGGAGGCCGCCCCCTAGCGGGCGACCTGGGCGGACTCCAGGGGGAGTCCGCCCAGCTGGCGGAGGCCGCCCCTGGCAGGAGGCGAGCGAAGTCCGCCCCCTAGCGGGCGACCTGGGCGGACTCCAGGGGGAGTCCGCCCAGCTGGCAGAGGCCGCCCCTGGCGGGCGGCGGGCGGAGGCCGCCCCCTAGCGGGCGACCTGGGCGGACTCCAGGAGGAGTCCGCCCAGCTGGCGGAGGCCGCCCCTGGCGGGCGGCGAGCGGAGGCCGCCCCCTAGCGGGCGACCTGGGAGGACTCCAGGGGGAGTCCGCCCAGCTTGCGGAGGCCTCCCCTTGCGGGCGGCGAGCGGAGGCTGCCCCCTAGCGGGCGACCTGGGCGGAATCCAGGGGGAGTCCGCCCAGCTGGCGGAGGCCGCCCCTGGCGGGCGGCCAGCGGAGTCCGCCCCCTTGCGGGCGGCCTGGGCGGACTCCAGGGGGAGTCCACCCGACAGGCGGAGGTCGCCCCTGGCGGGCGGCCTAGGCAGACTCCAGGGGGAGTCCGCCCGACAGACGGATGGAGTTCGCCCCTGGCGGGCGGCTAGCGGAGCATCCGTCCTTGAGCGACTTTAGACTCGGCAGTCCGCCTTGCGCGGACACGGTGGACATCAGGTGTAGCCTGCTCCTTGCAGATGGGAACCTGTAAGAGAAAAACAGAAAAAATGGGCACCTTGGAGAGGATTGCCGATTTTGGGGTTAACATAATCCCCTCACTTTTTTAAGTTATGAAGGGAACTTTGAAAAAGTAGGAGTCCCATAAAAATTGTGATCCTCCCCTCAAAAATCAGGAGAGAAAAAATTAGAGATTAGGAGAGATAGAACCTGATGTTTCTCCTCGGAAAAATCTGTTAGTGCCTATCCTTTACCTGTGAAGAAAAAGTCGGTGCAGGCAAAAGGAGGTACATCTTGTGTGTACCTGAGCTGAAGGGGACTTGCTGGTATCTACTAGTCTCTGCAAAAGTAGGGTGAGCGAGCAGATAGGAAAAGAAAATAAGCTGCAAGTACCTGAGAGGAACTTGCTACTGTCTGCTAGTCTCTGCAAGAAGAGAGTGAGTAAGCAGATAAGAAAATAAGCCGCAAGTACCTGAGAGGAACTTGCTACTGTCTGCTAGTCTCTGCAAAAGGAGAGTGAGTAAGCGGATAGAAAAAGAAAATAAGCCGCAAGTACCTGAGGGGAACCCGCGAATGGTGACTGTTGATATGATAAGATATAATCGGATAACAAAAAAGATACCTGGCAAACTCTGCTATCAACTGAGTAAAGATCAAGCTGCGATAATGATTGTCTCGCGTGATCAAGATATAATGCCAACATGAAATCCAGATCAGCAAGATAAGAAAATTTAAAATTAGATTTGCGATGGCATGGCTTGTCAATCAAGAAGAACCATATGCTTTGAATAAATGATGTGTGGCTAACATCTGATTAAGAGAACTTGTTGATTATCATCTGATAAAAGCTTATGCAGGCAGTGCATATAAGATGATCATAAGTCAAGAAAGATATTGCAGATCCTTAGAATAGGTTGGATTTAACCTGTTAACCTGTAAGAAGGTAAAAAGAGAAAAGAGGGGCTACACCCCGAGGATGAACTAAAAAGGTTGAATGCTGCCACAGATGTTCCCCGTGGGCCTTATGCATCACTTGCCAAAATCATCCAGGGTGTAGTCCTAACCAAAGCGGACTGGCCGTGCATCCTTTAGAAGGGCACAAAGAAACAAGAACAAAAGATCCTAGGAAGAATCGACAGATGCACTGCTCTCTTGCCTCGGGTTACAAACATCGCTGATCAATTAGACTAGTTGCGCCAAGTGGCCTATTGCTTGTCTGCGGATTGATCAACGGAGTTGTGAGTCCCGCGGAGGCACGGATTGAGAGTACCATAGAGTGTTCAGCTGTCACAGTTGTGAGATGATCGAAGAGACAAGGCTACACTTGATCGCCATTGCTTGTCAAGCAAAGATCATCGTAACTGTAACGTATCCCTAACGGAGCACGATAGAACTATCGCAGGAGGCCTCCCCTAGGAACTCACATTGCGCTAGACATCAGCCGGGATCCGAAGCCCCATCATCCTCCGCACGAGAGTTAAACGGCCCCCATTACACATATGAGAAACTCCTCATCAGCCTATAAGGAGAGCGTGACACAGGTTTAGCACCTGGCACAACTCAATCGTGTAATCGATCTCTCGCTACGGTGGGGTCCAGGGAGATTGTTCGGGAACACATCGGGATGCTCACAAACCACTGGGATACTACCCAAAGTGGACTTAGGCGTTACAGCCTCCACTAACGTGAAGAACAGCTTTGCGCCAACACAAAACTGTCTTGACCACCGGGAGGGCAGACGTCAGTGTCCTGCTCGATCCCTTCGGTTCCGCAAACTTTGTCTCCTGCCCAACACCCAGCTAGGTCTCTTTACGGTTGCAAACGATAAAAGCCCTCTGCCCCGAAAGCCAGTCAATACTAACTATGACGTCGAACTCTACTAGCGGCAACAACGACGCTAGCAAGTCGAATCCTTGACTTTCAAAAAGACTCTTACCGCCCAAACTGTATCTCCGCGCGCATTGGACGACCACTGGGCAATAACCCATCCGAATTGTTCCTTTACCATCAAAGGGAAAACTCCGATGCGCGATACAGATTCTTCGGATAACAGGAATGCGAAGTTCCCGTATCGAAACTATGCTCTCTCCGGATTACCAATATTCCAAAACAAAGCCTAGAACTTCCAGTTCTACATTACCACGCATAAGGAACTAGTTTGCTAACAAGAAGAACCATACCTGACATCCCGACGGTCGGCCACATGGCCTCCTGCTTGCCAAGGATGTTCACTCCCGGTTAGGCCGAAGTAAACAGCGATGCGGTGGACGCCACCGCCTTGCCTTTCTCTACAGATATCTCCCCCAACTTCTTTTCGGACATTAGGCGTCCACTTCAACAATCCCAGGCATAGTGCCCCGACTTTCCACAAGCAAAGCATGCATCCGGGGTTTGAACTGTAGTCGCTCCGGATGTGCTAGAGGAAGGGACTAGCCCCGACCTCCAAGCCTTCTTATGCCACCTACGGTACCCAGATTTTTAGGTTGGCATTTTGAACATCGTTTCCTTTACACCATAGGCTTCAACTGCTCCTGCCAAAACTTTCCTTGTCTTCTGAGCACTCTCCCAACAATCTCTGGCGAGGTGCCCTTTCTTGCCACAAGAATAACAATTATAATTGGTTTGGCTAGTAGATGATTTAGCCTCTTTACTTAGCGTCTTACGATAGACAGTCCTTATAGGATCTGTAGGGTTTGGTACCCTATTCACTGGTACTTGGTGAGTTTTCCCAAACTCCACCTCCAAAGCTCTGGCCGACTCCACCAAAGCTCGAAATCCCAATAACTTTGGTCCTAGCAGTAGGATACGCAACTCGCTGCGCAGACCGTTATAAAATCTATCAACTATAGATTGCTCGCTTTCCCATTCAAAGCCTAGGTGGCGCCTTAACATAAGGAACGTCTGCAAATATGCGTCAACTGAATGCGCTCCCTGCACCACAGTCATGCTCATCTGCTGCTCTAATGGACCCCAAAATGCCCTTTGCTCCAACATACCGCCCGATGTTGGGGCCAACTCAGGGACAAAGGGTTGCACATTACTCCCATGTTGTGCGTTGGTCACAGCGAACATCGCTTCAACCACCCTTCTTATGGTTTCCAAAGACGTAGGGGTCTCAGGAACGTTACTTGGTGTAGAACTTTGCTCAGCAAACGCGTGTTCAGACTGCCACGCTCCACTTCCGGACACCTATAGCCATTCAAAACACCATAAGTGACTGAACAAAATTGCAAAAAACAATTATAGGAACACGCAGGTTCCTCAAACATGTGTATTTTCATTCCTAAGTGGACATTCATGGGTTCTTTTCATGTTATAACGATGACGCACACACATGTGCTCACCACCCCTTAAAGTGAATTCGTCCACGAATTCATTTAAGCTTTACCGAAACTAGTAGTCTGATACCAATTTGTAACACCCCTATCCGTCACATAGTATATAACAGTAGGTCCGGCCGGGGCCAGACGCCATATACCACGGACAGACCGGTTGGTTACGCATTGAAACCATTCAACCAATCACAACGTCCTACACAGCACCTAGCGGAAGCAATTATTAAGTTGCACAATTAAGAATCCTGCTAACATGAATGTCCACTGAATCAAAAACAAGGAATGTTTAATACGCGAATATTGTCCTTATAGCCTTACAAGAGTTTGCTTAATAAAAAGTGTCTTCCAAACCTCGGCACTCAGGCCGGTCACACATGAGTACAAAAGGAAAACACTCAAAACTTGGTCTTCGAGGGCCGGCACAGCAACTCGGGCTTTAGCCCGCTATTTACCTCTCGGCTCTGCAGCACCTGCAAGCAACAATCCACCGCACGGTGGTAAACAAAGGCAACGGTCAGCTATGTTGACCAAATTATAACGATTCCGCCCCCAAACCGGGGCGGCAAAGCTTCTTCCCTGCACTTGTTAGCAAAACAAGCAACATAGCAAAATAAGCATCACATCACAGGTGCACGCTCACACGGCCGTACACCCCGTGCTCTCAGGGCACTTACTCGGCGGGCCAGTCCGAACCCCGTCCGGTCCTTGAATCAGCCACCACCCCCAGGGTGGCAACCTCGTGAGCATTTAGTCCTTTCAGCCGTAGCCTAGACTCGAGCTCCAAACCTCGGTAAGTCCCACGTAAAACTTTAGGTCGCTTTAACCGAGCAGGTGGAGCGGGTAGGGGTCCACCAGTCCGTTGCTCACCCCGCCGTTGCCAATTGGCCTTTGACGCGGACTAAGCTTCCCAAGTCCCAAATACCGTTCAAACATAGTACATAGCCCCGCCATGTACCCGGTTGGCTCCCAGGCCACCGGTATGATAGAAATGCGTTTCCGTCGAGATTTCTGGGTGCACCTCGGGGTTAATCCCCCAGATTCCCTGATGCATTCTACCTCATAGCAACCCGAAAATAATCAAAACGCTCGGATTCTTCTCCGGCTAAAAAATGCACAGCAAATCATCACCGATTCAGACCAACACGTCTGGGTAGGCTTCACACATCATGCCTATGTCCGTACTACGATTCCGGACTCTAACAAGGGGGACTTTACATATCTACCCCAAGGAATATCACAATCTCGCCGCACACTCGCGGGAGAGGGGTTTTCCCATGCAAAGGAAGAAGAGCTTCACATGCTCAAGAAGAGAATCGTTACCCTTGCGTTCTTCCGCGACGCCATGAAAAATCTACGCGGTTGGAAAGCACCGCAACGGCGTCGCCTTCGCGGATCTTGGCTCGGATCGCGATTCGGAGCTCCGAAGCTCCACCAGCGGCCGGATCTTGGTCTCCTCCTCCACCTTGCTCTCCCCTCTCTCTACACTTTAGAAAGAGAACCAAGTGGATGAAATGAGGAATTTCAAACCCTAAATTCGGGTTTAAACCGCCAGCACCAACCCCCAGCCGTTGGATACAAAGCCAAGGAAACGAACGGCCACGATTAGGCCTAAAATTACAAAATATGGGCCGAACACGGGTTGCAACACGGCCGTGTGCATGACCGTGTCACCCATTCGCCGTCTCGACCGACGCGATAACCAGCACACGCCATTCGACACGCCCTCCGACATGCCCGTGTCGCATGCAACACAGTCGTGTCATGACCCGTGTCACGCCCCGTGTGCAACGACCAACACTCTTTTCCCGAGAAGGATACGGCCTGCAACACGGCACCCGACACGCCCGTGTCACATGTGACACGCCCGTGTCTGTGCCCGTGTCATGACCTGTATACATGACTCAGAAAACTCCCAAGCGTGACACGCCCTGGGACACGCCCGTGTCCCAGGCCGTGTGCCTCAACTCGACGATCGCCAATCGTCAAAACATCGACCACGTGGCCCGTGGCCGAACACGCCCGTGACACGCCCGTGTCACGCCCGTGACACGCCCGTGACACCTGCTCCAAAACCCAGACTTGGCTTAAAACGTCACCCGTCCCTCTTTTGAGTTTCGGGGGGTGTTACACTCTGACCCCTTTTCCTCCTCCTTGACCAACTCCTCTATGAGCCACCCTAGTCAACTCAGTCCTCATTCCTCCACCGCACTAGGTCCTACTGTCTCTTTGGGTCCTCCTGACCCCTCCACTCTTGGACTTCTCTTTCTCCCACTCCTTCCTAGGCCCTTATTCTCACTTCCAGGAAGTCTGGGCACGTCATGGTTCAATGTCCCTTGACATGAGGGAGTTTACAATAAAGGGGGACCTCCGCATGCCTATTCTTCATCCTCCAATTCCTCCTTTGAAAATGGTTTCCCTGTCTGGCAGCCGTCATCACTTCTCTCCGGTCTCCTCCTCCTTGACGCCCTCCTGCCCGGTACTTATGGTCCCTCTTCTCTAGGGAATACCTCCTCCCGACTGGCCTCTATTGGGTCTAGCTCATAAGGTACTGGAACCACTGCCCCATTGCCCAGTTATTAGGAGCCACGACGAGCCTCCTTTCCTCCTGTCTCTGCAACTCCTCCCTCCTCGATTCTTCTCTTCTTTACCACTACTTCTTCACTTCTCCCTTCTTCTGCCCTTCCACGGGCCTCCTCTCCAACATCTTCTCCTCTTCCTCCACCTCCTTTCGGGTTACCATGTCTAACCTGGCTAGGAAGCTGGGGTTAGTTGACTCCCCTTGCACAAGCTTGCTGGCTCTCTCAATCAACTCCTTGTACGACTCTAGAGGGTCCCTGCTGATCTCCAAATTGAAAAGCCCATGCTTTAGGCTAAAAGTCAATGCAAGCTGCAGAGTGGCACTATCCACCTCTTGGATACCCAAGACTTCCTCCTAGAAGCGATCAATGTAATGACCCAAAGTCTCGCGCTCTCCCCGCATCAGAAGAAAAAGGGCAACCACCTCCTTATTCCTCTTCTTTGACGTGGAGAACCTCATCATCAGCCCTCGACGCAGGTCCTCGAAGCAGTTGATCAAATTTGTATGCAACTAGTGGAACCAGTCTCTTGCCTTTCACTCGAAAGTGATTGCAAAGAATAAGAACTTGAATGCATCCGTTATGTTATGGATCGACACGACATCCTCGAACCACTGCAAATTCCAGACTGGGTTATATCTTCCTGATTAGTAACTTAGGACTAGGTCCCTGAAGCCTTCTGGGACTGGGGAAGACAACACCTCTTCACCAAACGGACTCTTCCCACCTTGGCGGCGACTTACGAGTTGGCAAGAAGCATTATATTCGTCAGAACGAGTATCTTGACTCCTCCCCTGATACTCACTCTCCCTGACCTTGGTAGTGCATTGACTGTGTTGGTCGCTCCTGCTCCACCAAATGCTCCTTGTCCGGCCTCCTGGACGATGCGCGAGCTCGCAGAACTTTGCGCTTAACTTGGACGGGTCACATACTCGCTCGAACATTGCAAGTTTTTTGCCACTCCTTCATGCTCACCTCCATTCAACATGCTGCCTCCTTGCTGAACTTTCCTCCTCCGACTATGATCCACGCTCACCGCAATAAAGTGTTGAAGCTGGGAAAATCCCTTCTTCAAAATTTTGATCTAAGTGCATCCCGATACTACTAGATCCACAGTTTAGCTCGCAAGCTCCAAAGATAAGAACAAGAAAGAGAGAGAAACTAATGAACCCCAAGTGTTGCAGCTTGGAGGTCCCACCACGTACCTGAAAGTTTTGAGAAAACTTTCCCTCTGCAGCCAAAATTGATTGAGCAAAGTACGAGGAAGGAATCACCTAGTGAGTAGCTAGTCTCGATGGAGAATATGGTGGGGGACAATATAACAAGGTTTCAAGGTTTCAAGGTGTCATTCATAGTACCTTTATGACCATAATTATAGACAAAACCTGGGGCGGGGTCTTCAGGCGAGAAGACCCAGCCCTATGAGCTTTTCTTCTTGGATTTGCTGATGTCGTGGCTTGAGGCTTGATGACCATCAAAGTACCTCCCCCGTGCTAGACGAGATATTGCTGGAAGTCGCCAACTAGGTGAGTATTGTTGATACTCGTCAAAAGCTCATGTTAAATGGTCACTTGGATGGTCAGATACTTGATGCTCGCTTGTGCTTTTGGCTGGCCGCATGCCTGAGCGAGTATGATACATATTCTTAATAGAATAATACCTCTCTTGCTAGTTGCTGACTGTTGACTTGCTCTTTGATGTTGACTTTGACTCCTGCCTGCGTGACGTCATTGGGTCCCTCCTTGATGAATTAGGGTTGTCAAATTAACATCAATTTTATGTCGTTAACTAACAAACATAGTTAGTGGCAAAATTAAATATATTTTTAGATCAAATGCAAGATTAAATACTTAATGTCAAAAATATTATTAAATAAATATTGATGGGTCTCTCTCAATTTATAGGAATTTTGAACTGAAAATAGCCGGAATTTTCATATCCCCCACTAACTTAAGCATCATTTGGTATTCCGTTTTTTAGCATTCCGTTTCACTAAAACGCATCGTCGTGTGCTTTTTGTATTTCTTTTTCCGTTGTTGTTTGGAGCAGCGCCGTTTTACTCCAAGCTTGCAAACGCTGCCTCCCTAAACCCAGCCTCGCACCTCCAGCTCACCGCGTTTAGGGCCTAGAATGATTTTCCAAATTGCCGCGTTCCCGCGCACCGCTCGCCCGCAATTTTTTCAGGGTAGCCGGCGGAGGCGGAGCCCGAAGCCCAGTGGCGGGCTCGCCGGACCCCGACGAACCCACCGGGGGTATCCCGTCGGCGTTCTGTCAGGGCCACTGTCGGCGGTGGCCCTGACGGAGTACAGCAGAGCACTTTGGAAAGGTAGGCGGGGTCCGGCGACCCTGACGGTTCGCCGGGGGCAGGCGGAGACTTTGGAAAGGCAGGCGGTGGACCTGACGGTTCGCCGGGGTCCGGCGACCCCGCCGGTGGGATCTGAGAAAGCAGGCGGCGGAGCACAGCGGAGGCAGGGCCACATCACGGCGGAGGAGACAGCGGAGTGCATGCGAAGAAGACAGCAGGATTAAAATTGTTACAAAAACAATTAAAAATTTTTACAAAAATTTATATCTAAAGTTTCAACAATTAAAAATAGTATTATTATTAATAATTAAAATTTAAAACAAAAAAATATAAAATATTTTATAATTTTTTTTTTGTAAAACGTCACTGCTGCATTGCCAAATGGTTCTCTGTTTCGAACAGCTCTGCAAACACAGACTATCCAAACAAATCTCCATTTCCACCAACCAGTTTCCATTCGCTCCATTTACAAACCTCCATTTACAACAACTCATTTTACAACCGCAATCGCTAAACAAAATGAAGCCTTAGTGGGGGTCATAGAGGGAACCGCCCAAACTACCCCGCGTGCAATCCGCCATGCCAACTGCCAATCCCAAACCGCCCATGGCTAACAGGCGCACGACCGCCCCCCCCACACAGGCGGCCGCCGCTGCGCCTCTCGACCGAACGTCGCGAGGGCGCGACCGACCTCACGACCGGCAATGCGCCCGTGGCCATGAGGGCCTGCGACCGACCACTGCTGCGCACGGGACCGCCCTCACAGCCGGCCCCCACCGCGTCTGCGGTCGTCGTCGCGCCTCGCGGCCACACGACCGCGACCGCAAGGGCCCACAGTCGGCCTCGCGGCCGACGCCGCCACTCCCCGTGGTCGCATCGGCCCGTGACAAGCACCCGGTGGGCCGCCTCGCCCTCTCTAGTCGGTTTCCCGCCACCGATCTCCCCCATCGGTTGACCCTCCTCCTCCGTCCGATCGGCATTGCTCGATCTCCACCGTCTGATTGTCGCGTAACCACCGGCGCAATCACCCGCACAACCACCCATCTTGGGGGGGGGGGGGGGGATACACGCAGACAAAAGTAATAGTTTGTGTGCGTGTAGTAATTCTTCTAAATTTTGCACATATTAAATTATAAAGTCATGATCTGTGGATAACCGCGCAACTACCATATTCACATTATCCATACTGAAACTGAAATATATAAGTCTTAAGCGATTTCAAGCTTTGTAGACATGATCTGAACTGAAACCCAGCTCGTTTATTATTATTATTAATATTATAATAGAATGATTATTTTATAATTTATTTATAATATCCATGCTTACTATCGTGGGTGAAACTAGTGCAGTTTGAACTCAAACTGTAATCACATCAAAGAGGGTCGGTTTTTAATTGAACAAAACTGCACCGCACAAAAATCGTGTGGTATGGTTTTGCATTGATGCGGTTTGAAATCGGTTTTTGCAGTGCACTTATGATTTTTATACAGCTATATAATGTATTTTCATTTTTACACGTGTATTTTCTGAAATGTTTTATTTTAAAAATATAGAAGGTATAAAATTACTATTTAATAATAATGATGATAGACAAAACTAATTATAGCCGATTGTTACGGTTGCGCATGACGACGAGACGTGCACAAGCCGATTAGATGCCATGACAACTTTACACGCATATCAAGGCGGCAGATACTAGTCCACCGGTCGTGGAAGAGACCGCCGAGGAGTGCGCAACTTAATTATTTCTCTTTCGATGTTGTTTTGAGTTTTACTTTTTGCAACTTACTTTTATTTCATTCCGCTGAGTATGATTTTGAGTTTAGTTGGAACCGATTGGAATTATACTGAACCGCATAGAACTGGATCAAACCGTTTGTGATCGGTTTGATTGTTTTTCTTGTTGAACCGCAATCGAATCTGTAGACATGACGGTTCCAAAAATTATGCTGAAATCAAAATAAGAATTTTACTAAATTATTCATTTATTTAATAAAAAACACAGGGCACAAACACCCACAGGCGCATAAGATTAGAATTTGTTTCCTTTTCTTATTCCTTTACTTTTTTACTTTTTGATGTTCAAAAAAGATGAAGAAGACAAAATCATTGCTTTGTCGCAATTTAGAAGTTTTAAAAGTACATATTTTATTGTTTTTATATAATATATAATTATATATTATATATATAATATATAATTATATATTATAAAAATATGAGGCGGACTGATATAATAATTAATGAATTATTATTTTCTAGATAAACATTAATAATTACAAATATTATTGTAATAAAGCTACTGAGGCCCACCAAGGCAAGCCAGAGACGTAGGACTCTCATTTTAATGGAGCAGATGAAACCAAACAACCAGGTCGTGTAAAACATCACAGTCATAATGCAGGTGAACCGTGAACGTGTTATTTTTTTCTGCTGTGAGTGTAGTTTTAATTTACTTTGAAAAAAATTTAATAAATAAAAATAAATAACTAAATATGTTATTGATGGGTTCCACCATCATTTATAGGAAGCAAGGAGCCCCCCATGATCTTCATTCAAGGAAAGTCATGGGTGGGCCCCACCCCCCATGATCTCTCATGGAGGTGATGGGGGCGGGCCCCACTCCCTCCCCTCGTGGGAAGAACCGCCGCCGGGAGAACCGCCGCCAGCAAGAGGCCGAGCCACCGCCGGCGGCCGGCACTCACTCGGCCGCCCCGGCCGTGGCCGGCCTCCCTCGCAACGCCCGGCCGGCGGCAGGTCGCCGGCGGGAGGCGCGCGGCCGGCCCCCGTCGCCGGCCGCCCGGCCGCCGCCGCCGTCATGACGGCTCGCCATCATGGGAGGCCTCCCCGCCGTCCGATCAAGGGGGAGGCCCTCCCGGCCGTCCGATCGAAGGGGTAACTACCCACTACCCCACCACTTTAGTGGTGGGGCCCGCCATGATCCACCCCTAGAGGCTATAAAAAGACCCTCAGGGGACTCTTATTTCTCACCTTTTTCCTTCTCCGGTTCTTCTTCCTCAGGTGAGAGCTCTTCCGCCTCCTCCACCAAGTCGGTCTTCGCTCACCGCCAGCCACCCGCAGCCACCGGCGTCCAGCAGCTTCCACCGTCGGCTACAGGCACCCCACCAGCGCGCATGTTAACCCCAAAATCGACAATCCTCTCCAAGGTGCCCATTTTTTCTGCTTTTCTCTTACAGGTTCCCATCCGCAAGGAGCAGGCTACACCTTATGTCCACCGTGTCCGCGCAAGGCGGACTGCCGAGTTTAAAGTCGCTCAAGGACGGATGCTCCGCTAGCCGCCCTCCAGGGGCGGACTCCGTCCGTATGCCGGGCGGACTTCCCCTGGAGTCCGCCCAGGCCGCCCGCCACGGGCGACCTCCGCCTGTCGGGCGGACTCCCCCGTCCAGGCCGCCCGCCAGGGGGCGGCCTCCGCCAGCTGGGCGGACTCCCCTGGAGTCCGCCCAAGTCGCCCGCTAGGGGTCGACCTCCGCTCGCCGCCCGCCAGGGGCGGCCTCCGCCAGCTGGGCGGACTCCCCTGGAGTCCGCCCAGGTCGCCCTCTAGGGGGAGGCCTCCGCTCGCCGCCCGCCAGGGGCGGCCTCCGCCAGCTGGGCAAACTCCCCGTGGAGTCCACCCAGGTCGCCCGCTAGGGGGCGGCCTCCGCTCGCCTCCCGCCAGGGGCGGCCTCCTCCAGCTGGGCAGACTCCCCCTGGAGTCCGCCCAGGTCGCCCGCTAGGGGCGGCTTCCACTCGCCGCCCTCCAGGGGCGGCCTCCGCCAGCTGGGCGGACTCCCCCTGGAGTCCGCCCAGGTCGCCCGCTAGGGGGCGGCCTCCGCTCGCCGGCCGCTAGGGGCGGCCTTTGCAAGCTGGGCGGACTCCCCCTGGAGTCTGCCCAGGTCGCCCGCTAGGGGGCGGCCTCCGCTCGCCGCCCGCTAGGGGCGACCTCCGCCAGCTGGGCGTACTCCCCCTGGAGTCCGCCAAGGTAGCCCGCTACAGGGCGGCCTCCGCTCGCCGCCCGCCAGGGGAGGCCTCCGCCAGCCAGGCGGACTCTCCCTGGAGTCCGCCCAGGTTGCCCGCTAGGGGGCGGCCTCCGCTCCGTCATGGGCGGACTCCCCCTGGAGGGGAGTCCGCCCAGTTCGCTCAGGATTCATCTACTTGCTCCTCAGGTCGCTCAGCCTGCCTGCCCTCTTCTAGCCACCAACCGGAAGTCTGCCCCAGCAGAGAAAAGGCCAGTCCGCGGAGTCCGCCGAGGTCGTCGACCTCATTTTCTCAGTCCGCCGAGGTCGTCGATGATGACGTCATTGGGCCCGCTTCTAGAAGATTCTCCCCGGGCCTATAAATAGCCCCCAAGGCCTCTCATTCGGCACGCGCGGGAGGAGAACTGCCACCTTGATCAAAGTCTGTGGACTCAGTTTTCCAGTTCGTCAAAGTTGATCAAGCAAGATCTGCGGCCTCAAATCTCCAGTCCGCCCAGGTCGTCAAGGGCTGTGGACTTAGTTTTTCTGTCAGCAGCAGGCAGCTTGAGCAGCCTCCGCAGCCTCCGATTTCCAGTTCTCCCAGGTCGTTAAGGGTTGTGGACTTAGTTTTTCTGTCAGCAACAGGCAGCTTGAGCAGCCTCCGCAGCCTCCGATTTCCAGTTCTCCCAGGTCGTCAAGGGCTGAGGACTTAGTTTTTTCTGCCCTCAGCAGGCAGCTTGAGCAGCATCTGCATCCTCAGTTCTCCAGTCCTCTGCAGTCTCTTTTACTTAGTTTCTGACACCTTCTTCCTTAGCCGTCAGCTTCCCCTTGTACCCTTTACAATTTTTACATGTAATGGTGCAATAGCAAGTTGTAACCCTACTCTATTAAAGGAAAAGCCCGTCGCAAGAGTGGCGTTCAAGTCACGGCGGGCGAAGTCTGCTGTTGCCGCTGCTAGCGGCCTCCTCTCTTCTTCTCTCCTCTCTCGGCATCAACCTGCAAAGCTAACCATCAAAGTAGCCGTCTGCTCGACAGTACCTGAGCAAGCTTCTCCTCCATCCCCGTAACCCTTCTTCCTTCACCCTTAGCTTGTGAGATCGAACAACCCGTTAACTGGTCGGTGTCGCATTTCGCGCATTAACAGTTAACACGCGACTTTCAGATCTCGATTAGACAGTGAAAGCAGTGGTTACTCATGTCAGACCATCAACCAGCCGAGAATCTTGCTCCAAGTCCCAGTGATGATCCTCTTTGGGAGGCCTTAGAGCAATCTCGCAGAGAAACTGCCCAACAGTTTCAATCTATCAACCGTACTCTAGCATCTCTCACGCAGCAATTGGCCGCTCAATCTTCAGCAGCGCCAGTTCCTCCAGTCAATCCAGCACCAACATCAGAGACTCCTCAAGTCTATCCACCAGCTTATCCTCCGGTCTACCCTCCTCTTTACACTCCAACCTTTCCGCAAGGGCCTGCAGCTCCTTTGCGATCTCAGGATGATGAGTTTGCAGCTCGTCAAAACTTCTTCCGGGAAGCTGCCCGGGGAAGTCCAGCTAGATTTCTAAATTTTCAGGGAAGTCATCCCTTCTCTTCAGCTCCTGCATTTGCTCCTCCTGCAGCAACCTTTTTCTCCTATCCTCTTGCTTCTTTTGCAGCTACTGCTCATGCTCCTTACTTTCCTTATGCTGTAGAACAAGAAGAACCATCACCATTTACAGAGAGTGTTCGGCACGAACTAACTCCAGTAAACTTCAGAGAGCCACGGTTGCCCATTTACACCGGGGAGACTGATCCAGTCAAGCATCTTCAAGCTTTTGAATCAGCCGTTGCTCTCAAGACCCTCTCCGATTCTACCAAGAGCAAACTCCTCGTAACAACCTTTGATGGTCAAGTGAGAGATTGGTTCTATGGACTTCGTGCTCAGTCCATCTCTACCTTCGCTGATTTTGCGAAGGGAGTTCCTGCTCAGATTTTCTACCTCTTCAAAGAGGAAGGGCGGTCCAGAAGCCCTCTTTGAGATCAGGCAGCGAGACAATGAGACCTGGTCTCATTTTGTGGATCGATTTCAGAAAGAAATCCTGGACATTGAAATCGTTGATCAAGAAATGTACCGAGTGGCTCTTATTCACGGTCTGCGTGAAGGTCCACTCAAGTTTGACGCTAACGTCCGAGCACCGAGAACTTATCAAGAGTTGATCGGCTTAGCCAACTCATATATCCGCGGTGAAAAGAGCAACCCCAGCTTCGTCTCCAAGCTTGTATCGAAGAAAAATTCTTCTTCTTACAAGCAGCCTCTGAGGTCTCCTCGGAAAGACTTTTCATCTCTCTTTAGGAAAGCAAGAAGATTTCAGCATCATCATCAATACCCCTCTCAAGGCCATGATCGTTCCCAAGAACGGCTTCTACCATTGTCAACATCATCTCCGCTAGCAGCTGCAGTTCATCAACAGCAAGAAGGTGACCTGCCAGAGTTTGAGCTAGATGAGGTCATGCAAGAAGTTTGCCAAATCATGAAGGATAAGGCATATTCCAAAAGGCCCTACCAACCGGCGAATCAGAGATCAAGAAATTCAGATCCGTTCTGTGAATTCCACAGAGAGAAAGGTCATTTAACTGAAGATTGCAAGGCCCTTCGGCAATTGGTTGAGAGATTGCTCGTCGAGGGCAAGATCAACGACCTGGTCAAGAAGATTGATTCTTCGAAACCTTCCACCTCCAAGGGCAAGGAGGTAGTTGAGGGTCAGCTGGAGTGCATAGAGGTAAATGATGAGGGCCGTCTGGGGCCCATTGATATTCCAAGAGAGTGCATCGATGTCGTTGACGATGGTGACCTTGGAAGACTATTCTGAAGCAAAGGGGACACATTTCTTGCGTCATCAGCTGTGACCAATCGCAGCTCCTCACAGCCCCTCGCGATCGTGACCGGTTGCTTTTACTTTACATTACACTTCAAACATTTTATTTTTCAACACTTCTAAGTGTTTCGTTTTTCATTCAATAGAGCTTACGTCAGAGACCTCATACTGACACAGTTCCCTTTTTGTGATGCTTCTCCTCCATATTCTTCTCTTTGCCAAATAGATCACTAAACCAGCGAGATATTGCCAAGTCTTGCTCAGTGCCCCCTCGAGATTGTCCTCTGGCGTAAAACCACAATGCAGAGAGCTGTGCAAGTTTGCAGAAATAGGACAAGTAATCGATCCAAATGATCGATGATCTTCTGATCAGTTAGTCGGGTCTTCGGTGGACTCAAAAGTGGATCGTAAGTCCGGTTACCCTCATCTGAGAATAAGGGTAAGTGTTATCGCAAAGGCGGTGTTAAGCACGAGTGTTGAGCAATCCGAGTCTACGATCGTGCTGTCTTGGCAATCAAGTGTGGCATCAGTGTTCATAGACCGGATGAACGGAACGTTCATGGAGTACCTAGTCCAGTTTGTGATCGTCTTCATCGACGACACATTGGGGGTAATTTTAGTGCGAAGGGTATCGCTTCTGAATATTTACTCTTGGTTTTGTGGATGCTAAGAAGGAACCATGTATACACCAAGTTCTCCGAACACGAGTCTTGGGTTATCCTCGTAGCGCTTCTCGGTCCTTTAGTTGGTAGAGTGAGAGCGTGTGGGTCCAGCGTTGTTAGTCGCAATACGAGGGTGGCATGTGTTGTCTCGGTAGCGGAAGTCCAGAGTTTCTGGTGTGGTCGGCTACTGCAGGCACTTCGTAGAGGACTTCCCGCGAATAGTATTGCCCCTCGCATCGTTGTCAAGAAAAAGCTTAAAAGGATTGCTTAGATGCGCGAGTGCGCCAAAGCTGTGAAGGGTTAAAGAGTTGGTCAACCACGACGCCAGTGTTAAGTTCGCCGAGTGGAAGCAAAAGCTGTGAGATCTACGGCACTGCCTTAGGCAGTGGATTGGACTGCATGCTGCTGTAGCATGGTAATGTTAAGGCTTATGGCTCGCATTAGCTGAAAGAGCACGAGGGGAATTGCCCGGTCTGCCACCTAAAGTTAGCAGCCGTGTGTCTTGCGCTTAAGCTGTGGAGGCATTATTCGTACGGCGCATAAGTCGATGTTTGTACCAATCATAGGAGTCTGATATATCGGTTGGATCAAAAGGGTCAGAAATTGAGACAGCAAAAATGGATGTAGTTCCTGGGGGACTATACGTTCAAAAGTTATTTTTGTGCTTGTTGTAAGGCAATGTAGTTGCGGATGCGTTGAGACGCAGGGCTTCCGCCCAAGCCACCTAGTTGTAGGTTCATGTTGAGGGTTTGACCCGGGAGTTGGAGATGTTAGCTATCTCTTGCGTTGACAAGCAGACTAGCGTCGAAGCATTTTTGAACTGGTCGGAAGTCCAGTATGACCTGACTGATCGTAGTTGGCATACTATGGTCTGTGTAGCTGCTTGAAGGAAATCATGGGTGTGGCTCGGTGGGTCAAAATCCCAAATCGACGGTTGTAGGTGGGCTACCAAGGAAAGACAACCGTTTGTGCGGCCCAAGCGTGGGCAATTGATGGGTGGAGTTGTGGTATGTTATACCAAGTACTCAATTAACTTAGGAAGCACGAGTTGTGTCGTTATCCTAAGAAATTGCTTTGGTGGCAGGGGCTCAAGAGAGTCGTAGCATTGTTTGTGGCTAAGCGCCAGCCTTGCGCCTTAGTGAAGGCAGAGTGCCAAGTGCCGGGGGATTCTTGAATCCTTGCCTAGTTCGGAATAGAAGTTCGACTTGTCTGTGTGCATGGTTTGCCAAAGTCACAGTGAAGAAGCGACGCCGTATGGGTGATCATAATTGTGTTGACTTTAGTGTCACACTTCATTCCGCATAGGAAGGATAATTCAGCGGAGAAACTGGCAAATGTTTTTGGATAACATAGTTAGACTACATGGTGTGCCTCGCAACATCGTGAGCAATCGAGGTGGGCGTTCTACGTCCAATGATTGGAGGTGTTTACAGAAAGTGCTAGAGACTAAGTTGTAGTTTAGTCCAGTCTTACATTCGCGGATAGATGAGCAGACCGAGTGGGTCAATAGGACGTTGGAGGACGTGCTTCGCATGTGCGTTCTAGACTTCGGGAAGCAGTGGGTAGGCAATCTGTTTTGGTAAAGTTTGCGTACAACTTTAGCTACCAAACGAGCATGCAAATGGCGCCCTTCGAGGCCCTTCTTGGTAGAAGTCGTCCCATACCGTTGTCGAGGCTAGAAACGGATGACACGAAGGTTTATTTAAAGCAAGAGATGGTAAACACTACCCCTTTGGTGCGAACCATATGAGAACTGTTGCTACTCGCTCATGGGAGGCAGACTAAGTACTTTAACGCCACATATCAGAATGTGGAGTTATCAGATGGCGTATAGGAAGTTATAGTCGTTCAAGAGTGTTTCACGGGAGCGACGCTTGGGGAAGCTGAGCCCGGTATACCTTGGACCACTTGAGATTTCTAGAGCGGTTTGGTGAGGCGGCGTAAGAGCCTTCGAACTTGATCGTGAGTGATCAAGTTTTGGTGGACGAAAGGTTGACGTCTAGGGTCAAACCTGTTCGTTTTGGAGACCGTGAAGTCGAGCGACTTTGTCTCAAGGAGATCAAGATAGTCGTGGTCCGATGGGGCAATTGCGATAGCATGGAGCTCTCTTAAGAATGAGAGCAATCTATGCTGGATGTGTACCCGGAGCTGTTCCGCCTGGGTACTGTTGAGAGTTTCTGTTTTCTCTCCTTTAGTAATTTCGTGGATGAAATTCTTTTAAGGGGGAGAGAGTTGTAACACCCCCCGAAACTCAAAAGAGAGACGGGTGACGTTTTAAGCCAAGTCTGGGTTTTGGAGCAGGTGTCACAGGCGTGACACGGGCGTGTCATGGGCGTGACACGGGCGTGTCACGGGTGTGTTCGGCCACGGGCCACGTGGTCGATGTTTTGACGATCGGCGAGCGTCGAGTTGAGGCACACGGCCCGGGACACGGGCGTGTCCCAGGGCGTGTCACGCTTGGGAGTTTTCTGAGTCATGTACACGGGTCATGACACGGGCACAGACACGGGCGTGTCACATGTGACACGGGGGTGTCGGGTGCCGTGTCGCAGGTCGTGTCCTTCTCGGGAAAAGAGTGTTGGTCGTTGCACACGGGGCGTGACATGGGTCATGACACGGTCGTGTCGCATGCGACACGGGCGTGTCGGAGGCCGTGTCGAATGCCGTGTGCTGGTTATCGCGTCGGTCGAGACGGAGAATGGGTGACACGGCCATGCACACGGCCGTATTGCAACCCGTGTTCGGCCCAGATTTTGTAATTTTAGGCCTAATCGTGACCGTTCGTTTCCTTAGCTTTGGATCCAACGGCTGGGGGTTGGTGCTGGCGGTTTAAACCCGAATTTAGGGTTTGAAATCCCTCATTTCATCCACTTGGTTCTCTTTCTAAAGTGTAGAGAGAGGGGAGAGCAAGGTGGAGGAGGAGACCAAGATCCGGCCGCTGGTGGAGCTTCGGAGCTCCGAATCGCGATCCGAGCCAAGATCCGCGAAGGCGACGCCGTTGCGGTGCTTTCCAACCGCATAGATTTTTCATGGCGCCGCGGAAGAATGCAAGGGTAACGATTCTCTTCTTGAGCATGTGAAGCTCTTCTTCCTTTGCATGGGAAAACCCCTCTCCCGCGAGTGTGCGGCGAGATTGTGGTATTCCTTAGGATAGATATGTAAAGTCCCCCTTGTTAGAGTCCGGAATCGTAGTTCAGACATAGGCATGATGTGTGAAGCCTACCCGGACGCGTTGGTCTGGATCGGTGATGATTTGCTGTGCATTTTTTAGCCGGATAAGACTCCGAGCATTTTGATTGTTTTCGGGTTGCTATGAGGTAGAATACATCAGGGAATCTGGGGGATTAACCCCGAGGTGCACTCAGAAATCTCGACGGAAACGCATTTCTGTCATACCGGTGGCCTGGGAGCCAACCGGGTACATATCGGGGCTATGTACTGTGTTTGAACGGTATTTGGGACTTGGGAAGCTTAGTCCGCGTCAAAGGCCAATTGGCAACGGCGGGGTGAGCAACGGACTTGTGGACCCCTACCCGCTCCACCTGCTCGGTTAAAGCGACCTAAAGTTTTACGTGGGACTTACCGAGGTTTGGAGATCGAGTCTAGGCTATGACTGAAAGGACTAAATGCTCACGAGGTTGCCACCCTGGGGGTGGTGGCGGAGTCAAGGACCGGACGGGGTTCGGACTGGCCCGCCAAGTAAGTGCCCTGAGAGCACGGGGTGTACGACCGTGTGAGAGTGCACCTGTGATGTGATGCTTATTTTGCTATGTTGCTTGTTTTGCTAACAAGTGCAGGGAAGAAGCTTTGCCGCCCCGGTTTGGGGGCGGAATCGTTATAATTTGGTCAGCATAGCTGACCGTTGCCTTTGTTTACCACCGTGCGGTGGATTGTTGCTTGCAGGTGTTGCGGAGCCGAGAGGTAAATAGCGGGCTAAAGCCCGAGTTGCTGTGCCGGCCCTCGAAGGCCAAGTTTTGAGTGTTTTCCTTTTGTACTCATGTGTGACCGGCCTGCGTGCCGAGGTTTGGAAGACACTTTTTATTAAGCAAACTCTTGTAAGGCTATAAGGCCAATATTCGCATATTAAACATTCCTTGTTTTTAGTTCAGTGGACATTCATGTTAGCAGGGTTCTTAATTGTGCAACTTAATAATTGCTTCCGCTAGGTGATGTGTAGGACGTTGTGATTGGCTGAATGGTTTCAATGCGTAACCAACCGGTCTGTCCGTGGTATATGACGTCGGGCCCCGGCCGAACCTACTGTTATATACTATGTGACGGATAGGGGTGTTACACAGAGTGATCCATGAAGGGGTTGGGGTGGAGGCCTCCTGCAAGGGTCTCTCCACACCATTTACTGAAGGGGTGTCGCCTCGACCTCTCAGGATCCTCAATAATTGGAAGAGATCACCTTCTCGGTGGAGGATCTGCTGGGTAATGAGAACTCCTTCTACGATGCTCTAGTCATCCAAGATGACGTCAAGGACTTCACCATCAAACGATATTCATGGACAATATAAGCTCTGTGAATGTCATCTTTAAGAAGACGTTCAACTGGTTGGAGGTAGAGACAAGGAGAGTGATTGCCTCAGATGGTCCTCTCTTCGACTTATCCGGAGAGAGAAAGGAGGTGAGGGGGAGTGGAGCTGCTGGTGTCCTTGGGGGAGATCAGGTGTAGATTCATCATTGTGGATGCATCGAGGCGATATAGTACCATCTTCGGAAGGTCGTTGATCAACTTCTTCAAGACGGTTCCATCCTTCTATCATCAATGTCTAAAGTACTACTAGGGGACATCCAGGTGAGGATTTTGATCGATCCAATAGCCACCTGGGAGATCTATTTGAGCGTGGTGAGCATCATCAGTTTGATGGAGGAAGCAGAGGAGTTGAAGAAGGTATTGGAGGGAAGAGCCAAGTTGGAAGCTGTGAATGGGTGAGAATAGATAGAAGTGGTGACCGAGGGCCAGAGGCCCAGATTGTTGAAGATATGAGGCCTATGAAGGCCGGAGGCATGGTAGAGTTGGTAGTGCTTGCAAGAAAATATCAACATCTTTGCATGGAGTGTCGCCAACATACTAGGGGTTGATGTTGAGGTGGCCTGCCATCGCCTCCACCTTGACTCGGAGGTCAAGTCTATCAGGAAAAAGTAGAGGTTGGTGGCCACGAAACTGGACGAGACTATAAGAGAGGAGGTAAGGAAACTGCTAAACACAGGTATTGTATTGGAGATCCAGTACCCATACTGAGTCTCCAACATGGTGATAGTGAAAAAAGCCTCGGTATGTTGGAGGATGTTTGTTGACGTTTCCCTATTAAATAAAGCATGCTCCAATGATTGTTATCTCTTGCCTCGAATCGATGCACTGGTTGATTCGGCCACCAGTTTTGTTGTGATGAGTTTCTTTGATGTTTTTCAGGTTACCGGATGCATCTCCCAAACTGTCGTGATGTCTCTTTTATCACCTGCAATGACTGTTATAGTTACAAGATAATGTTATTTGGACTGAAGAATGCAGGAGCCACCTACCAGCGAATGATGTACCTGGTTTTCAAGGAGCAAAAGGGGTGCAATATGGAGGTCTACATCGATAACCTATTAGTCAAGAGATAAGGAATCCAGGGACACATCTAAGATCTAGTGGAGAACTTCGCGACATTGTAGAGGTACAAGATGATCCTCAATCTAGCAAAGTGCGTATTCGGGATTAGTCGGGGAAAGTTCTTGAGACATCTTCTCACCCATGAGGGGGTGAATTCAAACCCCCAAAAATTCAATGTGATCGTAGAAATAACATCTCCAAAGAATATCAAAAAAGTCTGGAGGCTGACCTGAAGGTTGGAAGAACTTAGTCGCTTTTTGGTTAAAGCTGGAGAGAAGTACTCCTCCTTCAAGACTCTTTGGGGACATCAATAGTTCAAGTGGGATGATGAATTGGAGAAGGCCTTTGACCAACTCAAAGGGTAGTTGACGCGAGAACCTCTACTCTAAGGTCTTAAGGAAGGGGAAGACCTACTACTCTATCTGGGAGCGGGCGTCGAAGCAAAGAGCTCGGTGCTAATTAGGGAAGAAGTGAAAAAGCAGCTCCCTATCTACTATATAAGGATGGCACTCTGAAAGGCAGAGATGAGATATCCCATCCTGGAAAAGTTGACTTTTGTCTTCGTAATCTTCACGCGGAAGCTGTGGCCTTACTTCTAAGCGCATTGCATTCATATGGTTACTGATCATCCTCTTCGAGGAATCTTGAGCGGGGTGGAACATTCCGAGTGGTTGGCAAAGCGGTCGATAGAACTCAGTGAGTTCGACATCTCCTTCCAACCAAGGATTGCGATCAAGGCACAAGCGGTGCCGATTTTCCTAGAGGACCTCTTAGCAAAGGCAAGTGAAGGCATTTAACTCTTTAGACCCATTCACTGGAAAATGTTTGTGGATGGAGCTTTGGGCAAAAGCTCCTTAGGTGTGGGCATTGTGTTGATGGCTTCTCAAGAAACTAGGATTGAGCTAGTCGCAGAGATCCTTTTTCCATTCACAACTAATGAGGTGGAGTACAAAGTCATAGTGGTCAGCTTGTGCCTTGTTAAGGAGTTGGGAATCCAAGATGTCAAGGCCTTCACAGACTCAATGGTGGTTACGTCGCAAATCAGAAGGGAGTTCGAAGTACATGACCCAATCCTGCAAAGATACTTGGTAAAGGTAAAGAGCTTGATAGGGGGCTTCCAATATTTCATCGTCGAGCATGTGCCCTAAAAGGAGAACTCGATGGCAGATCATTTGGACAAATATGGAATGAGGGCCGGTGGAACAATCACAGAGTTATTCCAACCATCTATCGAAAAAGGGGAGATGATGGAGATCGAGCAAAAAACTTCCTAGATGGATCCGTTCATCACTTTTTTAACAACCGATTAACTACTGACAAATGACATGGATAAAAAAAGTTCTGCTATAAAGCGGTTTTTACCTGCTGCATGAAGGGGAGCTATATCAGAAGACCATCTCGGGCCCCTTGGCAATGTGCGTGTCGGAGCTCGAGGCTTCTCGATTCTTGGACGAGATTCATTTGGGAGAGTGTGGGAGTCACTCAGGGACTCACACTCTGGAACAAAGGATTCTGTGGCATGGATACTTCCGATCGACGATCAAGAAAGATGCTGAGACCTTATCCAGGAAGTGTCTTGATCGCAGCCTCATGGTCATTTGTCATCTTGGGGATGGACTTGATTGGTCGTTTACCTCAAGCCAGTAGGAATCGGAAGTTCATTCTTGTAATAATCGATTATTTCTCGAAATGGATTGAGGCCAAAGATCTTGTCAAGACCACTTCCAAGAACTGTTGGGTATTGTATCCACAATAACCTAGTTTTGTATAAAGTCACCATTGAACTAAGATGAATTAAGTTGTATTTGATATCTTGTTTGAGTTATGTGTTTGCAGGACTTAATTGTCAAGTGTAGACCAATGTGAGTCTACAGTGGGTCACCAAACACAAGATCATACAATGTAATCCCTCATTGTGTGATCCATGGTGTTGAATCATGTGTAGCCTCTCTATTGGGATACACTTAATTTTCAAACACAAGGTTTGCTGAAGAAAGACATGTTGCTGATTCCATTGAAGAAAGGAAAATTTTCATAAACAAAAATTTTCTAAGCGTTTCACTCGAGTAGAATTGTAGTACTCGAGTAGAATCCTTAGTTGTACTTGAGTAAGACTAGTATGGATTTCGAGTAAAGGAAATGGTTCTCGAGAAGTTTGAATCTAGTTCTCGAGAGGCCAAGTCCATACTCGAGTAGACTTCTTCTCTTTCTCGAGTTGACAGATTTTCCTTCTCAGAAATTTTCTAAGTATTATACTCGAGTAGTCAAGCTTAGTACTCGAGTAGATGAATACTTTGACTCGAGTGACAGAAGGAAAGTTCTCAAGTAGTGTCTTCCCCACTCAAGTAGTGAAGTTTCAATACTCGAGTAGTCTATATACTTCTCAAGAAGTCTAGATATATTACTCAAGTAATCAGTTTTATTCCAAGAATTTTCTCTAAGTCTTTTTCTCGAGAAGTTCACTTCCACTTTTCGAGTAACATTTCTAGCACTCGAGTAATCCTCATCCCACTCGAGTGATAATGAATTTTGTCCTAAAATTTCCTGAAATGCTTCTTCTCGAGTAGTTTGATATTGTCTTCTCGAGAACCCGTTTTAGTACTCGAGTATTTCTTCCTTCACTCGAGTAATGCAGTCATCTTTTTCAGAAAATTTCGCTAAGTCCTAACAGACGTGATTTTCAAATGACTTGACATGATTGGTCCGCGTGGCCGTCATTAATGCTAATTTTGACCGTTAGGGAGATCTTATAAAAGGACTTGTCATTACAACTAATCCTAAGCGTGTAAAATGAAATATTCTAAGAATTCTGAATCGCAATTCTCTTCATAATCGGAAGCCGTCGCCGCTCATCGTGCAAATCGCAAAGGGCTTTTGTTCAAGAAGATTCAGACCTGTCAACTTGCAGATCAAGATCATTTTCAATCTCTACATCTTCTCTTTGATCTTGTGAGTCAAGGAATCTCAGATCAAGGATCTAGCCGAGAGTCTTCTTCAATAATTTTTGATAAAGCCGCAAATATCAAGAAGGAAGACCTAGGCCTAAATTTCCAGATCTGAGAGAGATATTCTGTTTGTATTTCTTAAATTCATTTTATTCTTGCAGGAGATTATTCTCCGAGTGTAGGAACTTTGTTCTCCGAGTTGTAGGAAGTTCTTATCTTCCGAGTGTAGATCCATTTTGTGGATCGAGTTGTAGGAACGTTGTTCCGAGTGGTAGGATTGTTTTCAATCCGAGATTAGTGAAGTAGCCGAGTCTAGCGTATTGCTAGATCGGTGAGTGGAAAGTGGGCGTACCAAAAGTTGGGGAACTACTATAATTCTTGGTGTCGTCTGTGATTGCTTGGTTATTTCTTGTGCATAGATCGCTAAAGTTTTTATTCCGCAAAAAGACGCACAACTCACCTATTCACCCCCCTCTAGGTGATTTAGGTAGACAACTTAAACACATTTCAATTGGTATCAGAGGGAGGTTGATCATTAAAAGGTTAACACCTTGATCAGATCTGCCCCAAGTTGTCTTTTGAGTTATCCAAGCATGGACAAGACCAAGGATTTTGCCAAGCTTCCCTTGTGTATAAAGACCACCTTTCCCATGTGGAAAGAAAGGATTAAGTTTTTCATAGAAGCTGTGGATCCAAGGATCTTCATGATTGTAGAAGAAGGTCCTTATGGTCCTATGACCGTCTCCACTATAGATCCTACAAAGAAAGTTCCTAAGAAGTTGATGGATCTCGACAAGGATGAGATTGCACTTGTCTCCTTACACAAGAAGGCCAAAAACATCATCGCAAGTGCAGTCGATGTCTCTATGCTGCAAAATCTTATTCATTGCCAATCCGCTAAGGAAATGTGGCAGTCCCTCATCACCTTGATGGAAAGTGCATAAGAAGTTAGGGATGACAGAAGATCCCTCCTGAATCAAAAATATGAAGCCTTTCAAAAAGGACCCAAGGATACTATTGCAGATACATTTAAAAATTTCTTCAAGATAGTTAACAGCCTAAGAGTTTATGACCGGATCTTCATAAATGGAGAGCTAAATGAAAAATTTCTAAGGTCCCTGACTAAGGAGTGGGACAATAAAGTCTGTGCTATCAGGGAGTTTGGCAAGCTGGCAGAGACTGATCCCCAGAATCTCTTCGGAAAGCTAATGTCATATGAGCTACAAATAAATTTTAGAAAAGCTGAAGAAGAGAAGAGTCAATTCTCATCCAAGGAGAAGTCTGTCGCACTAAAGGCAGACAGCTTAAGGAAAGCCAAAGCTGCATCACCTGCCCCTGCACAGGTAGATAGTGAAGAAGAATCCTCAGAGCCAAACACCTCAGGCTCAAAACTATCTGAAGGAGAGTTTTCTCTACTCTCAAGACAGTTCAAGAAGTTCTTGGACAAAAATAAGCAATGGAGAGGTAAGGATGCCTCGTACAAAAGATCACGACATGATGGTGAGCGACACAATAAAGGCTCAAGTAGCCAAGACAGGTATCACACTAAACAAAATAAACATATTTATGCTGACATTGTTTGTTACTGTTGCAATAATCCAGGTCACGTTATTGCTGACTGCGCCCACAAGAAGAAGGAGGGTGGAAAAAGAGAGGAGAAGAAATCTTCTTATCACAAGAAGAGAACTGAAAGAAGCCTTGTAGCCAAAAAGGGCAAGACTCTCAGCGGCTCTGACTCATCTGAGTCAAGTGAAGAAGAGGAAGCCTACTTTGGGCTAATGGCGCATTCTGATGAAGAAGAAGAACCTCAGTTCATTGGGGAGGTAAAATCTCACACTCCTCTTTCTGAATCTGATGTTTCTGATCATGATCATAAGGACAGCTCTTCTGAAGATGAGTCTGAACTCATGGCCCAATATAAGGAGTTAATTAAGGCTTATGACAAATGTCGAAAAGTCGTGAAAACACAGGCCAAAGAGATTAAATCTCTAAAGGCTGAAGAGAGCACTCTGAGAGAGGAAGTCGCCAAGATGGACTCACTTAGAGAAGACCTAAATACTGCTTTTGAAGAGTATAACAAGGCTCTCGAGCACCTAGATCTGAAGGAGAAGATCATCAAAGAACTAGAAGAGCAACTTTAAGCGAAAAAGAAGCTCGTTGAAAGCTTCTCCATGCCCAAGACTGTTCTTCCTTTGGTTGCTGAATTCTCAGCTCAGACCAAAGATGCTGACTTAGGCCATGTTGATGCTCCTAGTAAATCCTCTAAGAGAAATAAGGCTCAACGAAAGAATAAGGCGGCCAAGAAGGCTTTGGCCAAGGAAAAGGGGAAAGCTCCTCAAGATCAGACGACATTTAAAAAGGTTATCTTTCCTACAAATAAGTTTGATCTTGATTCATCCTACGGTCACTTCACTAGGCCTACGTATATAGAGCCCAAGTTTAGGTACCAAGGATGGACTCGTCCTCGAAACTTTGGTGAAAGTATCTTCAAGGCATCTTATGGAGAGATTACTCTTCAGAGCTATAGCCCTTATAATCATGGTCATAACATCAAGAAGGCACCAAAAGTAAAGTTCATTATGGAAAAGCATCTTAAGGAGAAGAAGTCATGTGAATGTTATCATCATGAAGCTTCTACCTCCAAGACTGTTGTCCCTGCTAGACCATACTCTCTAAAAGTCAAGCAGGAGAAATTTAGGCAAAGATACAACAGGTTTGACTGTTGGTGCTGTGGCAGAATTGGTCACTTTACCATTGATTGTTGGTTTAACTCCAGAAACTATGTAACTCCTCAGATTAACAATGTGAGAAAGACCACTCATAATGTTAATACATGTAGGGGAGCAAGCTAACTAGAGACCAAGGACCCAAGCGAGTTTGGGTTCCTAAGGCAAACTGATTTGTGATTGCAGGTATGTCTAAAGGCCACCAAAACTCCAATTTTGTATTTGGACAGCGGATGCTCTCGGCATATGACTGGGACAAGAAGCCTTCTTCAAAATTACTCAGTCATGAACGGGCCAAAGGTCATCTTTGGAGGTTCCGACAGAGAAATTACGAAAGGCTATGGTATGATTACGAATGGCAATGCATCCTTCTCAGATGTGGCTTATGTTGAAGGATTGGAACATAATCTCATAAGCATAAGTCAACTCTGCGATAAAGAATACATAGTTGAATTTCATGCAGATAAGTTCTTGATAAAATCAGTTGATAATTTAGAAACGATTTTGTCAAGCACTCGTAGTAGAAATGTCTTTTGTTTGAATTTTATTTGCATATACTCTTCTACACCAATGTGTCTTTTGGCAAAAGATAGTCCGTCTCTTGGTGACAATGTCACAAGAGATTAGCACATATTAATTTCAAAATTATTAATAAATTATTTTCTCTGAACTTAGTATGTGATGTCCCAAATATCAAGTACGCTAAAGATAGACTTTGTCACGCATGTGTAAAAGGCAAGCAAATAAGGGCTACTTTTAAAAGCATTATAGGCAAGGACTCTAATAGCTGTTTACATCTACTTTATATGGACTTGTTCGGTCCACTGCAAGTTAGAAGTTTGGGAGGTAAGGATTATACATTGGTCATTGTTTATGATTACTCGCGCTTTGCGTGGGTATTCTTTCTAAAACACAAGTCAGATACTTTTGACATCTTTACAAATTTTGTCAGGCAGATCAAGAATGATTATAACTGTTCTATAGTCAAAATAAGAAGTGACAATGAAACTGAATTCAAGTCTGGGACCATGACAGAATTTTGTGAAAGCCTAAGTATCTTTCATGAGTTTTCCTTTCCTCGTATCCCCAGCAAAATGGAGTAGCTGAAAGAAGGAACTGAATACTTATAGAGGCATGCAGGACCATATTGAGTGATGCCTCACTACCGAAATATTTTTGGGCTGAAGCAGTCAACACTGCATGCCACGTGCAAAATCAAGCACTCATAAACAAGAACCACAATAAGATACCTTACGAACTTCTAAAGGGTAGAAAGCGGATTGTCTTATATTTTAGAATCTTTGGCTGTAAATACTTCGTCCTTAACAATGACAAGTATCATATACTAAATTTAGTGAAAAGAGCTTTGAAGGTATTTTCGTATGGTATAGTAGTCATAGTAAGGCATATAGGGTATTTAATAAGAAAACCCTGTTTGTAGAAGAATCTATTCATATTGTATTTGATGAGACGAGCCTGCTACAAAGCGGCTCTTCTAGTGTGCTTATTGAACATACAGGTTCAAAGATGAAAGAACTCAACTTGAGTGAGCCGACTGAAGAAAGAAGTGAAAAGTTCATCAAGATCACTACTCCAACCCACTATTGGAGAGATTGAAGATCAAGATGAAGAAATCATCCAAGCTGATGAAGTCACTCCTGTGATTGAAGACACTCAAGATGCAAGGACTCTAGAGCTCAGACATCTGAAGGATCACCGAATGGACCAAATCATGATCCCCAGGATGGTATCAGAACTCGTAGAGGTACAGCTAATGAGAATTTATATTTGAGTTTTCTCTCACAGGTTGAACCGAAGAAGTTTTAGGAAGCAAACTCAGACGCATCATGGATAATGGTTATGAAAGAAGAGCTGAATCAGTTCAAGCGTTGCCAAGTCTGGAAACTTGTTCAAAGACCCAAAGGCAAGAATGTCATTGGACAAAGTGGGTCTATAGGAATAAGATGGACAAAGATGGAACTATCATGAAGAACAAGGCCAGACTCGTCACCAAAGGATATAGACAAGAAGAAGGAATCGACTTCGACCAGACGTATGCTCCAGTGGTAAGGCTGGAGGCAATCAGGTTTTTTCTAGCATATGCTGCACTTAAGGGCTTCACTGTCTATCAGATGGACGTGAAGTCTGTCTTCCTTAATGGTGACATAAATGAAGAGGTGTATGTGGAACAACCTCTAGGTTTCATTGACTCTAACTTTCCTGATTACGTTTATCTTTTATCTAAAGCTTTGTATGGTTTGAAACATACTCCTCGAGCTTGGTATGAGACACTGTCTAGCTTTCTTCTTGAGAACAAGTTCACAAGGGGAAAGATAGATAAGACATTATTTTTTAGGGAAATAAAAGGCAAGATTTTGTTAGTACAAATCTATATGTCAATGATATTATCTATGGCTATACTGATGACAACCTCTGCAAAAAGTTTTCTAAACTTATGCAAGAGAAGTTTGAAATGAGCATTATGGGAGAGCTGAAGTATTTCTTAGGACTTCAGGTGAAACAATCTGAAGATGGAATTTTCATCTCGCAGACTAAGTTCACCAAGGAGTTAATTAAGAAACTCGGGATGAAGAATGCAACCTCTACGAGGACTCCAATGGGTTAAGTTGTGTCTCTAGACAAGGATGAGAAAGGTAAACCTTTTGATGAAACCAAGTACAGAAACATAATTGGATCCTTGCTCTACCTTACTGCCAGTAGATCAGACATAATGTTCTCTACATGTGTCTGTGCTAAATTTCAAGTGAACTGTAAGAAATCTCATTATGCTGCTGCAAAGAGGATTCTGAGATACCTTAAAGGTAAACTAAATCTTGACCTATGATACCCAAGAAGTAATGACAGTGAACTAAAGGAGTTCTCAGATGCAGATTTTGCAGGTAGTAAAGATGATAGAAAGAGCGCTTCCGGGACTTGCCAATTCCTTGGAAGAAGACTCATTTCTTGGAGCAGCAAAAAGAAAAATTATGTCGCAATTTCAACGGCGAGTCAGAATACATTTTTGTCGGCAGTTGTTGTACAGAATTGCTTTGGATAAAGAACCAACTGGAAGATTACAACCTGAGAGTAAAAGACATTCCTTTGTTTTACGACTCCTCTAGTGTGATTGCAATAACCAACAATCCAATCTCTCACAGCTGTACAAAGCACATAGAGTTGCGATACCACTTCATCCAGGAGCAGGGGGACATAGATCTGCAATATGTCTCAACTGATAGGTAGATTGCAGACATATTTACGAAGCTGCTGGACGAGACCAAGTTCTCATTCTTCAAAACTGAATTTGGAATGCTCAACAAAGAAGGATAGAGAAGGACTCATAATATAGCACAGAGATTAAGGAAGACGTCAAAAAGTCAGAATTTCTCAAAGTTAGACTTAATTTCTCGAGAAAGATAATGACCACTCGAGTACTTGACTTTATCTCTCGAGTAAGAAAATGTCTACTCGAGTACTTCTTTGGACTACTCGAGAAATCCGAAAGTCACTCGAGTAATATCACTCGAGTACTGAGTTTCTTCTCGAGAAGCATACAGACATCACTCGAGTACCATCATTATCTCACTCGAGTACTGCCGGTCCACTCGAGAAATGGGAAGCAAAATTCTCGAATTCAGTTCAAATCTCTTTAATCGCAACTTGAAGCCTAGAGCGCCATTTTATAAGGTATGTTCGATTAATTACTTCCTCAATCATCGATAGTTAGGATTATATAAATAGAAAAACCGGATTTCATTTTCTGCACAATTTCAAAAACCCTCTCTCTCGACAAAGAAAGAAAGTCCCTTCGCCTTCCACCGCTATCACAGAGCACACCGCCGTCGCCGCTTCTAGCATTCGATTTCTCTAGTTCTCTGAACAAAATGGCACTGTCTTCCAAAGTTGGGATCGACAGTGAACTCGTCGTCACCAGAATTGCAGATCTATCAGACGATTTCAGGAATCTTCTTATCCTTCTCGACACTGCCGGCTTGACATTCGTTCTCCAACAGCCCTATAAGATTCTATTTCCAGAAGTAGAAGAATTCTTTTGCAATATCAAAGTGAAGAGAAATGGCAAGGTCCTTAAGTCCATGGTTAAAGGGATTAAGATCAAACTCACCAAATCCTCTTTATCTGCATTTCTTCGACTACCTTTGGTGGATGAAGAAGATGACATAACTTGTGAAGATACTGACCGAGCATGCAGTTTTTGTGGGATTTCAACAGAAGTTAATTTCATTTGAAGACCAGATCTCAATCCTGAAAGCAAATTTCTTGTGGACATCATTGGCAAGATTCTCCTTTGTAAGACAAGTTCTATCAGAGACATGTCAAATGATATGTTTGATATGATGACAGCTATAATTTGCAGAAAAAGATTCCAATTTGGTATGATGATTCTTGATAAGATAAGGGAGAGCATCAAGGCTCCTACTTATGCCAGGATCATCTCTCTGATGCTGCATGAGATAAATCCTGAGGTTTTTGATTTCTCTAAAGGAACCACCCTTCATCACATGAAGAACGTATCCATTTCTTCTATTTAGAGATGGGAACTGAAATTGTTGAATCCTGCCCAGGCTGCCAAAGCTCATGATCATCCAGCTTCTGAGGACAGAACTCCATCTCCCTCTCAACCCCATATTGCTAGCACATCTGGTGCAGCTGCTGAGGGGGAACCTTCTCCTTCTGTTCAAGAAGAAAGAATACCTACTCCACCTGCTGCTGCTTCTCTCCCTCCATCCACTCATGAAGAAATTCTGTCAGATACTCAAGTACAAGAAACCATACTCTCTACTCTAGAATACATTAACCAGATGATAGAAGAACTCAGCTCTGAAGAGTCTCTTCCTCCCCTCCAGAAAGACAAACCTATAGAACCATCCAAGGAACCAACTCTAGTACCATCACCCTCTCTTATTCCATCTCCAGAATCCCTTGTTCCCCAATCACCTGCTGCTGACAAAGAGCAAGATGAGACCATACTGATTTCTGATGTGAAAGAGTAGACTCCAGAACTAGCTAAATCTCCTCTGAAGAGCTTGGACTTTACTCTTCCCACCATCCTTGGTGAGGAAGGAGATATCCTGATTCATACTACCAGAGCTCAAAGCTCAGTGATAGTCGAAGGGATTACTCCATGGTCTGCTCCTCCTCTTCCTCAAGTTGTAACACCTGCTGCCAATGACCTATTGGGTAAGATAGAACAGATGTTCACAGAGCAAAAAAAAAAAGAATTTTGATGAATCTTTGAAGGCTGTTCAAGAGAAAGTCACTGCTCTTGAAAAGGAAATGAGCAGAGGCTTCGTAGAAATTCAGTATAATACTGATGAGCTGAAATAGTTTTTCAAAATAGGTGGAAAAGCTCTGTACCACACCATCACCAGTGTTGGTCAGGTGATGGACCAAGCAATTACTTTGGCTAACAATCAGATATATCTTGAAAAGAAAGCCCAAGAGCACAACCTCAAGATCTGTGAAGAGGTGGGTACTTTTAAAGATGATACTCTAGAAATCCTCCGTGTGGAAGTCAGAAAGGGGGAGGGACTTGTACAAGAGTTCTTAGAAAAATCAAATGCAGACATGAAGACTCTTTGGACTGCTAAGATGAATGAAATTCATGCTGATGTACAGAATCAAATTGATGGTGTGAAGTTCCATACCTATGACACTGCAGTATGGATGCATAACCAGATCTTCCATGAGTTCCAAGCTGACCCAAACATTATCCCTCATCATCTCAATCCTCTTGCACAACATCAACCGACTCAGATGCCTGCTCCTCAACCTATATTTTCTCCAAGGCCCGAAGGCTCAAAAGCTCCTCCTCCAGAATATAATGCTCAGGTATGGGAATCAGATATACCACAAGATCTACCTGAAGTACAGATCTCTAAAAGAAGAAAGTATGGTGATGGAGCTTCTGCCAGCAGATCAATTCTAAATCCAGAGGTAGAGAAAAGGAAAGTTCAAGAGTTTGCAGAAATATGGAGCCCTACTTCAAAGTCTTTGATTCTTGATACTCTTAAGTTAGTAATGGATTACAATGAAAAAAGTTCTGATCACTATATTTCTCATGAATGAGAACTGTATGAAAAGTCTATGACCAAAAGAAGATTATATGATAGAGAGTATGGAAGGAACAATCCTAATGCACCACTAAGACCTCCCAAATACTATCCAAAACCTTTCAGTTATCAGAGAAGGCAATAAGAAAAGAAGGACATATAAGGCCTCGTTATGATTGAGGCTGATTGGCACACCACTCGGGGCCGGAAGCGGCAAGCGAATGATCAGGGCCGGAGAGCCAGAAATGATCAGCGGCGAGGCGCTATACTAGATGGGAGAATGAAAGAGGACCAGCCTCGTCAGGAAGTGAGGCAGGAGCCGAGGGAGCAGGTGATATTTTCCCCTCAACCTCTTCGGATGCAGGAGATGCCGATACCCGGGGGTATGGCGTATCCGTGAAATACCTTTGAACAACTTAATCTTTATATATACCCAATCGCCTTCCGTGAACTCCACGTGTCTATGTCACACATTGAAATACTTCGCATGTCGATCCTGAGCAACCTTTATACGCACCTTAATTGTTCGCACCAACTCAGAAGTATCGGCCACCACCTCCTTTTCCAAAAGTTTGGTGTCTCCCGCCTCTATCGGCCACCACCTCCTTTTCCAAAAGATGGAACGTACAAATCGTAAGCACCAAACATGGGCAAGAACCGATAATAAAGCGAGTATGGTAAGGCTTTAGTGAGAATGTCAGCAACTCAGTTGCAGGAACATATTTTAATTCTAGCTTTATCAGTTGAACCTTCTCCCAAATGAAATAACATCAAGCTAAAAAATGAAGAAAGTTCTAAGAGTGTGGATTGAAATTGTGTAGAACTGAATTCTAGGAACAATTCTATTTATATAAATCCTAAATTTTGATGATCTATTCTTTGTCTCTAATTTTTGTACATGTTACTCTGTTCTCTCTCTTTTATATATAGTTCTTTATTTGTTTATATAATTCACCTTAGTGTAGAGGGTTCTGACTTCTATAAATATGAGAAGATTGTTGGGTATTGTATCCACAATAATTTAGATTTGTATGAAGTCACCCTTGAACTAAAATGAATTAAGTTGTATTTGATATCTTGTTTGAGTTATGTGTTTGCAGGACTTAATTGTCAAGTGTAGACCAATGTTAGTCTACAGTGGGTCACTAAACACAGGACCATACAATGTAATCCATCATTGTGTGATCCATGGTGTTAACTCATGTGTAGCCTCTTTATTGGGATATACTTCATTTTCAAACACTAGGTTTGTTGGAGAAAGACATGTTGCTGATTCCATTGAAGAAAGAAAAATTTTCATAAACAAAAATTTTCTAAGTGTTTCACTCGAGTAGAATTGTAGTACTCGAGTAGAATACTTAGTTGTACTCGAGTAAGACTAGTCTGGATTTCGAGTAAAGGAAATGGTTCTCGATAAGTTTGAATCTAGTTCTCGAGAGGCCAAGTCCATTACTCGAGTAGACTTCTCTTTCTCGAGTTGACAGATTTTCCTTCTCAGAAATTTTCTAAGTATTATACTTGAGTAGTCAAGATTAGTGCTCGAGTAGATGAATACTTTGACTCGAGTGATAGAAGGAAAGTTCTCGAGTAGTGTCTTCCCCACTCGAGTAGTGAAGTTTCAGTACTCGAGTAGTCTATCTACTTCTCGAGAAGTCTAGATCTATTACTCGAGTAATTAGTTTTATTCCCAGAATTTTCTCTAAGTCCTTTTCTCGAGAAATTCACTTCCACTTCTCGAGTAACATTTCTAGCACTCGAGTAATCCTCATTCCACTCGAGTGATAATGAATTCTGTCCTAAAATTTCCTGAAATGCTTCTTCTCGAGTAGTCTGATATTGTCTTCTTGAGAACCCGTTTTAGTACTCGTGTAGTTCTTCCTTCACTCGAGTAATGCAGTCATCTTTTTTAGAAAATTTCGCTAAGTCCTTACAAATATGATTTTCAAATTACTTGGCATGATTGGTCTACGTGGCCATCATTAATATTAATTTTGACCGTTAGGGAGATCTTATAAAAAGTCTTGTCATTACGACTAACCCTAAGCATGTAAAAAGAAATATTCTAAGAATTCTGAATCGCAATTCTCTTTCCTAATCGGAACCGCCGCCGCTCATCGTGCAAATTGCCAAGGGCTTTCGTTCAAGAAGATTCAGACCAGTCGACTTGCAGATCAGGATCGTTTTCAATCTCTACATCTTCTCTTTGATCTTGTGAGTCAAGGAATCTCAAATCAAGGATCTAGCCAAGAGTCTTCTTCAATAATTTCTGATAAAGTCACAAAGATCAAGAAGGGAGACCTAGGCCGAAATTTCCAGATCTGAGAGAGATATTCCATTTGTATTTCTTAAATTCATTTTATTCTTGTAGGAGATTATTCTCCGAGTGTAGGAGCTTTGTTCTCCGAGTTTTATGAAATTTTTATCTTCCGAGTGTAGATCCGTTTTGTGGATCGAGTTGTACGAACGTTGTTCCGAGTGATAGGAGTGTTTTAAATCCGATATTTGTAGAGTAGCCGAGTCTAGCGTATTGCTAGATCGGTGAGTGGAAAGTGGATGTACCCAAGGTTGGGGAACCACTATAATTCTTGGTATCGTCTGTGATTGCTTGGTTATTTCTTGTGCATAGATCACTAAAGTTTTTATTCCACAAAAAGACGAACAACTCACCTATTCACCCCTGTCTAGGTGATTTAGGTACACAACTTAAACACTTTTCAAGAACTTCATCTGGGAGGAGATCGCATGCATGTTTCGGATCCCCCTTGCCACCGTCACAGATAACGGGTCGTAGTTCGTCATCTTGAAATGCACTGAATTTTGCCTACATTTAGGGATGGATCTCTAATTTGCTTCAGTACTTTATCCTCGAAGCAATGGGCAGGTGGAAGCCGTGAACAAGCTCATCATAAATCTTCTTAAGAATAATGTCACGATCTTGAAGGAGAACTAGATAGAGCAACTCCATTCGGTTTTGTGGGCGTTGAGAACCACTCCCAACTCAGCCATGGGGAAGACCTCCTTCATGCTATCTCACAGGTCAGAGGCTCTCATCCCAGTATAGTTCAAGATCAGAAGACCCCAAGTGGTTGTGGTGGAAGAAGGGGATGAAAATTGGTGCCTCGAGAATGAGGAAGCCTAAAAGCTCTCCCTCAACTACGTTGAATTGCTTCAATACCTTGCATATACCGGACAGGAGGAGGTTAAGAGAAGAATTACAAGACACTTCGGCAAGCACATCCACATAAAGCAATTCCAAGTGAGAGACCTTGTCCGGAAAAAGGTGGATGTCGGAGGAAGGGGAGTTGCAGTAGGAAAGCTCAACCTGAACTGGGAGGGTTCTTTCATTATTCAAGAGGTGCTCGAGACTGGTGGTTACTGCTTGCAAAATCATGAAGGGGAACCTCTTAGCAACACCTAGAGCTAGCGACGATGATCTAAAAAGATTTCACCCCTGAAAAGGGATGAGTTGGCATGTTTTTTTGTAATCACCTTTCCTTGAATATATATACACGACCCTGAAAGATGGGGTTTCTTTATCTTCTTGTTAATAATTTGTTTCTAGTATAAGTAAATGTTGCATCGTTGTCCTCCCTATCAGGTTGGGGAATGAGCCATCAACTCAATTCGCATAACTCTAGGACAGGTGATAGGACAATGTGTCGGGTAATATAATGAGTCTTCCTACGTCCAAAGTCTCGTACTAACGGTCAAGATCAGATCCCCCTTGCATGTTGGTCGTTGACCCCCCCCGACTACATTTCTCACCCGGCTATGGAGGTTATCGGGAAGATTCCAGAACCATCACCCCAGCTTGACAGTAAGGGAAAGGTCCTCCATCTCTAAGGGCGTTGTTGAGGCCACAAAAGAACTATGAGCTCGATACGGAGCCAGAAATGATTCTAAAACTAATAAGGGCCCATCATCGCTCCGACAGCAATCCCTTCCAAGTGGAGGTAAGCAAGGTCAAGATAGAGGCCTCGAGCGTGTGTCTCCTATGGGACATCCCGAGAGCTATTTCTTTTTATCAACACCTCAACCTTTTTCGTTGAGTGATAAAATCAAAACTCGCAAAGGAGCGAGGGTCATCCTCACAATCAAACCAAAGAGAAAATTGTCAACTTGAATCTCATAACCATCAGAATAGATGATAGGACAATGTGTCGGGTAATATAATGAGTCTTCTTAAGTCCAAGTCCCTGCACTGACGGCCAAGATCAGCTCTCCCCTTGCATGTTTGTCGTTGACCCCCCAATTGCATATCTCATCCGACTGTGGAGGTTATCAGGAAGAGTCTAGAACCATCAACCCAGCTCGACAGTAAGGGGAAGGTCCTCCGCCTTTAAGGGCATTTTTGAGACCACAAAAGAACTATGAGCTCGGTACAGGGGTTAGAAATGATTTTAAAATTAATAAGGGTCCATCATCGCTCATGCAACAATCCCTTCCAAGTGGGGGTAAGCCAAGTCAAGACAGAGGCATCAAGTGTGTGTGTCTACTATGGGACCTCCCAAAAGCTGTTTCCGTTTATCAGCACCTCAACCTTCATTGTCACGTGATAAAACCGAAATTCAAAAAAGCTTAAGTGTCTTGCTCATGATCGAACTTAGAAGGAAACTTCAACTTGAATCACATAACCCAAAAAATGGATGATAGGACAATGTGTCGGGTAATGTAATGAGCCTTTTTAAGTCCAAGTCCATGCACTGATGATTGAGATCATCTCCCCCTTGCATGTTGGTCATTGACCCCTCAGATCGCACATCGCATCTGACTGTGGGTGTTGTTAAAAAATCTGGGGATGATAACCCCCCTCAGCAGGAAGAAAACTGTTCTTTCTTAAGAGTAAAATCTTTTCATCATCAATAAAGAGGATGCTTTTTGACTCTAGGCGAGTCTCTTATGAAGCAGGGCGAGTGTTCTTGGCACCGATAAAAGTCTATTAGTTGTGGAGTTATCGTAGTTCGAGTCCCAACACGAGCTCCACTCCTGCAAACCGGCTACTTGAACCATCGAGTGAGTAAAAGACCTTGAGTTGTGGAGTTGTCGTAGTTCGAGTCTCTACACAAGCTCCCCTCCTGCATACCGACTACTTGCCCCTTGAGTGAGTAAAATCCCACGAGTAATAAATTTGTCGTAGTCCAAGTTCTTGCATGAGCTCCCCTCTTGCATATCGACTATCGGTCCCCTCAAGAGCACAAGCATGAAGGTGAGAGCATGGGTAATGCTCGCTCGAGCAAGGTATGCGAACCAATCTTGGTGAGCTAGCACCAATACTCGCCAATAGCACAGTGGCGAGTATCTGAAATGTCGTGCAACGCTGAAGCTTCACAAGCTCATAAACTCTCTCGAACCTAAGAGCCTAGCGTGCTTTCATTACTGTCTAAGCCTAAAATCCTAGCGAGCTTTCATCACTATCTGAGACTAAGATGAAAGTTACACTAGTGTCAACTATCTTCACCTAAGGGGGGGATAGGTGATGTACAGTCTTTTTGCGGAATTAAAATTTTACCTGCACAATAAAAGAAAACAAACAAAGCACAGAAAAACACAGGCAGTTATAGTGGTTTCCCGATTTGGGTACGTCCACTTTCCCCCTTCAACCTATCTCCCAACACGGGATGACTCGGTCACTTCACCAATCGGATTGAAATCCAATCCTCACACTATTGGAAGGAACCCTTCCAACCGAAGGAGTCACCACTCCTCCACCACGGGTTGCACCCAACCCTTACAATGAGGAACCAACGTTCCTTTACAACAAAAGTAAAAAATGGAATGTATAAAATACAAACTACTTTTGGAGTGCTAGGTGTCCCTCTTCGTTCGATGATGCGTTATTAAAGAAGACGAAGAGTCCACGACCTTAGCTCTCACTTGGAAAGGATCTCCTCGATATCGGCGGCGACAAAGATTGCGGCGGCGATTCTTTCAAGATCGGCGACGGCACAAATTTCGGCAGCGATACTTTCGAGATCCAACCTTCGTAGCAAAGCTAGCACGGTCTACCAATGGTCTTACTTGGATCGATCGTCTCAATCGATTCGGAAGGGGAAGGTATTCTCTTCAACAAACCAAGAGACAAAGGATCTCAAGATAGACATGTGAGACACGTTGCTTGGCTAAGCTTCTATCATCGGGAGATCAGGAAGAATCCACGATCAGCGGCGGCGACCTTCTTCACGAATGACGACGGCGGCGGAAGAACTACCGCGATCAATTAGGTCACGCGAGGCGGTCGTTCCTTTTCTTGGTGTTCGCTGCTACCTTCGTTCAAAATAGAAGAGTATTTATACAGTAGAATAATCCATTATGACCGTTGTGGGCCCCACCAGTAGAAACCCTAAGTCCGGTTCAAAACAGCGCCTGAACATTTGGTCCAGTCCAGCGAGCCAACGAAAATCGCCTAAGGCAAATTCGGCGGGAATCATTGGTGATTCTCGACGATTTGTCGAGAATCACTAATGATTCACGTCGAATTCTACTTAGAAGATTTCTAGCTGAAAAAGCAAGCTATCCAGAGAGAATCGGCGAGAATCACAATTCATTCTCGACGAATCAGCGAGAATGCAAAGTCATTCTCGACGATTCGGTGAGAATCACTTCTTGCTGATTCTGCCTTAGCAGAATTCTAGACGGCGCTGAGACAGCTGGAAGCATTCGGCGAGAATTGGCTAGTGATTCTCTACGATTTGGCGAGAATCACTAGTGATTCTCGTCGAATCGGCGAGAATCACTTAGTGATTCTCGTCGAATCTTACTTAGATGAATTTTCGTCTATCTTCCCGTGAGCTGGTCTTTGACCCATTCTCGCTCCTTGCCTGCTCTTGATCTATCACTGTCCTGTACTTGAAAGTAAGTACACTCCAATAGAGAGAGTACACGTAAGCCAACACACTAATCTGCTCAACGAGGGATTACGTTGCGCAGACCCGTGTATATTGACCTACTATACCCTGACATTGGTGTGTACTTAGCGTGGAGTAACTGCAAGCACAACTTAAAGATATATCATCAAATACATTGTGAATTCATCTTAGCTTGACAGGAGGCTTCCTCAAATCCAGGTAATTGTGGATACAATACCCAACAATCTCCCTCTATTTGACGAAGCCAAAATCCTACTAGCTAAGATGAATACCACCATCCAGAGAATATACACAGCATATTAACAGAGATAAGACAAAGAAATAAAGGCAATCAGAACAATACTTGAGTCAATCATGAAATCATATATATATATATATATATATCCACAAGAATTGTTCAAATGATTAACATGAAAAGACAAATAAGCAACAAAAAATAGATAAGCCCAAGTCCTAAGTCTATTTTTCCTTAGCAATTTCATCCTTCAATTGCTGTGCCAAGTGCTTCCTGCTCTATCTCTCAAAGTATTCTTTGGGCTTTGGATAGTATCTGGGAGGAGGAGCTTTATTTTCCACGGTGTTGGACCTGAAAGAGATGTTCCTTTTAGCTTCATATGTCTTGTGCAGCTCCCGCTCATACTGACTGTATACATCATTCCTTGATTTCCCCCTTTTGCTGTAGCATAAAAGTATCCAAAATAATACTTCTTGAAACGGGACTCCATCTTTCATTTCTCACTTCATCCTCCTTCAATCTTACTTTCTTTTTGGTTGGAGTTTCTTTGGATGTCCCTTCTTGGAGTTTCCTCTTTCCTTTTTGCTTTTTCTAAGGCTACTTGTGCAGCTCCCACTCATACTGACGGTATACATCATTCTGATTGATTTCCCCCTTTTGTTGTAGCATAAAAGTATCCAAAATAATACTCCTTGAAACAGGACTCCATCTTTCATTTCTCACTTCATCCTCCTTCAATCTTACTTTCTTTTCGGTTGGAGTTTCTTTGGATGTCCCTTCTTGGAGTTTCCTCTTTCCTTTTGCTTTTGCTAAGGCTACTTGGTCAAACATGGTACTGAGTGTAGCTTTGGCCGCAGCCTTAGCAGCGTTTTTAGTCTCAGCCTCACTAAGTGGAACTTCTTCAACACCTACTTCTTTGTCAGCAGCAGTATAAACCTCCTTCGGAGGGGCAACTGGAACGTGAATGCCTGAAGCCTGTTGAACTAACCAGTGACAACTTTCAAAAACATATTTATTGGATTGATCAAAGTTGTTAATTATTATCTGTTGAAGCCCTGCCATCTTAGCTTTATAATCTTCCTCCCCCTTTTTGGCTTCGAGGGCAATTGAGTTTGCAGAAGTGTGCAGTGACTCATCGATGTGAATTACAGTCTGTGTAAACTTATTCAGCAGGGTGTGTTGATTTGCGTTCAGAGTCACCATGGTGGCATCGAATTTCTGGATGTTATTTGCCACAACATGTGCATTCTGATTAACCACTGCCAGGTCATCCGTGTTCTTTTTGATTCCTTGCATGAGAAGAGTAACAGCATTGTCAGCCTCTGTATACTTGGCCTCGAACTTCTTTTCCATCACATCCAACTTGTGATTAATTTCCACGACGTTCTTGAGCATTAGATCCTCAGATTTCTTAATCCTTTTAACACTTTGTTCTGTGCTTGCTCAAATGATAGTTTGAGCTCATCCACTATGCCTTGAATGACGTTCACTGTGTGATTTGCTAGATTAGATCGAAGTGGATGTCCCTGAGGCAAGCCTTGGTCTGGCTCTTCAGCAGATTCACTAGGGGAGCTTGATACATGCATTGTCTCCACTGGGGGGATAGGGGCAGCCTCTGTAGATTTCTCAGGAATGCTCATCAGTCTCTGCTGAGAGGACTCCCCCTCCTTTGGTGCACTAGATTTCTCATGATCTATCACTGGAGCTTGTTCCTCAAATGGAACTTCAGCATCACGCTAAGGCTCCATCATCTCTACCCTCTCCCTCAGAGATGTTTCATCTTCAACTTCATCATTCTCTTCTTCATCAGACTCATCTTCCATATCCTCATTCTCAACTGCAGCATCGTCCAAATCCTCCTGGTCTTCCTCATCATCACCTAGATCAGTGGCCAGGGTGTCAACTGCATCTTTGGCTATCTGAGAGATGTCAGAAACAACATCAGCAGGAGCAGGTACTGAGAGATCTGTCATGTGAGGTCCATTCGCAAGGGGTAGAGACTCCCCCTCGGTTCCTGCAGCCAACAGATCAGGAACTTCACTGGGTTCAGCCACGGAATCTGCTAGAGTTCTGTTGTCCTCATCCCCATGGGACTCAGCCGGGGATTCATCATGTTGTTCAACAACTGCTGCTTGACCAATTCTTCTTTCCCATCTATCAAAGACACTCGAATTCATTTTCTTCAGATAATGCAGAGGAACTCCTTTGCTCATATCGAACATATCTCCATCCAACTGATTGAGATATAGGCTGATGATTCTTCCAAAACTTGGAGTTCTAAGAATATCCTTAATCTTCTCAAATAGCATAGCCCCCCAGTTGAATCTCTTTCGGCAGACTATAGCCACTAGAATCTTGAACATGTCAGCTGAGATGTGGTCGTGGGAGCCGGGTTTGCATATCAGTACTTTCCCTATGATGTCCGACAAGAGCTTCCCTTCCTCATTCATTTCCTTTCTCTTGATTGATTTGGTTCCTCGAGCCAGTCCACAGAAGAGGAGAGTCCTGGCTCGATCCTCTTCCTCCAAATAATCTTCTTGATCAAAGCTGGTGAGCTGCAGATATCTTAACAGTTTTCCTGCTGTCATCTTAATCCGTACTCCGGCAATCTTACTCTTGATCACTGTATCTTCGTCCCGTAGCCTTGCCATTGTAAAGAACTCCAGCACTTCCTTATCCAGTATTTTGCATGGATGCTCCAGGATGAATGTAAGTCTGGCCTCTTCAAGCATGAGGATAATATTCCGGAACTCATCTGAGGCATGAGAAAAGCCTGTCCTAACCAATTCGCTTCCAGTGAAGAGTCCTGTTGTGGTTCTAGGGGCCATTTCAAAACCTAACAGAAAATATTCAGGATTCGACACCCTATTAGAGCTGCTAGTATAGGAGCCACACTTTAGACAAGACACAACAAGGAGGAGGGAACGTTACCCTAACACCTAGTGTTTGGCGGGACGACGGCGACAGGATCGACGGGATCGCCTGACGGGAAGAAGTCGACGGAGAAGGTGTCTGAAGCTCTTGCGTCCTTGGGACTTTGTCGACGGAAGCATAGAGGAGAAACTGGGCGATCGACGCCACGATCGACGGGAAACCTGGAAGAGCTCGGGAAGAAGTCGGGATGTGAATCGTCGCCGGGATTCGTCGCCGAGATCGTCGGGATGCTTGCGATTCCGGGAAGTCGACGGAACTATGCGAGAAGCAGGGATGCGAATCGTCGGGGGAAGGGTCGGCGAGATTTTAAGCTATTTATATCATTACGAACCGGGGGGGGTTCGACGGGATTTAGAAGTGCTTCTATCACTAAGCCAAGGAGAAAATGAATGAGCCTTTATTAAGCGACCAAAGTCGATCTTTTCTATACAAACTAGCCGAGGCGTATTAATTTCAAGCCTTTTCCCATTTTGTTTCTTGATCACGAACCTCGATCGAGTGGAACGGTATATTCTCCTTATACAAAATTACAAAGTATTACTAAGTGACAAATTGTAGTATTTTGCTACACACACGGCAGACATTACTTAAGTTCAAATGGACTAATTCACACCCATTGAGGTTCATTATCCATTATATCAATATGTAATTATAAGGAATTCTTCAAATTGTATTTTAGGGTCATTTAGCAGTTTCGTTCTGTCAACAAGTGTGTGAACATATATGTGTATATATACATATAACCATTCACTTTTTAGAGTGCGAATTGACAAATTCTTGTGGATAAATATGAGGATATATATAAATGTAAACATCAAGATAATCTGACTCAAGTCTTGACACTGAATGCGTGTACCTGGGATCATAAAATTTATCATTCAGATCTTCTATTTAAGGTACACCAGGTGTTCAATTTGAGTAATCCATTGTAGTTAGCATTGCTCTTATCCCATATACGTGTTCCATATCATTCTTGGAATATCTCATGTCTAGTTCCCATCATATTTACGGGAACCTAGACTATCCTGCGAAAAAGAATTACCCTACCTTAGTAACCCAATATGTATTGGGTCCTAGGTTCTTGTCAGCATAAAATATTGAATGCCTTCCTACAGGAATCCTGTCAGGAAGGCTAACTCTGCCTAGAGGAAATGGACATACCCTTGCCCTTGGCACAGAGGGATTGTGTCAACAATCTATGGCAAAGTGACTCACCTTGCCACAGCGCCAACACTCGTGAATGTTGTATCGTCGTTTCTGACCTAATCTGCGGACTGAGGTAGTCATGATCTTAGGTCTAAACGGGATAGAGCCGGTTCTGCTCACAAATTTGCATTTTCCACCGTGACACGTGGGAGAGTGGAAAGAATGCATGTGGTGAGTGTCACGAGGCCTGGGAGGTGGTGCCTTCCTTTCAGTCAGCACACTTCTAGAGGCCCCATGGGTACTTACCACATGTTTCCTGACCCCCCCTTTCCTGTGTCCTAGGGTGGAAAGAGATGCAGTGAGAGCTGGTTCCTGCAGATTCATGATGAGTTGAGGCTGAGGCCGAGAATACAAAGGGTTCAGGATGAGCCTTGGTATTCTCTCATGGGTAGCCATGACAGCTCTTGCACTGTGGGCATTTCCACCTGAGGGCCGATCATTTTTGCAGTGACCATGGATGTTCCTGTGGTCATACTTGAAAGCATGATGTGTGCCCTTCCTACTCGGGATGGGGGGTTTGAACACAGTTTCCATATTTCTCCATGAATTAATGATTTGGGAGATCCACCCATTTTCTGCTTTTCTCTTGATAGCATCTATCTTGGAAAAGTTAGAAACTATCCTCTTCTCGGTCTCTAGACAACTCTCTAGATCCGAGATCTTTGAGTCCTTTACCTTGTTGGATTCCAATTGGAGATTCATCAAGGTCTTCAGCTGAGCAATCTCCTTAGCTTGCTCCTCCACAAGTAAGTTGCTCTTCTGAAGGGCACTCTCAAGGGAATCAGGATTTTCATTCTTTTGATTGAAGCTATCCATATCCCTTGCATCATTGGAAGGACTACCCTCTGAACTGTTCCTGTCTTCAGGAACTTCAAGAGGAGAGGGGCATGATGAAGAAGTTACCTGCTCCTGGCTTTGCTGTTCAGGGTTACCGTCAAGATCGGCAGAGACTGTTGAGTCAGCTTCATCAGAACTGCTTTCCTCAACTTCTTCTTTAGTCTCTGACAAGGACACAGGAGCCCTGATATTGACAGATTGATCATGCCCTTCATCTTCAGAAATGAGGACCCCCACATAGGCTTCATCCTCTTGCTGACAACTGGTCCCTGCTTTCTCTGATCCCTCCATCAGGTCTAAGATGGTTTGCCACATGGACTTGGTCGTCCTACACTTGTCCACTCTTGAACGAGATATACCGGACCAGACGTTAGTGATGATCTGACGAATCAACTTGTCCAAGTTGAACAGTGAGAGCTCGGTCTCAGACATCTCTTCGGGACTCTTAGGGATTTGGAGATCCTTTCCTGAGCTGGAAGCCTTCATGGGAATGAAGGGACCCTCTTCCAAGATGAGTGACGCTCGAGGGTCGATGGCCTCCAGATGAAACATAACTTTCATCTTCCAGATGGGATAATACTCCGTTGTGCAAGCAGGGAGTCTCAGAGGAGAGACATCAGAGTCTAGCTCCATGCTTGAGTCTTGTCTTCTTCTTGACACTAGAACCGGGATCTTACTCAAGGTGTTAACCTTATTGCTGAACAACCTCCCTCTGATACCACTTGAAAGTCACACTAGTGTCAACTATCTTCACCTAAGGGGGGATAGGTGATGTGCAGTCTTTTTGCGGAATTAAAATTTTACCCGCACAATAAAAGAAAACAAACAAAGCACAGAAAGACACAGGCAGTTATAGTGGTTCCCCGATTTGGGTACGTCCACTTTCCCCATTCGACCTATCTCTCAACACGGGACGACTCGGTCACTTCACCAACCGGATGGAAATCCAATCCTCACACTATTGGAAGGAACCCTTCCAACCGAAGGAGTCGCCACTCCTCCACCACGGGTTGCACCCAACCCTTACAATGAGGAACCAACGTTACTTTACAACAAAAGTAAAAAATGGAATGTATAAAATACAAACTACTTTTTGAGTGCTAGGTGTCCCTCTTCGTTAGATGATGCGTTCTTGAAGAAGACGAAGAGTCCACGACCTTAGCTCTCACTTGGAAAGGGTCTCCTCGAGATCGGCGGTGGCAAAGATTGCGGCGGCGATTCTTTCAAGATCGGCGGCGACACAAATTTCGGCAGCGATACTTTCAATATCCAACCTTCGTAGCAAAGCTAGCATGGTCTACCAACGGTCTTACTTGGATCGATCGTCTCAATCGATTCGGAAGGGGAAGGTATTCCCTTCAACAAACCAAGAGACAAAGGATCTCAAGATAGACACGTGAGACACGTTGCTTGGCTAAGCTTCTGTCGCCGGGAGATCAGGAAGAATCCACGATCAGCGGCGGCGACCTTCTTCACGAACGACGACGGCGGCGGAAGAACTGCCACGATCAATTAGGACACGCGAGGCGGTCGTTCCTTTTCTTGGTGTACGATGCTACCTTCGTTCAAAATAGAAGAGTATTTATACAGTAGAATAATCCATTATGACCGTTGTGGGCCCCACTAGTAGAAACCTTAAGTCCGGTTCAAAACAGCGCCTGAACATTTGGTCTAGTCCAGCGATCCAACGAAAATCGCCTAAGGCAAATTCGGCGGGAATCATTGGTGATACAAATCACTAATGATTCCCGTCGAATTCTAATTAGAAGATTTCTAGCTGAAAAAGCAAGCCATCTAGAGAGAATCGGGGAGAATCACAATTCATTCTCGACGAATCGGCGAAAATGCAAAGTCATTCTCGACGATTCGGCGAGAATCACAGTGATTCTTGCTGATTCTGCCTTAGCAGAATTCTAGACGGCGCTGAGACAGCTGGAAGCATTCGGCGGGAATCGGCTAGTGATTCTCAACGATTCGACGAGAATCACTAGTGATTCTCATCGAATCGGCGAGAATCACTTAGTGATTCTCGTCGAATCTTACTTAGACGAATTTTCATCTATCTTCCCGTGAGCTGGTCTTTGACCCATTCTTTCTCCTTGCCTGCTCTTGATCTATCATTGTCCTGTACTTGAAAGTAAGTACACTCCAATAGAGAGAGTACACGTAAGCCAACACACTGATCTGCTCAACGAGGGATTACGTTGCGCAGACCCGTGTATATTGACCTACTGCACCCTGATATTGGTGTGTACTTAGCGTGGAGTAACTGCAAGCACAACTTAAAGATATATCATCAAATACATTGTGAATTCATCTTAGCTTGACAGGAGGCTTCCTCAAATCCAGGTAATTGTGGATACAATACCCAACATAAGATCTTAGCGAGTATTGTGTAGAGCGAGCTTCCAAACAATGAGCATCGAAAAGCAAGACAGACAATCAAAAAATGATATTTTTATTTCTATAGAATGCCATTATAGCTTCAAGTAAAATGACGAGATTCTCCTCCGGTTACAAAAAATTTGTACAGATAGTCGGACGATCTCGACTCCCCTATGGCTAGCTCCCATCCTCATTGTATTCCTCATCCTTAGCATCTGAATCATCACCTTCCTATGAACCCGAGGATTGCACTAGCATGGAAGAGTTGGCCTTCTCGGCAAGAAGTACCGGGATGATCTCCTCTAGCGCCAGATTTTTGGAGCTCAACATCAGCTGATTCTCAAACTGAAGCGTGGAAAGGAGCGTGTTGCCTATGACCCTCGTGATTTTGCGCATAATTTGGGGGAGGTTTTCTGGGACAATCCGAATCTTCTTCCCGATGCTAGAGTTGCTTGCCTCTGGTTGGCTTCTCACCATCTCTCGCGTATCCAGCTCGGCTTCTAGCACCGCCTGGTTCTTTTCAAGCCGCTGCACCAGCTCAACGATTCGTTGGGCAGCGATTAGCTCGGCCTCCTGCAAGGTAAAGAAACACGTTTTTCCTTTAAGAAACTGACTTGCTGGTGTGGACACAAATGAAAAGATTTCTTTATCTAATCAAGAACAACTCATAAGCCTTGCACTCGGCAAACTTTGACTGTCCTTCCGTAGAGATCCCTAGAGCTTGATAATCGTCGCCTAGGACTCATTTTGCACACGCAGGAGCTTGTCGATCCGGTCACCCCGCATGTTAAACCAGTCATCCGACGCAATGAGGTTCCTCTCCAGCTGATGGGTAAGCTCGTAGGAGCGCAGTAGGGACCTCGGGGCCTGGTTGGCGAGGAAGGATGTGTTGGACTCAAGAAACACTGCGACATCCTCGCAGTCATATAATGTGAAGGCAATGTCTTAGGTCTCGCTCTCATCGTCCCAATCCTCTGATCACAGAGAAAGGTTGGTGTTAACGCGGACCTCGTAAGTCCATTCCGCCTAGGTTACTAAGGGGCGACTAAAGCAGTCTACTCTTCACCTTCCTGATGTCCCTCTTAATCTTGGAGGCGAACACCTTCTTATGAGACCTCATAAGTCCATTCCTCCCAGGTTACTGAGGATTCGAGATTGGCTCCTGAACTTCGTCTTCCTCAATGACCTCCTTAATCTTGGAGGCGAACACCTTCTTCCGAGACCTCTTCTTCGATGGCTCGCCACACTTAAGATTCCTTGAAGGATTGACAATGGCGGGCTATGATGACTGTTCAGTGACCATTGGCTCCTCCTAGATCGACAACATTGAGTCGTAGACAACCGACGATGATCTCGTCGCGGTGGCTTGAGATTCCGCACCTGGTGGTGGAGGAGTGACTTCCTTAGTGACCGGGAGAGGCTCTCATAGGACTGTGCGTGCGACTGCAAGAGAAAAAATTGCATCAAGAGTGAGTTATTTCATCTAGTTTGGGAGTGCTTTAGGTTCTTGCTAGGTTTACCTATCCCCTGATAGATAAAAGACGGGTTGGTGGCATCGCGCCGCCAGTAGGCAACATAGAACCACCGTCCTCTAAAGGTTGCCCGTAAATCCTTGGTCCGCCCCTCCAAGGTGGGAGTGAGAAAGACACTGTCTGGAGGCTGCTGAGGGGTGAGGAGAATGTCTCTTACGGGTCTTGCGACGACCACGAATTGCTCATTCTAGTGGTGCACCTTATTAACCATGCTCATGAAGGTACATGTATGGTTGGAGAAAAAAACCACCCCATCCTTGGTCACTCTGATAGAGAAGATGCATTTTAAGACCGATAAGTCGAAGAAGATCTCCTCTGACCTGAGATAGGCAAGATACCCAACGATGATCGCCACATCGTTGTGATTAATCAGGGTCGACATCAGTCCAAAGTGTCAGAAGATCTCGCAGAACTCTGATCATAGAGGGAGGCGGAGGCAGACCTCAAAGTGACAAATTGATAGCACGACCCAAACCGAGAAGAACGTGTTAATACGCACGGAAGTGCGGGGTACCCTCGCGTAAAGGCCCTCTTTATTTTGCGGGAAGAAGCATTGCTTGAAATCTTTGAGATCGGCGCTATTAGTGTTTGGTTTCTTGAAGGTCGCGTTGGTGAACGCCACATCATGGCTTATCTTGTGAGCATGAGCATCCTCAGTTAAAACCGTTCTGATGGGTGAGTAGCAACTAGAGAGAAAAAGTAAGCGGGCAAGGGGGGCGCAAAAGTAGTGTCATTTTGCCACAAAAGCGACGGGGGGGAGGGGTCATTTGCAGTGACAGCTGGCGCAACGTGTCTCGCCCGCCGTTCGACGAGTTTGGTCGGGCGCGGTTATCTCAACCTACATACTCACTTACTGCACAAAAGAGGTTAGTGCGATCGGAGGATGTGGAAATAATCCTAACCATACTCGCAAACTCTACAAGGCTCGCATATTTTCAGTTGGTCGAATTTTATCTCCAGGTTGAGGTATGCTGAGGTGACCTTTTCTTGATACTCGTAGAGCGGAAGCCTGATTGCATCGATCAGCATAACCCCGAGAGTTGCGGGGTGACCTACAAAAGTACTCGTATGTGCCAATGTGAGCTACAAAAGACAAGAAAGACTCTCATGTGGGGGAAGATCATTACCGACACACGGGATCTGCAGCCTAGCCTCACGCTGATGAGTAGAGGGGCTTCGAGGATTCATATCCCGACAAGGAGGGGCCCGTTGAGGGGAGCACACCCGGTGAGGAGAGGGGCTACGATAGTGCGGATCTCGTCTCCCAATAAAATGGCCCCCGCATTGTCCCTTATGGGATTGCAATGTGTGGTGCTGTGAAGACTCGGGGGGCAGGGACGAGTCAATGATAGGGTCAGTGGGCCTGTTTTAGAGAAGGTGTTGAGCTCAGCGATCACCAGGAGCCTAGGAGTCTGATGGTTGCAACCTCTCATTCCCGCCGCCGCGCGAGGAGGGAGCAGGTAGTGCGTTAGAAGTAGTCATCTGGGGAAGTACATATCCTATTGGCAAAGGAGGTGGAGGGGGCATACTTGCCACTGGAGTGCTCGTCGACGTGTTCCTCTCTGGGGGAGTGGTCGAGTCGTGGATCAGCCTCTTGGTGCCCATATGGAGCTGCATTGTGTGGTGAATCGTGGGGCTCAGGGCAGCAGATAGAGAGATCGGAGGGTTGTTCTAGCTTGGTGGGATGATGCTCAAGCCGCCAGGGTTCCCCGGTGGTATCTTTCCTATAATGGGGGTAATAGTCAAAAGAGGCGATCATGACAAGAGCCACAGAGATAACCCTAAACGACATTTTTCGTACCTTGCGGGGTGGTCCACACCTCGGCGGAGCGGTCAACATCGGGTTATACAGGTGAGGTGGCCAGCACCTCGGTGGAGTGGCCAGTATCGGGTTGCCCAGATAAGGTGGCCAGCACCTCATCTGAGTGACCTGTCTCAGGTTGCACGAGCATGGTGGCAATGGGTTCACTCAACAATAGGCTGAGGCGAGTAGACTCACCCATCGTGACATCAATATCCTCTCCCAGACCCATTTGGTTCAACACTTCTTGGGTCACAGCCAGGATTGTGGAGTGCTCGGTCGGATAAGGAAGACTCTCGTCCGGGGCGGAGGATCCCTCCCCGACATGGGCGTTCTTCTTCTTCGACTTCTTCTTTTTTCTCTTCTGACGGTCACCTTCCTCATTATCACCATCTTGATCGCGCTTCTTGGAGGACGGGGCTAGTGGGTCGAGCACCTCCCCCAAGATCAGAAGTTTCTTAGCAATTTCGTCAGCTAGCGGTGAACGACATCTCGCGATCTTCAGGCGGGGCGCCCGGGGAATGGCTCTCCCTATTTATTTATAAAGGTGGGGGACTTTAGCCGCGCGCCAGACAGGAGACTACCACGCCAGCAGCCTTGCTGAATATAATTTTGGATGTTTCTTTCCGAGCTCCAAAACCGCTCGAAAAGAGCGGGGATTGTGTACGTACAACCCTAATTCGTCAAGGAGGGACCTAGTGACGCCACGTAGGCAGGAGCAAAAGTAAACATCAAAGAGCGGGTCAATAGTCAGCAACTAACCAAGGAGGTATTCTTTTATTAAGGGCGAGTATCATACTCGCCCAGGCATGTGGGCAGCCAAAAGCACAAGCGTGCATCAAGTATCTGACCAAGCGACCATTTAATAGGAGGTTTTGACGAGCATCAACAATACTCGCCTAGTTGGTGACTTCCAGCAGTATCTCATTAGGCGCGGGCGCTACTTAGATGGTCGTTAGGAGATTGTCTCTAGGCCTCAAGTCGTGATATAAGCAAATCCAAGAAGACATACTCAAAGGGCTGGGTCTTCTTGCCTTAAGACCCCCTAGGTTTTATCTATAAATAGGATCCTTGAAACATTGCTATCTTGCCCCCACCATATTCTCACTCGAGACTAGCTATTCACTAGGTGATGTCTTTCTCGTACTTTGTTCGGTCATTTTTTGCTGTAGAGGGAAAGTTTTCTTCAAACTTTTGGGTACGTGATGAGACCTCCCTGCTGTAGCACTTAGGTTTCTTTAGTTTCTCGCTCTCTCTCTTGTTCCTATCTTCAAAGCTTGCGAGCCGAACCTTGAGACCGATAGTCTCGGACTGCACTTAGATCTGAATTTTGAAGAAAAGATTTTCCTGAATTCAACACTAACAAAAAATATTTGTGTTTAATTTAACAACTAAAAAATATAGTTGTTAGTTTGTCCGACGGTTCAGTAATTCATGATCGGCAGTTCAGTAATTCCAGACTGGTAGTTCAGTATTTCATGACCGACTGTTCAATAATTCAAGGGTGAAGGTTCAGTAATACATGACAGGTGGTTCAGTAATTTATGATTGGTGGTTCAGAAATTTCTGACCGGCGATTCAGTAATTGGCTGCTTAGTAATTCATGACTGGAAGTTCAATAATTTATGAACGGCGATTCAGTTGAAGAAATCAAAATTCATATTCTTTATTAAATTTGCTGAAAATTATCATGAAAAGATTTCTTTCAAATTTTGTCATTATTTTGTGATTTTTTCCTCATGTTTTGTGATTTTCTTTATGATGTCTGCATTTTTTAAAAAGTTTTGATATTGTTTGTACTAGAACTCTGTTACAATCTTTATATGCCACATGTGTATTAATTTGTTTTAGGAGTCTTTTTTTTCTGTTTTAATTAATATATAATTGTTTTATGTTGCCTGCCTGTACTTCTTTTATACTTTTTATCAGAAAAATTTTGTGCGTGTAATATATTAGAGATCTATTAGAAACTTTTTTTTAATTAAAAAATATAGTTGGATTTTTATTGATTGTGAAAATGAATTGAATTTTAATTCAAAAAATGAACTAAATTTTTAGTTCAAGGAAGTACCTTTTATAATTGTATTTTCATCCCAAAATATAATCATATACTCATATACTCATATGAGTACTTAAAATAAGCTTAAAAATACATAGATAAATATTTCGTGACTTATTTTGTGAAAAAATAAAAAACATAGGTGAATTTTGTATTCCCCCCACGGTTCTTCCCGTGCGTGTAACGCATAGAAAATTTTCGCCCTTTTTATTGAAGATACTGTGCTATATTATATTGTGAAAACCTGTTCACAATAACAAAATTAAGGCTCCGCTTGACTTGGTGGTGGCGGTCGTAAACGCATGAGTTAAACCGTCATTCTTTAAAGATCCGCGCTAATAAATGACAATTTCCGCGGCCACCGTGCCAAACAGAGCCTAAATTATGACCGTTTATGGGCCATTACAGCGTAAACTTGCAAGCTCTCCATGCAAACCACAATTCACATCAAAAGTCAAAAGATTATAAGTATTAATTAAAGCGTTAGACTTGTATAGTTATATATAATCCCTCTTCATAACTTTATGACCTGTTAGTGTCTACGAGGTGATCTCTCTCCTCTTGGATGGGCTGCCTTCTCCCAGTGGTTGGATCCTCTTGCACGTGCGAAACCCTTTGGTGTTTATTTGTGTCTTTTGGTCTTAGCAGCCTCCTGTTTCTTCCGGTCTTGCTGTTTTTTTTCTGAATCTCAGTTGTTGGCGGGGGCGTTGTTGAGTTTTGTTTTGGAGCTTTTTTTCCCTTTGGATTCCCTCGGCCCCTAGGCGGTGATTAGAGTTGTCACTTAAAACCCGAAAACCGTAAGATTTCATGATGAGCGGCAGATTCGGGAGTTGGAGCCGTTAGATATATCTTGTGTTGATAAGCAGACTAGCGTCGAAGCGTTATTGAACTGGACGGAAGTTCAGTATGATCTTGCTGATCGGATTCCGTAGGCTATGGATTTGAATAGCAGCATGAAAGAAATCATAGATGCAGTTTCGGATGGGTCAAATTCCCAGTTTTTAGTTGAAGATAGACTGCTAAGGAAGGACAATCGTTTGTGCATCCCAAACGTGGGTAATTTACGGGTAGAGTTGATGTACGAGGCTCATCATACCAAGTACTCAATTCACCCAGGGAGCACGAAGATGTATCGAGATCTGAAGAAGTTGTTCTGGTGGCCAGGAATCAAGAAGGATGTGGCTCTATATGTGACTAAGTGTCAGACTTGTGCCTTTGTGAAGGCAGAGTGCCAAAAACCAGGGGGTTTCTTGAAATCTTTGTCTATTCCGGAGTGAAAGTTCGACGACATTTCGATGGATTTTGTGCATGGTTTGCCAAGGTCACAGAAGGGAAACGACACCATCTGGATGATCGTAGATCGGTTGACAAAAGTGTCACACTTCATTCCGCATAGGAAGGATGATTCGGTGGAGAAACTGGCGAAGCTTTACGTGGATAACATTATTAGACTGCACGGTGTGCCCCGCAGTATCGTGAGCGATAGAGATGAGTGTTTTATGTCCAATGACTGGAGTTTGGTGCAGCAAATGCTGGGAACTAAGTTGAAGTTCAGCACAGCCTTTCATCCGCAGACGGATGAGCAGACCGAGAGGGTCAATAGGACGATGGAGGACATGCTTTGCATGTGCGTTTTGGACTTCGGAAAATAGTGGGAAGACCATCTGTATTTGGTGGAGTTTGCGTACAACAACAGCTACTAAGCGAGCATACAAATGGCGCCCTTCGAGGCCCTATATGATTGAAAATGTCGCACGCCGTTGTCATGGTTAGAAACGGGTGAGGCGAGGTTGTACAAAAAGCAAGAGGTGGAAAACACCACTTCATTAGTGCGAGCCATTCGGGAGCGTTTGGTGATCGCTCAAGATAGACAAGCTAAATACTACAATGCCAAGCATCGGAACGTGGAGTTCGCGGTTGGAGATTGGGTGTATTTGAAGATAAAGTCGTTCAAGGGTGTTTCACGGGTACGACGCTTGAAGAAGCTAAGCCCGAGATACCTTGGACCATTTGAGATTCTGGAGCGAATCGGCGAAGCGGCTTATAGTCTGCTTATCAACACAAGATCAGTTTTTTTCCCTTTGGAATTGAGTGAAGTTGTTTGACATTGAGTGAAGCTGTTTGGAGTTGAGTGAGGCTGTTTGGAGTTGAGTGGAATTGTTTGGCATTGAGTGAAGCTGCTTGGCGTTGAGTGAAGTTGTTTGGCATTGAGTGAAGTTGTCTGACGTTGAGTGAAGCTGCTTAAAGTTGAGTGGAACTGTCTGGCGTCGAGTGATATCGACGCCAAGGCTTACTTCGTGATGGACGCTTATAGCGTCGGGTTTTCCTAGGGTGACATCGAGTCATCTCGATGCAGCGCTGTGATGTCTCGACGTCAAGTCCGAAATTGTGTCTAGAAGTTGAAATTTTGCATTTTTTTATCAAGATGGATGCTGTACTTAAATCTAAAACTAGAATATGTATATTATTTTGCTACTTATCATGAGCTATACTTAAATCTGTCCTTAATCATCTTTTTTATCTGGAATATTTTGGACTGTGAGTATTAGTGGAATGTGTCATCGCTACAGTGCTTGTTTGTGAATCACTACACATGGTAACTCTATTATGGACTGTTGGGTTGTGTTGGATAGATGGGTACCACCACAGTGATTTTTGAGATGTTTTGGTCTGATGATTTGTGTTGAAAAGATAATCAATACCTCAGTACCGTTTTATGCATGTTATTAATGATTCGGTCTTCGAGCTTAATTATCAGTCACATTTATTATATAAATATATGCATAAAAATTATAGTATAAATCTTTATTGCACTAGGAACAAGTCTTTTCTTACATAGTCAGTCCTTGCTGAAATATTTACACTTACTGTTTATGTGGTCATTGTTGCTATTTTTTTAGCTAATCTTGTTGGGATGGCAATCTAATTAAGCTTATTAACCTTTTAAACTCTATTTTAGCTGCCTCTTGCGTTTTTTTTGCTGAGGTGTTCTCTTCTTTTGAATGTCTCAGACCCGGAGTAGTAGCGATCTGGGTGATTAGAGTTGGATCCCAAGCTTGGGTGGTGCTAGCTGTAGTTTTCTCCTCACCATCGTGAGGTAGTTGCTACTTTCTTTTCAGTTCAGACTTATATTATGATTTTGTGGGTTCATGTCAGGTTGTTGACACTCATAGTTTTATTAGTTGAGGTTAGATTACTTGCTGGTTTTTTTTGTTATTATTTGTTGATTATTCATATACTTGCTCTATGTGAATATTTTATGTTAGAATGCATATTAGTTATTTTATATGTATACAAAACTGCATTTTAACTTAGACTCGTAACATCTCTTTTTACTTAATGTCATCATACTTTAAAGATTATAAAACTCTTTTTCACTTATGTTAAATTTAGAAACTTGCATATCATTAACATGTTTGTTGGATCTTCATGTTCATGTAGGATAAAGAATGAAGTAACCCATGTATTTTCAACTGTGAATGTATTTTCCTATTTGTGAACTAGCTGATCCACTGAATCGATGGACGTGATTACTGAAACTTTAAGCTTAAATTATGTTTTAATCATAAAAATACATGTCTTTTATGAAAATGAATAGAAGAATGTTTTTCCTAAGCGTCTGTAGTTGTTCCCTGCACGGTATGACATCACGACGCAAATTTTCTCATACTCTGATAATATATTAAACGTTGAGAAAATGCGGGTTGTGATACCACCAGATACGATACATACCCAGCTAGATGATGTGTGCTTCTTCGGATATGTTTCAGTTATTTACAATGGCAAAGGTACATCATCTGCAGTCAATATATTCTGACCATCGCCTGCTTGTTTTTTCTTTATGCTCCTCTTGGGAATCGACATAGGCGGACCTACCTTGAGACACTCCCGGGCATGTGCCCGGGCGTGTTTTTGGAAAAAGTCTATGTAGGCAGTAGTCTGTGCTTATTTTGTCGTGTATGAAGGCTGCACAAAGAGAAAAAAAAGGAAAGAAACGACTCTTCTTTGTATTGCACAAGTGCTGCTTTGTTGTCATTTGTGTGAAAGTAGAAGGCACCGCCTTTTTAGGCCATTTCTTATCCCCTGCAGGGATCTAAGTAGTTTTTTCAGAAAAGGCAGCTTCCTATTCAACCACAGGCCTGAGATAAATAAACTTGCAAGTTAGGAGAAAAAGGAAATGGGACAGTTCTTCCTCTTGTGAAGCTTTGTGTGTTCTTCGGTGTCATGCTCTTGTATATTCACATTCAAAGTCAGCTTCTATCTCACTCCAGCCTCCGCCACCGGCCTCCACTTGCACTGGCAACGGTGATTCCATTTCCCAATTGTGAAGATAACCTACTGAAAATACACTAATGATTTGCCTTGTTTTAATGTGTTTTTTTCTTTTTTTTGACACCTCATCTGCTTCTAATGGTCATTGGCTTCATCCTCATCAACTTCTAATGGTCATTGGCTTCATCCTCATCAGCTAATTAATCAACATACAGGTTATGTACATGATGTTCTAAGTTTGCATGTGAATTAATCATGTTTTCTCTATTTTAGGGTAAATGAGTTTGCATTTTTATTATGAATTAATCACCCTCTTCTTTCTGGGGTGCTTGCTTTGTGTTGTCCAGTTCTTCTTATTCTTACACTTACAAATTCTAGTTTTGAATTCTGATTTTGAGTATTAAATTCTACAATGCTTGAAATTAACCATGCTGATTTTCTTTTATTTATCTCTTGATAAAATGAGAAGAATAAAAATTGAACAAAAAAAGATTAGTTATATTGAAGAACAAAAAAAAATGGAGATGATTAACTACCCCTAAACTAAAATAAATTAGGTAAAGACTTGGCTTCAATTTATTCCTTACTTTCACATTTGATATTTTTAATAATAATTTTACATTGTGGAAAAAACAAAAAGAATTTAAGCAATATTTAAGCAATATTTATTGTGCCCGGGCTGTGCAAAAATTCTAGTTCCGCCCCTGCAATCGATACGGTCCATGAGGGGGAAGCGCTTTAAGGCTCGATGGAAATCTGTCCCGGATGTGGCGATTGTTTTGTTGCAGGAGTGGAATGCTATTTCAGAGACCAGTCCTTATATTGGATGGGAGCAGGTTGTTGGGCGTGTTTATCTTCTATGCATACTTTTTGCCATAAATTGGCGGGGGTGGTATCGACCCGCATTCGACAGCTTGAGGTGGAGATTGAACAATTGCAGAATGGGTTGATCTCTATCGTATCCCAGGAGCTGCTCATCGGTTTGCGGATGGAGTTGGATAAATTGGTGGTGATGGAAGATACAAAGTGGCACCAGTGGGGCCGTGCGGCATGGCTTGAGAAGGGAGTATGAATGTTGCTTTCCATGCGAGCGCTATGACGACCCATGGTTGACCCACTCTAGATCACACATGGATCATTGTGGCCTCACCTGACATCGTTCAAGTTGCAGCCCAAGCATCCAACCTCTCTTCATCAACAGGGCAGATTGTTGGTGGCCACAAGCTCAATTGGCGATGAGGAATAATGGAAAAACTCTATAGTTATGTGTGCTTAGGCTGAAGTAGTATTTGGATGGGTAATCTCATGGGAAGTCCATGTGTTGCACACTTAACAATCGAGTTTGCCTCATCAAAGAGGGGTTGTAGCCGCCAACAACCTGTCTATTGATGGGGAGGGGTTAGGTGCTAGGGCTGCAGCTCAGACGAAGCCAAGTGAGGCCACAATGATCCATGCGTGATCCAGAGTGGGTTGGCTCTGGGTCGTCACAACGACCCTGTGTTGGGCGAGTTGGTGGAAGCAGAACAGGATGGTCTGGGATGGGGTGCTGCAACTGACCATGGTGACTGTGCTTTTTGTCAAGTCATATTTCTCGGCGTATTTTGATGTCATGAGTCGAGGTGAACAGTTGAGGATGCCTGAGTGAAAATTAAGTGGATGCCCCCTTAGGAGGGAGGGGTAAAGATTAATTTTGATGATGCAGTGTGCCAAAATCCTTGTAGAGTGGGGATGAGGGTTGTGGGCCGAGATTCAAACAGTTATGTGTTGGACTGGTGGGTGGACGTGTTCCGCATGAGGGATATCCAATGGCGGCGGAGGCTATGGTGGGGCGTCTCGCGATGGATCTAGCTATTTTCTCGGGGATGGAGAGCGGAAATTTTTTCGGGTGATTGTGTTAACCTGATTGATACCATTATGGCGAGGGGGTTCCAAGCTCGATGGACTGACCTATTTTTAAGGACATGGATTTCTTACGGACGGTGTTGTCTTTCACTTTTCTTTTGTTCGTCGGGATGTTAATCGGGTGATAGATTCTATTGCGACTCGATCTTTCTTTTGTGTCATTTCTACTTTATCACCTATTTTACTGTATATGATCTCTCTTGAGAGACTTGGGGCATGTTTGGTAGGGCTTTTTAGCTCCTTTTCATTTTCTGGAAAACGCCACCACACTTAAGAGACCGTTTGGATTGTCTATCGGTGGGAAAAGCTACCGCGAAAAACTCCATTTTCTCATCTTTTGGAAAAGTCACTTGTCACATACTTTTCAACCTTTTCGAAAAGCACTTCCGCATACAAAAACATTTCTCTTAAAAAAATGTACAACTTGATTTTTTTGTCTTGACGTGATTTTTTTTCCCGGCATAATTTTTTTTGCTCGGTGCAAAAAATTTGCCCGGCCGCGAACTTTTCGCCCGGGGGCGAATTTTTCGCCAGTGTGCGAATTTTTCGCCCGGGCGCACATTTTTCGCCCGGGTGAGTTTTTTTCGCCCGAGCGTGTTTTTTTTTCGCCCTGACCGATTTTTCGTCCGGACATGATATTTTCGCCTGGGTGCGTTTTTTTCATCCGGGTGCGGTTTTTTTTTCCGGTGCACGATTTTTTTTCGCCCCAGTCAATTTTTTTGCCTGGACGGACTTTTTTTTTTCACCCGGGCGTGATTTTTTTGCACTAGCGCGATTTTTTCACCCGGACGCGATTTTTTGCACCGGCGTGATTTTTTCGCCCTCGCGCGATTTTTTCGCCCGGGCGCGTTTTTCCGGAGGTGTTATTTTCGCGTGGGCGTGATTTTTTCGCTCCAGGACGATTTTTTCTCCCGGGTGCAATTTTTTCGCCCGAGCGCGATTTTTTCGCACGAGCGCGATTTTTTTGCCCGGGAGAGGTTTTTCACCCGAGCACTATTTTTTCGCCCGGGAGCGATTTTTTCGCCCGAGAGCGATATTTTTCATCAAAGCTTGTTTTTTCGCCGGAAAGCGGTTTTTTCGCCCGGGCGCAATTTTTTTCCCTAAACGCTGTTTTTTCGCGAGGAGCGAATTTTTGGCCCGGGCCCTGTTTTTTCACCCGGTCGGGAATTTTTTTGTCGGGCACGAATTTTTTGCCCGTTAACGATATTTTTTTGCCCTGACACATTTTTTTTGCCCGGGCGCGATTTTGTCGCCGATCGCACCCGGGGGCAAATTTTTCGCTCTGACGTGAATTTTTGGCCTTGACTTGATTTTTTCGCTCGTTCGTGATTTTTTCGGCCGTGGGCAATTTTTTTCGCCCGGACGTGATTTTTTCGCCTAGTCTCGATTTTTTCAGCTGGACGCGAATTTTTCGCTCGTGAACGATATTTTTTGTCGGAGCACGTTTTTTTGCCCTGAGACAATTTTTCTGACCGGGCGCGATTTTTTCAAACGTGGGCGAATTTTTCGCCTCGACGTTATTTTTTTGCCCGATCGTGTATTTTTTCGCCTGGACGCTATTTTTTCCGCTCGAAAGCAAGTTTTCTCGCTTTTGAGCGAAAATATCGCGTCAGTGCGAAAAATTCTCGTTCGTGCAAAAAATTCCGCCCGGGCGAAATTTTCTCGCCCAGTCGAAAAATTCGTGCCCGTCCGAAAAATTCGTGCCTGTCTGAAAAATTCGCGCTCGTCCGAAAAATTCGTGTCCGTCCGAAAAATTCGCGCTCGTTCGAAAAATTAACGTCCGTCCGAAAAATTGGCATCCGACCGAAAAATTGTTGCCCGGGCGAAAATATAGGGCCCGATCGAAAAATTGGCGCTCGGGCGAAAATATTGCGCCCGGACGAAAAATTCGCGCCCGTGCGAAAAAACCGTGCCCCGACGAAAAAATTCGCTTCTGGAGGAAAAATTCGGTCTCGGGCGAAAAAAACCTGCCCCGGCGAAATAATTGCGTTTTTTTACCCGGACGAGTATTTTTAATAAAAAAAGTTACCGCAACGGAGATTTGTCAAACGGTTTATAAAGTGCTTCTTTTTTTTGAAAAGCTCTGCAAAAGAAGTTCACCCAAACAGTTCTCCTTTTCTAATAGACATTTTCCAAAAGCTTCTTTTTCTACCATCCTTTTGCTACCACTCCTTCTCCTTTCTGAAAAGACTTCTCAAACAGGCCCTTGGTTGAATGAAATTTTATTTTTTCTCAAAAAAAAAACTTTAATGACTTGTCAAATACAATATTATCGTATTATAATGGATAAGATAGGATATTGTTATTAGCGAATTTGATTTGATTTCTAGTAAATTATAATTATTAGAAAATTTTTAAATTTGAAAACTTTTTTTGTAACTAGGAAATCATCATAAAAAATAAAAATTAAATTTAAATTTTTATTTAAAGACATGCATTCATTCAATATAAGCCGATATATACGCTAATATTACTGACGTGATCTCCTTAAAGGCCACCGCATCAAAACCGTCATCGCCGTCACCGCACCAACCGTCATCCCCGCTGCCGCACCGAAACCGTCATCGTTGCGGCCGCAAACCGCCATCGTCACCGCCGCACAAAAATCGCCCATCATCATCACCGTGCCAACCGCCGTCACCGTCGCCGCACAAACCGTCATTGCCTCCGCCGTGCAAACCGTCATCGCCGTCGCCGCACCGAAGTCTCCATCGCCGCACCGAAGCCTCCATCGCCTCCACCGCACCGAAACCTCCATCGCCGCCGCAGTGCCAACAACTATCGTCGTCGCCGCACCGAAACCACCATCGCCGCCGCACAAACCACCATTGCCTCCGCCGTGCCAACGATCATCTCCGTCGCCGCACCGAAACCACCATCGCCGCCGCACAAACCACCATTGCCTCCGCCGTGCCAACGATCATCTCCGTCGCCGCACCGAAACCACCATCGCCGCCGCACAAACCACCATTGCCTCCGCCATGCCAACCATCATCGCCGTCGCCGCATCGAAGCCTTCATCGCCACCGCCGCACCGAAACCTCCATCGCCGCCGCAGAGCCAACAACCATCGTCGTCGCCGCACCGAAACCACCATCGCCGCCGTCACACCAACTGTCATTACCGCCGCCATGCCAACCACCATCACCACCGCCGCACCAACCGCCGTCGCACCGAAACCACCATCGTCATTGCCGCACCAAAACCGTCATCACCGCTTCCACGCCAACCGTCATTGCGGTGAAAAATAATTAAGCTTGCCGAATAAAATATTAATTAAGTTTATCAAACAAAAAATTAATTAAGTTTATAAATTTTAATTAAATTTAAAAAAAATTATTTACTTTTGCTCCTGGAATCACGAACAGAAGAGGGAGGGGAATTGCGAGCAGGAGTAACGAAGATGACAGAAATGAATTCGGACTTGAATTTGCTAAAAGCAGAATTGAGTCTTTCAAAAATAAGACAAAAAATAAGTTTTTGATGGAATTTGTTTTTGCTAGAAATCAAATTAGATTTGTCAATAACAGCACCCATAAAATATTGCCAAACTCTAGCACAACAGGACAAAAAAGTAGGCCGCTTTATTAAAATATTAATTAAAATAAATTAATTAACATTTTAATTGACAGTTTTAATTAGTAGGGAGGCCGAAATTACAGAGGATAACGTGTTTTTTTCCGATCGGATAAATTTTAAAATAGAGGGTGAGATGAGAAACATTTGAATATGATCCGTGCATGCTGGCTATTATATCGTATCCTAGTATTAAAAAAAAAGGTGATTGTTATCGCACTGCAGTTTTGGTTATTCGCAAATATTTTTTTCCTAATTTTTCACGTCTTTTGGAAATACGTTTTGTACATGCATTTTCAGGAAAAGTGTTCAACATCAAAGTTGTAGATCTCATCGAGATTTACAACTTTCGTGTTGAACACTTTTCCTGAAAATGCATGTACAAGACGTACTTTGGAAATACACCCAGATTTCGCGCCTTTTAGAAATACGCCTTGTACATGCATTTTCAGGAAAAGTGTTTAACACGAAAGTTGTAGATCTCGTTGAGATCTACAACTACAACTTTGGTGTTGAACACTTTTCGTAAAAATGCATGTACAAGACATATTTCTAAAAGGCGCGAAAAATTGGGAAAAAAAAGTGCGGATAACCAAAACTGTAGTGTGGATAACACTCACCAAAAAATGATGCAATTTTTAGAGACACGGACTGGAGACATGCCCCGTGTCTTCCTAACCCATGAAGAAGAAGAAACGCAAGAAAGAGGAGATCGAGGAGGAAGACATCACGAAGATCGATCCCTCGTCATCTTTAAACTTCTTGTAACTTATCTATCATCTAAACTTTTTATGTATTTTACTTGGTTAATCATGCATCTTTCTTTGTTGATGATGTAATTTTTTTACTAAGTTTTTCGTCTTTAGTGTGCGGCGGCAGCGGCCTCCCCGCGGAGGAAATCAACTGTTTTGTAGGTGGGGCGCATCTTACCACGCAGCCGTGACCGTATATGGCGGTTCACGCGATGCACAGGATCCGCCCCGCGAAACATACCCTAAGTATTTTGTTTAGTTCTTGTACATCATATAAAATGGACATATTATACTTGCCTTTTTTGGTGGTGGGCTTTGAGTACATCTCAAAAAGTCATTCATTTCTAAATGTATTCAATATTAGAGTACTCAATTATTACTTAGCCAATAACTTTTTCATTCAATTCCAATTTGAGCTTAGGTTCATTTATGTCTTTCATTTAACTGAAATTTGTGTCAACCTAGAAGCCTTCTAGTAGGTGCTTTGTTCGAACATCACTACCCAAAGACATTCACCACTTTTATTAGACTATTCACGTCGGATTCATAATATTATAGCGACTTCTAACAAGTTCGCAAAGAAAATATCGATGGGGCAGTGAATGTAAAGGCTCTTCTTTGCGTAATGTCTACAAGAACTTGACAAGAATGCAGAGCTATTATAATGGCTTGAAGAATGCTTGAAAATCAATTTGAGTTTTGTCTCAGTTTGAACCTAAATTTGAGTCATGAGCGCGCCAAAAACTCAACTCGTCCTCTTAATATCAGTTCAATCATGAACCGAATCGAGTGGGCTCCATTTGTTCGTAGATGTTTTGGATACTCACACGTGGACTCTGTCTACGCCCACCCAAAGTTTCGGCCCACAAATTCCTTAATGGGGGTCTTACATGAAGACCATAAAATCTTTTAAAGAACTTTCATTAATGTAATTTGGATATATTTGTATGTGAGTGTGTGCATGGGCTCTTGCTAAACGTCTACCAACCCTCATTACATGTAATATTATGTAAGAGTGTCACTTGCATGTTATGTAACATAAGTCAATCTTAAATTGATTTTTAATCTGCTTTGTGCTGCAATGTTGTCATTGTGTCCTTTGATACTCGGTTGTCTTACAATCCCTCTTTCTCATTATCGTTTTATTTTCATTTGCGCAGTTTACCTATCTTTGATTATTGCATCCCATAGCAGTTTTGAACAAGCTTGAAATTATTTTGAGCCGACTCAAAATTGCAGAAATTAAAGGTAAATCACAGTTCAGTGGATCTTCTTAACAACTAATGCGACAAGTTGTCGTGAGTGACGGATATGTGAAAAGTTTGTCATAGTGTTAGTTAAAGTTGTTGAGGCTTCGCTCAAGATAGTCCACAATAGCTTATCGAATGTGAAATGACTATTTATAGTATCTGCAACGTAGAGTCATACCCTAGAGTGATGCGAAATCCTATGGGTCATTCCGAGTCAATCTCGACACGCACAGACATATAATTAATTCCCTAACAATCTCCTCATATGTCTGATGTAAACCCGACGTCGGAAAATTGATGGTGCGTGCAGTGTTCAACCAAATATGAAGCACTCACAACTGTGTATGTCGCACTTGTCAGAACACATTGGATGTTAAATAAAACGGTTGTATGCATGTATAAGAATAAACATAAGTTCAGCAACATCACATCAAAGTTAAAAGTATAATCACAGCACATGTACCAACACACCTAGTGTCTCACGACCAACTAAAGAGCGAAATAGTCCAAACAAAAACAAGTAAAAAAACATAAGAGAACTAAATAGTGCTCTAAGCAGAAGAAAACCTAAGTAATACTATAGAAATCATCATATATCAGATAATCCTTGTCAGGATCCCAATCTGCGCATACTCCTCCGTCAATAACAGCTCCTGTAATTTCCAACAGAGAATTTCATTTAGAATAAATTCCAACCTTTGAAAATGTACATGTATCAAGTTCTACTTATAGGAATGTAGTACTTTAGACTTAGCTTAGAGGACGCTTATATAGAGTATTAAAAGTTCTACCTTTGTTTCTAAAGAAATAATCTTATGAACTTCTAGACACCACAGTTATATCTGTGACCCAATATGAAATGTCACTATTATTATTATTCTAAAATTAATTGGAACTCATTAAGTATGGAATAGAACCAATAAACAGAAGAAGGGTGAAACTGAGTAAGATCATGTTATCAAATGTGGAATAACATTCTCCTCCTAAGTAAGGAAGACGAATCTCGGTGAAGTTGTTAACATCAGGAAAGAATCAAAACATTCGGACTAATGTTAAACTAAATCGTCTATCCTTAAACTAAAGCCGAGCTAAGTTGACTTGAGTCTCATTTCCTCCACTGTTTTGATTAATCAGTCTTTGGGCATTTCATTCATCAATTGATCAGCCAGGTTATATCCTTCGATCACACATTGATTAAGGTGATAACACCTTGTTTTTTAAAATAATTTAATAGAGCATGTCTCAGTCGTACATGTCTTTTCTTAGTATTAAAGAGAACATTCTTAATGACTTGAGCTTCTGTTTGATTATCACAGTTAGGCTCGAAGAATTGACTTGTAGTCTAGACAATGTCTAGAAACAAATTTTTGATCCATTTTGTCTCTTCATCAGTCGAAGTTAACGACAAACAACTCGGCTTTCATAGACGACAAAGTTATACAAGTCTGTCTTTTTGATTTCCAAACAATAGCAGCTCCATCCACAGTGAATATAGATCTACTAGTTGAATTACTATTATCAACTTTTGAACACCGCGAGGCATCAGAGTATCCATCCATAGTAGGAGGGTAACCAGTATAGTACAAAGCATGATTTTTAATTCCACTCATGTATCTCATCAACCTGTCTAGGGCATCCCAATACTCTTTGCTTGGGCTACTAGTAAATCGACTCAGCATGCCAACAGAGAAAGCAATGTCTAGTTTTGTACAACTTGTGACGTACATGAGGCTACGAATAATCTTCGAGTACTTACTTTGTCAACGATGGTTTACTAGTAAAGCGGCTCAGCATGCCAATAGAGAAGGCAATGTCTGGTCTTGTACAACTTATGGCGTACATGAGGCTACGAATAATCTTCGAGTACTTACTTTGTGAACGTTGGTCCCTACATTCGAACGCAACTTGATATTTGGATCAAACAATATCTCTATATGCATATAGTCTTTATAATCCCAAGTAGAAAAAATTTGCTCTATATAATGAGCTTGACTAAGAGTAACGCGACCCTTGTTTACTCTAATTTTCATTCCTAAAAGGGTATCAACATGACCAATGTCGTTCATGTCAAATGCTTTTGCAAGAGTAAATTTAATATCCCTTACTACAACAAAATCTGACCTCATAATCAACATGTCATCCATATATTGGTATATGATGACTGTTTTATTTGACATTGAGCGGTGATATGGGCACTTGTCTGAGAGACTGGACTGAAATTCAACGCTCTTTTTCACTTTATCAAATTTTATGTGTCACATATTAGGTGTTTTCTTAAGCCCATATATTGATTTATCTAGCTTGCATAGTTTCTCTTACAGATCTTTGTCTATATTACCTTTAGGTTATGTCATGTATATCTCTTCATCAAGCTCTTCATTCAAGAACGTTGTCTTTACATTCATCTGATGAACTATAAAGTTCTCGATAGAATCTAAGGCAAGAAGAATCCTAATAGTGGATAGGTGGCATATAGGTAAATAGACGTCAAAGTAGTCAATTCTCTCTATTTTTTATAATTCTTAACTACTAGACGTGTTTTGTATCTGGCTATAGACTCATTATTGTACAGTTTCTTCTTCAATGCCTACTTGTATTCTAGGACTTTAGCTCTTTTCGACATGTCAACTATATGTAAAGTGTTATTTTGTAGCAGTAAGTTCATCTTATCATCGATAGCTTCTGTGCACATTAACGAATCTATAAATCTCACTGCTTCCTGGTAGGAGAATGAATTATCCTCTATGTGGTAAGTGACAAAATTCTCACCAAAGTTTTTAGGGATTCTTTCGCTTGTAAACACTCTAATAGGAACCGGTTCCATCTCTAAAAGTTGGGGAGCAGTGCCAGAGGGGTCAGATTTAGGTTCTACAATAGATTCTGCAATCATTTAAGTAGACCCGGAGACGATTAAGCCATGATTTTTGATAAATTTATGCTAAAAAAATATAGCATCTCTAGACTCTATAATTATATTAATGGATAAATCCAAAAACATGTCGGTTGCACTATCTTCTGCACTATCTAGTTAAATACTTGTTGTTGTTCTAAGTTCCACCTTAGGTCTCTTAAGATCTTGTATTCTCGCATAAGTAATACAACCCCAAGTGCAGGAGAGATAGATCAAGAAATTCTCATTGTCTCTCTTTCCTACTCTTGTGTTATTCGAGCTACGGTAAGAAAAAATTCTTTTCCTTCTTCTCGATCGGCGACGGGATAGACTGCAAAACTCTGATAGAAAATTTTCGAAACCGGGAGTTCCAGCGGAAAACAGATCTTCTGCGCAGGAGAGAGCCGAAGAAAACATCGATCTTTCATCTTGAACCGATCGGTGCCGGAATAGAAAACCGAGCGGGAAATCGACGAAGAAATCGGAGTCTCGGTAGAGGAGAAAATCTCCATTGCGAGCATAGAGAACTACTGGATCCGGGGCGAGATCTGTATCCTCCCCCTTATTTTCAGGTCGACGGCAAAGGGAAACACACGAAAACAAAAATGTCGGCATCGAATCGCGAGAACACACCAAAAAACGCCAGAGTAGATCTGGAATTTTTTGGAGCGGGGCGGCAGATCTGCGGCGGTGAAAGACTTTCCTCAACTCGATCTTTTCCCGATCTAAGGGACGGCAAAAGGATCGATCCTTTTCTCCACTCGACGGCATCAGCGAGAATGATTGAGGGGGAGTGGCGTCAGGACGACAACGAGAGCATGCACAGTGGCGGAAGCAGGCGATCCGAAGCAAAAACCTTAACTCCTATCTTGAGAATGTTGAGGCTTCGCTCAAAATAGTCTACAATAGCTCATCGAATGTAGAATGACTACTTATAGTATCTCAAGCGTAAAGTCATGCCCTAGAGTGACATGAAACTCAATAGATTATTGCGAGTCAGTCTCAACACGTGCGAACATATAATTAATTCCCTAACAGAAATACCTATACTTTAGTTTGTTAGCAATTCTCCCGGTAATAGTTGAAGGGCGTCTATTAATGCATCTTCAGCTGATTGTAAGGAATTATTGAATATACAAAATTAATGAATTCTTATTCTGTTATCCTTCTTCCCCTTTTTCTTATGTTTTTCTGTCATTCTACAGAATGCCCACAGCCTCTTTGGGTCAAGCTGTAACACTCATATCCGTCACATAGCATATATCAGTAGGTCCGGCCGGGGCCCGACGCCATATACTACAGACAGACTGGTTGGTTACTCATTGAAACAAATCAGCCAATCACAACGTCCTACACAGAGCCTCTAGCGGAAGTAAATTATTAAGTTGCACAGGAAAAAGAACCCAGCCAAGCATGAATGTCCACTACTCAAACCCATATGAATGTATAATGCACAAATACTGGCCTTATGGCCTTACAATAGTTTGCTCAATAAAAGTGTCTTCCAAACCTCGGCACGCAGGCCGGTCATACATGAGAAAACAATAAAACACTCAAAATTAGGCCTTCGAGGGCCGGCTCAACAACTTGGGCTTTAGCCCGCTATTTGCCGCTCGGCTCCGCAGCACCTGCAAGCAACAATCCACCGCACGGTGGTAAACAAGAGCAACGGTCAGCTAAAGCTGACTAAATTATAACGATTCCGCCCCCAGACCGGGGCGGCAAAGCTCCTTCCCTGCACTTGTTAGCAAAACAAGCAATATAGTAAAGAAACAACACATCACAGGTACACGCGCACAAGGCCGTACACCTCGTGCTCTAAGGGCACTTACTCGGCGAAGCCAGTCCAAACCCTGTCCGGTCCTTGACTCCACCACCACCCCCATGGGGCGGCAACCTCGTGAGCATTTAGTCCTTTCAGCCGTAGCCTAGACTCGTTCTCCAAACCTCGGCAAGTCCCACGTAAAACTTTAGGTCACTTTAACCGAGCAGATGGAGCGGGTAGGGGTCCACTAGCCCGTTGCTCTCCCCGTCGTTGCCATTTGTCCTTTGACGCGGGCTAAGCTTCCCCAGTCCCAACTATCGATCAAACACGGTACATAGCCCCGTTATGTACCCGGTTGGCTCCTAGGCCACCAATATGACAGAAATGTGTTTCCGTCCAGGTTTCTGGGTGCACCTTGGGGTTAATCCCCAAGATTCCCTGATGCATTCTAACGCATAGCAACCCGAAAACAATCAAAATGCTCGGAGTCTTCTCAGGCTAACAATACATAGCAAATCATCACCGATCCAGACCAACATGTCCGGGTAGGCTTCACACATCATGCCTATGTCCGTAATACGATTCCGGACTCTAATAAGGGGTACTTTACATATTTACCCCAAGGAATACCGCAAACTCGCCGCACACTCGCGGGAGAAGGGTTTTCCCATGCAAAGGAAGAAGAGCTTCACATGCTCAAGATGAGAATCGTTACCCTAGTGCTTCACCTCGGCGCCATGACGATCCAGTCGGATGGAAAGCACCGTATCGGCTTCGCCTTCACGGATCTGGACTCGGCTTGCGATTTGGAGCTCCGAAGCTCCGCCGGTGACCGGATCTAGCTCTTCCTCTTCCTCCTTGCTCTCCCTTCTCTCTAGCTTTTAGAAAGAGGAAACTCAAAAAAAATGAGGGTTTTTAAGCCCCATTCCGGAGTATATCTCCTCAGGAACAGCCCCCAGTCGTTGGATCCCAAACTAAGAAAACGGACGGCCACGATTCAGCCTCAAATTAGAAATCTTGGGCCGAACACGGGTTGCAACACGGCCGTGTGCATGGTCGTCTTACTCATTCGCCGTCACTCCGAAATCCTAATCAGAACACGGCCTGTGACACGGCCTGTGACACGCGCGTATCACATGTGACACGCCCGTGTCGGGGCCCATGTCACGGCCCGTGTCCATAAACCAGAACTCTCCCGGGAAGGACACGGCCTGTGACACGGCATTCGACATGCCCGTGTCAACTTTGATACGCCCGTGTCAGTTCCTGTGTCACGGCCCGTGTGCGCAAATGTGAAAACTCCCGAGCGTGATACGCTCTGGGACACGCCCGTGTCTCAGGCCGTGTCCACCGACTCGACGACCGTTGACCACCAAAACGTCGACCACGTGACCCGTGGCCGAACACGCCCATGACACGCCCTGGGGCACGCCCGTGTCCCAGGCCGTGTCACCTGTTCCAAGTCCCGGACTTGGCTCAAAATGTCACACGTCCCTCTTTTGAGTTTCGGGGTGTTACAACTCTCTCCCTCTTAAAAGAATTTCACCCACGAAATTACTAAAAGAAAAGAAAATAGAATACTTTAAGCGGTACCTGAGCGGAATAACTTCGGGTACTCCTCCAGCATGGTTTGCTCCCGTTCCCAAGAGAGCTCCTCACGACCGCAATTGTCCCAACGGACCTTAACCATCCTGATCTCCTTGCTACGGAGTCGCTTAATCTCAAAGTCTTCAATACGAACGGGCTTGACTCTTGTCGTCAACCCTTCGTCCACCGGTACTTGATTACCCTTATCAAGTTCAAAGGCTCTTGCACCGCCTTCCGCCTCCCTGCTACGTAGAATACATCGAGTAGACTACTCAACTCCACTGATAGCCTTTGGCGAAAAGCCGCTTCACCGATCCGCTCCAGAATCTCAAATGGTCCAAGATATCTCAGGCTCAGCTTCTTCAAGCGTCGCTCCCGTGAGACATTCTTGAACGGCTATAGTTCCCAATACGCCAACTGCGAACTCCACACTCTGATGCATGACGTTAAAGTATTTAGCTTATCTATCTTGAGCGATCAGCAACCGCACTCGAATGGTTCGTACCAACGAAGTGGCACTCTCCACCTCCTGCTTTTGGTACAACCTTGCCTCACCCGTTTCTAGCCATGACAACAGCGTGCGACACTTTTTATCATATAGGGCCTCGAAGTGCGCTATTTGTATACTCGCTTGGTAGCTATTATTTTACGCAAACTCCACCAAAAACAGATGGCTTTTTCACTGCTTCCCGAAGTTTAGAACGCACATGCGAAGCATGTCCTCCAACGTCATGTTGACCCTCTCGGACAGCCCATCCGCCTACGGATGTAAGACTGTACTAAACTACACTTAGTCCCCAGCATTTGCTGCACCAACTTCCAAACATTGGACGTAAAGCTCCCATCTCGATCGCTCATGATGTTGCGGGGCACACCGTGCAGTCTAACTATGTTATCCATAAACATCTTTGTCAGTTACTCCACCGAATCATCCTTCCTATGCGGAATGAAGTGTGACAATTTTATCAACCGAATCACGATCACCCACATGTCGTCGTTTCCCTACTGTGACCTTGGCAAGCCATGAACAAAGTCCGGTCGAACTTCAACTCCGGAATAGGTCAGGATTTCAAGAAACCCCCGGCTTTTGGCACTCTGCCTTCACTAAGGCGCAAGTCTGGCATTTTGCCACATACAGTGCCACAACCTTCTTGAGTCCTGGCCACCAGAACAACTTCTTCAGATCTCGGCACAACTTCGTGCTTCCTAAGTGCATTGAGTACTTGGTATATCGTATTGCAACTCCACCCATAAATTACCCATGCTTGGGCCGCACAAATGATTGTCCTTCCTTGGCAGTCCACCTTCAACCGTCGATTTGAGATTTGACCCATCGAAGCCGCATCCATGATTTCCTTCATGCTGCTTTCCAAATCCATAGTCTGACAAATCCGATCAGCCAAGTCATACTGAACTTCCGTCCAGTTCAATAACGCTTCGACGCTAGTCTGCTTGTCAACACAAGATATGGTTAACGTCTCCAACTGCCGGGTCAATCTCTCAACTTGAATCGACAACCAGTTGGCTTGGGTGGAGAGCCCTGCGTCTCAACGCATCTGCAACCGCATTGCCTTACCCCGGGCACAAAATAAATTTCGAACGTATACCCCCAGGAACTCCATCCATTTCCGCTACCTCAAGTTCAGATCCTTTTGTATCAGGCTGCTATGATCGGTATAAACATCGAATTTTACGTTGTACAAATAATGCTTCCACAGTTTTGCGCAAAACACACGGCCGCTAACTCCAGACGGGGAACCAGACAATTCCTCTCAAGCTCTTACAGTTAGCGCAAGCCATAAGTCATAACATCACTATGCTGCAGCAGCACGCAGCCCAATCCACTGCCCAAGTTAGTGATGTAGATCTCAAAGCCTTTGGTTCCACTCGGCGAACTTAGCACTGGCGCCGTGGTTAACCAACTCTTTAACCCTTCAAAGTTTGGGCGCACTCGCGCATCTAAACAACTTTTAAGTTTTTCCCTGACAACGTTGTGAGGGGTAACTCTATTCGCGAGAAGTCCTCTATGAAGCGCCTGTAGTAGCCGGCCACCCCAGAAAACTCTGGACTTGCGCTACTAAGAAAACACAGACCACCCTCGTATCGTAACTTACAACGCTGGATCCACTCACTCCCACTCTACTAACTATAGGACCGAGGAGCGCTATCGACGATAACCCAAGACTCGCGTTTGGAGAGCTTGGCGTGTAAATGGTTCCTCCTTAGCGTCCCCAAAACCAAAAGTAGGTATTCATAAGTGATATTCTTCGCACTACAAGTGCACCAATGCGTCGTCGATGAAGACGATCACAAAAATAGACTAGGTACTCCATGAACGATCCGTTCATCCAGTCTATGAACACTGATGGCGCATTAGACTGCCAAGATGGCACGATCGTAGACTCGGATTGCCCATTCCTCGTGCTTAACGCCGTCTTTTCGATATCACTTACCCATATTCTCAGTTGAGGGTAACCGGACTTACGATCCACTATTGAATCCACCAAAGACCCGACTAACTGATCAAAAGATCATCGATCATTGGGATCGAGTGCTTGTCCTTTTTCTGCAAACTTATACAGCTCTCCACAACAGATACACAGTTGCAAGCTCCTGTCCTTCTTCTTGGTAAAAAGGACCGGTGCGCTCCAAGGCAACGAGCTTGGACGCACATACTCTTGCTCCATCAACTCTTCTAGTTGAACATTTAACTACGTCATCTCCTTAGGCGCCAAACTATAAGGTGAGTATGACACAGGTTTAGCACCTGACACTAGCTCGATCGTGAAGTTGATCTCTCGCTGCGGTGGGGCTCCGAGAAGATTGTCCGGGAATACATCGGGATGCTCACAAACCACTGGGATACTACCCAGAGTGGACTTAGGCTTTACAGCCTCCACTAACGTGAAGAACAGCTTTGCGCCAGCACAAACTGCCTTGACCACTGGGTGGGCAGACGTCAGTGTCCTGCTCAATCCCTTCAGTTCCGCAAACGTTTTCTCCAGCCCAATACCCAGCTAGGTCTCTTTACAGTTGCAAACGATAAAAGCCATCTGCTCTGAAAGCTAGTCTATAATAAATATGACGTCGAACTCTACTAGCGGTAACTACGACGCTAGCAAGTCGAACCCTTGACTTTCAATAAGACACTTACCGCACAGATTGTATCTCCGCGCGCATAAAACGACTACTGGGCAATAACCCATCCGAATTGTTCCTTTACCATCGAAGGGAAAACTCTGATGCGTGTTACAGATTCTTCGGATAACAGGAGTGTGAAGTTCCCGTATCGAAACTATGCTCTCTTCGGATTACCAAGATTCCAAAACAAAGCCTAGAACTTCTAGTTCTAAGTTAACACGCATAAGGTATCCGGTATAAGAAACTAGTTTGCTAACAAGAAAACCATACCTGACATCCCGACTGTCGGCCACATGGCCTCCTGCTGGCCAAGGATGTCCACTCCCGGTTGGGCCGGAGTAAACAGTGATGCGGTGGATGCCACCGTCTTGCCCTTCTCCTCAGATATTGCCCCCGGCTTCTTTTCGGACATTGGGTGTCCACTTCGACAATCCCGGGCATAGCGTCCCGGCTTTCCACAGACAAAGCATGCATCTGGGGTTTAGGTTGTAGTCGCTCCGGATGTGCTAGAGGAAGGGACTAGGCCCGACCTCCTAGCCTTCTTGTACCACCTACGGTACCCAGATTTTGAGGTTGACATTTATAACACCGACTCCTTTGCACTAGAGTCTTCAACTGCTCCTGTCATAACTTTCGTTGTCTTCTGAGCACCTTCCCAACAATCTCTGGCAAAGTGCCTTTTTTGCCACAAGAATGACAATTGTAAGTGGTTTTGCTAGTATATGATCTAGCCTCTTTTCTTACCGTTTTGCGGTAGGTAGTCTTTTTAGGATATGCAGGGTTCGGTACCATATCCACTGGTATTTGGTGAGTTTTCCCCAACTCTACTTCAAAGTCTCTGGCCGACTCCATCAAAGCTCGGAATCCCAATAGTTTTGGTCCTAGCAGTAGGATACGCAACTCACTGCGCATACCATTATAAATTCTATCAACTATAGATTGCTCGCTTTCCCATTCAAAGCCTGGGTAGCGCCTTATCATAAGGAATGTCTGGAAGTATTCGTACCCTGAGTGTGCTCCCTGCACCATAATCATGCTCATATACTGCCCTAAAGGACCTCCAAATGCCCTTTGCTCCATAATACCGCCCGGTGTTGGGGCCATCTCAGGGACAGAGGGTTGCACATTTCTCCCATATTGTGCGTTGGTCACAGCGAACACCGCTTCAACCACCCTTCGTATGGTTTCCAAAGAAGTAGGGGTCTCAGGCACGTCGCTTGGTGCAGTGCTTTGCTAAGAAAACGTGTGTTCAGACTACCACGCTCCACTTCCGGACACCTATAGTCGCACAAAACACCAATAAGTGCCCGAACAAAATTGCAAAAAGCAATTATAGGAACACGCAGGTTCCTAAAACTTGTGTATTTTCATTCCTAAGTGGACATTCATAGATTCTTTTCATGTTATAACGATGACGCACACACATGTGCTCACCACCCCTTAAAATGAATTTGCCCATGAATTCATTTAAGCTGGATCGAAACCGGTAGTCTGATACCAAATTGTAACACCCCTATCCGTCATATAGCATATAGTAGTAGGTCCGGCTGGGGTCCGACGTCATATACTACGGACAGACCGGTTGGTTACTCATTGAAACCAATCAACCAATCACAACTTCCTATACAGAGCTTATAACGGAAGTAAATTATTAAGTTGCACAGGAAAAAGAACTCAGCCAAGCATGAATGTCCATTACTCAAACCCATAGGAATGTATAATACACAAATATTGGTCTTATGGCCTTACAATAGTTTGTTCAATAAAAGTGTCTTCCAAACCTCGGCACGCAGGCCGGTCATACATGAGAAAACAAGAAAACACTCAAAATTAGGCCTTCGAGGGCCGGCTCAGCAACTTGGGCTTTAGCCCGCTATTTGCCGCTCGGCTCTGCAGCACCTGCAAGCAACAATCCACCGCACGGTGGTAAACAAGAGCAACGGTAAGCTAAAGCTGACCAAATTATAACGATTCCGCCCCCAAACCGGGGCGACAAAGCTCCTTCCCTGCACTTGTTAGCAAAACAAGCAATATAGCAAAGAAACAACACATCACAGGTGCACGCGCACAAGGCCGTACACCTCGTGCTCTCAGGGCACTTACTCGGCGAAGCCAGTCCGAACCCCGTCCGGTCCTTGACTCCACCACCACCCCCATGGGGCGAAATCTCGTGAGCATTTATTCCTTTCAGCCGTAGCCTAGACTCGTTCTCCAAACCTCGGCAAGTCCTACGTAAAACTTTAGGTCACTTTAACCGAGCAGATGGAGCGGGTAGGGATCAACCAGCCCGTTGCTCACCCCGTCGTTGTCATTTGACCTTTGACATGGGCTAAACTTCCCAAGTCCTAACTATCGATCAAACACGGTACATAGCCCCACTATGTACCCGGTTGGCTCCCAGTCCACAAATATGTCAGAAATGCATTTCCGTCCAGGTTTCCGGGTGCACCTTGGGGTTAATCCCCAAGATTCCCTGATGCATTCTAACGCATAGCAACCCGAAAACAATCAAAACGCTCTGAGTCTTCTCCGACTAACAATGCATAGCAAATCATAACCGATCCAGACCAACATGTCCGGGTAGGCTTCACAAATCATGCCTATGTCCGTACTACGATTCCGGACTCTAACAAGGAGGACTTTACATATCTACCCCAAGAAATACTGCAAACTCGTCGCACACTCGTGGGAGAAGGGTTTTCTCATGCAAAGGAAGAAGAGCTTCACATGCTCAAGATGAGAATCGTTACCCTTGTGCTTCTCCTCGGCGCCATGACGATCCAGTCGGATGGAAAGCACCGTATCGGCTTCGCCTTCGCGGATCTGGACTCGGCTCGCGATTTGGAGCTCCGCCGGTGACCGAATCTAGCTCTTCCTCTTCCTCCTTGCTCTCCCTTCTCTCTAGCTTTTAGAAAGAGGAAACTCAAAACAAATGAGGGTTTTCAAGCCCCATTCCCGAGTATATCTCCTCAGGAACAGCCCCAAACCGTTGGATCCCAAACTAAGGAAACGGACGGCCACGATTCAGCCTCAAATTAGAAATCCTGGGCCGAACACGGGTTGCAACACGACCGTGTGCATGGTCGTGTTACTCATTCGCCGTCACTCCGAAATCCCGACCAGAACACGGCCTTTGACACGCCCGTGTCACATGTGACACGCCCGTGTCAGAGCCCGTGTCACGGCCCGTGTCCATAAACCAGAACTCTCCCGAGAAGGACACGGCCTGTGACACGGCATTCGACACGCCCGTGTCAACTTTTATACGCCCGTGTCAGTTCCCGTGTCACGGCACGTGTGCGCAAATTGGGAAACTCTCGAGCGTGACACGCCCTGGGACACGCCCGTGTCCCAGGCCGTGTCCACCGACTCGACGACCGTTGACCACCAAAACGTCGACCACGTGACCCGTGGCCGAACACGCCCCTGACACGCCCTGGGGCACGCCCGTGTCCTAGGCCGTGTCACCTGTTCCAAGTCCCGGACTTGGCTCAAAATGTCACCCGTCCCTCTTTTGAGTTTCGGGGTGTTACACAAGCACTATCTTAGGGAAGCTACCGTCCACCGCCATCTAGATTTGAAGGGCAACAATTTGCCTTAGTATTGTTGGATCATGGTAGATACGTGTGATTCGCAACATTTTCTTGTTAGAACGGCCATATTTCACGATTATAGGCTCCGTTCGACAAGATTTTTTTTTACTCTGGCGAGTTTAGGAAAAAACGCCACCTCATTGAATGTATGTTAGGGATGACAACAATTATGACGACCACCAGACAGATAAAACTAGTTTTTCACATAAAAGTGGACGAAGTTGCATGGGTGAGGTCGGGCGTTCACAAACTAAGGTTCATAACCACTACAGTCATGACCATAACCAAGCCATAATCAATGTTTGATAAGACGTAGGTTCATTAAAAATTGTTTTTGTCAACCATATTTTATGATGACGATGTTTTCTCCCGAACTCACCAATGCAAAAAAAAACGTTGGGCCAAACAAGCCCTTATTGTCAGTTACCTTAAGGCTCCATTTGGTTCGGAGGTGACGGGTTGATCCGGCGGGTGGAAACGGAGTGTTCGAACCGGAGGGGGGAGCTGGCTGCTCCAAACAAAGTTTTTTTGGGGCGTTTCTCAAGGCGGGTAGGTGAAAACGGAGCAAACGCAACCGGAGGTTCATTTGATTACCCTCCTTCGGACGGCGTTTGCTCAAAACGGAGCAGCGAAACACCCAAACAAATAGGGCCTAAGTCAATGTCACAATTTTTTGTTATTTTGGCTCTGTTTGGGAGAGCTCTGGCGGCTGGAGAAGCTCTTTCCCAGCCGCCAGAGCTGTTATTGCCGCTGCTTGGGAGAGCTTTTTAATGAAGTCGTGGTTCGAAGAGCTGCTCCCAGAGCTCTTTTCGATACGCCCCTCCCCCCCTGCGTTCAGCTCTCTTAAAAAATCTCGTTTTATTTCTCCCATTTTTCTCCCGATCCCGTGTCGCTCCCTGATCCCGCAGCCCTCCTTCTCCCGAACGGCAACATCGCGACATCGGCGATCCCGATCCCGCGTCCTTCTCCTGAACGACGACATCGGCGACAGTAGAGATCGACGACCACCCCTAGCATCGGCGACTCCTTCTTCTCCAGGCCTTGCATCGACGACCAACCCTAGCATCAGCGACTCCTTCTTCTCCAGCCCTAGCATCGATCGTCTTCTCCAACCCGAGCTTCCATCGGCCCGGCTTCTCGCTCTCTCCAGCCCTAGCTTCCGTCGGACAGCAGAGATCGACTCCAGTTGGGTTATCAGCCCTAGCTTTCAGACTCAAGTTGGCTATTCTCTCTGAAGTTCTCCTCTGATTTGTTCTCTTCCTACCTGCATAGATCTTCTTATTCCCATACTTGCTGGTTTGGTAGCTTTGTTCTCCTGATTTGCTGATGGTAGTTTCGTTCTTCTTATTCACATACTTGCTGGTATGAGTATGGATGTGTGTGTGTGAATTTCAGTTTGTTTATGTGTGTGTGTATGGATGTGTGTGTTTGCGTGTGTGTGTGTATGTGGATGTGTGTGTGTGTGTGTTTATGTATGTGTGTGTGTATGAATGTGTGTGTGTGTGTTATTTTTTTGGGGTTTGTGTTTGTTTGAATAAATGTGTGTGTGTGTGTGTGAATTTGAGTTTGTTTATGTGTGTTTGTTTTTGTTTTTGTGTGTATGTGTGTGTGTGTGTGTGGATGTGTGTGTGTGTGTATGAATGTGTGTGTGTGTTTGTGTTTGTTTTTGTTTATGTGTGTATAAATTATCAAAAGTTTGATTCATATCAATTTATTTTCGAACAGGTGATCAGAAGGATTGGTAAAAGCAGTCACCGGATGTTGGAAGACCTTTTTTTCTATTTTCTAGAACGATGTAAAAGACTCTTGTTATCAGTTTTTTTAATATATTTATATATTTTAGTTTTAAAAAAAACAGCTTCCAAAAGTTGTTTTTTCAAACAGCTAAAAATAGAAAATCGTTTTTTAAAGTTCACTTCTGCACAGAACACCCAAACACTCTGCAGCTTTTCAAAACTGCTCCCCAGAGACCTATTTTAAAACAGCTCCCTAAAGATCTATTTTAAGACAGCTCTATTCAGACAGCAGCTTTTCAATCCGCCAGAGCTGTTCCAAACAGACCCTATAAGTCTATTTTGGCAAGAGCAGTTTTCTCATAGCGGTCAAAAAGATTTTTTTTATTTCAAAAACATTTTTACATTGGTCGTGTTTTCATTACAAAACGCCGCCAAAACTTTTAATATATGGCAGCATTTTTCAGCAAATGCCCCAAGATTTTTGTAGCGCTCATTACCGCGGCGAACTAGCATCGTTTTAAAAACGACGTCAGAGGTATAGTGGAGTTTGAAAAGCGCCAGAAAAGGTTCTAAAAAGGTGATTGTTAACCGCAACCCGTTATTGGCTAGTCACACCCCAAAATCTCCTAATTTTTCGCGCTTTTTCGAAATACGCATTGTATATGCAATTTCAGGAAAAGTCTTCAACACGAAAGTTGTAGATCTCGACGAGTTGAACACTTTTCCTGAAATTGCATGTACAAGGCGTATTTCTGAAAGGCGTAAAATCTGAGCATATTTCCAAAGTACGTCTTGTACATGCATTTTTTGGAAAAGTGCTCAACACAAAAGTTGTAGATCTCGACGAGATCTACAACTTTCGTGTTGAGCACTTTTTCTAAAATTGCATGTACAAGACATATTTCGAAAAGACGCGAAAAATTATGAGATTTTGGAGTGTCACTAGCAAAATAGCGGGTTTATGATTAATAACCACCTTAAAAAAAGGTGAGTGTTATCCGCACTACAGTTTTGGTTATCCGCACTTTTTTTTTCCCAATTTTTCGCGCCTTTTAGAAATACGTCTTGTACATGCATTTTTACGAAATTTTCGCGTCTTTTAGAAATACGTCTTGTACATGCATTTTTACGAAAAGTGTTCAACACCAAAGTTGTAGATCTCATCGAGATCTACAACTTTCGTGTTAAACACTTTTCCTGAAAATGCATGTACAAGACGTATTTCTAAAAGGCGCGAAATCTGGGTGTATTTCCAAAGTACGTCTTGTACATGCATTTTCAGGAAAAGTGTTCAACACGAAAGTTGTAGATCTCGATGAGATCTACAACTTTCGTGTTGAACACTTTTCCTGAAAATGCATGTACAAGACGTATTTCCAAAAAGCGCGAAAAATTAGGAAAAAAATATTTGCGAATAACCAAAACTGCAGTGCGGATAACAATCACCTAAAAAAAACGCTGCCATGGCGTCATAGATATACTTTGTTGCAGCGAAGCTCTGAGAAAAAGCGCGGCTAAAGCTTCTGCAGCAGACATCGAACATGAGATTTCAAGCTTGTAATCTTGAAAGCCTTTAGTATGGAAAATTTTTAGGTGCACTAAATGCACGGTTCTACCGTGCCCATATAAAAACCCTCTTTCATGTGGGGCCCACCTCATTATCTGAAAAAAAATCAAAAGACCCACCTATCTTCTTCCTCGCGGAGCCGACGGAGCCTAGGGTTTCAGCGGTCTTCGACTCCTTACTCGCCGCATTTCTCGCCGCCGTACTTCTCGGGCCTCCGCCAATGCCGCATTACTCCGGTCTCCTCGTCTACGCAATCTAGTTGGCTCCAGGATCTTTGAAGGTAAGCAAACTAGACTTCAACCTGCCTCAAAATATAACTTCATGCTCTATTACTTATACGGATTTTTTTTAGAATGCAGGTGCTGCTGAGTTTTTGAAAAATCGGAAAAGCTCCATATACATTGATGGAGCAAACGGACAAGAAACCAATATTTGATAGTTATGGCAATGTAAGTCTTTGAGCTTCCTGCTCTGTAATTCCCACCTTCATTCAACCACTAGAACAGAGAACGGGCAAGATTTGTCCTCATTTCCAAGATGAATCGTAATATTACAGTTGGAATTATATTTGCCAACTCTCAAATACAACTGTATTTTTTTAATTACAACTGGAATTTCTTTATTATAACTGTAATTATTTTTTAATTTACAGAGAGGAACTGTAGCATTCCCTATTGTGCACAGTGAGGAGGAAGCATATGGTGCCTACTGCGACTATGCTCATAGAACAGGCTTTAGTGTTAGGAAACAAAATATTGCCTACTGGACACATACGATGATTATTAAGGGCCGAGGGTATTGTTGCTCCAAGTCTGGTGTAAAGGTATCTAAGCCGACGATTGACGATCAAAAAAGGTACCGCAAGTTGGATACTCGCACAGGTTGTTTAGCTTGCATATATTTCAATGCAGATAAAGAAGGGAAGAATTGGGAGGTTACCAAATTTGTCGAGGAACATAACCATCCTCTAGCATCAGAAAATGACAAGCATTTGTTGCGGTCTCAGCGCAGTATATCTAATGCCCAAGCCAGTCTTCTAAAGAATATGACAGGTGTGGGTATTAGAATAACCGATGCATACAATTTCCTTGTCGATGAAGTAGGTGGTGTTGAAAATGTAGGATTTTCTAAGACCGATGCCTATAATTTTGTCCAACGAGAAAGAAAAGCTCTAATAGATAGTGGGGACGCCATGAGCCTGTCAAACATATTGCGGGAACGACAATCAGAGGATAATATGTTTTCCTATGATATTCAAACGGACGAAATGAATCGACTGATTAGTTTCTTTTGGATCGACGGGCGTAGCAAAATTGATTACGATTGCTTCGGTGCTGTTATCATATTTGATACGACATATCGATTAAACAAGTACAACTTGGCATGTGCCCCCTTTATTGCTGTTAACCACCATATGCAGAATGTTTTTTGTCGGCGGGGCCTTCATAGCAACGGAGACCATTGAATCTTTTTGTTGGGTGTTCGAGACCTTCTTGAGGTTTGTTGGGGGAAAACAACCCATCACGATATTTACGGATCAAGACCAGGCAATGGCTGTTTCTATTGAGAGAGTTTTTTCCAATACTCGACATCGTTTGTGTCAGTGGCACATCTCAAAGAAAGCACCGTCAAAGGTACCTGCTTTCAATCATGATAGATGTATTAGATCTCTTTTCTACAACTGTATGAGTAAATGTGATAGTGAAGTTGAATTTGAAAATTCTTGGAGTGATATGATAAGAAGAGGAAACCTGGGTGAAAACAGGTGGTTGCAGGACCTATTTAAGGTTAGAATGAAATGGTCAACCGCTTTCAATAAAGAGAGATTGGATCTCGGTATATTATCGACCCAAAGGAGTGAATCAGGTAATAATGTTTTACATGGTTGTTCTAAAGCTACAAGTTCACTTGTTGAATGTTATCTTAGTTTGGACAAATTAACCTCAAGTTGGCGTCGATCCGAACACGAGGAAGACTTTCGATGCAAACATGGTAGTGTAACATTAAAGTACAGTGATTGTCTACTACTCAAAAAAGTATCAAAGATTTACACTCGAAAGTGTTATTCATTGTTTGAGCAATCATTTATGGACGGTGCTGTTGGTGTTTGTATTGTAGAGGAATCAAGACTAACTGACGAGCGTATCTTGTATGTTTTACAACATTCTGACATTGCCAATAATGTTAAACAATGGTTCGTGTCCTTTCATCCAACCAATTATGATGCTGATTGTTCATGCAGAGGGTTTCAAACAAGGGGAATTTTATGCAAACATATATTAAGGGTGTATAATCATAAAAATGTGACGCAATTACCTGAGAAATACATACTCAGAAGATTCACCGTTTCGGCGAAGAAGGATGTGTATCGTTTCAAGACTGCTAGTCAGGATGACTTTGACTCCAATTTAGTGTTCAGAAGTCATATGATGAGGTTTACCTATGATCTCACTCGTCGGGTAGAAGATTGCAAGATTGCCAGAGAGTATGTTCTAAGTGCCATGAATGACATTGCTAAGAAATCAGATGAGATATTAGAGCATGATGAGAAGGTCAAAAATGGTTTATTTCCTGATAATCAAACAGACAAGGGTAATGTTCGAGATCCACCGGCAATGCGACGTAAGGGGCGATCAAACAACCGGCCTAAGAGTCATTGGGAGAAACCAACGCAAAGAAAAAGTAAGAAACTTGTTTTCAAATAGTTTTTTTTACTAACAATTACTAATATTACATTTTTATTTTTATTAGAGAACAAAAAGGAGTCAAAGGGAGAAGATCAAAAGGTGGAAAATGTCAAGATATCACCCAAGGAGTACGACTTCATGGGAAATTTGTCTCTTGATTGAAACTCGGCTGGGGGTGATACGATTCCATGCCCGAATCTGAACAATGAAGTTTCGGCGGACGACATCCATTTAAAATTTTCTGCAATTCCTGATGTATTTAAATGGTGATGTCAAATCACATAAGTATTGTTGCCACAATATTCATTCATATCTGCAGTTCATGTGCCTATCTTATATGTTGGTCAATATTCATTAATTTATAACACAACCAAAACAGAACTGCTGCCGGTACAGAAAGGCATATCAACATTCATATATGCAGGTATCAACATTCATAATGCATCTTCATAGTGCAGGTACCAAAACAGAACTGCAGCAGTTCATTGTCGTCTCAAATCCAATCATAAATTTAAAACAAAAAACCATTTTCGGCTCTAAATAATATCTGTTAACAACAAAATTCATATTTGTTGTTCAATATTCAAGTGCTGCCACAATTTCGGTTCTAAACAAAGCATTAATTTTATACACAAAAACCATTTTCAGTTAGCAATGAGGTTTGGAATGTTTGTAGTAGTGTTGCCACAATTTCTGCTCTAATTCTCGGCATTTCCTTCGCCCAGCTAGTATGCCTTGTCCAATCCACCCGATCCTTTCCCAAGTTCGCCTCCATATACTTCATCACGAAGATGCCGCAATTGTTGTCGTTGTCCTGTGTGGGAAGCCCCTCGACCGTGTGTATTGGCCAATCAATAATATCTTCCGGTAGCACCTCTGCTCTGTCCTCGTGAAGAAATCTTATCTGCACATAAAAATACGATGCAATCAGGCATGAAAACTAATAAAGTTACAGTTACTACATGCAAAATATAGTAACGTACATTTTCTTGGAGGGATGACCTATGCATGAGATTCGGAAGTGAATCATAGAAATCCCAATACTTGCCCTTCAAATTTCCCACCAGGAGGACCCAGTGGCTTGCAACATGACATGGGATCATGATAGCCTCGGCACCTCCAAAGGAGTCATGGGTTATATGATCTACCAACCTACGGCTTATTTTGCCGCATCTTTTATAGTCTTGGATTTGTACAAGATGTCGACGTCCTCCCTTCGCTATCTGTATTTTACTAGTTATCTTCCTTGATCGATCCAAGTTCGGTCTCTCTCGTGTTGGGGTTGTGGAACACTTCCGGTCCTCTTGTTTCTCACACCGGGTTAGCCCACGTGAGCTTAGAGGAATCGAAGTGTGATCCCCCTTCGACATATCTGGCACCGACGACAGCGGGGGTCCGGGGGCAGCCGCCCCCGGCGGAGGTCCCGCTGACCGGACAGCGGGCAGGGGTCCAGGGGACAGCGTCCCCGGTGGGGGTGCGGGGGCAACGCCCCCGGCCCAAATTTTTGGGGGGTGTTTTTCCCCAAGCGTCGAACTGGGTTCGACGTTCGTCGAACTCAGCTCGACGTTCGTCGAACGGGCCAAGTTCAACGAACGTCGAGCGCAGCTCGACGAACGTCGACCTCCGCTCGACGATCTGTCGAACGGGCTGAGCTCGACGACTCGTCGAGCGCCGTTCGACGATCGTCGGCGTTCGACGTTCGACATCACCGAACGTCGAGCGCAGGTCGACGATGCTGCTTCTGGGAGCATATATACGTTGTTTTTTTCCCGATTTAGGGATACGGATTCATTGCAGTCTGCGGCGGCGTATTCTTTTGGAGGCGATACGAGGTATCTCGTTGAGATCGATCCAGAAGGTATTCTTCTATAGTTTTCTTGTCCAGAAGAGAGGAGTAGAGGAAGGATCGGATTTGATCCTTGCAACCTTTGTAATCTGTTTCTTTTTGGTGAATACAAGAAGGAAGAAGAAGGGGAGAGAGGACGTAGCCCGGTTTTGGGTGAACCTCTGTAACATCTTGTGTTTTGTGATTGCTCTGTTTTTGTTCTGTGTTTGTTATTCGATATTCGGATTTCTGCTTCTCGGCACCCCGGAGTTCCCGTCTCTGACGACGGCTTCCAGTTCCCCTCCTCAGGCATAGACAAGGCGTGTAGCAACAGGAAAGAAGAATCATCTCTCATCGTTGATCGGAGGCCATTATCGCCGACCCTAAATCGTTGTCTTGGATTTGTACAAGATGTCGACGTCCTCCCTTCGCTATCTGTATTTTACTAGTTATCTTCCTTGATCGATCCAAGTTCGGTCTCTCTCGATCTTCAATGTTGAGGAATAGGGCAAATCCAGAAAGGCATTCATTTCTGTAACGGAGAAGATCATCTTCTTCATTTCCTGGAGCAGCAGCACTGCATATCTGAAGGAACTTTTGATTAAGGTTCTTAAAGCAATTCATGGCAGCGAAAATGCAGTGATTGTTAGGCAACGGGGTGTCCGAAGATAACGACAACACCCACCGATCAATAGAGCACAAGCAATAGTAAGAAACAAAACAAATCAACACAAGTGAACACCAAGATATACGTGGAAAACCTTCACCACTTGAAGGTCAAAAACCACGGGGCACGGCACAACAAAATCCACTATAATAAATAAGGATTACAGAAATTTATCTAGGTTTGCCCAAACCTAGAATGCCCTCCGGATTTGACACACAAATCCAACCCTCTCTTCCTTCCAAGACAAATAACAACTTCTCTACAACAAGATCAAATACTCTACTCTCTCTTCAAGCAAAATAGCAAACGAAGACGAGAAAGAGAAAACCTGAACCGTAGACGAAGAAGCCCTTGAAAATGGTAGAGAAATCTCCTTCAATGGCGCCGAGGAAACACTTCATCCAAGAGGCGAATACACCCCTACAGCAGCAGCAAAACAGCCCTCCAACAGCGGAAAAACACGGCGATGGCGACACTAGCCCGGCCGCGAGCCCCGGCGGCGATCTTCCCGACAACGGCTACGGCGAACGGCGTGAAGGGGGGGTCGGCTGCTCTCCAATCGGGCCTTTCCCTCTTCTCCAAACCTAATTTTCGGAGTTCTATCATGGAGTTTATAAAAACTGCCTTTTATAATGACACCGGTTCAGCTTTTGACAAAAAAAAACTGGTCCAAAGCCTTTTTCACAGAACCAAGGCAGCACGCAGAAAACTGCAACATCCAAAATCGAAGTTGCAACAACTCCAGATTTCTGCACAAATACTATCTTTAGGGGCTGAACCCCAACAAACTCCCCCTTCAGACCATAAAGGGGAGTATCCCACCTTGACTCCTTCAGGTAGGCATCATGCCGATCATCCGCCGGCAGAGATCATGCTTTTCCCTCGGGACAACCTTCGTCATCATATCCGAAGGATTTTCATCCGTGTGGATCTTCTCCACCACCAACAGCTTCTCCTCCACAGCATCCTGAATCCAATGATACTTTACGTCAATATGCTTCGTTCTGGAGTGAAAGGCGGGATTCTTGGCCAAAAATATAGCACTCTGACTGTCACAGAAAACTGTGTACACGTCCTGTCGGAGACCAAGCTCTAGCATGAACTTCTTCATCCAAATAAGCTCCTTCGACGCCTCAGTCAATGCAATATATTCAGCCTCCGTTGTCGGCAATGCCACGCACTTCTGAAGCCTTGACTGCCACGACACTGCTCCCCCTCCAAAAGTGACCACGAATCCAGAAGTGGATCTCCTCGTGTCAACATCTCCTGACATATCCGAATCCGAGTACCCGATGAGTTCTGGTGGACCTCCACCAAACTGTAAGCAAAGATCTGAGGTACCTCGGAGATAGCGAAATATCCATTTCACAGCACTCCAGTGAACTTTCCCTGGGTTTGCCAAGTAACGGCTCACAGACCCCACAGCATGAGCTATGTCTGGCCTAGTGCAGACCATAGCATACATCAGGCTCCCCACTGCGGATGCATAAGGTATTTGGCTCATCTCTTCCACCTCCTCCTCAGATGAGGGGCTTTGAGAACTGGAAAGTCTGAAGTGCCCGGCCAGAGGAGTAGCAACGGGTTTTACCTTGTCCATCATGAACCTCTTCAGCACTTTCTCCACATACTCAGACTGAGATAGCCATAGTTGACCAGCACTCCTGTCCCTGGTAATTTTCATTCCAAGGATCTTCCTTGCCGGTCCCAAATCCTTCATTTCAAAGGACTCACTGAGCTCCTTCTTAAACTCAGCTATGCTGGCCTTGTCATCCCCAACGATCAGCATATCATCTACGTACAACAGCAGAATAGTGAACGTCTTCTCAGTCCTCTTCACATACACACAGTGATCAGCCCTGGTCCGTTGGAATTTGCTCTTCATCATGAAAGAGTCAAATTTCCTATACCACTGCCTGGGTGCCTGCTTCAACCCATAAAGGCTCTTCTTGAGCCGGCAGACCAGATGATGCTTCCCCTTAGCCACAAAGCCTTCGGGCTGCTCCATATATAGCTCTTCCTCCAAATCACCATGCAGAAATGCCGTCTTGACATCCATCTGCTCGACTTCAAGATCCATGGAGGCAGCCATACCCAACACCAGTCTGATAGAGGACATTTTCACCACTGGGGAAAAGATCTCGTCGAAGTCGACACCTTGTTTCTGACTGAATCCTTTCACCACAAGTCTCGCCTTGTACCTTGGCTGAGAGCGGTTTTCATCCAACTTCAGCTTGAAAACCCACTTGTTCTTCAAAGCTCTCTTCCCCTTAGGCAATGGGACTAAATCATACGTCTCGTTCTTCTGTAGGGAGTACAACTCCTCTTCCATAGCAGCTGTCCAAGCCTCACGATCTTCAGCACTCTGAGCCTCCACATAGGACTCAGGCTCTCCACTATCTGTAAGCAAAATATACTCATTAGAGGAATACCTGGTATTGGGCCTTCTGACTCTCTCAGATCTGACAAGAGGAACCTCCACCACAGGTGGTACATCAACTGGCAGAGCTCCCCCTACATCCGTAATCATCTCCTCATCAGGAATAAGCTCACCAACTTCCTCCTCAGCATGCCCATTATCAACAACAGTCTCTACTGGCCCATCATCAGCATAGAGTCTCTCCTCCGTAGGTGGAAACTGTGGAACCTGTGACTCCGCAGCATTCTGCTCACCAACCACTTGATCTTCAACAAAGATCACATCTCTGCTTCTGATCATTTTCTTGTTCACAGGATCCCAGAGTCTATATCCAAACTCCTCATGGGGAAATCCCATCAAGATGCACTCTCGGGACTTCTCATCAAGCTTCGATCTCTCTTCCTTGGGGACATGAACATGAACTTTGCATCCAAACACTCGCACATGTCCGTACGACACTTCCTTCCCGGACCAAACACGCTCTGGAATATCACCATTCAGAGGTGCAGAAGGAGACAGATTTATCAGATGTACAGCAGTTTGCACAGCCTCAGCCCAAAACTGTTTACCAATGCCAGCTTGAGAAATCATACATTTGATCTTCTCAATAATCGTCCTGTTCATCCTTTCTGCTAACCCATTCTGTTGCGGCGTCCTCGGGATTGTCCTTTCATGTACTATGTCATGCCTTCTGCAGTAAGCGTCAAAGGCACCAATGTACTCTCCCCCGTTGTCAGATCGAACTCGCTTTATTTCCTTCCCGGTCATCTTCTCCACCTTCGCTCTGAACTCTTCAAACTTTGCTAGAACATCACTCTTCTGCTTCACAGAATATGCCCAGACTTTCCTGGAGTGATCGTCAATGAACGTGACAAAGTAAGCGGCTCCGCCCATAGACTTGGGCTCAATAGGACCACACACATCAGTGTGTATCAAGTATAGTAACTCCGCCTTCCTCTTTGGTTCAGAATCAGCAAAGGAAACACGCTTCTGCTTACCAGCCAAGCAGTGCGCACACGTGTCAGGAAGCCCTCCTGATAGCTCCGGAAGGACCTTGTTCTTCACCAAGATCTTCAAGTTCTTCTCGCTGATATGCCCAAGTCTGCGATGCCATAACTCCATAGAGTTGCCCTTTGCCGCATTCACACTTGGACCACAGATCTTGGCTTTAGTACGATAAAGGCCACAACACTTCCTTCCTTTGGCTACCACCAAAGAGCCCTTCATCAACCTCCAGGTCCCTCCACCTTCAATGCTTGTGAAACCACCATCATCAAGCCTACCAACGGAAATTAGATTCATTCTCAAGTCAGGAATATGCCTGACGCCCTTGAGAACAATCTTCCCCAATTCAGTCTCCAAGTGGACATCACCACTGCCAACAATCAACGACTCACCGGAATTTGCCATCCGGATCACACCATGATCTCCTGCAGAATAGGTGTAGAAGTAATCTCTGTGAGGAGTGCAATGATAGGATGCACCTCCGTCCACGATCCAGTCTGTATCAACGCAGTCCTGGCAAGACGACCCACTGCAGTGCAAGCATAACGGATCAGCCTCCACAATCGAAGTCGTCGCATCACCACTGGATTCTCCTACCTCCTTGGTCTTTCCCTTCAGATCTCTTTTCATTTGGAAGCAATCCTTCTTGAAATGACCCTTCTTCTTACAATAGTAGCACTCAATGTCCTTCTTAGACTTGCCCCTGGACTTACTCCTAGAACTGTCCCTGTGCTTCACATCCTTCTTCACAGACCGGCCTCTTCCCTCCATGAGAAAAACACCCGAAGTGGAAGATCCAGAATCCTTCCTTCTCAGTTCTTCGTTCAGGAGACAACCAGACACCATCTCCATGGTTACCACACCATCAGGTGCTGAGTTGCTCAACGACACTACTAGAGTCTCCCAACTCTCGGGTAAAGAACTAAGGATCATCAGAGCTTGGAGTTCATCTTCCAAAGTGATCTTCATGGACTCCAACTGATTGATAATACTTTGAGCAAGGTTCAGATGCTCAGTCATCTGTGACCCTTCCCGGTACTTCAAATTGACAAGCTTCCTAATTAGAAATGCCTTGTTACCTGCAGTCTTCCGCTCGTACAAGGCTTCAAGCTTTTTCCATAAGGCCTGAGCCGAGTTCTCCGTGGAAACATGATGAAAAACAGAGTCATCGAGCCACTGTCTAATGAACCCTACTGCCTTTCGATCCATTTTCTTCCACTCTTCATCATCCTTAACTGAAGCAGGTCTCCCCGTCAACGGAGCATGGAGATCTTTACAATATAAGAGATCTTCCATCCGAGGCTTCCATATGCTCCAATTCTTGCCATTCATACTGACCATCCTTGTGTTCTGTTCCATTGCTTTCTCAAACAGTAGCTCTATTACGGTCCACAAGTCGATTTATTTCAAGGGATTAACACAAGAGGATAGGGAGCGGACCGATGGTCGTCACCTACCGCACCGAGTTAGAAACCGAGAAATAAAAACGACTAGCCAAAGAACCTGACCCTCTGATACCACTTGTTAGGCAACGGGGTGTCCGAAGATAACGGCAACACCCACCGATCAATAGAGCACAAGCAATAGTAAGAAACAAAATAAATCAACACAAGTGAACACCAAGATATACGTGGAAAACCTTCACCACTTGAAGGTCAAAAACCACGGGGCACGGCACAACAAAATCCACTATAATAAATAAGGATTACAGAAATTTATCTAGGTTTGCCCAAACCTAGAATGCCCTCCGGATTTGACACACAAATCCAACCCTCTCTTCCTTCCAAGACAAATAACAACTTCTCTACAACAAGATCAAATACTCTACTCTCTCTTCAAGCAAAATAGCAAACGAAGACGAGAAAGAGAAAACCTGAACCGTAGACGAAGAAGCCCTTGAAAATGGTAGAGAAATCTCCTTCAATGGCGCCGAGGAAACACTTCCTCCAAGAGGCGAATACACCCCTACAACAGCAGCAAAACAGCCCTCCAACAGCGGAAAAACACGGCGATGGCGACACTAGCCCGGCCGCGAGCCCCGGCGGCGATCTTCCCGACAACGGCTACGGCGAACGGCGTGAAGGGGGGGTCGGCTGCTCTCCAATCGGGCCTTTCCCTCTTCTCCAAACCTAATTTTCGGAGTTCTATCATGGAGTTTATAAAAAACTGCCTTTTATAATGACACCGGTTCAGCTTTTGACAAAAAAAAACTGGTCCAAAGCCTTTTTCACAGAACCAAGGCAGCACGCAGAAAACTGCAACATCCAAAATCGAAGTTGCAACAACTCCAGATTTCTGCACAAATACTATCTTTAGGGGCTGAACCCCAACAGTGATCTCTTCATTTTTAAATTATTTTTTATTATTCTGTTTGTTATTATCTTATTTGAGATTTTATTGTAATAACAGATTACTCAAGAATGAGAAATTTCGTGTCATTGGTTATAGCAAATGATGGTTCTTTATTTAATGACGTCGAGGGACTAAAATAATTTGTGTAGTTTGAATTGGCTTGTGAAATTTCATGTCATTGGTTTCTAATGTAACTTTATTACAAATGCAATTTTTTTATTTTAAGTTACAAATATCAAAATGATGTAGAAATAGTGGTTTAAGGGCTACATATTTCTAATTAAAAAGTGCGTATAACAATCTCCTAAAAATAATAAACACTAACGGTCCGTTCGGCCCCCTGGAATTGGAATTGTAGAATTGGAATTCATATAATTCCAATTCCTGTGAGAAATGGAATTGGTCTGAATTCCAATGCAGTTGTTCGGCTGTATGATGGATTTCTAGAATTGGAATTGGAATTGGTTTAGAATTTCTTTTTTTCTCATGTCTATAGGACCGAGCGACATGACAATTTGAAGTTGGAGTCCTGTGTCACTGAGGACGAAGTTATTGCAACAAAACCAAGTGATGGAGGGAATTATTCCTTTTATAATTTCAGAGAAATCAACTTCAAGTAGTGTACAAACAATTAATTATGATCGGACAACGACGGCGAGATCGGGCGGTGATGACGAGATCGGGTGACGACGACGAGATCGGTCGACGATGACGAGATCGGGCGACGACAACGAGATCAGGGTCGTGATCAGGCGGTGACGACGAGATCGGGCAGTGGCGGCAGCGAGATCAGGCGGCTGCAGCGAGATCGGGCCGTGGCGGCGAGATTGGGTGGCTGCGGCGAGATCGAGCGGAGGTTGCAGCGAGATCGCTCGGCGGCGGCGGCGAGATCGGGCAGCGGCAAAGGCGAGATTGGGCGGCGGCGGCGGCGAGATCGGGTAGCGACGGCAGTGAGATCGGTCGTCGGCGACGAGATCAGGCGGTGATGGCAGTATCGGGAGTGAGCGGTGGCGAGATATGGAGGAGGCGGTGAGATCGGGCGGCAGCGGCGAGATCGGGCGGTGGAGGCGAGATCGGGTGACGGTGGCGACATCGGGCGGCGAAGGCAAGATCGGACGACGACTACGAGATCGAGCGGCGGCGAGATCGGGCGACGACGATGAGATCGGGCAACAACGGACATAGTAAAAAACTGAATTCCATGAAATATCTGCCTTTACCCCTAAGAATTGGTCATAGTACAAAATTGAATTCCATGAAATTGGACCAATTCCAATTCCAAGGGAATTCCTAACAGCCGAACACTGGAATTGGAATTCTGTTGCCCCAATTCCAATTCCCAATTCCAATTCCAGAGAGCCGAACGGACCCTAACATTATTTAGGAGCATAAATACCCACGAGAACAATATATCAGAAATTCGTGTATTTGAGGAATATCAAAAAAGGGTAGACATTGGTATTTCACGAGAGTAATTCTTTTAAAAATTAATTCCCTGGGTGGGTGAAGCCGTGAAGGCCTGATGGGGTCTTCGCTGATCTCCGATGTCTTTGTTCTTCTCAATCAAGAATAGGGTCAGAATCCTGCTCGGCAAAAAGAAATTTTATCATTTTACAAAATGTTAGTCGAACCAGGGAGAAATAACTTTGATAAAATGTAATCTTTCAAATTTCTTTTTGACGGAAAAAATACAATTTTTAGTCTCCTCTTTATTAAATTCATAGATCTGTCAAAAAGAAATTTGAAAGATTACATTTTATCAGAGTTATTTCTCCCTCATTCGACTATCATTTTGACATATAAGTCGTTGAAATTCATTGTCTCGGCAAGTGAAATTCAAATTCACCGTCTATTTTGTAAAATTCTTGGGTTCCCAAGCCCCACCCCCACCTTAGAATCTCCTCAAGTCTATTCAAAATTACAACATTCACATTTGACAATCATCGTCACTGATCTTCTAAACATGATTCATTTTTTTCATGTGCGTCGGACGCACAGGAGCTGCGTGCGTTGAGCGCAATCTAAATCATTCATCATGCAATATTTTAACTTTTATAAAGCCTCATTTTTTCAGCCATTGGATAAAATATTGGATGAATAGCTTGCACTGTGCACCTAAAGATATGTGAGCACGCGCACAAAATCATCTCTCTCTAAAGTCTAAACAAATCTGAAGAGATTGAGAGGGAACTACTCCCTTTATTTTAATAAATGAAAAAAAGTTTCATTTGGTTTAGCGTTTTTGGTCGGCGTTTGCAGCAAATGTCACCGGACGGCGGGTACGTAATCCGCCCGATTACTTCGATGAACATCCAACAACAAAACAAGCTGATCAAGCTGGTCTCCATCACCAGACCGCACCCTCAGACAGCCCAAGCTGCGCAGTCTGTCTGATCAACCCCAACTTTCACTTCACAATTTTCAACATTTGCTCAGTTTCCACCTGATGGACACAAGAAAAGCCGCCAAAACAGAGCTTTTCCAACCCCGCCTCCCCCTCTCTGATTCAATCCCTCCATTTGAACCTATCGGCTACTCCCGCCACCGCTCAATAAAACGAAGCCTTAAACGTGCGGTTTCTCCAATTAAACCGCAATGCAGTTTAATTGATAGAAGTGTAAGATCTTCCGCAAGTTCACGTGAGGACAGCGGCCGCCTATGCACATTTATTTAATTATACATATATTATTTATTTTATATTAAAAAGGAAATAATAATCTAATAAAAATAAGTGATAAATTTCAATTCAAAACACTATATATATGCTCTACTATACCGGCTCAAGACGTACTTTCACAGGTTCCCTCTTCGCCCTCTCCCCCCCAAATGGCGAAGAAGACAATTTCGAGACTTTTCTGCTTCGACAGACCGCGCAGCTCTTCCCTCGCCATCGCCGTCACCGGGAACGCATCGCCGCCGGACAGTTTCTCCTCCCGTCTCATGGACGAGAACATCGCCTTCGCGGAGTCTATTATCACCAAATGGGACTACGATTCCTCCGAATGCTCCAAATCCCTCTTCTCCGGCGCCGGCGGCGCTGAATCCACCCTCTTCCTCCGCTCCGTCGCCGACCTCCGTCGCGCCATGCTATTCTACTCCTCCCCCGATTGCCACGATCTTCCGTCCTCCCGCGCCGAAACCCTCATCCGCGCCCAAACCCTAATGCAGTCCGCCATGCGCCGTCTCGAGCATGAATTCCACCGCATCCTCTCCTCCAATCGGCATCACCTAGACCTCGATTCTTTATCATCGTCCTCTTCCGACGATGAAGACCTCCGCCTCTCTTCAACTAACGCCATCGCGGATCTTCGCTCCATCGCCGAGTCAATGATAGCGAACGGCTACGGCTTGGAGTGCGTCCGGATCTACAAACTTCTCCGCAAATCAATGGTCGAGGAAGCCCTTTTCTGCCTCGGATTCGATCTCCGGCTCCCCTGTTCCAACCTCTACAAGCTTGATTGGAGGGTCCTCGACCTTAGGATCAGATCCTGGCTCGCCGCCGCCCGGGTCTCCTTCCCCACTCTCTTCGCGACGGAGCGCCTCCTCTGCAGCCATGTCTTCGATAACTCGGATTCGATCGGCCTCGGTCTTGATCTCGATCTTACCATGTCCTGCTTCGCGGACGTTACCCTCGACGCCGCTCTCCAGTTTCTCTCTTTCCCCGAATGGGTGGCGAAGACAAAGCCCTCTCCTGAAAAACTCTTCCGCATCCTGGAACTTCACCAAGCCCTTTCCGATCTCTATCTCCAAATAGAATCCATCTTCTGCTACGAATCCATGGAAATGGTGAAATCCAAGGCGCTGGCCGCTCTCAAGTCTCTTGCGGAGGCTGCCCGTGCTGCGATTCACGAATTTGAGCTCTCCGTTCAGAAAGAATCGTCGAAATTTCTGATCCCCGGCTGCCGGGTTCATCCCCTTATACGTAACGCGATGAAATACCTCGCCTGCCTTGCCGATCACGTGCCGACCCTCGCGGATGTCTATGCCGGCATACCGTTCCGGTCGCCGCAGTCACTGCCAGAGACATCGGCCCCATGCCCGTCGACGCTGGTTCCGGCGACTGTGTCCGAGAGGATAGCGTGGCTGCTGCTCGTCGTTTTCTGCAAGTTGGACCACAAGGCGGAGTTCTACAAGGACGTGTCTCTCTCCTACCTCTTCTTAGCCAACAATATGCAGTATGTGGTTAATAAAGTGAGGGGAAGCGGGCTGAGCATGGTTCTTGGGAGGAGCTGGGCGGAGAGGCACGAGGAAACGGCGAGAAGATACGCGGAGAAATACCTAGGGCTTGGGTGGGGGAAGGTGGCGGCAATAGCGGCGGAGGAAGAAGATGGAGGAATGGCGGCGTTCGCCTTGTCTTTTGAGGAGGCGGCGGTTGCTCAGGAGGGGAGGGCGGTGGAGGATGATAGGATGAGGGAGGAGATGAGGATTGAGGTGGACGGAATGATTTTACCGGCGTACCGTGGGTTGTATGAGAGATTCATGGCAGCGCACGGCGGAGGGGTGGAGGCGGCGGCGGCGGTTCGTTATTCGCCGGCGGGCATACGAGATCGGATCGAGCAGATTTTTGTCGCAGCGGACGAGTCGGAGCCCGCCGGCTTGATGAATTGGTCCTTCCGGACGTCGTCTTAAAATATTTTTTACATTTTTTGGCTTATTATAAACTTTAGTATATATATACACCTTTACAGGAAATATTATATATATACTGTTTACTAAATAATACTTGGTTACTAATGCATTGCATTATAAAAACAATCTTAGTTTTTCAATTCATCTAATTTTTTCAAATAAAATTTTGAATTATATAAATAATTTTAACAGTCAAAAAGTACTTTTAAACTCAAAAAAATAAAAAACACTGATAAAAGACCATCAAGAAGATGCGGGAGAAATTTGAACGAGGGAAACCAAAATCTCTTATCAATATCAATTCTAATCATATTATGGGACTGGGACTGGGTACATCTCTATATATACTATATAGGACTTGAACTCAACAGAAAAGTAAGAAAAGACATAACAGCCCTACAATTCTATTACATATTTACATAAATGGCATTACATATATCAATATGTTTTTTTGTTCGTGATAAACTAGGTTAGATGCTATATGCAATGCGGCATGATTGTCACAAGATAAAGGGATACGAGTCGAATTGTGAAGCTGAAAATCTCGAAATAGGTTAATCAATAGGGGCCGACCCACCTTGGGGTGACTGTGGGCAGTCGCTCACACTCAATTTTTTTTTTAAAAAATTTAATGGTATTAGCCACGGTTTAAACCCTGGTTAATATTCCATTTTTAAAAAATAATAGTATTAGTCACGGTTTAAACCGTGACAAATATCCTATTGTTTAAAAAATTTATATTACTAGTCATGGTTTAAACTATAGCTATTGTGCTATTCTTTTTAAAAAAATAATGGTATTAGATACGGTTTAAATCATAGCTAATATCATATTCTTTAAGAAAAAGTAATAGTATTAGCCAAAATTTAAACTATGGGCGCTCTATTCCTGTCATTCTCAAAGCCCGGCAGATGACGTAGATAGCGGGACAGACAACATTAAATTGCATTAGAGGTTCGCTCGAGATATATCCAAGTATGTTGTGTGAAGCCTACCTGTAGCGATAGATCCAGATTTGTGATCTAATAAGAAGGAGAATGTAAATGATCATTCACGGTTAGAATTCAATGTTGATGATCTTCATGTGGAAGCATCATTGGATTGCATTAGATTTCCTTTAAAGGAATGTTTAGCATTTCGTGATCATAATGAAACTGAAGAACCAAACAATTTTTAAGTTTGGGCACACTGGAAAAAATTCATGTGCTCACCACTATTAACCAACCACGTTAATTCAAAACATACCCCAACCATCGTTCGGTATTCGGATTCAGCGACGATCTAGAGACAGTGTTCTGCTTCTTCGTTTTCTAGGAGTTGAGCAAGATACCAAGTTGAATGCAAAAGCTTGTAATGGATCTCCTGGTTGTTGGGCAGGCAGCCCAGTCTGCGTCACAAAAGGCGTTTAATTTTGTGTCACTAGAAGCTGAGAAGTTAAGGCTCTGACCGAGACTTCCTCTTATATATCTTAAACTTTGTATGCCGCATACAGATAAGGGCTTCGTGGTGATGACATGTATTGGCTAAGGATGTGCACTGGATATGTGAGGTATGGACGAGTGACTGTGAGGTAGATCAATCGTCCAACAAGACGACGATAAAGAGAAGGATCTGATATTAGCTCTCCATTAGTAAAATATAGTTTATGATTTTGTTTAATAGGGATAAGGATTTGTTTAGCCATATCATAATCTGTATTCTGTCATATGTTTGCGGCATATTTGTGTTGATGAGGATAGATTTCAGAGGAATTTTGAAACACCTCAAGACCCAAGAAATAATTCAAATTGTCAAGGTCTTTGATTTTGAAATGTTGTTGTAATGAAAGTTTTAAATCTACAATATCAGGAGAATGTGTTCATACTATGATCACATCGTCTACATAGACTAATAGTGTCATGAAATTAGTATCTGCAGCATTCATAAATAGTGAATGGTCATTAGAGAACTGTACAAACCTAAGCTGCAATAAAATACTGGAGAATTTAGAAATTCATTGGCGAGAGGACTGCTTAAGACCATACAAGGATTTTTAGAAATCGGCAAACATGACGTTCTTTATTATAGTTTTATTCCCCCGTAAGTTGAAAACCCGGAGGCAAATCCATGCAGACTTATTCCAACAAATCTCCATGTAAGAATGCATTATGTACTTCTGACTGAAGGAGGGCCGCTAATAGAAGCCCAGTTATATTGGCAGCTCGGTTATCGATATTGGTAGCTCATTCAAACCTAAAAAAGACATTTAAAACACTCTAATAGCAGCCCTAAATCCTCTCTTTTCCTTTCTCCCGAATCCCGCGTCGCTCTGTGCGATATCGGGCAAAACCCCGACTACATCTTCCGCCTGCCATTTCCCATCAAACACCACTGGTGGAGTCCACTATGTAGTCCGGCGAAGTCCTTTGTGTAGTCCGGTAAAGTCCTCTGTGTAGTCCGGCGAAGTCCTTTGTGTAGTCTGACGTTCTCTTCTATGTAGTCCGGCGAAATCTGTTGTGAAGTCTGGCGAAATCCGCCTGCCATTTCCTTTCCAAACCACCGACTTCATTTCGTTGGAAGGTATACCTACATCTTCCATTCTCCAGATCTTCCACATATGCCATTTTTTCTTATTTGACGGGTATATTTGCAAACTTTTCTTTCCCCCTCTTTCTGATCTAGGGCATCATTTGGAAGCACCTCGCATTTTGCTGCATGGGAGGTAACTACATTTCGCACCAAAACTCTATATCTTGGCTCTTACCTGAAGTTCTAGGGCATCAAACAAAATATCTTCTCGATATTTTGTTGAAGGTATATCTACAAACTTTGCTCTATATCTTGGCCCTTAATTACCATAAATCAAGGGCATGTGTAGCCCAGTTTTAGTATATCTCATGGCATGTGTAGTCAAGTTTAGGTGTTCGATTTTTTACATGTTTGAAGGTATATTTACATTTTTTTAACCTAGGATAATTCGTCTATTATTTAGATTACAATGAGTTCCGATGGAGTAAAGAAATTATTGATGTATGGTGATTGCTCGATGTCGGTTCGCAATAGGTCTTTTTGTAGCAAAGATGAATTGATTGAATGAGCGAGAACAATTGGTAAAGATTTGAGTTTTGTCATAATTAATCATCAAGGCAGATAAAATTAAATCAAGGGCAAGACCTAGAGTTATGCTTGGTTATGATCGCTCTTGGTTTGTACACTGCTATCTTTGGAGTTGTACACTGCTATCTTTTGAATGGTTAGGAAAGTTGAATTGTAGAGCTCACTAGATTGTCAAACTGTTCCGGCACCGGTGGAGAAGTGGATGTCTATGCCGGTCATGAATTTAGTAATTGCCTCTTGCTATAACGTGCAACTTGTGCATGTCTATTTCGACCAATCATTTACTTTCCTTCTGCTACATTCAGCTCCTAGTGAAGTTCGAAAGATTATTTCCATTGGTTTCATAAATGGAAATCACTACATACAATTGAAATTGAGTGAAGAATGTCTACTACCTCCGATCTGATATTTCCTATTTGGGCAAGATTTCATATGGTGGTTGCGGAACAATGAGACATACCGTACATAATACGTCTACAAGATTAGAATGATTAATGATATACATATTTATCTATTTTCTTAATATTTGTTGACAATTTATTTGGTGGTGACAAAAAAATTATATCACATTACATATTACAAGACTTTTGAAGGCCTTTCAAACTACAAAAATTACTTAAAATTGTGCAAGTCATGGTAGGTTCTATAACATTTGATGAATTTGAAAGCACTGTTTTAAAAAATTATTATTTACAATGTTTTCTTAATTGCATTGTGCATGTGAAATTTATTCTGGGACGTGCTAATTTATTCACCACAAAGACGTGAATTTTAACTATTTTGTGTTTTAAAAAACAATGAACTCTTGCATTATATTTTGGTCGATTAGGTTGTTTTAACTATTTTGTGTTTTTTAAAAAAATGGATTGTTGCTACATTCATTTTTTTTGCTTAATCTAAAATGATTACATGTTTTTAAAAAAAAATAAAAATTGGTCTGCCAATAGCCAATAAGTTGTCATTATCGATTTTTTAGGCTGCTATTATAATTGGGCTGCCAATATCCAAATATGAGTTGCCAATATAAACGCCTTTTTAATAAGATCTTTAATGCTAACAAATATACAGAGCATGTTACAAGTATTTATAGTAATTTGTAAGAAAAATCTGTTTATTTGTAACAAAAACAGTATTTTAAGTGTAATAAGTGAAACATTTATAAAAGTAAATTATCAATTTTAAAATAAGATTACAAGATAAATAAGTCTTTGCTTTTTACTCTAAAGGCTAGGTTTGGCACAGCGGTGGCTGTCATAAACGTATGAGTTAAATCGTCATTCGTTAAAGATCCTCTAACAAACATTATTCGTGTAACGACTCAAAATCCGTCACAATTTAAAATCATTCTTTTTGAGTGAATTTTTCACATAATTATACACAGCAGTATAATCAAAACAAAAGTGTACCAAGGAAAACATAACATCACATTTCATTTATATACAGAATTTATATACTCTCTCAATGTCACGTACACAAGTATCTATCAATATTACATTACTAATATCTAACAAAAGTACAGGAAGTAAACGCATGCTAACCCGTGGACGAGCTACGTCTTCAACTGGTCTTCGATCCGCCTCTGCCTGAGCCCGTCTAGCGGGGTCTGGTATGCTGGTGCTCGGTTCCTAAAAGAAATTAGGAACCAATTAGTTTTGAAACTACGTGAATCTATCCTTACCCTTACTTGTAATTTCGCACTGCAAGCAGACAAGAAAGTCAGCAACAATGAAATTCATATGAACATGTTACTAAGCTAGGAACAGGTAAAATCAACATCTCTATCTCTGATATCAATTCATATTTCAGTTGGATTGCTTTTATCAATTTCCTTTCATTCGTAATTCGTTTCTCGAAATACTTAGGGTCATTCGAATATCTCAATTATCCGGGTCCGTCAACCCTTAACCCTTCATCTCATTATCCACTTTAGGGCGCTTCTACGCACAACAGGCTTCAACGCCTCCTAATCGAATTCATATCATATTTTGTAGGAGTTCGACCCCCCTACGAGGTGTGAGAGTTCTACCCCCCTCACGAGGTGTAGGAGTCTGGAACATTCCCCCATACTAGGCCAACTCTTAGCATTTTGATGCGTCGACGCGTTCTCAAATTCAATTCAATTTACATCATTTCGATTCATTCAGTTTATTTCAAAAATATGATTTATTTTTATTTGGTTCCCCTCAGAATTCTATCGCTCGCTAAGCCACGTTAACGTTTTCGGCGATTCATTTATTCAGTGATATCAAACAACTGAAAAGTAACTTGCTTAACAAGTTCACAAAAGAGGGAAAAAACAGTAAGGACTCACCCCAACTTTTCCTTTGCCCTTGTCCTTCAAAGGATTCACGTCACGTCTATCGCAGGACGTCACCTCTGCAGTATCAAAATATCATTTACTTTATGGTTACGCCATAAATAGTTACGAGCGGACTCCTACGACGGTCACAACTACGACCTCTAGGAGTTGTCTAGGGAATGACGAGCATGGGTGATTCAAAACGGAGGTGCACCATCAACCAACAAACGGAGGTGCGCCATCGTTCGTCAAGTCGGCTAACACTGCGTATCCGCACAAGTGTGGATACAAGAACTAGTCGCCGCTAAAGAAAGGCTATCCGCAAAGAGGTGCAGACTTCATTCTTTGTCTGCAAGAACAACCATTTTTATGAGATCGAGTTATTACTTAAACTCAATAGTTTTTCGTCAAATTTCAAAGTGAGATTAGCTTCATTCCTACAATTTCTTACACCTAGAAGCATGTCATCCCACAAGCCTTCTAAAATCTATCGTGTTTTGGTTTTACTGTTCCCAAAGAACTCTCTGTAAAACTTCCAAAATGGAATGGGGGAAGACACAAGAGGTCGTATGAACGCTCAACCACAATAAAAGATAAGTAAAAATAAGTAGCAACAACATCAAATGAGTCTCCAATTAAAATAAACTTTCTTACAGAGCGAGACATACATTGCAAGACATGATTTACAATATAACCAAGGGAAACAGAAATCTACAACAAGAAGTTAATCGCGCGGACAGCAAGCTGTAACTGTACTAGTCGCCAGTCCGCAAGCCGAGTCCGCAGAGACCTCTAAAGTCACATATCCGCAACTAGCCGCGTGGACTATTTGTTATTGAAATGCTGAAGGAACTTGAACAGAACTCTCTAATAGACCGGGCGAACTGCTCTGCTTATCTGCAACTCGGAGGAAGATATCAAGTCGCAGAGAGCGCGACTTGCTGCTATCCGCTGACTGCTATCCGTGAACTGTTCCACACCAGCCTTCCACTAGTTGCCTGGTCGCTTGATGTTAGTCGCACAGCCTGCACAGAATCAACTTCTTTAATCACAACGGTTATAAAACCGTAACCACAAAAAATAAAGCGTGAGTTAGTTCTCATTATTCACTATTATTTATGACGAGCTGATGACTCTTATTTATAGGCGTGAGGATGAGTGTCATCACCACCCATAGCGATACGATAATCGCTCGTCGGGTCGGCTAACACCGCGTATCCGCACAAGTGTGGATATAAGAACTAGTTCGCCGCTAAAGAAAGGCTATCCGCCAAGAAGCGCGGACTTCATTCTTTGTCTGTAAGAACAACCAGATCGGCAAGCTTGCGGACATAACTTCAGGCTGCGTAAAACTCCGGCCCCCGACAACCATGACGTCAACTTGCCAAACTCGGCGAGCTCAAGAAGCAATCCGCAACACAAGCGATCTCGGCGAGCAAGGAAACAAAGCTGGACTTAGTCACACAAGACCAAGTCAATAACAAACTTTGCGGTCTCCAAATAACCGCGCCACCTAAGACCAAGACCGCGCCCAAGATGAACACCAATCTGCCACATTGCAAACTGCTCCATCAGACAGATCTGCCTCCAGGCAAACCAGTCTGTGCAACTGTGTCGGCCTCCATGATCTAACAACCAGAACACAAACACAGAAACAAGCCGGACACCGGCGAGCTCCAGAAGAGTCTGCACAACAATTATGTCAGATTCGGTGAACTCCAGATGAGTCTACCACAACCGTGGTTAGCCAACTCTAACCGCCCGGTTTACAAAAGATACTTGCTGAGCTAGACAGCAAGTGATAACCGGCATCTGCCAAAGGCAGTCCGACCAAAGCTGTCCGTCTGGCCGCGGCTGTAACACCCCTATCCGTCGTAAGGTATATAACAGTAGGTCCGGCCGGGGCCCGACGCCATATACTACAGACAGACTGAAGGGTTACAGATTGAAACCATCCTTCCAATCACAAACGTCATACACAGAGCAACTATCGGAAGCTTTTAAGTAGTTGAAAGAACCCAATAACAAATAGCATACATCATGAATGTCCACTAAGCACATTAGGAATAAAATATCAAAATACACAAAAGTACTTGGCCTTATGGCCATACAAATGCTCACTTAACAACATAGTGTTTTACAGACATCTGCTCGCAGGCCGACCACACATGATCGAAATAAAATAATAGTTCGCTTTGGCCTTCGAGGGCCAGCACAGCAGCTTGGGCTTCAGCCCGCTATTTGGTACTTGGTTCCGCAGCACCTGCAAGCAACATTCCACCGTATGATGGGAAACAAAGCAACGGTCAGCTAAAGCTGACAAAATTATAACGACCCCGCCTCTTATTCGGGACGGCGGTGCTCCTTCCCTGCATTTCATTAGTATATCAAAAAAATCCTAGTGAAAGTAGAACCTAGCACACTTCACCACAGGTGGAGGCTCGCACCGTCGCCCACCCTGTGCACTTAGGGCATATTAACAGTGTACCGGACTTCCCAGATACCACCTCCGTTCATAGGTCCTTGACTTGACGGTTACTTTGAGCTTTTCAGTCTTTACGGCCCCGGGCCTGAGACTCTCGTTATGCCACCGACGAGAGCAAATTTTCGCTACTCTCATGTCATAGTCTACATAACGCAGGTACAGCTCCACCATTTCCCGTTGCTCATGTCGCCCTACCGTCTCCAAATACCGTAGTACTCATGGCCAAACCTGCAGGGCGTGGGTCGGTTTTTCCTTTCCTGTTCGACTCTTTGGCATAATAATACTGAACCCCATGGTCTCACCGCTTTCCAAAGAAAGGCCCTCCGGGTCTCCTGGAGACAGGCCTCACAAACACATAGTTTTCTTGAAGCTATTTCCGGCGGTAATCCTACCGTCGCGCAGCAGGGGATAGACTGTCATTTCTTCCCCCAAATCTCATATCAACCACATATACACCCAGTTATGTACGAGGTTGGCCCCCAATATAACACCCCAAAATTTGGAAGAAGAACCGATGACATTTTTTTGGCCAAGATGGGTTCTGGGTAGGCTGACACGGCATGTGACACGGGCATGCCACAGGGCATGTCGATATCGGGTTCGACGATTTTTCAGTCGACGATCGTTGAGTGAGAAAATGGGTTATGACATGGGCGTGTCACTTGCGACACGGGCGTGTCACCTGAGACACGGGCGTATCTCAGGGTATATCGAGCACTCAACGATTTTGTGGCGTTGAGTGAGGCACACGGCTAGTGACACGGGCGTGTCCATGGACGTGTTCGGCTCGGGTTGTTTGGCTGAGGAAGGTACATGGCCTGGGACACGGACATGTCCCTGGGCATGTCTAGAACACGGCATGTGACACGGGCGTGTCACATGGCCGTGTACCTCTCGGGACGTTTCGGTCCTGTGTCGTTTGGGGGACACGGGCCGTGACACGGGCCTTGACACGAGCATGTCACCTGAGACACGGGCGTGTCCGAGGCCGTGTCAAAGGTCGTGTCTTGTTCGGGATTTCTGGTTTGACGGCGAGTAAGAGAACACGGCCTTGTACACGGGCGTGCCACAACCCGTGTTCGGCCCAGGAAGTTTATTTTCAGGGTAAATGGTGGCTGTTCGTTTCCTTCTTTGGGGATCCAAGGGTGGGGGTTGGTCTTTGCTAGGCTTAAGGCCGAAAGAGGGTTTTAAAACCCTCACTTCTTCATCTTCTTCCTCTTTCTAAAGCCTTAGAGAGAGGGGAGAGCTAGGAGGAAGAAGGAGATCAACTCCAGCCGCCGGTGAAGCTTCGGAGCCCCGTTTCGCAAGCAGAGTCCAGATCCGCAAAGGCGGGATCATTGCGGTGGTGTTCATCCGACCAAGTTTCTCCATGGCTAGGAAGAGGGGTCGCAAGGTAACGATACTTCTCCTCTTGGTTGTAGGATGCACATTTAGCATCATTTCTCTTCATTTTTGGGCTCCAGATCTCCCAAATGAGGGGTGGTTTGGGTTTCCATGGTTCAAGATGAATCTCTGGGTCGATTGTGTCCGTCCCCGACATGATTTTTGCATTAGATATCCGCTCCGTTAGTGGATTAGGCATTGTGGGTGAAACCGTAGTCGCGGCCGTTAGTCCGACTCGGTGATGTTGCATAGCGAGCCTTGAGGATTCGGTAGAAATCCGTTGCGGCAAGATGCCGTTGTGTTGTATGAGTTTTTCCCCCTTTTCTTGAGTGAGTACTCATAGTCAGAACCGGACAAGGTTAGCTCCGCTTTGGCGGTAGATGTTTTCCTTGGAGCACGGGATCGATACAGTACAATTGGCGGATTAGGGCGGGAAAATATATGGTTGTGCTGTGTTAAGGCGTGGCTACGTCTCCGTGGTCGGCTGGCTATCCCGTGACGTGCAAGTCATATGGGGAGAGTGTCCCGGTGAGACTAGTCCCCTTCTGTGAGACTGACTAGAACGCCGAGCGTAGGGCAAGCCTGAGCAATGAGTCCATGAGCGGGTGGGGTCCAGCAAGGGTTCTTAGAATCGGTTTGTGTGTGAGACGGAATCCTGACGTGGGAAGTCAAAATTTGTAGGCAAGCTCAGGGTTTAAGACCTGTTTGCGGGTGGGGCTTTTGCAAGATTTCCGTATGACGGTGTGTGGGCCGTTAGGGACATGATAGCTCCCTTTTGTTTTGCGGCTTTAAGCCAATTGGGAAACGGTAGTACCCAGTTATTTGATGGTGTGTTAGATGCATACGAGATAGGGTGTCTTGGGCGAAGCCCGGGTTTGCATTCATGTTGCATAGTAGGCCCCTTCACTTTGTTCAAAACATATAAAATGTGTATGCTATATGAGACATTCAAACATGTTTTAAAGATTATTTTATTTTTACATTTGGTATACGAAGGGCTGACTTGATGGTTGGAGGGGTACCCCGGGGTCCGTTAGGGGCTGCCAGGAGGAGATGTGTTGGTTATACAGTAGAGATCAGCCTTTGCTGACTCACGTTACTTCAAATCTTTATAGGGCAAGGATCGCAAGCGGGAGCTAGTGCGCCGGGCGAGAAGCTCTAAGCCTCATGAAGTGTTGCTATAGGTTTATAGTTTGCTTGCGGTGATTTATGAATCTTTGCTTATTCATTGTCCGGCTTGCACGCCGAGGTAGCTTAAGAGTGCTTTTGCACGTTGTTGTTTGACTTTGTGGTCATGATGCTTGGACTTTTGTGTGTAAGGGCTTAAGGTCATTTGATACTTCTGTTTTTGGTGGTTAACTTCTTGTAGTTTGGTTTCTTTGTCCGCTGTGTTTGTTTTGAGTTTTGAAGATTTGGTAGATTATATCATCTTATAATGCTGAAACTGTGGCGTCTGTATGTTGTGGGGCCCCGACCGGACCCATGTTATACGGTCATTATAAGGGAGGTGTTACAATTTGGTATCAGAGGGAGATTTAGTGTTCCGAGGAGAGAATTCGTGGTCGAAAGTCAAAATCGAGTCGCGTATAAGAAGTTATCCACATAGGAGTATTGCGGGATCATGAGTGTCCCTGTGTTTGAGTCTTACGATTAGAGACTGATATGTTGTTTTCTTTGCTTGTGTTAAGAGTGCAAGCAATGAGGCGGGGACGTAGAGGCCAGGAGAAGAGCTCTCGGCGAGTAGCGCTATGGCGCATGGTCCTTTAGGCATGGGGGTGACCCCTGCCGACTTTTGCTGCATGCTTGCGGAACCAATGGTGGCGGACCAAGCCGCAGCGGCAGCACAAGTAGTAGCCCCTGTTGCTCAGGTAGCAACTCCTGCTACCCCGGATACGGCAATGGTCGTACCGGGCGGGGAAGCCAGGCGGGCAGAGCCGTTGGCCGAAAGGGTGATTGTCGGACATGGGGACCGGCAAATGAAGTATTTTCTGAGCTTCCACCCTCCAACCTTTAAGGGAATCGGCACGCCAACAGATGCAGAAGATTGGTGGGCTCAGATTCAGGAGCTTTTGAGAGCAGCTGAGACGCTAGGCGAGAAGAATGCAGAGTTTGCAGCCTTCATGTTGGAAGGGGACGCCAAGTTATGGTGGTCGAGCCACAGTGGCCGACAGTTTCCTGGACATACACCGTCCATTGATGAGTTTGGGTATGCTTTTCTGAGAAAGTACATTCCCGCATCAACAAGGTTAGCTCTCTAGAGACAGTTTCTGCACTTGGTGCAGTGAGATAAGACCGTGGACGAGTATGTCCAAGAATTCACTCGTTTGGGTCGATATGCGGGGACAACCATGGCAGATGATGAGGAGAGAGACAATCTCTTCTATCACGGATTGAGGGAGAATCTGCGACAGCCCCTCATATCTATGAAACGTGCGGGTTTCAACGAATTGGTTGAGGCGGCCAGGATTTTGGAAAGTGACATGGAGCGATCCCAGCGCCGCAAGGGTTTCACCCCCAAGCAGGGGGAAGGAAAGCCTTCTCAGTCCTATGGGAAGTCGGAGGGGAACAGATGGAAGAAGAAGCCTCACCCGTACAAGTCAGGCGAGAAAAGTAATTGGACGTCCGGAGGGTCACGTTCTAAGGGACCTCAGACGTGCTATAATTGTGGCAAGGCAGGACACATAGCGAGATTTTGTACTCAGGGGAGCGCTAAGCAAGCGCCGAGGCAGGAGCAGACTGTGCGCTTCGGCCTTAGTGCAACAGAACAAGGGAAGATGGCGGAGTCGAGTGCTTCTCGGTTTCAACCAGTGCAGCCAAGGTCTTATAACCTTGGGCAAAAGGAAGCAATCCGTCAACCCGATGTGGTGATAGGTATGAGAGTTTAACCTGCACCTTAGATTTCTGTTTTCTAGCTGTTTATGTTTGTTGCATGTATTTAGGCTTTGTGATAGTTTCCGGACACCCCGCTAGGGTACTCTTTGATACGGGAGCGTCACACTCCTTCTTTGCGGAAAGCTTTATCCGGAGGATCGGAGTTGAGTCTTTCTCAACGGACTCAGAATTGAAAGTGCGCATGCCCAATGGGTCATCTATGACTACCAGGGCTAAAGGGCGCATTTATTGGAGTCTAGATGGAGTTGACTTCATGTTGATGGCGGCAGTCTTACCGTTGGCCGAGTTCGATGTAATTTTGGGGATGGACTGGCTAGCGGAGCAGCATGCCAGTATCGATTACCTGTCCAAGGTAGTAACCCTGAGGGGCGAGCGGCAAGCAGAAGTCAAGTTTGAGGGTCTTCATGGGGTAGCCTATTCCCTAGTTTCGGCCAAGCAATTAGTACGGGCAGTTAACCAAGGAGGTGTAGCCCTAGTAGCACTGTTGGAGGTTAGCCTTTCCAGGTTATCTCTTGGAGAAGTACCCGTAGTGGCAGAGTTCGAAGACGTGTTTTCTGAGGAGCTGCCGGGAGCGCCTCCTCGGCGGGAGATCGATTTCTCTATCGAGCTAGTGCTAGAGGCTAGACCGGTGTCACGTCCTCCCTTTAGGATGGCACCAAAGGAGTTGGCCGAACTTAAAGTTCAGTTGCAGGAGCTTTTGGAGTAGGGGTATATCAGACCCAGTTCTTCACCGTGGAGTGCGCCGGTGTTGTTCGTAATGAAGAAGGACGGTAGTATGCGGTTGTGCATAGACTACCGAGAGTTGAACAAACTGAATATCAAGAATAAGTACCTGATTCCTCGAATAGACGACCTGTTCGATCAGTTGGTGGGGTCGGTGGTGTATTCCAAGTTGGACTTGAAGTCAGGCTACTATCAGTTACGAATTCGAGACGAAGACATACCCAAGACCGTGTTTAGCACAAGGTATGGTCACTTTGAATTTTCGGTGATGTCGTTCGGGCTGACGAACGCACCATCCGTATTCATGGATCTGATGAACTGAGTATTTCGCAAATACTTGGACTTGTTTGTAGTCGTCTTCATTGATGACATTTTGGTTTATTCCAAGTCAGAAGCAGAGCACGAGTCCCACTTGAGAATAGTGCTGCAAGTGTTGAGAGAGAACCAGCTTTATGCAAAGTTCTCCAAGTGCGATTTCTGGTTGAAGAAAGATGCGTTTTTGGGCCACGTAATCAGTGGGGATGGGGTGGCAGTAGATCCAATGAAAGTAGAAGCCATCAGAGAGTGGCCAGTATTGAGGACCGTGGCAGAAGTCCGGAGTTTCCTTGGACTAGCCGGGTACTATCGAAGGTTTGTGGAAAACTTTTCGCGGATAGCTCTACCCATCACTTCACTAACTCGCAAGGATCAGAAATTCGTGTGGACACATGAGTGCAATCAGGCGTTCGATACCTTGAAGGAAAGGCTTATGACGGCGCCAATCCTAAGTCTGTCGAAGGGGACAGAAGGATTTCAGATTTTCAGCGACGCACTCGGATGCGGTTTAGGGTGTGTTCTGGTGCAACATGGCAACGTGATCGTCTTTGGGTCTAGGCAGTTGAAGCCGCATGAGAGAAACTACCCCGTCCACGATTTGGAGTTGGCGGCGGTAATCTTTGCGTTGAAATTGTGGCGGCACTACGTGTATGGTGTGAAAGTGGAGATCTTCACGGACCATAAAAGTCTGAAGTATCTCCTAGATCAGAAGGACTTAAATATGCGGCAGCGCAGGTGGGTCGAGTTCCTTTGGGACTACGAAGTGGCGATTCAGTACACGTCAGGCAAAGCCAATGTGGTGGCTGATGATTTGAGTAGAAAATACTCAGGGCAAAGAAATTGGATCGAAGCTCATGATGAGAAATTGAGGCGGGATTGAGAGTCTCTCGGTATGGAATGTGTAGCCAGAGGCGAGTCTAGCGTGGCTCGGTTAAACTTGATTGAAATGCAGAATGATTTGTGCGATCGTATTTGGGAGGCGACCCATTTGGATACGGAGTTCCAACCATTCGTGGAGGAAGCTCTAAAGGGCGAGGGCAGTGCCTGGGAGATGATTGATGGGATTCTGAGGAAGGGCGGAAGGATTTGTGTACCGCAGTTCGGCAAGCTCCGGGAGGAGTTGATGTTTGAGGCCCACTTCACAAAGTACTCCATTCACCCGGTTAGTACAAAGATGTACTTAGATATGAAGAAATCCTATTGGTGGCCTGGTCTGAAGCGGGATGTAGCTTTGTATGTGAGTCGGTGCCAAACTTGTGTCTTGGTGAAGGCCGAGTGTCAGAAGCCGGGCGGGTTCTTGAAGCCTCTTCCTATACTAGAGTGGAAATTCGATGACATCTCCATGGATTTTGTTCATGGGTTACCTAGATCGCAGCAGGGCAACGACGTCATTTGGGTGATCGTGAACCGCTTGACCAAAGTGGCACATTTCATCCCAAATCGGAAGGAGGACATCGTGGAAAAGCTGGTGGAATTGTACGTTCGTAATATTGTGCGACTACATGGGATTCCAAAGAGCATAGTTAGTAATCGTGACGGACGTTTCACGTCTAAGGATTGGAGGTTGGTGCATAAAAGCCTGGGCACGAAGCTCAAGTTCAGTACGGCCTTCCATCCTCAAACTGACGGGCAGACCGAGAGAATGAATCATACTATGGAGGATATGCTGAGGATGTGTACTCTTGACTTCGACAAGAAATGGGAGGATCATCTCTTCATGGTGAAGTTCGCGTATAATAATAGTTACCAAGCAAGTATAAAGATGGCGCCATACGAAGTTTTGTATGGGAGGCGGTGTCGAACACCGATGTCTTGGACAGAGGCAAAAGACACCAAACTTTTGGGGAAAGAAGTGGTTGCTGACGCTAGTGAGTTGGTGCGAACCATTCAAGAGCGCATGAAGGTAGCTTAAGATCGGCAAGCGAAATATTTTAACGAACGCCACAGGAATGTGGAGTTCGTGGTGGGCGACTGGGTTTATCTAAAGATCAAGCCGTTCAAAGGCGTTTAACGGATTCGCCGACTCAAGAAGCTGAGTCCGAGGTTTTTGGGACCGTTCGAGATTATAGAACGGGTGGGAGAAGCAGCGTACCGGTTGGCTTTATCCCCGGAGCTGAGTGGATTACACGATGTCTTCCATGTCTCCGTCTTGAGGAAAGCTTTGATAGAGGCCAGCGTGGTGATCGAATCGGCGGCAGTGCCGATGGAAGAGGACTTGAGGACGCGAGTTCGTCCAATTGGTATAGAAGATTCAGAAGTCCGGCAATTGCGGAACACGGAGCTTAAACTTGTAAAAGTCCGTTGGGACAACTGTGGCTGCGAGGAGCTTTCATGGAAACGAGAGCAGGCCATGCTTGAGGAGTACCCCGAGCTTTTCCGTTCATGTACCATTTAAGTTTTATTTACCTTCTATAGTTAAATTTCGGGACGAAATTCTTTTAAGGGGGGAGGAATTGTAACACCCCAAAATTTGGAAGATGAACCGATGACGTTGTTTTGGCCAAGATGGGTTCAGGGTAGGCTGACACGGCCTGTGACACGGGCATGTCGAGATCGGGTTCGACGATTTTTCAGTCGACGATCGTTGAGTGAGAACACGGGTTATGACACGGGCGTGTCACTTGCGACACAGGCATGTTACCTGATACACAGGCGTGTCTCAGGGAGTGTCGAGCACTCAACGATTTTGTGGCGTTGAGTGGGGGCACACGGCCAGTGACACGGGCGTGTCCATGGCCGTGTTCCGCTCGGGTTGTTTGGCTGAGGAAGGTACACGGCCTGGGACACGGGCATGTCCCTGGGCGTGTCTAGAACACGACATATGACACGGGCGTGTCACATGGCCGTGTACCCCTCGGGACGTTTCGGTCCTGTGTCGTTTGGGGGACACGGGCCGTGACACGGGCCTTGACACGGGCGTGTCACCTGAGACACGGGCGTGTCCGAGGCCGTGTCAAAGGCCGTGTCTTGTTCGGGATTTCTGGTTTGACGGCGACTAAGAGAACATGGCCTTGTACACGGGCGTGTCACAACCCGTGTTCGGCCCATGAAGTTTATTTTCAGGGCAAATCGTTATCGTTCGTTTCCTTCTTTGGGGATCCAAGGGCGGGGGTTGGTCTTTGCTAGGCTTAAGTCCGAAAGAGGGTTTTAAAACCCTCACTTCTTCATCTTCTTCCTCTTTCTAAAGCCTTAGAGAGAGGGGAGAGCTAGGAGGAAGAAGGAGATCAACTCCGACCGCCGGTGAAGCTTCGGAGCCCTGTTTCGCGAGCGGAGTCCAGATCCGCAAAGGCGGGATCATTGCGGTGGTTTTCATCCGACCAAGTTTCTCCATGGCTAGGAAGAGGGGTCGCAAGGTAACGACACTTCTCCTTTTGGTTGTAGGATGCACGTTTAGCATCATTTCTCTTCATTTTTGGGCTCTAGATCTCCCAAATGAGGGGTGGTTTGGGTTGTCATGGTTCAAGATGAACCTCTGGGTCGATTGTGTCCGTCTCCGGCATGATTTTTGCATTAGAGATCCGCTCTGTTAGTGGATAAGGCATTATGGGTGAAACCGTAGTCGCGGTCGTTAGTCCGACTCAGTGATGTTGCATAGCGAGGCTTGAGGATTCGGTAGAAATCCATTGCGGCAAGATGTCGTTGTTTTGTATGAGTTTTTCCCCCTTTTCTTGAGTGAGTACTCGTAGTCGGAACCGGACAAGGTTAGCTCCGCTTTGGCGGTAGATGTTTTCCTTGGAGCACGGGATCGATACAGTACAATTGGCGGATTAGGGCGGGAAAATATATGGTTGTGATGTGCTAAGGCGTGGCTACGTCTCCGTGGTCGGTTGGCTATCCCGTGACATGCAAGTCATATGGGGAGAGTGTCTCGGCGAGACTAGTCCCCTTCTGTGAGACTGACGAGAACGCCGAGCGTAGGGCAAGCCCGGGCAATGAGGCCATTAGCGGGTGGGGTCCAGCAAGGGTTCTTAGAATCGGTTTGTGTGTGAGACGGAATCTTGACGTGAGAAGTCAGAATTTGCAGGCAAACCCGGGGTTTAATACCTGTTTGCGGGTGGGGCTTTTGCAAGATTTCTGTATGAGGTGTGTGGGCCGTTAGGGACATGGTAGCTCCCTTTTGTTTCACGGCTTTAAGCCAATGGGGAAATGGTAGTACCCAGTTGTTTGATGGTGTGTTAGATGCATACGAGATAGGGTGCCTTGGGTGAAGCCTGAGTTTGCATTCATGTTACATAGTAGGCCCCTTCACTTTGTTCAAAACATAGAAAACGTGTATGTTGTATGAGACATTCAAACCTATTTTAAAGCTTATTTTATTTTTACATTTGGTATACGAAGAGCTAACGTGCAGGTTGGAGGGGGTACCCCGGTGTCCGTTAGGGGCGGCCGGGAGGAGATGTGTTGGTTACACAGTAGAGGTCAGCCTTTGCTGACCCACGTTACTTCAAATCTTTACAGGGTAAGGATCGCAAGAGGGAGCTAGTGCGCCGGGCAAGAAGCCCTAAGCCCCATGAAGTGTTGTTGTAGGTTTATAGTTTGCTTGCGGTGATTTATGAATCTTTGCTTAGTCATTGTCCGGCTTGCACGCCGAGGTAGCTTAGGAGTGCTTTTGCACGTTGTTGTTTGACTTTATGGTCATGATGCTTGGACTTTTATGTGTAAGGCCTTAAGGTCATTTGATACTCCTATTTTTGGTGGATAACTTCTTGTAGTTTGGTTTCTTTGTCTGTTGTGTTTGTTCTGAGTTTTGAAGATTGGTTAGATTATATCATCTTATAATGCTGAAGCTGTGGCGTCTGTATGTTGTGGGGCCCCGGCCGGATCCATGTTATACGGTCATTACAGGGGAGGTGTTACACCCAGACCACCAAGTTGGCAGAAATGCGTTTCCGCCCAGTTTTCCGGGTGCACCTTGGAGTTAATCCCCAAGGCTCCCTATTGCAATCTACCGTGTATAAAACCCGAAAAACAACACAGCACGGAGTCTTCTCCGACAATCCATGCACAATGAAACATCACTGATCTATACAAACACGTCCGGGTAAGCTTCACGCACAATGCTTATGCCCGTACTTCGATTTCGGACTCTACATGCAACACAATGGGGACTATTCACATCTACCCCAAGGAACACCGCGCACTCGCCGCACATTCGCAGGAGCGGGTTTCCCATACAGAAAGGAAGAGGACTTCACATGTCCAAGTTGAGAATCGTTACCCTTGTAGCACGCTTTGGCGCCATGGAGAAAAGTACACGGTTGGAAAGCACCGCAACGCTCTTGCCTCCGCGAATCTGAACTCAGCATGCGATTTGGACCACCGTAGCACCACCGGCGGCCGGATTCCTCTTCTTCTTCCTCCTCTTGCTCTCCCATCTCTCTTCTCCTTAGAAAGAGAAAGCCAAAGATGAAATGAGGAATAACTTCCTCATTCCCGTCCATAAACCATCATGAGGCAAGCCAGGGCCATTGGATCGTATTTAATAAAAACGAACGACCCAGATAAACTTTGAAAATCATTTCAGATGGCCGAACACGGCTTTGCACACGGCCGTGTCCCAGGCCGTGTGCCTCGATCCAACCACGAATATCGAGCACAAAAAGAACACGGGTTGGGACACGCCCGTGTCCCAACCTGACACGCCCGTGACCATGGGCCGTGTCGCAAACAACCGCCACGCCAACCGTCACGTCCCAAGGTGGACACGGGTGGCGACACGGCCGTGTCAGTCTTGACACGTCTGTGTCAACCAGTACATGCCCGTGTTCCGGGCCGTGTCCCTCAGTCGACACAGGACCAAACTTTCCAGAGAAAGACACGGCTATGTGACACGCCCGTGTCCAATGTCGTGTACCTGACACGCCCCGGGACACTCCCGTGTCCAATGTCGTGTGCCTGACACGCCCTGGGACACGCCCGTGTCCCAGGCCGTGTTCGAGCACTCAACGCTCGTCGACCTCAACTCGACGACCCGAGCACGACACGCCATGTGACACGCCCGTGTCACAGGCCGTGTTCACCCTACCAAGACCTGAACTTAGTTCAAACACCGCCCGTTTCACTTTTGTGTTTCGGGGCGTTACAGCGGCAGACTCTGAGGTCTGTGCAGTCTGATCAGTCAAACTTCCCAACTCTACTTTTTACTCTCAGTTCAATAATTTCAACACTCTCCACTCTCATTGAACCGCTCCCATCAAAATCATGATGTTAAAGATACTATCATTATAGTTAACCAATAGAGAAATTTTTGTAGGCCACCTTAACATGATAAAATAGTAAGATGTGTGTTGTGTTGACACGACCAAAATATGATCATATATTGTATTGTATGATGGGTCATTATGAATACTATTACTATGGACCTCATATAATACTCTTTGCGACTTCTGTGATTAGTCAAGCAGAGGCTAGTGTGATTTCCATTGATGGCGGGGAGCTCCACTAGGGCATTAAAAATGGAGAAAGAGTGGCCCGTCATAGATTAAAATTGGAATTTAGAATGATATAACTCTTAAGGCTCCCTTCGGCATGGTGGTGGCGGTTATTAACATAGCAGTTAAATTATCATTAGCTAACGCTCATCTAAGAAAATTCATTTATTTTTGTTTTCAAACAAATGATGTTTGTTAGACGATCCTTAAAAAATAAGGGTTTAACTCATGCGTTTACATCCGCCACGATCATGTCAAACGGAGCCTAAGATAAAAAAAAGAGGGCCAGTAATGAATAAAATTTCTCATAAGAATTGAAGAAAATGATCTTAATTAGAGTAGGTGATTGAGTTTAGTTAAGAACTCAATCAATTGCGCTAGTATTGGAATACCCCCACACTAAGACTTTGTTTGGGGGATTTATTTTCACCGGTCAAGCGATTACGTTCGCATGAACCGAACCATAATTAAGGTCCTGCCGGAGTGCTGCCGGCGGCGGACCTAAAAAAGTACTGTGGGCAACGGAGCTCACAGGGATCTCGCGGCAATGGGAGAGATCGAGGCGGGAAGATTTTTTCGATTCCTGAATTTTCTCCTCACAAAACGCCAACAAACGGAGCTCATGGGGAGGGTTTCGGTCCGCCATTTTTTGTGGATCCGGATCCCCGAGAGTTCCTGCGGGAACTTCAGGGGTGGAGTTCTGATTTTGGGAATTAATGGAGCGGAATTAGAAAAAAAATAGTTAACATTAAAGTTGTAGATATATCCGAGACAAATAACTTTCATGTTGAACATTTTTTGATTTGATGTCGTTTAGACCCCCGATTTGGGCCCCGAAAAAACTGAGTCCGAAATAATTAATTTAATTATTTTCGGACTCAGTTTTTCGGGGCCCAAATCGAAGTCTAAACGACTTCAAATTAAAAAATGTTCAACATAACTTTCATGTTAATCATTATTCTGACTCCGCTCCATTATTTCGCAAAATCAAAACTCAATCCCGAGTTCCTGCAGAAATTCCAGGGATCCGGATTCATTTTTTGCACCAACAATGAAAAAAATGGCAAAGCAACTCACGAATGACGGTACATAATCACCGCTCACGACGGTATTGTCAAACGAAGCCTGGGCCTTATCTTATCAAGTTTGATCAAGATATCTACTTCGTAAGTCTAGGAATTTTTTATTATTTTTAAATTTTATAAATTCACATAAAAATTTGAATGTCTCTTCATGATGTCATCATTAAGTATCAGACGTCATCTTCATTGTTGACTTTCTAAACTATGTTCATTGAACCTTGCATTTATTTTTGATTAATTATATGTGCAAACTTATTTTGATTACGTGCAAATCGTGATTATATGCAAATCAGAAAAAATTTCTTGCAAATCACTTTGTTATGTGCAAACCAAAGAAAATTTAAAAAAATATATCACTTCACTAGTAAAGATCATAATAATAACTATATAAAATATGTTTTAATACACCAAAAATATTTTTTCCATGTCCAATAGTTAGTTCAAAATTTGTTGCCACCTGCATTAAAATATAAAATTATATGAGCTCAATAAAAAATATTATTTAATGAGTTATACTTCTAGTTATTCATTAACTTACCAATATGAGGAGGGTAAACTTGCCACCAAAATAAATCTCAGATATTGCGTAGAATGTTGCATGTTAAAGTTTTAGTGTTAATAAATGACTTAAATAATCTGTATTAACACAAAAAATATAGTACCTTGTAATCAATTTTTCTTTAAAACTTTTTCATTGAACTTCTCTCATTGCTTCGCATTTTCAGCCCGATGTCTTCTCCAAAGAGATATTGTAGGAGGCAGTGGAAAATCATCGCGCATTTGCAGTTGAATAAAATGATTACCATTTACAAATCCGATGTAAACTATCTTGGGCGACGCCGGCGGAGGTGAATGCAAAGGTAGAAGCGTGAATGACTAGTATCTAGATAGGTGGACAAATGCTATGTTATAGCAAGAAGCAACCACTAATCCAATATCTGGCATTGACATCCACTTGTCATACGGAGCTGGAGAAACATTACAATCAGGTGAACTAAGCAGCACCAATCTTCTTTCCTTGCCAAATATATTATCATACATGTTTTCCCTACTTTGTAGCTTCAATGATAGTTGTTTGCGTACATTCATCCAATCAGTACACATGTCCATTGCATTACTTACCACTTTGTACCCACAATGACCATCTACTAGTACATCAATCACATCTGTAACAAACTCAGAAACACACGGTGACATTTCCCTTTGAACAATACGTAACATTCTGCTCTCTTTTAATACCACCTTTTGTTTAGAATGTAATGTACTTTTGGCCTGCAATTGTTGCTCATCCATCAATACATACTCAAATAGAGAAGGATTGCGTTTTGTAGATTTTGCATCATCCTTAAACTTTTTGCAGCTACCCCGTGACCGACCTTTCATTGCTTTTGGTAACTTAGCATGCTCATTAAGTTCCAATCTCCCTGCATACGAATGAACTTCTACTAACTTCTGAAGGTTGCGTTACTGAGTCTCCAGCGATTGAAGATTCAAATAAAGGCGTTTCGAGAACCCTACAACAAAGTACTGAAAGTCATGTCATTCTATACTTCAGATCAATGATTTGATATTAAAAAAGGATTTGAAGGAGTACTGAGTACTATACTTTAGATCTGGAGGATAATAGATCTCTACTAACTTCAGAAAACAGAACAATGGCAGAGATAATATTCTCTCTTTATAACTATTGCATCAAATATAAATAGAGAAAAAACAGAGATCTGCAGATTATATGTCTGCAAACCTTATTTCTGTAGAATAAAAAGACTCATGGCTCTCATTCTTGAGACAGAAAGACTGCTCCTCCCCCATGGCCAACAAATGCAAAGATTGCCAACAAATGCAAAGACTCATGGCTTGATGAAGAATGTTCATCAATCTTCTCATTTCTCATCTCCTCACATAAAGCAACAAGCTCTCTCCCCCATGGCCAACAAATACAAAGATTGCGAACTTCCCGAAAATGCAAAAAAAAGGGAAGAAAACTAGATCGGGCGGAAATATACCTCGATGGAGAATCACCGGATGGAGGAGAGGGTTCACCATCGACATTCCGTCCAGAAACCGGCGGTGGAGAAGCCATTCGCCGGCGAAAATGAGGCCCGAAGTGGCGGAGCAGCCGGGGATTAGGTTTCGCCCTTCACGCGAAAGAGGAACAACGCAGACCTCGGGAGAGAAATAGGCGGGGGATGCACTAGGTGATTTAGCATTTAAGATAGTTTATTTAATTTAAGATTAGATTTTTTTTAAACGATTTGCATCTATCGGAATTAGGTCTGCACTTAACATCACTCTTATTTTTTGCATTCTTCTACCTTATTTTTAGATCATGCTCAATTAATTAGATGAACTTTACTGCCACACAACCATCCACATGTCTCAATTAAACCAATAATTATAGTGTTATAATTGATCTTCCCCAAATAGAATTTTTATTTGCAAGCATATGGTAGAATGTATATTTTAGATCTGGCAAAGTCGTCGTGAAATGTTTGGCCCCATTTGGCACAATATTTTTGCTCCGATGAGTTTGGGAAAGAACTAAAACATCGTAGAATGTATATGTTTTGTATGACAATGGTTATGGCCATCACCAAGAAGAAAAAAACTAGTTCTTAACATAAAAATGGATGAAGTTTTTAGGTGAGGTGGGCGTTCATGAACAACGACGATTCATAATCACTAAGTTTATGATCGACACTGTCGCGCCAAATGGAGCCTTGGGTCTCCTCCAACCTTGTTACTCGTTCAAATGTTTCAGACATTCTATGCCGGTTCTGTTTTTTGTTCAAACTCACCGAAGCAAAACGTCATGCCAAACAATATCTTAACCCAAAATCTAACACTAATTTTATTCCACTCTTCCAATAAAAACTAAGTCATATTTGTTGTAATATTGTAAAACAATTGTACAGCTCTTGCACTTATCTTCTGATTCTTATCTTATAATTGGTCAACTATGAGTATAATTATTTGCTAATTTCACCAACATTGGTTTAATAGCCCTCCTATGTTTCAGTTATATATGGAAAAGTAAATTGACAATTAACAAGACAGACCGCATAGCGCAGTGGATTAGCGCGTCTGACTTCGGATCAGAAGGTCGTGGGTTCGACTCCCACTGTGGTCGCAGTTACTCTTATTTTTTTGACATTTTTTTCTCCAATTATTAATTTATTATTCAATTTATTATTCAATTTAACAAAAACGAATTTATAAATGGCAAAAATATTCCGTGGACTTGAACACAATATTATCTAAGACAAAATAATTTAGAAACGCAGAAAACATAATAAGTTCCGTTGCCGGGACTTGAACCCGGGTCTCTCGGGTGAGAGCCGAGTATCCTAACCAACTAGACGAGGACTCTAACCAGCAATTTTTTTTTGTATTTTTTACTAATATTATAACTAATGACCTTATTAAATATGAATACCTAGATTTTTTAATACTCCATAAATTAATCAAATATTTGACCTCTACCACAAAATCCATCCTGCTGGCAAAGTTTGAGAGTTGATTGTTTGATGTAGAGTATTTGTAAATAAAGTTTAGGTTATCGGTCGAACTCATTTTCGTTTTCTTTCCATCTCACTGTGACACATAATAAACATAAAGAAAAGCAAGCCTAAAATTGACAGGCAACTAATGAAAACTAAAGTATTTTGTTTTAAAGTGAAGAGTAGTTCTATGGAAATGGCAAAAAAACTTAATTGTCACAAATATTGGAGATGGCTCTTCTATCTATAGAAGTAGGTCTGAAGTCCAATTGTATTTGATGAAGCTTCAGACCTATTTATTTATTAGTCATAATACCTTTTTGTAGTTAGCTTAAGGGCTCATTTGTTTTAGCATTTTATGTTTCATTTGGTAGAGCGGTTGCGGTTGTAAAAGAAACTGTTGTAAATGCAGGTTTGTAAATGGAGCCGTTGGAAACTGGTTGTTGAAAATGAAGATGTGTTTGGATAGTTTGCATTTGCATAGCAGTTCAGAACAAAGAACCGTTTGGCGAAACAGTGGTTACGTTTACGCAATTTTTAAAATAAATTGTTGAAAATAATATTTAAATTTTTTATTATTTTTATTAATTAATTTTATTATTTACAATTCTGTTTTCAATTATATATATTTACATAATACTATACTGTTTATTAAAAATACTCTTTAACTTTAAACTATATAAATATATATTTTTTGTAATTTTTAAATTATTTTTGTAACAAAATTCTCTCCTCCGCCCTGCGCCATCATTCCGTCCCCCTCCCTCCGCCATGCTTCCGCATGACTCCACCGTTGGCGGCATGTTTTTTTGGGTGATGATTGATGGTGTGTGTTTAACACAAATTTTTTGTTCCCATATTACCTAAGGTTCCATATAGTATGGTGATTTTGTTCCAAACTGATCCGGCGAAAACATCACTGTCATTAACATTTGTTTGTCACAACAATGCTTGCAAACATTGTCGTAGAAAAATCTCAAGCTGAACCTAAGCACGAATGTTTCTCTAAGAGTAAAGTGAGGCACTCATGAACAAAACTTCATGCTCAATATATGCATGGCAGACTCTGCCGCGTTAAAGGGCGGAAATTTCTGTGACCAACAGGTGGACGGAAATTTTTTCCATCTGGCAAGTCTCTGGGGATCATGTTTTGATCTGTTTAATCTCTTAAATGATCAACTTTCTCTCTCTCCGGCCTCACGTACAAAAAAGTGGATATTAGGATCCTCTCCATTTCAAATGAAATGGAGGGGATCCATTTTATGGACAGGATTTGTTGCTTTAGCATCTAACGGGTTCATTTTTTCCATACCTTTTATATTTTTTTTTATTCAAAAAATTCTGAATCATTAGATTTTTTTATGCTTTTTCTGTCCACTAGATATGAAATGGATCCCCTCCATTTCATTTGAAATGGAGAGGATCCGGATCCAAAAAGTGGATGACAGTCGTCCTCTCATTATTTGTTCCGAACAAAAATTTAAAAACAGAGATCGATCCCAAAAATCAAACGGGACCCTAAACAATTTACTAGGTTGGGCTATGCCTTGGACTTGAAATAGTCAACTATTCAAGGCCGGGCTGTTCTTTTACATTATGCTAGGATACTTACTCTTCATCCATGGGTAGAAAGTTTTGAAACAGCCTCATTATTTTTTTTTTTTTGCTTACAAGAGAGTTTGAAGTATTAAACATTCCTTGTAATACCGACATGGTGGATTTCCTCAGCACAACTTAGGCTTCGTTTGGGAGGACTTATTTTCATCGGTCAAGCGGTTACGATCGCATGAACCGGACCTTAATTATGACCCGATTCCTGCGGTCGTAACCGCTTGACCGGTGAAAATAAGTCCTCCCAAACATAGCCTTAGAATCAAACAATGCCATGGAACAGCTTTTTAAAAATTTATATTAATATTGGTAGCTTCATCTTTTGGATCACAAGTCTAGTACACTATTTTGTTGAAGCATGGAAAAACAATAAAGGGTTAATTCCTTTGGAGAGGGTTGGACTTTATATTGGAATTGAAGGTTCAATTGCGCGCAATTCTATTGCATGTTTGCTAGTTGTGAGACATATTTGAAATTCAGAACAAATTTCATGAAATTCAGAACAAATTTCATGAAATTCAGAACAAATTTCATGAAATTCATTTTGAACTAAAGCATGTACTTTTCGATCCATTGAAGATGTAGTCTTTTGGAAAAATGATTAGGGTTACTTCTCCCATGGAGAGACCCTTCCTTTACATAATCTGCACATTTACAATAACACCCTTATAACATTAACTAATTACAATATAATAGTTCAACACTCCCCCTCAAGATGGGCGATAGATATCAATCATTCCCATCTTGTTACAAAAAATCTCATACTCTCTTGAAGCTAAACCTTTCGTTAAACAGTCGGCTAACTGCTTTTGTCATTTCACATAGTTCAGAGTAAGAACTTCTCTATTTAGTTGCTCCTTGATAAAGAACCGATCGATCTCCACATGTTTGGTGCGATCATGTTGAACAGGATTATTGGTTATATTGATTGTCGTTTTTTTGTCACACCAGAGTTGTAGCGAGTCTCCTCTAAACAAGCGCAGCTCAGATAACATATTTCTTACCCACATCAATTCGCACAGGCTAACTGCCATAGCCCTGTACTCGGCCTCAGTTGTAGACCTTGCCACCACATCTTGCTTTTTGCTACGCCAAGATATGAGATTGCCTCCAACGAAAACACAGTAGCCTGTAGTAGACCTACGATCATCCATACAGCCCGCCCAATCAGCATCACAATAGCCTTCAATTTTCAGATGGCCAGAACTTCTAAACCATAATCCCTTTCTCGGGCTTCCTTTAATATACTTGAGAATTCTTTGAACTGCCTCCATATGCTGCTCTCTGGGATCATGCATATATCTACTCACCGCACGCACTGCATGAGTGATATCCGGTCTTGTATGACATAGATATATAAGCCGTCCAACTAATCTCTGATACTGCTCTTTGCATACCGGGTCGCCACCCTCGACACACATCTTATGATTCTGCTCGATAGGAGTGGATGCAACTCTGCACCCCAACATCCCTGTCTCTGAGAGGAGATCCAGAGCATACTTCCGCTGAGAATGCACTATACCTTTCCGTGACCGTGCAATTTCAATTCCAAGGAAGTACTTCAATTGCCCCAGGTCCTTAACTTCAAATGCCTCTCCTAGCTGCCTCTTCAACCGTAGGATTTCCTCGGCATCATCTCCGATGATTACAATATCATCAACATAAACAGCCAGGATAGTGATACATGTTTTGGAGTGCTTGTAAAAAATTGTATGGTCTCCGTTGCACTGCTTGTATCCCATACCACAAACTGTCAGTCTAAACTTATCGAACCATGCCCTTGGGGATTGTTTTAGTCCATACAAAGACTTCTTCAACTTGCATACCTTCCCAGCTACTTGAGCATTAGCAAAACCCGGTGGAATCTCCATATACACCTCCTCTTGGAGATCGCCATGCAAAAAGGCATTTTTGACATCTAGTTGGTGTAGTGGCCAATTAAAATTAGCAGCACACGACACCAACATTCTAACGGTGCTCATTTTTGCTACTGGAGCAAATGTCTCATCATAGTCAATGTCGTACGTTTGACTATAACCTTTCGCAACCAACCTGGCCTTGTATCTGTCAATTTTGCCCTCTGGAGTTTGCTTAACAGTATACACCCATTTACATTCGACAACACGTTTTCCAATCAGCAAAGGTACCAGCTCCCAAGTGTCATTCTTTTTCAAGGCCTGCAGTTCCTCTAGCATGGCGCTCAACCACTTGGGATCTTGTTTAGCTACCTGCCAGGTGTTAGGTACAGGCAAAAAATGCAATGATGCAATGAATGACTTATATGCAGGTGGAATGGATGCATACAATATGTAATTCACAATGTCAGTCTCCAACCTACCAAGCCTAGTTGGAGGTATTCCAGCATTGACTCGAGAGGTTCTGCGGGGCAAAGCATTATCATTAGAAGTATTAGGACAGGAATTGTTACCTCTCAACTCAAGTGAAGGTGACACGGGAAAGGAGGGACTTGGGACATCAACAAGCGTAGGTACTGGCACGATCACAGGAGCCTGCTCATGTTGCTGTTTCTGTCTTCTTGTGTATACTCTCAACTCCCCATTGCCTTGCTTGCCAACTATTGAGTCATCATGGTTGTTCGGCGAGTCACCATGCTCAATAGGACATGGGATCATTCCAACCACAATGTCATTCTTATGCTCATTCTCCCCCTCTCTACTAGCATTAGTCGAGTCATTCTCATTCTCATTCTCCCCCTCTTTACTAGCGTTAGTCAAGTCATTCTCATTCTCATTCTCCCCTCTCTACTAACATTAGTAGAGACATCTCCAAACAATGAGCTCAGCTCCGTCTTCGCCCCATAAAAAGGTTCAAATTCCCGAAAAATCACATCCATGCTGACAAATAACCTTCTTTCAGTGGGACAACAACACTTGTATCCTTTCTGACTTGATGAGTAGCCAACGAAGATACATTTAACTGCTTGCGGATCCAACTTACTCGTCATTATTCTGTGATCCCTCACATAACATGTGCACCCAAACACTTTAGGTGGAACGACAAACCCATTCGAGCCCAAGAGCATCTCACATGGGGTCTTCATCCCTAATACTCTTGATGGCATCCTGCTGATCAAATATGATGTTGTCATGACGCCTCACTCCACAAAAACTTTGGCACATTCATTGTCATTATCAAAGAGCGTGCCACTTCCAGTAGATGTCTATTTTTGCGTTCAGCCACTCCATTCTGAGCAGGAGTGTCTGGACAAGTGGTTTGATGTAAAATTCCCTGACTAGAAATTAGAGCCGCAAATTCCTTGTTGACGTACTCAGTTCCATTGTCTGTTCGAAGAATCTTCACCTGCACTCCAAACTGAGTTCTCACATAGGCCATGAAGTCTTGAAAACATTTATAGACTTCAGATTTTTGTTTCATCATATATATCCAGTTCATACGTGAATAACAATCAATAAAGGTTACAAACCATCTAAAACCACTGATAGAAATAACAGGACATGGTCTCCAAACATCAGAATGAACAAGAACAAATGGCTCAAGACTTCGAAGACCAATCATTTTATAAGTAAAACGAGTATGTTTTCCAAGTTCACATGCATTACAAAATAAATCTTTTCTATTAACTTTCATCATCATCTCAGGTTCAAGCCTATTCAAGCTGTCAAAAGATAAATGCCCCAGTCGACAGTGTTGAAGCATTGCTTCTCCCTCTGGTCCTCCACTCACAGCAGCAGCAATCATTGCAGTCTCTTTGTCCAAGTACCAAAGCCCATCACGCCTGATGTCAGTCCCAATCCTCCTCCCCGTTTTCTTCTCCTGAAAGACACACATATCCCGGTCAAACAAAACAGTGCAATTCAACTGATCAATTAGTGAGCTAATAGAGAGTAAGTTAATAGGGAACGAAGTAACATGCAATACAGATGATAGGATAACAGATGAAGGGCAATGGACCGAGCCAGTACCCCTGATGGGTTGGGATGTCCCATCAGCAGATTGAACTGTCTCAGGATGTATATGCTTACTTGGATAATATGATGCAAACTCACTCGATGCTCATGTAACATGTCTAGATGCACCAGAGTCTATGATCCAATCAATATGAGTTTTAGTAGATGCAAGTGCCTGAGCCTGAGTACCTGTAAATGATTGAGCATAACCAGCAAAGTTACCAAAATAGGTAGTGTTATCCAGATCCCTAGTGACTTGCACCTTGCCCTTGGAACTCCCAGCCTGTTCAATCTCCTCCCCAGTAGTCTGGCACTCCTTTGCCACAGCTAGGTGAGCAATTCCTCGGCCTCCACGTCCCCTACCTCCTCGACCTGAACGACCACCTCTTTGTCCTCTACCTCCCCGGCTACCACCAGTATTGCGGGGTTGAGGACAATTGTAGCTGAGGTGCCCTTTCTTTCCACAATTGTAGCACTCTCTATCATCTCTGAAGTAAGTATCAGGTACCACCAATGCCGACATCACTTTCGGTCTCGCCTGACATCACTTTCTGTCTGATCTCCTCTTGCTCCATCGACGCAATAGTCTCATCCAATGAGGGAAGAGATGACAGGTGACACATCGCGGATCTCCTTCCCTCGAACTTTGGATTCAGGCCCTTGAGGAAACGAGCCACCCGCCTGCGCTCAAGATACTGTTTACCAAGAAGAACATCTGTCGGGTTTTGCAGTGATAAGGGATCATAGTGATCCAAATCAGCCCATAAGTGATGTAGCTCCGCTGCATATTGATGAACCGTCTTCTCCCCCTGTGTGGTGGCATCGATCTTCTCCTCCACTTCCATCATCATCATCACACTCCCGGCCCCAGAGTACATCCCCTCCAATGTTTTCCAGACATCAGCGGCACTTGAGATAGACTCGCCATCCCAGCTATAGTTGAAGATACAGAAGTCAGCAACCAAGAAATCACTAGCGAATTAGTGTTGCTCCATTTTCTCCACTCGGCACTCGCCTTCTCCACCGGCTCAGTGCATTCCCCTTTCACAAACCCTTCCATCCCGCTGATGCGAAGGTTCAACAAAGCTCTCCTACACCAACTCAGATAATTTCTTGTCCCCTCAAGCTTAACATCATTCGGCAACAACTTTACCTTCTGCATCATCTGCACTGACTCTGGTGCAACACAAGTTGACATACTAGAATTCTCCTCTAGTTTGGCCTGAAAAACTCTGGCCACTCCCTCCAGGATCTCTTTCAAATCTTGATTAGGCACTGACGTTCCCATCTATAGCGTGGACTGCCCGTATCTCACGCCGCTGAAAAAAAAACACGCAGATCCCGCAGACGTCCCCGCTGGAAAAGTTCAGCGAAGCCCGCTCCGGCGCCTGAGAAGCCGCACCTCCTGTGATTTCTACGGTGGCGGCAGCGGCAAGTTTTGGCGGCGCCACTTCTCACCCTGGCGCAGAAAGCCGCACCTCTGTTTCCTAAGCAGAAAGTCGTAGGTTCGATCCCTACCTGGCGCGCCACTTCTCACCGCACCTGAGGCCGCAGTAGACGGAGGTCGACGCGGATCCGGCTGTCGGAGATCCACGCGGGAGGTCGACGCGGGAAAGCGAACACCGGTCGCGGGAGAACGTCGCGGCAAGGTCGACGAAACAGAACACCAGGGTCGAGGAGAATGTCGCGGGAGACGCTGTCGTCGGGACCAAGGCCACAGATCCGACGGTGTAGGAGGCCACAGATCCGGTTGTCGCCGGGACCAAGGCCGATCTCCCTGCCCTTCACAGCCGCCGCAGGAGATCGACGATGGAGGGAAGCCGCGCCTCTGATACCATGTAGTCTTTTGGAAAAATGATTTGGGTTACTTCTCCCATGGAGAGACCCTTCCTTTATATAATCTGCTCATTTACAATAACACCCTTACAACATTAACTAATTACAATATAATAGTTCAACAGAAGAATTGGATAATTCCATGCAAGGATTGCATGAGCAAATCGACGGAAGGTGTTCTTCGCATTAATGCAAGATGTTTCCTGAATTTAAAGATGAAACATGTTTCTCGCAGCCTAATTATTATTCTTAAGATTTGTTGAGTTGATTCTGTTCGTCAAAAATGTTAAGACTCCACGCAACAGCTGATGACAGTCTACCATGCCGAAAAATTGAGCATCGTCAGATCATCCTAAATTTTTTGGGAAAGTTTTCTTATCGCTCAAAGACTATCGATAATGACAGTTCGTCGATTTGATCTACGACTTTTAAGAAAATATCATTGAATTACAGTCGCTAAATTTCAAGGACACTTAGGCCCCGTTTGGGAGAACTTATTTTCAGCGGTCAAGCGGTTACGACCGCATGTACCGGGCCTTGACAATTATTGGCACAAAAATCAAATTCGTCGAAGCTCCGCCAAATTTTAAGGTAATTTATTTTCTCATCCTTCTGAAATAGTTCATCAATATAATTGCCTGCAATATCTATCGTACCACTGTAAACGTTAAAATTGTAGAATTAATCGTTTTCATTTATTTCATTTACGCATTCAGTTCAGGTATTTGCGCTCAGTTTGGCCCAAATGTGGTGATTATGAACCGTTGTTCGTAAATGCTCAATCTCACCTAAGAAATTTCATTCATTTTATGCTCAAAACTGATTCTCTGTTTTGACAGCGGTCATAACCGTTGTCAAGCCAAACATATATTCAACGGCTGGCACATTTTTATCCAAACTCACCAGAGCAAGAAAAAAAAACATGTCAAGGCGCGCCTTATATGCTCCCGTGAGTTTGGACAAAAACATCGTGTTTGGCATGACAAAGGTCATGAGGGCTACCAAGAAAATAAACTAGTTGTGAGCGTAACAAACGACGGTTCATGATCACCGCATTCACGATAGCTTTCACCGCGCCAAACGAAGTCTTAGGGCCTGTTTGGGAAGGCTTTTCAGAAAGGAGAATGAGTGGTAGCAAAAGAATGGTAGGAAAAGGAGCTTTTGAAAAATGTCTATCAGAAAAAGAGAACTGTTTGAGTGAACTTCTTTTGCAGAGCTTTTCAAAAAGGAGAAGCACTTTATAAATCGTTTGACAAATCTCCATTGCGGTAACTTTTTTTTATTAAAAATGTGCGTCCGGGGGAAAATGCGCAATTATTTCGCCGGGACAGGTTTTTTTCGCCCGAGAGCGAATTTTTCGTCCGGGAGCGAATTTTTTCGTCGGGGCCCAATTTTTTCGCCCGGGCGCGGTTTTTTCACCCGGACGCGATTTTTTCGCTCGAGCGCGGTTTTTTCTCCGGGCGGAAATTTTTCGCCCGAGCGGGAATTTTTCGCTATGGCACTAATTTTTCGCTCGGATGCGAATTTTTCTCCCGAGCGCGATATTTTCGCCTAGGCGCCAATTTTTCGGTCGGGCCCTATATTTTCGTCCGGGCCCCAATTTTTCGGCCGGGTGCCATTTTTCGGATGGACGCAAATTTTTCGAACGGGCGTGAATTTTCCGTACGGGCACGAATTTTTCGGACGACCGCAAATTTTTTGGACGGGCGCGAATTTTTTGGACGGATACAAATTTTTTGACTGGGCGGGAAAATTTCGCCCAGTCGCGAATTTTTTGCACATACGTGAATTTTTCGCACGGACGCGATATTTTCGCTCGAAAGCAAAAAAAATTGCATTTGAGCGGAAAAAATAGCGTCCAGGCGAAAAAAATACACGACCGGGCAAAAAAATCACGAACGAGCAAAAAAATCACGTCGAGGTGAAAAATTCGCGTCCGAGCGAAAAATTCGCCCACGTTCGAAAAAATCGCGCCCGGGCAGAAAAAACCTGTCGGGGCAAAAAAACGTGCTCCGACAAAAAAATATCGCTCACGAGCGAAAAATTCGCGTTCGGCTGAAAAAATCGAGACCAGACGAAAAAATCACGCCCGGGCGAAAAAATAATGCTCGGGCGAAATAAATTGCCCCCGGCCGAAAAAATTACGAACGAGCGAAAAAATCACGCCAAGGCCAAAAATTCACTTCCGAGTGAAAAGTTCGCCGCCGGGCACGCTCAGGCGAAAAAATCGCGCCCGGATGAAAAAAAACGCACTCGGGCGAAAAAATCACGTCCGGACGATAACACATGCTCGTTCGAAAAAAAACATGCACTGGCAAAAAACCGCACTTGGGCGAAAAAAACTCACCCGGGAGAAAAACCCCGCGCCCGGGCGAAAAATGCAAGCCTGGGCAAAAAATGCCAGCCCGGGCGAAAATTTCGCGCCCGGGCGAAAATTTCGAGCCCGGGCGCAATTTTCGCGCCCGGGCGAAAATTTCGCGTCCAGGCGAAAAATTTGCGGCGGGCGAAAAAAACACGCCCGGGCAAAAAAAAATACGCAAGGAAAACAAATCGCGCCAAGAAAAAAAAATCAAGTTATAGACTTTTTTAAGAGATAAGGGTCCTTTCGTTTCGCGGGAATTGGGCCATTGGAATTGGAATTCATTTACCAATTCCAATTATAGGCGTTCGGTAGCAAAAAAAAAACACGGAAATCGGCATTACTTTTCGAATTCCGTCGGAAATGGGCATCATGTAAATGCGGCGTATGCATTTCCGACCTCGATAGGTCAGATTTCGCGATTCTTCGCTCCGCTTCGCCGCTCCGCTCCGCTTCGCCGCTCCGCTCCGCTTCCTTCTCCCGTCGCCGCCAATCCCGCTCCCGATCCCGCTAGGTCATATTTCCTCTCCCAATTTCCTCTCCCGGCTCCCGATTCTCCGTTGCTCGCTGCTCCCGGCTCCCGACTCCCGATTCTCCTCTAGGTCAGACTTCTTCTTCTTCTTCTTCTTTCTTCTATCCAAAAATTTTACTACTTCCTCTGAATCCAGCTCTGGATCCAGAATTTCTGGATCCAGAATTTCTGGATGACAGCATAGACGTTTTTTTTAATTTACTAAATTTGGAACAAAAACATAATTGCTTATTTATGCTTTTAATTAGCTCTATATAACACATATATAGTTGTACTATATATAAGGGGTTGTGGTGATATCACTGGACAAAATTATCCGATCATGATCCGGTTCCTAGTAGTCGCGATATTTTTCTAATCCAAGATTGTCTCTTCAACAAATTATTCCTAATATACTTTCAGAGACAAATATCTTATGCGAGTCTTGCGAATTCGGAAACTACCATAGCTTCTCTTTTTCCTGCAGTGATCCTCCTTATCAGTCATTCATTTTTGTGTTGATATGTCATGTGTGGAGTCCTTTACAAATTTATAATGCAATATCTTTAGTAGTTAAATATCTTATTGATGATAACTTGATTAGTTCTCTTATAATGGTTTTGAAATGTGGGCTAACTTCAAAACTTTTTATTATATATTTCACACTCAGCTTTAAGATAAAAAGTTATTAGATTTGACAATGCTCAAATATAGTTTGTTCATGAATTTTAGCTTGTCATGGACATCTTATACAAACTTGTCTGTTTTATACCCTTCAAACAAAATTGAGTGGTTTAGCTAAAGAACCATCTACTTGAGGCTGCGAAGCCGTATCTATTACAAATGTATTTACCAAAGAGTTTTTTGACTTTTGTTATTCAAGCCTCATATTTTCTGCCTTTTTAAAATAATGTGCATTTTTTATGTTTAGATGGATGAAACAGTGAAACGTCGTAGACATAGGAGAGCAGCTGTAGCTGCTGCGCTTGCTGCTTCTGTCATAGTGTTGATGAAATGTGGGGTTAGAAGAAATATCGTGCATACTGATGCAAAAAATGTTGTAAGGGAAAGTTTGTTTAGGCGGTTGTATGGCGGAACAGATATAAATTGTTTTAACCAGCTTCGGATGAATAGAAGCTCGTTCGAAGTTTTGTGTAACATGCTAACCCAGCGTGGTTTGTTGAGAGACACAAAAAATGTAGGAGTTAGAGAGGCAGTCAGCGTTTTTTTACATGTTTTGGGGCACAACAAAAAATTTAGGGTTGTTGGCGGGACTTATCTACGATCAACAGATACAATTAGCCGTCATTTCAACACGGTGTTGCGAGCAGTTCTGAAATTAGGTCCTGACTTTATAAAACTCCCTGATGCGTCAACAGTACAAAGATGGCGTCATTTTCATGTATGTTAACTCTTTTACAACCCTAAGTTTTACTTTAAAATATATTTAACAATATCTAAATTGTTCACATGTCTACATAGGATTGCATTGGTGCGATTGACGGCACTCATATTGAAGTTACAGTTCCTAGTCAAGACCAGGGTAGGTATCGGAATAGGAAACAGGCCATTACAACGAATGTAATGGCCGCATGTGATTCAAATATGAGGTTTTTGTATGTGTTACCTGGATGGGAGGGGTCCTCATCGGACTCCAGAGTTTTGCGCAATGCACTCGAAAGAGCAGATCGTTTTGAGGTGCCAATTGGAAAGTACTATCTGGTGGATGCGAGATACACCAATGGGCCTGGCTATCTAGCTCCATATAGGTCAACCAGATATCACCTAAAAGAGTGGGCGGCACAAGGCAATAACCCTACCAATTATAAAGAGTTATTCAATCTCCGACACTCAAAGGAACGGAATGTCATAGAGCGGACATTCGGCCTCCTTAAAAAAAGATGGGCGATTTTGAGGGGACCATCATTCTATGGCATCAAAGTCCAGGTATACACATTTAAATCTTAATATTCGAATAAGTTAATTCATAATGTGTTTTTAATTACCTTTTACTTTTAACAGGTTCAAATTATAAATGTTTGCTGCATTCTGCATAATTTTCTTATAGAGAGGAGATTAGAAAATCATGGTCGAATGCTTGCCGAGGTAGATGCAGAAATATTAAATCAAGATACAACTTCTGCTAGTTTCGAGTACGCGGATACATTGGCTCCAGTCCAAGCAACACCAGAGTGGAGCACGTTTAGGGAAACTATGGCTATGAATATGTTTAATGAGTACTGTGCTCATCGGGGCAATTAAAATATGTTTGTTGTGTTAATTTCTGACTTATTTTAGGGAAACTATGACTATGTCTGTGTACATTTTGTTAACTTCTTTTTAATCCATTTATGTTCTGCAATGTTGGTATGTTATGTGCATGTGTTACCTGTATGTTTTGTTAACTTCTTTTTAATCCATTTATGTGCGTGTCTGTGTAAATTTGGTTAACTTCTATTTAATCACTTTTGTGTGTGTCTGATTTATATATGCAGAAATAAATGGATAAAAAAGGAAAGGGGGCCATGCCAAGTGAACGGTCCTATGTTCCGTGGACGTTGCAGATGGATTGTGCGTTATCGACTGCTCTCCTTGAGCAGCAAAATCTGGGAAATAAGGCGGCTAGCGGCTGGAAAAGTGTCGCGTACACGGCGGCAATACAGGCATTGAAGGATGATTGCCACGTTGATATTAGTAAGGAGAAGATAATGGCAAGGATTAAAACATGGAACAAATACTACCAGGAAATATCGACAATGCTAGATACCAGTGGTTTCGGATGGGATTGGGAGCGTAATGTGGTGAAGGTTGACAGCGAGGAAGTCTGGGCTAACTACGTACAGGTAAAATTTTAATTGAGCAATTATTTAACTGTGTAGAAACTATATTAAATTTTGATTCTAATTTACCCTAAACTTGTAGGCGCATCCGACAGTGAGACATTATCGGAGCAAGGTGATCGTCAATTAGGGGGACTTAGCTATGATTTGTGGGGTTGATCGGGCCACTGGAGCTAATGCTGCTACTGCGACTGAGCAAATGAACGAGATCCACATTGAAGACTTAGTGGACGAAAACAGCATGGAGGAGGTTGAGCCAAAGAGCAAGAAGAGGAAGGAGAAAACATCCGCGGTAGATATTATTGCTGATGCTGTTTCTGTGATAGCGAGGAACATGGAGCATGATAGCAGCGTGACTTCTCAGCCGCCACCACCACCGCCGCCGATCTCAAGGGCAGACAGGATATATGCGGCCATTGCAGCTATTACGAATTTGACTGAGAGTGAGGTTATACAGGCTATCGATATGCTGAGTGTTGACGACAACAAGGCCGACGTGTTCATGGCTTTACCGATGCCAATTAGGAGGACCTGGCTCCGCTTACATCTACGCGATTGATTAGTTTATATTTAGGACTTTTGGTTGAATGTGCGGACTATTATAATGTTGTAGACTATTTTGAACTATTTTGAAATTTTGTTAATGTTCGGTGTATGAACTATGAATTTTTATTCTGTTGAAGTATGATTTTTATTTAGCTATTTCAAATCATTTTGTAATAAAAATTACAAATTTGAATTCTCTATTTTTAATTCCAGGATACAACCGAACATCGGAATAGCTAATTCCAATTCCTGTGACAGAATTCTTGCATTTAGCCGAACAGCAGAATTGGAATTGAATTCAATTCCAATTCCTGCGGGAATGGGAATTGAATTCAATTCCAATTCCTGCAGCTCAATTCCCGCGAAACGAACGGACCCTAAGTGTTTTTGGATGAAGAAGTGCTTTTCGAAAAGGTTGAAAAGTAGGTGACAAATGACTTTTCCAAAAGATATGAAAATAGAGTTTTTCGCCGTAACTTTTCCCACCGATAGACAATCTAAACGATCTCTTAAGTGTGGTAGCGTTTTCCAGAAAATGAAAAGGAGTTTAAAAGCCCTCCCAAACAGACCCTTAGACTCCGTTTGGGGGGGACTTATTTTCACCGTCAAGCAGTTACGACCGCATGAATTAAGGTCCGGTTCATGCGATCGTAACCGCTTGACCGGTGAAAATAAGTCCACTCATACAGAGCTTTAGTCGTACAACATAATTGAAATATAAACTAATTCCAATCCATAAAGAATTAGGATTGATCATAATTCTGGAAATCCATTTTATAATGTTATCAAAAAAAGGAGAAAAAAATCTCCAGTAGAGTTACCTTTTTTTTTCCCTCGCATGCAAATTAATTAAATAAAAAGGCTGATTCTCAAGTCTCAACTAGTCAGTAACTCCACCAATCCCCTCAAGCAATCTGAGGAATTCCTAAGAAGCCTACTGGACTACTTCTAAACCAACATGTAAAGGTAAGAGGTGTAATATATAATTAAGGCTTAGTTGGCACGGTGGTGGGACTTTTGCGGAAATCAGCGCACCGCTTGACGACCGGCGCCGCAGTTTCTGTGGTGCGGTTGATTTATGTAAAAAATTTGCGGCGGGGCAGAGCCCCACCATCCCACTGCGCGCATTCCTGAAATGTGCGGAAACGGCGGAGCGGTGAGGTATGTAAGACCGGTGCGTATCCATCCCCCAAACAAAATCTAAGACATGCATTAATGAAAATATAAACTGACGTATAGTATCAACCGCAATGCATTTGTGAACGCGCAAGGCTCATCTCAGAACTCCATTTACTTTTATATTCAAATTAATTCTTTTTTTATTTGGTGAGGGTCACGCCAAACAAATATTTTATGAGGACACTTTTTTATCCAAACTCATCCGACTAAAAATTCCACGCCAAACAAAAACTCGGCTAGCAAGCTAAGACAAATCCAACAAGTCCATCCTTGTGCAATTCCTAGTAAGTTTGATACTTTAAACGGTCGTGCATGGAGTTGTCATTTAAAATCATAAACCGTAAATCGAACCGGAATCAAACCGGAACCGCAAAGAATCGGACCGAACCGTTCATGAATTATTTGGGTTCTGATTTGAATTTTGGAACCATGAACAATATTGATCTGGGTGTAGTTCTTTCATTTTATTATCCGGACCGAAACCGCAACATCGAAGTCCAAAAATATGTTGGAACCGGAACCAGAACCGGCCCAATCAAATAAGGTTTTGGTTCTAGTTTGAAAAATCGTTACCTTAGCGGTTCGGTTCACGATTTTAGCAGAACCGGAACCTTGACAAGTCTAGTCCTACATTTGTCGATGCACCATTGCAGGTCGTGCCCGCATCCAGACAAGCTGCACTCACATTCGAGCGAGCTATGCCCGCACCCTAAATATTTTTATTCAAAACATACAGAGTACTTGAAATATTTGAAAGAAAAATATGAAATATTTTAAAATTTTATTATTATTTATACCTTTTTATTTATAGAAAAAGAATTCCAAGCCAAACAAAACCTCGGCCAGCACGCCAAGACAAATCTAACAAGTCCATTCTTGTGTGGTACTTAAAATATTTGTAAAAAAATATGAAATATTTTAAAATTTATTACTATTTATAATTTTTTATTTATATAAAAACAAAATTTGATATTCTAAATATTATTTGATATTTAATATTTTATTTATTATCATTTTAATATTACTCGCCCTCCCCATCTCTTTCTCTCTCCCCTCTCTCTTCCCTCCCTAAATATTATTTAATTTTTTTAGGCGATTGATATGGGCAAACCGAAATTGGCTAGGTGCAAACCAAAAAATTAAGTTAAAAAGTATTACATGAACCCTAATAAAATGGCTCAGGGCAAACCATTCCCCCTCATCCCGTGAGCCGATCCCTCCCCTTCCCCGTTCCGCCTGCACCCGATCCCGCCCCTTCCTCGCTTCCCCTGGCGCCGATCCGGCCACTCCTTGCACCGCCGCTCCCCGCACCGCCGCTCCCGCCACTTCCCCGCCGCTTCCCCGTTCCGCCTGGCACCCGATCCTGCCCCTTCCCCGCTTCCCCTGCGCCAGATCTAGCCGCTCCCTGCACCAACTTTCCCCGCACCGCCGCTCCCGCCCCTTCCCCACCTCCCCTGGCGCCCGATCCGGTCTCCCCCCACACCGCCGCACCTGAGTCCCGCCGCCGTACCCCAGTCCCGCCTGGCACCTGAGTCCCGCCCCTTTCCCTCCGCTTAGGGTTTAGGGCCGCCTGGAAGGTCTCCTCCAATCCAGCAAATCGGCCCTCTCCAACGTCCGTCGGCGAGCCTAGGGCATTATTCATCGTCGTCTAGTGGTCGTCCAGTTGGATTCAAGGTACTTGGGCACACCTCCTTTCTTTGTTGCCTCTCCCCACAACTTCAAATATGTTATTATTTGCATTATTTTGAGTTCAGTTATAGTTTAATCTAAATGATGTTTCATTTTGAATGTAGTTCAACGGTGTTCCTTCTCACTCATCGCTTTCAAATTGGACCGATTCATGCATTTGTTTGAGGTATTCAGTCGCCCTGCCAATTGTGAATGTTTAAATGAGTTAGAATTGAAGTTAGTTTGATTCATGATATTTCTTATTGTATTGTTATATTAGGTGCAAAAAAACAGAGTTTGGTTAGCATCATTTATAGTTTGTTAAAATGAGTTTGGAAAATATTAAATTGTTGACATGCACTAAATTATTGATAAGGGATGATTGTCCACTTCCTCCAACGTTCTCGATTTGAAGGAGATATCATGAAGAGATTGCTGAGCAATGGTAACGATTTAATTCAAAAATGTAAAGTTTTATGACTTCGTTTCTTTTGATATTGTTCACTAACAAATATACATTTTACAGGTATCAAAATGGGCTTACTAATACATTTCATTAAACTTGAAGTAAAACATGTTTTTCTTCGCAAATTTGGGACTACAGGTATTGTAAAGTAGTCACATATTCAAATAACTTACATTGTATGATGAATCTTAAAAGTTTGATACATTATTTTTTGACAGGTGCAAGAATTCAAGCTAAAGTTGGAACAAGAAGAAGACTTACATGTTAATTTAAAAAAAATTAATTTTGTTATAATTTATAATTCAAATTTTAATGTTACATTTTTGTTATCATCATTAAGCTTTATTTCAAGTTTTGATAATTTAAATTCTGATTATTTTAAAATTTTAATTTCGGTTTGCACGTAATAATTTGGTCTGCACTTATAATATTTTGGTCTGCACGTAAAATTGATTTGCACGTATCCAATTTCGATTTGGCCATATCAATCGCCTTTTTTTATTATATAAATTATAATCTCTCTTTCATGTCACTCTTTCTCCCTCCCTCTCTCCCCCCTCCTCTCTCTCTCTGTCTCCTCCCTCTTCTTTAGCCACCGAAATCTCTGCCGCTCACCCTCCCTCTTTTTTGCAATTCAATGTTATGGGCCACACTCACTCTTTTCTCTTCCTTCCCACTTTTTATCCAATGGTTAATATTAAATCTTTGATTTGCCTCCAAATATACATATTACATAATAAAGACATATGTGTGTACGTGGCTGCAGGTTCGCAAGCCGCTATTGGGAGCAAAAATTTCACAGCAGTTGTGAAAAGCAGTGGCTTCACAGAACGGCGGTCGGCGACTGAGGGCTCACCGACCACCAACCGGGCGGTCAATGGCCGGTGAGCCCGCAAACACTGGTCACCGCTCTGTGAAGCCACATTAAAACCCGCGGCGGCGGCGGACTTGGCGGCCATCGTCGACGAACCCAGGACTATCGGTGGCCACAAACACTAGTCACCGCAAACACTGGTCACCGATTTGTGAAGCCACATTAAAACCCGCGATGGGGCCGTCGACAAACCCAGGACGATCAGTGGTCGGCGAGCCCGCAGCCACCACTGGGTCAAGCTCCACCGCGCAGGATCACACCCACCCATGCCACGATGAAGGGCCATGATGCACTGTTCGCACCTTCGAATTTCTTCACAACTGATCATCCCCCTGGGTATATGTGTGTATATATATATACACACACATAATTACATATATAAACTTAAGTTTTTTTAACCGTAAAAAAACTCCAGCAATACATATCAGAATTAGTCAAATAATATATATATATATATATATATATAAATATATTGTAACCAAAAACGAGATCTAAAACATTCATGTCGAATATTTCTCCAAAATTTGCACAGTTTGACCGGAATCTTACCTGATAGATTGCTGGCTCGAAATAAATATAATAATAATAAATTACAAAATTTAAGTTAGCAACCTTTAGGACCAGATTCTGACCAAACTGTAAATTTTGGAAAATGTTCAACATGAAAATTGTAGATCTCATTCTTAGCTACAAAATATATACATTATTTACTTAATTCTGATTTGTATTGTGGGAGAACTAGCTCAAACTTTTTTAGGATTAAAAAAAATTTAGAACTTATATATTCCAAACCCCTATCTCTATATATATCATCATCATCATCATCAAAGGAGACCAACTATTTCTGGGTAAATTTTTATGATCACGTGAGCCAGAAGTGACCCTAAAACAATGATCAAAACAATCAAAAGCAATCAACCAAGAGTCCAAGACACAGTTAAAGCAGAGACGTGTATCAGCCAATATATATTCTAAAAATTTCTCCTAGGATCTGAAATTAATGACTGAGCTCGCATAAATTTGTTGCAGGTAGTAAATACCTGAGTCGGATCCAAATAGCTTATTCGGACAAATGTGAGATGTTTCACTTACAGGAATGCCCCCTTAGGCAGGAGACATGAAGCTCCGAGCGAATAACAAATCCCGACGGAAAAAACGCCTCCAACCAGCAGCGGCCAGAGAGTAGGGCTCGCATTTTACAACTTCACAAGTAAAAAAGCATAAAACAAACTAGCAAGCATAAATACCAGTGTGGATGACAGTATCTTCAGCTGGTCTGCATTGACTCTGAGTGATACTTCTCTAGGTCGGCGTCGAGATCTGAAGCAGACACTTCTGCACGACCTTTACCTCTTCCACCTCCGCCGCCACTGCCGCTGCCGCCGCCGCCGCCGCCTCGCCTGCGCCTGCCACTTCTCGATGGACCTGCTCTTGAACCTACTCTTTCTGAGGCACTGAAAACGGCAAATCAAAATCAAGTTAAGGGCCAAATAATAACTAAAGAAGACAATAGTTTAAATAGATGCATCAAAGATCTCTCTCAAGCAAAATACAAATCCAAAAGTGTTTAAAACTGTGTATGATCTAGTTAAAGATGCGCCCACAATGCCAATAAGTTTGTATGCATACTGGGTAGAACTAACTAAGGCTTCGTTTGGGGGGACTTATTTTCACCGGTCAAGCGGTCACAACCGCATGAACCGGACCATAATTAAGGCCCGGTTCATGCGGTCGTGACCGCTTGACCGGTGAAAATAAGTCCCCCCAAACGGAGCCTAAGTAGTATAATTTCCTTCTGCATCACTAAGGCTCCGTTTGGAAAAACTTATTTTCACCGGTCAAACGGTTACAACCGCATGAACCGGACCTTAATGGTCGTAACCGCTTGACCGGTGAAAATAAATTCCCCCAAACGGAGCCTAAGTTTCCAGTCTTCTCCTCCGTCAAGGTAGGCTGGGATGTTTTGCTGATTTTAAGGAGATCATCTCTGGCTGTCGTGTCAATTTTAAGATTTCAATAACTGCATAAAGCTTAAGATCAGGCCATAGATTTTCATGAAGCTCTAGGATATATATATGTTACGAAAAAACAAGGACTAACTAACGAAGTTTCGCAAATGGTTATCTAGTTTCTAAATTCTTTTGTCTGAAAGAATACTCATTGCTAATATTTCTGCTTAAAAGTCTACCATCAAATCATTTTTTCTTCTTCATAGCCGATAGAATATAATTGAGTTGTACGCAATATTTTGAATTCCGACAATATTAGAATTTATCAGTCAAAATTCTTGGATTATGAGCTCCATTACACTAATTGATGATTTTTAATCATGCTAAAGATACGCTAATCAAAATAATAGTAAAACATACATTTGTTTAAGAGGTTCAGACATTTATCAATTACACAAGTCTTTGATGGATGTTGTGGGAAGGCAAATTCAATGTGATGCAGCAGCAGTCTACAGATTGCGGGAGACCGATGCTCAAACACTACATGTCATGCAAGAGATCACATAATGAATGCAACAAACCTATGACAACCCTAAAATGGCATGCAAGCATAAGCCAATCCAATTAAATGTAAGTTTTATACAAGCACAAATGATTTAGTTCAATTGCAATTAGCTACAAGCAATTAATTAAAAGAAAATTCTAAGCAGTTGCATAGGTATTCACAAACATTAATTAAAGAGAACGAATTATAATTTCAAATAACCGAGGCACAATTAATTTTTAAACACGCACCGAATAGGACCTGCAAGTCATAAGATATCACAATAATAAAAGCAAATATAAAGTGAAATCCAACAAAAACATGTGTTCGAATACAAGATAATAGAAAACAATAATTTCAAATAACGACTCACACGTAAGCGGCTGCGATGACGGTTGTGGAGGGCATCCAAGGTCATAGAAAATGGAGGAATACGCCGGAAGTGGAGTTCGGGACTGACGGAGGCTTGGGAAGGATTTGAAGTGGCTCTAAGGAAAGGCTGTTGGCTGTGGACTCGCAGTGGGGTGTGTAGTGGACGGGGTGGGGTTGGTACTGCCTGTTAGAGAAGATTGATGTTGCACGAAAGGCCCGCGGTGGGGCTGGGAAAAGGCAAACGGGCTAGGTAACATGGAGTGGAGACTAAGGCAGGAAGGGAGGGGCCGTGCTTGAGGTTGATGAAGTGGAGACGGGGTGGGATCGAGTCGATTGTAGGTAGTCAGGTATGGAAAGGGCGGGTAAGGAGGTGGGGAGACTCACGGTGGAGTTGCGAACACGATAAAGTGGCAGAGACTGGAGTGGAACGGCTGATTGTGGCAAGCAGAATGGGGTTACGGCGACGTCGGGTTTGATTGAGAAGACCGACGATGGAGAATGCAGGAGGGGAAGGAGAGGTTGCGGCTTTAGGGGATGGCGGGCTGGACGGGAAAGGAGGAAGAGGCGGAGGGGGGTCTTGGCTGGAGTCGCACCAGGCGTGGAAACTCTTTTGGCGTCGCACCAGAAGAGGAACGAACGGTTGCAGAAATAGCAATCAAACCTTTGATGCCCTAAACCGTGAAACACACGCCTATTTATACTTAAACAACTAGGACATCCGAATCAGATTGCTCATATTGTTTGATCCGTTCGGGTGTCAAATACACTCGAAATAAATAAAATAATACACGAAACTGACTCGGAAAAACCATAAGGACGCATCAGTGGACTCGAATCTTCTGAATGAGTAGCGGATCACATTGATCTCTATCAATTCTCCTCGGCTTGAAAACACTCATCTTCGGTGAGTGTGGGTAGTCATGCTCTCGGTGTAGCACGGGGATGATTAGTGCAAGCTCCGTTGGGGGAAGTCCAAACAACACATGAACATGGTACCAGCTCCAGTAGACAAAACATCGCAGTATGTCACGCCGCCCACGGCGGTGAAGTCATGTGCATCGATCAGAAGCAAGTCTCTGGTCGTCGTTGGTGACTCTGAATAAGATATATCTCCATCTGAATAAGATGTATCTTCGTCTGAATAAGATGTATCTCCGTCTGAAAGCTGAAGTGGGGAACTGTCGACGGTGCATAGTGTTCCTCGTGGTGGGACTCCATAGACTGAGATTGATGTGAGAGAGGAGGGAATAAAAAGTATCGTGGCTCAGGTACCGAAGTGGGGAAAGGATAAACATACACTTGCTCCTCATAAAAAGGAATCAAGTCATCTACATTAAATACCTGACTTGTCCCCATATTTTGGAGGATGTCCATCTCATAGGCATTCATATCGATCCGTCGCGTGACTGTATAAAGACCCATTTAGCGAGCACTTAATTTTCTTATTGTTCTCTGTGGGAACCTCTCAAATCATATGCAAATCATAACATGTTCTCCAATTTTAAAATTGTGATTCCACCTGTGTCTATCTGCGTGAGCTTTATAATAATCATTGCTTGCGACAATTATCTTTTGGACTAACTCACGAAGCGTATGCAAATGATAATCAAACCTCTCAATAGATTTATGCAAATGATGTGAATGATGCAAAACAGACGATGAACTCGAATCCTGCAATATGGAAACGTCGTGTACTATATGAGAATATTCATGCAAGTCATACAATTATGCAAATGAATGGTGACTGACACGACAAACTGACTAAGTGCATATGCTATATAGCAGTGAAAATTTCTAAGGATGAGTGGCTTATCTGGAGGATCTTTGGACGGGGTGTAGAAAAACTTATTGAGTGTACGGAGACCACCCAACTGACTGAGACATCGACAATGAGTTGTAGAATCAGGACATGCCAAATATCCCATAAGGGTTGTAAATCATCAGGAGCCTCACCAGGTGGTCAATAGAAAAATTCGGTGTGAATAACATTATCGCCTGAAGGAACGTCGTAGATGATGACAAAAGAGCGCGATGTATGGGTGAGATGAGTACCTCTAAACTAATAAAGTTCGTCAGGTGGATTACCAGGGGGTGTATGCCAAAAATCATCGCGTACGTGATGATCACTAGCACGGAGACACGACCCATCACTAAAGTGTAGGAGGGAAAAATCGTCAAATGAGCCTCTCGTGGACTTGATCCAGGGGAGGTTAACAATGACATGATGGTCCTCCACGAGGAGAGTAACCGTCAAAAGGGGTGTTGTTCTCAAGAACTAGTGAGGTAACTGAAAGTCTTTTCAGGGGAGCTAAAACACCTAGAGGGGGGTGAATAGGTATATTTTAAATCTTTTAACTCTTTTTTAGAATTACACTTGATGTGTTGTTGTTAGGCTATTAGCTTTCAAGAACACAAACAGTTTATAGTGGTTCCCTTATCTAGGATACATCCACTTTCTCCTTCACATATCTAGCAGTAAGCTAGATTCGGTCAACTCCTCCAAAACTCAGATCAAAAGATCTTACACCTCAGATCATTCTCAGGATCCTATACCTCAGAGTGTTTCCACTCCTACAACTCAGACTACTCACAGTCCTACCTCGGAGACAACAATAAGTCTCCTACCTCAGGCTCACAAGCAAGCCCTACCTCAGCTTTTATAACACAGACCTAACTTAGATTCTCCACAAGAATCTTATCTCAAACTTTAGAAAAAATCCTACACTCAGCCTTTATAGACCAGACCTACACTCAAATCTCAGTGAGATCTTTCAATAGAGATTTAATGAGTGTTACAATAACTCTAGAACAAAAGCTCTGGAGTCTTCTTTTTTTGTATCACCAGACAACTTCTCTTCACCACAGCAACATGAATTGACCTGCACTATGAGAACCAGATTGTGTTGTGTTGAACGCTTGTAGAGATCTTCTACTTCCTCAAGTTTTTTGAAAGATTGTTCTGTAGATTATTAAGCTTGAAGACAATGCAAATTATTTCTCTCTCTGCCGGCGGCGACATTTTGTGACTTAGGGCTTCAGAAGGATTTTCACAAAGTTCTTCAAAAAATTCCTTCAAAAAGTTCTTGTAAAAGTCCCACGCACTTCATTTTTATATCTCAGCGTCAGCAACGGCTATATCCTCTTCAGATAAGCGGCATGACCGGCTTTAATGGTTGAATCATCCCAAGATTGCGCGCAATCTATGTAGATTTGAATTTTGTATGACGTCAGCTAAATAGATAAGACGTCACTTGACTTAGAATAATTTTTGATCTTCTGTACAAGCGTTGAGTGCTGGAAGCAGCATGACTTAGTCAAATTCTTGATCTCTAATGAAGCGTTGAGAGACAGTACTTAACTCAACGCATTTGCACTTAGTCAAATTTTCTCTTTCTGCTGAAGCATTGAGTAATGTCTTTCTGAAAAGGCGTCGAGTGACTGCAACGTGACGCATTCTACTTAAGCGTTGAGTCAAGTCTTATGTCTCGACACATTTGTACTGGGACAGTTTTTCTGCATCACTGCTGAGGCGTTGAGCGAATGATCTTCAAAATGATCCTGACTCGACACATTTGAACTTGGAATGAAACTCGACTCTTTTACTGAGGCATTGAGTGAAAGACCTTCACTCGACGCATTTGAACTTGGACTGAATTTCTGCTTTTTTACTGAAGCGTTGAGAGTAGTATTCATTCAGCGCCTATGAGTCTTGAGCGTCGAGTGATGTGAGATGACTCGACGCATTTGAATTTAGGCAGATTCTCTGGTTCTCTTCTAAGACGCTGAGTGAATTGCATTGAGTCGACGCATACAGACCACGAGCGTCAAGTGATGTGAGATGACTCGACGCATTTATACTTAGCAGAATTTCTTCACTACTGAAATGTGTTGACTTACTCTCAAGCTGTTAGTCAATCAAATATTTATTACCCACACATGTTAACTTAGAGAAATATCAAATACATATTCGTATATATTATTGACTTATGAGGCTTCTTCAAATCTAGGACATTGTGGTCAATGTTCTAAACAATCTCTCCCTATTTGAAGAAGTTGGATTCCTAGTCAATGATATACACCAATTCAAAACAGATAATAAAGATCAACTCAAAATGAGCAAACATTCAAAAGCTCTTAGGAACCTAAATTTATAATAACTCAGATTGCATTAATCATAAAAGAAGAGTAAGTCTATAATAAACATTCCACATTCTAAAGCTCTTAGGAACCTAAATTTGATAACATTGCTAAGGATTAGGTTCCCTAATTACAATGTCCCCCCCCCCACAGATTTCTTTACAGTCTTTTTCTCAGCCTCTTTCTTTTTTTGTCTTTTGTCTCTCCAAGTAGTTGTAGGGCTTTGGATGATATCTGAAGAGTTCTGAGGCATCCACTGGTACAGTCCTAGCCAGCTTGTCCTTTTTGAACTTTTCTTCACTTCTTCTTGTTTTTCATACTTAGCCCATTCAATAGAGTTGTATAGATTGGCTATATCAGACTTGTTTTCTTTAATCTGATTCCAGGCGGCTGGTATGATTGTCCTGGAGGTTGGGCTCCACTGTACATAATCAGGCATTGTTTCTCGTTCTTCTCTGTGTCTCTTTTTCCTTAACCTTGCATCCTCTTCCACATCAGCAATTTCTTTGCACTTGCCCTTTGATAGAAGTAGAGAGGTGGGGCTGAATGCAATTTCATCAGTAGTAACTGCAGACACAATGTCAGCTTTAGCATCAGCTCCAACTCCATCTTCAGGAGCAGCAGGCTCATCATACTGGATGGGATCTAGGCCCAGAGCTTCCCTGATAACATTGGAGGTCCAGATGGCATGGTCTCTACTTGCTATTATCATTGAGCTCTCCCCCTTAATGACTTCTTCAGTAACTAGATTGCTCAGGGAGTGCTTTGAAGAAGAATATCTTGTTAGCTAAGTGATTGACATCAGCTGTTACATAATTTTTAACTTCCAACATATGATCATCAAGGATTTGGGTGCAGGCATCCATTCTCCTTTCAAAAAAATTTTATGTTTTTTCATGTTGGTTTTTGTCACATTATGAACCATTTGCATGTTTTCAGATATAGCAGACTGATTTTGGATGATATCATTCTGGCTCTGCTGAATTTGTTGAAGTTGAAGTGTAGTATAATCGACGGCTGGAGCAGCGCTCAAGAAGAATTTGACTGTGTTCTCTCTCGACTGGTTGACCTCAAATCTGATGGAAGTGATTTCAGTAGAAAGATCCTTCCTCGGTTCTTTGACTGAATCAACCACATACATTTCAATCTTTCGTCTTTACTTATCAAGGAGTCCTCTGAATTGTGAGAAAAAAGAGATGGAAATATCCTCATTTAGCTGAGTAGATACTGGATAGTTAACCTCTTCACGTCTCTCTCTTATGTCTCCTCCCCCCCCCCCCATTTCAGAATCAACAAATCCATAATCAAAGGAGTGATCTGAAATGTTAACAACAGGGATAAGCTCCTCTTTCTCATGCTTCTCAGCAAGAGATAATGCTACATCTCCTTTGTTTTCTCTTACATATGCTTCCATCTCAGCTTCATCTTCTTGAGCAGGGAGCTCGGGGTGAGTCTCCCCCTCAACTGCAACAATAATTGCGTTGATCTTCCCCTCTCAGCTGGTTGACATCAAATCTGATGGAAGTGATTTTAGTAGAAAGATTCTTCCTCAGTTCTTTGACTGAATCATCAACATACATTTCAATCTTTCTTCTTTGCTCATCAAGGAGTCCTTCGAGTTGTGACAGAAAAGAGGTGAAAATCTCCTCATTCAGCTGAGTAGATACTGAATAGTTAACCTCTACATGTCTCTCCCTTATGTCTCCCCCCATTTTAGAATCAGCAAATCCATAATCAGAGGAGTGATACTGAATGTTAACAGCAGGGATAGGCTCCTCCTTCTCATGCTTCTCAGCAAGGGATAATGCTACATCTCCTTTGTTTTCGCTTACAGATGCTTCAATCTCAACTTCATCTTCTTGAGTAGGGAGCTCAGGGTAAGTCTCCCCCTCAACTGCAGCAATAACTGTGTTGATCTCCCCCTCAACAGCAGTATTAACTATGATGTCCTCCCCCTCAACATGATCATCCTTTTCTAGGATCTCCCCCTCAATATCAGCACAGATCCTTTCCACAACAGTTGTTACTAGATCTTCAACATTCTCCATAACTGTGTCTCCTTCAACATCAGTAGGTGACACTCTTCTGGGAAAATCCTTAGCAGAAAGCTCAGATGAAATTGAGACTTGTGCACTCACATCGCTTCTCTCAAAATCACGTGAACTAGACAAGTGAGGGTTGGGGGGTTCAGTACTCCTGCTATCTGAAGAGCTATTGATGATGCTTTCTTCAACAACTGTTTCAGATTCCTTTTTCTTTTCAGTCTGTTGAGGGTGATTGATCAACACCTTATCTCATCGATCAAACATCTCGATGTCCATCTTTCTCATATGATGGATTTTTGCACTTAGCATCGCATTCAGAATACTTAAAACAGTGTTAAAGAGAAATAGAGACAGAATTCTTCTCATATTGGGTTTAGGGATGCACTCAATTATCTTATCAAACACCACATTGCCCCAATTGGTTTTCTTGGAGAGAATTACTCTGGTCATTAAGTCAAACATCTTTCTGGAAATTTTGTCAAGAGATCTAATTTTTCATATTAAGGCTTTTCCAATGCTGTATGTCAAGAATTTACCCTTCAAGTTCATGTCTTTCCTGAGTACAGATCCACTGATATGTTTGAACAGACCACAACATTTGAAGGCAGACTTTATATCTTCTTGAAACAACTCATCTTCTCCCTCACTAGGGTTAAGCTTGGGGAGCTTCAGTGCCTTGCAAATCTTCCTAGCTGTGATTTGAAGCTTTTCTCCATTGATGGTTGTCTTGATCTTTGTGGAGGAAGAGTCCACCTTGGCATTAGCAAACAGTTTTAGGACTTCTCTTTTCCAAATAGCACACGGCTCTGACAGCAAAAATTAAAGTTCAGCGACTAATAGGAGATGAATGACATATTGGATTTCTTCTGGAGCATCTCTGAATCCATTTTGCACGATTTCACATCCATCAAACAAGAAGTCTGCGCCCTTAGGAGGCATTGCATTTGAGAGATTGAGCGAGGAGGAGAAGACGGTGCAAGAAATCTATGGTACGGGACACAGAAATTCGGAAGGGCAATAGAATGATTGACTTTATTCTAGGCACAATTTCTATTTATACCCTACTCTATTCGAGAAGATGGAGAGGTGTGTACCTTGTCGTGATTTACAATTTAAATGGATGGTTGTGATTTATCCTGATAGATATGATGCTTTTCGACCCGTCAGAGTATGTGTCGAGTTCATTCGACACGTGGTGTTGACTCAACATTTGGCACTTCATTCAACGCCAAGTTAGTTTACCTTTTTCTTCTTTATGCTCTCCTGAAAAAGGTTAGTCTTCAAATGCACATATATGACAGTAATGCTTATAGTTAAAAAAAATTCTAACTACTTCAAGTTTAACATTCACAATTCAAACTTGAAGAAGTTAAACTTGGCTTCATCAAGAGGGTTAATGAAGATGTCAGTCACTTGTCTATCTGTGGGGACAAACTCAAGGCTGATATCTTCTCTTTCAACATGCTCTCTTATGAAGTGATATCTAATTTCAATATGTTTGGTCCTGCTGTGTGATACAGGGTTCTTAGTTATTGAAATAACACTAGAAGAGTTACATAACATAAGGGTTTTACTTAGCTGGATATTGTAAACTTGAAGTAAATGTTGTATCCACAAGAGCTATGTAAAGCAACTCCCTACAGAGATATATTCAGATTCTGCAATGTAAATTGTTATACTAGTTTGCTTTTTGTTACTCCAGGATACCAGCCTTCTCCCTACAAATTGGCAAGTATCAGAAGTACTCTTCCTACCCTCTTTGCAACATGCAAAATCTGTATCTGAATAGTCTGTTAGTTCAAAATCATCATTCCTAAGGTACCAAAGGCCAAGATCTGGTGTGTCCTTAAGATATCTCAGTATCCTCTTTGCAACAGAGTGGTGAAATTTTTTAGGACAAGTCTGGTACCTAGCACAAACACATGTAGCAAATATAATGTCTGGTCTACTAACAGTCAAATATAGGAGGGAGTCAATTATGTCTCTATACAAGGTTTCATCAATTGGTTTGTCATTCTCATACTTGTTTAGTGACATACTTGGCCCAATATGAGTTTTCATGGTAGAGGAACTCTCCATACCAAATTTCTTGATTAACTTCTTGGTGAACTTAGATTGAGAGATAAATAAACCATCCTCAGATTGCTTAACTTGGAGACCCAAGAAATAAATGAGTTCACTCATACTGCTCATCTCAAATTGTCCTTGCATAAGTTTAGAAATTTTTTTGCATAACACATCATCAGTAGACCTAAAAATTATGTCATCAGCATAAATTTAGATTAGGATAATCTTACCCTTGACTTTCCTTATGAATAATGTTATGTCTATCTTTCCCCTTCAGAATTTGTTTTCAATGAAAAAACTAGACAGAGTTTCATACAAAACCCTTAGGACTTGTTTTAACACATAAATCTTTTCTTAAATGAAATACATGATCAAGAAAAGAAGGATTGATAAAACCTGATGAATGCTCAATATATACCTCTTCGTTTAGGTCATCATTCAGGAAAACTGACTTCATATCCATTTGATAGACCTTAAATCCCTTGTAAGTAATATATGCAAGGAACAATCTTATGGCTTCTGTTAGAGATATTGCATTTTAATGTTATTGAGTTTAGTCTCACATCGCCTATCGGTGTTGGGTGTCCTGTTGTAATCCTATTTAAAGCCCCTATGTGGATGAATGAATTACACCTTCTATTCCTTTCTACAGGGTATCAGAACAACGGTTCTGAGACCTAAAAATTTTTTTCCCAATCCGCTACTGTTCTCCCCCTTACCCGACCCATCCTTCCGCGACCACAACCTGATAGGGCTCACGGGAATAGCCTTTCCCCTCGCTCCCGTCGACGGAATCGTCGTCTGATTCCGGAGACAGGAGCGGGACCTTCTCCCGACGGTTTCGTCGGCTTCTCCCGACGGCTTCGTCGGCTTCTCCCGACAATTGCGTCGACTGCTTCTGCCGCCGCCGCCGCCCTGTGCTGCTTCCACCTGCGACATCGACGGATCCTCCGGCTTCCGTCTGCGACATCGCCGATCCTGTCGGCTCCCCTCTGCATCGCCGACGCTGATGCCTCTGCTTCCAGCTTCTCCCGACATCTTCATCGATGCTGCTTCCGCCTGCGTCATCCACTGTCTCCGTCGTTATCTTCTCCCGACGTCTTCGCCGCCGATGCTGTCGTCTCTGCTTCTCCCGATAGTTTCGTCGTCTTCTTCCGACGGCTCGGCTTCCGTCGCTGCTTTTCCCGACGGCTGCTTCTCACTCCGGTTACTGCTTCTTCTCCTGATGCTCTGCGTGCCCCTGCTGCCCTGTCGATGCTTTTCCTGACGACTCTGTTGTTGCTGCTGCCGCATGAGCCTTTTTTTCTGTTCAGTCTAGTTTTTTTTAAAGTTGTTTGTTTGTTTGACTGCATCTCTATGATTTCCGTCTTCTTCCGCGTGATCTGAGTTCATGTACCTAACGAGGGTCCCACACGTGCATGTGGTCTACGTGAGGGGGAGTGTACGTCACGGCCTCCAGGCATAGTCTATGCCTTCATGCACGTATTCCACATGAGGGGGAGTGTTTGTGATAACGGCGACTCGGATGCCTCTTTTCCGACTCCTGCCTTAGTCATGCATGGTCCCCAGGTCAATTTCGTATGTTGCTTGTGTCTCCTCGTCGTTTTCTCTGGATTTGGTAGGGTTGGTTTGGTCTTTCATGGTTGACCTAGTTTTCGCTCCGAGTGTATCCAGCGTGGTCATGGTTGGTTTTGTGGACCAACGTCGTGTGGCTCTTGCCCGGTTGTAGTATCCCCGGTGACACGCGGTTGGGCCTCGGTGGTTGCTGGTTTGTCCCACGTTGTCAGCCTTCTTTTACCTTTCGTTTTATGTTGTGTTCAAGCTGTAGGTTTTCCCTCCAGCATGAGGGGGAGTGTTAGAGATATTGTATTTCAATGTTATTGAGTTTAGTCCCACACCGTCTATCGGTGTTGGGTGTCCTGTTGTAATCCTATTTAAAGCTCATATGTGGAAGAATGAATTACACTTTCTACAGCTTCAAATCTAGCTACTTGTGTAAAGGTTTGATCAAAATCAATACTTTCTTCTTGCATTTGAACTTTAGCAGCCAGTCTAGCTTTATTTTTTTGCTATAACACCATTTTCATCTAGCTTGTTTATGTATATCCATTTGATTACAATGATGTTATGTTTTTGAGGTCTGAGACCCAGCTTCAAGGCATTACATCTTTTAAAGTGGTTCAATTCTTCTTACATAGCTACTATCCAAAATGGGTTTATGTTGGCTTTTTCAAACTTCTTGGGCTCTATCTGAGACAGGAAGCTGGAGTACATAGCTATGTTGAGATTTTTGCTCCTTGTGATCACACCTTGGCTTGCATCCCCAATTACCAATTCTCTGGGGTGATCTCCTAAATGTTTAATAACTACTGGTAACCTCCCTCCAGCTCCTTGAATTTCAGCTTCAGTGGTCTGGGGTTCTTCTTCTATCTGCATTTCAGCTGGTCTTTCTGGGATGAGCACACCATCAACCTTTTCTTGTTCAGATGAAAGTGTGTCTTCAATGTTCAGCTTGTCTATTCTCAATTCTGCACATGCAGCACTAGAAGAGCTTGACAGCTCATTGTGAATCATGTAAGTTTCATCAAATACAACATTTATGCTCTTTTACAACCTGATTTTTCAGATTATAGATCTTATAGTATTTGTTGTGGCTGATGTACCCAACAAAAATACCCTCATAGGATTTTTCAGCAAATTTGGTCAAGTAAGACTTCTCATAGTTCAGCACAAAGTATTTGCTTCAAAAAATTCTGAAATAAGCTAGGTTTGATTTTTTGTCTTTCATTAACTCATATGGAGTCTTCTTGTGATACTTGTTAATATAGGCCTTATTTTGGACATGACATGTTGTGTTTACTACCTCAGCCCAAAAATATTCTTGAAGAGAAGTGTTACTCAGCATGGTTCTTCCAGTCTCAATGAGAGTTCTGTTTTGTCTCTCAATAATACTATTTTGCTGGAGTGTTCTTGGAGAGGAGAATTCTTGAAAGATACTTTGTTCTTTGCAGAAGTTTGTCATGCTTTCAGACTGAAATTATGTGTCATGATCGCTTCTGATTTTGACCACAGTGCAGCCTTTTTCATTCCGAATTTGCTTGAAAAAATTCACAAAACTATCTAAAGTATCAGACTTTCTCTTAATAAAGAATACCCAAACAAATCTGAAATAGTCATCAACTAACACGAGAGTATAGACTTTCCTACCTAAACTATGAATTGGCATAGAACCAAATAAGTCCATATGAAGGAGGTAGAGACACCTCTCAGGATCCTTGGACCCAATGCTTTTAAAGATCTTTGTTTGCTTGCCCTTTTGGCATGCAAAGCAAATGTCTTCTTTGGTGCATTTCAAATTGGGTACATTTCTGACTAACCCTTCACTGAAGAGCTTGTTGATAGACTTGTAGTTCAAGTGAGCAAACTTCTTGTATCATTGCACACAATAGGAGTCTTTCTCAATTGCTACAAGATAAACTGGAGAATTAGAATCTATACAAAGAAAATTAAGACAATATTCTCACTTATAGTGTCAGTCAGAATGATCTCTTGATCTGTTAATTTTTTGATTAGACACTTAACCTTGTGGAAAACAATGACATAGTCTAAATCACGGAGTTGGCTTATGTTAATCATATTGTGCTGCAATCCTTTCACATAAGTACTTTTGTGATAGTGACTGTCATTGGTGATCATACCATAGCTTTTAGTCACTCCTCTGTCTGAACCACCAAATATAACTTTGGATCCATTTTTTACTGGAGTGAACTCTTTCAGATGGCTCCTTGTTTCAATTATGTGCTTAGAACATCCACTGTCCAAATACCAGATAGGCAACTGATTGGTACTTGGACATAGCTGCAAAACAGATTAGTTTACCTTAGGCATCCAAAGAAATTTGGGTTCTCGGTTCTTGTTAGCCTTTGGTGCCCTCAGACCAACAGGGATAGACTTTGCTGGTTTTGATTTTACACCATGGAGTGTTGTTGGATTAAACCAGCAATCTACAGCAAAGTGCCCTACCTTGGCACAGCACCAACATTCATAAGTGTTGTACCTTCTCTTCTGAACATTACAAGGGGTGGATGGAGCATCATAATGCTTTTGTTCAGCTGAGAAGACGACAGTTTTCTTCATGTTTCTCTCAGGTAGAATCTGGCTGAATGTTAGATGGCAAACAGGTTCTCTTGATTGAATCTATTTGACAGCAACATGTGTTTGTTTTGCAGCTGACATGGTGTTGATGGCATCAGAAATGATCAAGTAAGAGTTGATTGCAGTCTTGTCATTTGTCAGCTTCTTTGCAAGAGGGTTTCAAGATGAGGCAACTGCCTTACCCTTGAGTGTGGGGGTTGTAGCACCAAATACAAATGGTCCATGATGGACCATTTGAATTTCTTCATGAGGGGCTTTCAAAGCACTCAACCACATGCCCTTTCTCCTCCCATTGAAAGATGCACTATTGCCCTTGCATAAGAAACTTTCATTATTCCAGTGACCATACATACTATCATGGTCATACCTGTTAGAAGGGAACACTACCTTCTGAAAGGTGGTTTGAAGGCCAACTGAAGCCTTGTCTTTCCTCTTGGAATAAGTTGCACTAGCATTCCACTTGAATCTCAATCCCCTTCTATTATTTTGGAAGGAGAAGGTATCACTGAGTGGCAACACTGTCTTGGGCTTGAAGAATTTCTCCACTAGTTTCATCTCTTTGAGGAGCTTCTCTTCAAGATTCTTAATGATCTTGCTCACTTGGATGATGGTGCTCACTTGGATGATGGTGATTGTTTTCAGCTGACTTATCTCTTTGCTCATCTGAGATAGCTGGGAAGCTGACTCAGATTGCATGGATTTTGTCTGTTGTAGAGAAGGAATCTCTTCAGCTTGCCTCTTGACAAGTTTTTTGCTCTTTTTCAGAACTTCCAGAAGAACATCATATCTGTCAATAAATTGATTGACATGCTCTTCAGGTTCTAATTCATCCTCCTCCTCATTGGATGAAGAGGATGCCTCAGAATCTGGGCCAGTTTCATAATCAGATTTTGAAGAAGAAATGGTTAAAATTATTACCTCATCAGGTTAAGATTTATCCTGATTTTCTTCAGTCATGGTCATGAGACTGTAGTCTTCTTCGTCTTTATGGTCACTGTCAGTAGAGGACAGTAGTGCCCTTATGCCCACCTTGGTTGCTGGGTGATCTGTATCCTCTTCCATAGAGAATAGACCAATGCAAACATTTTCATCTTCAAATTCTGAAGTCTCGGAATCACTGTCAGATATGCTTGATTTCTTCTTAGCTAAGAAGCTCTTGTCCACTTTTTTGTCCTTAAGATATTTCTTATCATCAAACCTCATGCTCTCTTTCCTTTTAACGGGACTACCTCAGATTCTCCACAAGAATCCTACCTCAAGCTTTAGAAAAAATCCTACTCTCAGTCTTTATAGACCAGGCCTACACTCAGATCTCAGTGAGATCTTACAATAGAGATTTAATGAAAATTATAATAACTCTAGAAAAAAAGCTCTGAAGTCTTCTTCTTTTGTTGTTTCACCAGACAGCTTCTCTTCACCACAACAACGGGAATTGATCTTCAGTATTAGAGTCAGGTTGTGCTGTGTTGAACGCTTGCAGAGATTTTCTACTTCAAGTCTTTTGAAAGATTGTTCTATAGATTATTAAGCTTGAAGACAATGAAAATTATTTCTCCCTTTGCCAGCGGCGACTTTTTGCGACTTAGGTTTTCAGAAGGTTTTTCACAAAGTTCTTCAAAAAGTCCTGAAAAAAGTTCTTGTAAAAGTCTCACACACTTTGCTTTTATATCTCAGCATCTGCAACGGCTATATCCTCTTTAGGTAAGCGATATGACCGGCTTTAATGGTTGAATCATCCCAAGATTGTGTGTCAGAGAAATATGGCGATTTCTGTCTTTTAGCGCGCAATCTGCGTCGATTTGAATTTTGTATGACGTCAGCTAAATAGATAACACATCACTTGACTTAGAATAATTTTTGATCTTCTATACAGGCATTGAGTGCTGGAAGCAGCATGACTTAGTAAAATTCTTGATCTCTAATGAAGCGTTGAGAGGCAGCACTTAACTCAACGCATTTGTACTCAGACAACTTTTTTCTTTCTACTGAAGCATTGAGTAAAGTCTTTCTGAAGAGGCGTCGAGTGACTACAGTTAACTCAGCGCATTCTACTTAGGCGTTGAGTCAAGTCTTATGTCTCAACGCATTTGTACTTTAGACTTTTTTTGCTTCATTGCTGAGGCATTGAGTGAATGATCTTCACTCGACGCATTTGAACTTGGAATGAAACTCAGCTCTTTTACTGAGTCGTTGAGTGAAAGACCTTCACTCGACGAATTTAAACTTACTCTGAATTTCTGCTTGATTACTGAAGCGTTGAAAGAGTATCATTCAGTCAGCGCTTATGAGTATTGATTGTCGAGTGATGTGAGATGACTCGACGCATTTGAACTTAGACAGATTCTTTGCTTCTCTTCTGAGGCGCTGAGTGAATTATATTGAGTCAACGCATACAGACCACGAGCTTCGAGTGATGTAAGATGACTGGACGTATTTATATTTAGAAGAATTTCTTCACTACCGAAATATGTTGACTTACTCTCAAGCTGTTAGTCAATCAAATATTGATAACCTGTACATGTTAACTTAGAGAAATGTCAAATACATATTTGTGTATATTATTGAGTTATGGGGCTTCTTCAAATCTAGGACATTGTAGTCAATGTTCCCAACAGTAACCACTAAGAAATCGTCGTTAGGCTCTCGGCTCTTGGTCACGATGCGGCTTGAGGCAATGTTGAGGGAAGAGTTGGAAGAGCCCACACTCGTGTGTGGGTCAGTCAGTACAGTATCAAGGATTGGATCTCTAGCCGAAAGAGGCACTAGGTTTAAGTGAGGTGTGGAGGATGGACATACTATCAATATCACTGGACAGCTTGTCCTCACACTTATGACTATGCTCACTAACCACTCTAGTATTGCTCTCCGTCTGTATCATACGATCGGGATCAGAGTCAACTCCAAGACCAAGTAGGAACTGAGTCTCACCCAGATAAGATGAATCAAAATCGGGTATCAAGTCTCTCATATTAATAAGAGCACTACTAGACGAATCAGTGACTTGCCCTAAATTCCTAGGCTTTCTCGTATTGATTCTTCCTAAGGTAGATCTCATGTGAACAAAATGAGCATCTAAGAGGTCAAAGCGGTCAAGAACTAATCGCTGAAATTCGGTCGTCGGTAACTCTATTTGTGGACACTATGAGGGTCTTGACATGTGATGTGATACTGGCGATGATGAACTCTATAGGGCTTCAAAGGGTCATCTAGATGATCATCCCTAACATAATCAATTTGTGCTCATGGGTGGACGCAAGGCCTACGAACATGCGGTGGTGATCGCGTATATACCGACTCAGGTCCCTCAAATAGAGGAGATGTGTAGCGACAATGATCTGAATAAAACTCAACTTTACCATCATAAGGTCGTGGAGAAGTGTAATGATGATAGCGTGATGACCTCTCATCATGGTAGTCATCTCTAGTATAATAAGATCGTCTCGAAAGGTCGTCACGATCCCTGGAAGTGGTGTGCCACGCAGGAGGATAATCATCGTAATAATAAGGGCGTCTGATAAAACCACCTTGGTGTGACGCCAAGGTGGGCCACGACAGTGCCCCAGCATGATGGTGGTCTGCCTGCTCGTGGCTCTCCAAAGCGTTGTACTCCGAATATCGCTCAATTTTTATTGCGCTCCAGGGGGACACAAGCGGGCGGAGCGTTGTACTCCAAATGTCGTGGTGTGTGTGCGCGCGCGTGTGTGTGAAATTGGTCAAATTTGGGGGAAAAAATGAGAATGTTGCAATAAATGTCGGGCAAATTTAGAAAAGAAAAAATAAGAGAATGATTGTACTATAGAAATAGTGAGAATAACATCTATCACAATAAAAAAATACAAAATAGACTCAAGAGTGATTTTAGCAAAAACTAGCTGTTAGAAAACGCAATAATTATACAAGTAATAAAGATAGGGGTGGATCGTAATCGATCTCTTTCATCAATCATCATCATCACGAACCTTATCTAGATTAGTGATGATATATGTTGATTTAGAGCGAGCCAATCTCGACTCAAAATTGAAATATTGAGTCTGAGCTTGGTTCGAAATCTTGATCAATCTCAAGTCAGGTAGGCCCCGCTCGAAATCGACTGAAATTTGAACGAGGGTCTTGTAATTTGTACGAGGGTTTGAAATCAACTCGAGGCGGGACAAAATATGGAATTTTTTAATTAATAAATTTACAAAAATTAGCATGCTACTTTTTACGGGGGTCTTGTAATTTGTAACTATCTTTCGATTTCTGTGTACTAAAGATCAACATAAATATAAAGATCTGATGATTTCTACGAGTATAAACCGACTAGAATCAAATTTCAAGCGAACTACTCGTAGCTTGAAATCAGATTCAAGATATTTAATTCAAATCGAATTGACACTAATGATTTTAAGCCAATTTTGAAACAAGTTGATTATCAAGCGACTGTTACGGTCTTCAAGCCCCATTATTATCAAGTCTTATTCTTCATTATGTGTTTGTTATTGTTAAGTGTCAAGTTATTTACATACATGCCCATAGTATGTTCTATTTAAGAGACCCCCTTGGGTCTTCCTAGGTTATTAATGAAAGAATTCTAGTTTCTTGTCTTTTAATGAGATCTTGGCAGCTCTCTCTCTCTCTCACTTGAGCAAGCCTCGATTGGGCAGCCACGATTCTAACTCCATTGTATCTTCCGCCGTCGTCATCCCTGTCTCCGGCCACTCCTCTGACATCCTCCAGGCTAGGCCCATAACATCTTAGCTCAGAGCCACTGATTATCCTCCTCTCACTGTGGTTCGCAACAACCCGCTCGTTCCAGCACGCTACTTCTCGACAGCCCGCTCGTTCCAGCCCGCGCTAGCCCACCCGCCGTCATCCACATAAATAGCCGCACAAGCCATCCACATAATCTGCAACACTCGACGTCGTCAGCTATACTGGCGACTCCATCGCACTCCTTTTTTCTGTCAGCGACAACCACATTTGCACTGACGTCTGCAGAAGAAGACACCCGACCCAACAACGTCAAAAAATCGTTGAAACATTGTTGTTTCCATCTTGGAACCAGTCGACGCCCTTCCTTTGTCGTTCTGCCACAACACCTCCCACGTCGGTCGTTCCGCTTCAACACTCATCGAGCCGACTGTTCTCTTCCATCAACATTCATCTCCCGCAAACGATCCCACATCGCCCATACCTTCATTTTTGAAGCAGGTCCCAAGGTCTCTCCATCAGTACCACACATCTCCCAGGTCGCATGCGGTTTAATTTATTTTTTAGCCTTGTGCTCACCATTCATCTTGAGCCCACGCACAACAACACCCCCTCAAGTAAGACACTACGTTGGGGTTTCATGTCCATCTTTGTAATCTTACGCCTTTTCATTCCCGGAGGCCACCAAACAAAGCATCCAACAGCAGTCATAAATAACATTTTTTACGGACTTGTTCCTCTGGACCGTGCAGTCGCCTATTCAGACCAGTTCATTTCAGAAGAAGCCGCCCGACCAAACAACGTTAAAGAAATGTCAAAACATCATCATTTTTGTCTTGGAACCAGTCGGTGACCTTCCTTCGTCGTTCTCCCAAGACACAGCCAACGTCGATTGTTCCAATTCTTCCTTCATCAAGCCGCATGTTCTGTTCCATTGTCATCCATCTGCAAACGCTCACGCATCGCCCATGCATTCAGTTTCGAAGCAGATCCCACGATCTCTCTGTCAGTTCCGCGCGTCTCCCAGGCCGCACGCGGTTTCATTTTTTTTAGTCCTGCGCTCGCCTTTCTTCTCTCCTCGTGCACAATAGCACCCCCACGAGTCAGACGTTACTCTGGGGTTTCCTACCCATCCTAGCAATTTTGTGTCTTTTCATTCTTAGGGGCCACCAACTGCAGCAGCCAACAGTAGTCTTAAATAACATTTTTATGGCCATGTGCCCCTGGACCGTGCAGACGCCTATTCAGATCGATTCATTTCAGCAACCACCTGTTCATTAATTGACTGAAGTATGAGAGACTTGACCAATCTTCTGGCTGCTCTCTCGGGACGTCATGCAAAACTTCATGACATCCATGGATGCACGGCTTTGAGACGTCGAGGCACGTCGTCAGTACGACAACCTCACTCCTATACAAGCTTAATGATCTGACAATCTCCGCAGCCCGTGCCACCGCCAATTCCGCTTAAACAGGCATTGTTCCCACCGACAACCGAAGACGCTCTCTGCGGTCTCTGTCGTTCCGCCTCCGCCACCAGTCCCTGCAATCATCACTTCGCCGCCTCTTTTGTCGACCCCTTCTCTGTTGGCCCCTCCGACCACATCACCACCTCTGTTAAGGCCACCTGCTTTGTCGCCCCCTCCGAATCAATTTCTTCTGCCATCCATCCACAAGTCAACGCCATCATTTTTGATCATCTTCAATCTTTCTCCGCCTGAGCTACCATCACTTTCGACTGTCCTCAAAGGGCAGGCACCCTTGTTCCGCAGATTCATTGCCATCTTTTCTGCTATTGTGAATGTTTTGTGGCTCGATACAGCCTCTGCTAAAACAACACAATACCGGGAATTGTTCCGGAGGGAAATCAAAGAGCCAGACGACCAAGTAGTGCAAGCCTCATTCGAGCTTGAGGGCGAGCACAATTTGAAGGACGAAGAAGATGTTATGGGCTATGTGCACTATTGTTATCGGTCTTATTATATATTTTTCATTATGTGTTTGTTATTGTTAAGTGTCGGGTTATTTACATAAATCCCCGTGTATGTTCTATTTAAGGAACCCCCTAGGGTCTTTCTTGGTTATTAATAAAAGAATCTAGTTCCATGTTGATGCAACCCTTGTTTGCATCTTTATTTTACTTTATTTTTGTATTTTTGTATCGCATGTTTTCACGCATTTTAATGTTTTAGTTGTCTCGCATGTTGTATCGCGCACTTTTGTTTGACTTATTGGAGTGACCAACCAATAAGATCATGAATGGATATGTCCGTCAAATTAGGAGTAGTGTTAAATTAAGCAAGCAAGTAAATTAATTAAAATGTAAAATATATTGTGAAATTAATGATGAGGGAAAAGCCAAAGTATTTTATTTTCCAACCCTTGATTTTCCAAAATAATTAATATCCCTTTGAAACTCCACCTTAAAATCTTGAATTTCTAAGGTTTTAAAAGATTTCAACCGGCCACTCTTTAGAAACCTCTCTCAGTTATTAAAGTTATTAAATATTTTTCAGTCGGTCAACCTAAATAAAAGTATGAAACCCCCCTTTTTTAATATTTGGCCTTTGAAAACCTCTCCCGTTATCTGCCAGCTTTTGTAACCCCCGTCATTAAAGTCTTCAATTAAAGTCTTTACTTTATAAAAGCAATCAGCCCCCTGAAAAATCCAGGCTAGAAGAATGAAACTGAGAGAGAGTGTTTGTCATCTCTCCTGGTTTCCGCCCAGCACGCTAACGCCCGACTCCCCACCGCCCATCTTCTCCCCTTCCCGTTCCGACACCGCGACCCTGGAATCGATCGAGACATGTCGGCCCTCCACCCCCAGATCCGAAAAGGCTTTGTCTCTTTAGCGGCATCCAGAGAACCCCCGCGCCCTTAGAAAGGTCGGTCGACATCGACCCATTTTCCCGACCTTTCCCCGGCTCCACCCTGCCGCGCTTCCACCTTCTTCGACCTGCTCGTCGCTTGGAACTCCGGCTCCCAACACAGCTCTTCGTACTCCCGGCCAGAGTTCCAATTTCTCCTTCACCCAAGCCTGCAGTCACTGTTTTACAAATCAGTCCCTGCCATCCACTATTTGGGCTTGTGTTGTCTGTGTATTGGCTAGGTATATCTCTCGCCAAACTCAAGTCTCTCACTGTTGGTACAAAATTTATGCATAGTATTGTCTGGCCAGTACAAACAAAGCTTTCTTGCTTAATCCTTCACTTCTCTTGTTTGGCGTTAATTTACAAAAAGTTTTTGTTTTTCTTTCTTGCTAAAGTATGTGGAGTAATTAATCGAATTGTTGAAAGCGAGTGAGTGTTGAACATTTTTGTGCGTTTGAGAAAGCTTGGGCGGTTACCGATTGTGAACCCTCGTAAACCTTTCGCTGGCGCCACTGAAAATTTATCTTTAAAATCAACTTAGGTTTTGGTATGTATCAGTTTTGTATCAGAGGTAGGTTCGATTCACTCATATTGTGAATCGAACGATCCTGTTTTTTATTATATTTAGTTGTTTCAAAAAATTTTGTTTTAAAAAAACAACATTCAAGCCTTTATCCCACTATAGTGAGGTCGGCTTAAAAAAAACAAAAAAAAGAAGCAAAATTTGTTTTTTTAGAGCAAAAAAAAATTAACAACAAAAAAAGGGTTTTTGTCACTTTTTTTTTACAAAAAAAAATCACTATTTTATTTAAAAAATTTCATGTTTTATTTTTAAAAAATCACTGTTTAATTAAAAAACCGTTTTGTGTTTATTAAAAAAAACTTTTAAATTAGCTTTAAAATGAAGAGTCGTATAGATCGCATAGAGGCTAGCATAGGCGACCTAGTCAACCGAATGTGTGAACTAATGAAGACGGTAGAAGCACTCACTGCCAATGTGAGAGACACAAATCACGTAGTAAACAACCTGAGAACATCGTTAACAACTTAGAAGCGCAACGTCACCTAGGCCTAAATAAACCTCACCAAAATCAAGAGAAACAAAATCCTGGGCCCGCAGATCCTGCACCGCCTGACCTTGGGCTCCGTCGTCAATCCCGTCGGGACGATGGAGTTAAGCTTGATGTAGGTGATTTTGAGGGTCACGTGAAGCCCGAGAAATGCCTTAATTGGTGTGAGCGTGTGAAAAGGTTCATGGAATGGAAACAAATGTCTGTGAATCGACAAGTCGAGTATGTTGTCCTTAGGCTAAGAGGACCAGCTCTAGTATGGTGGGTTCAACTTGAGCGTACCCGATACACTTTGGGTCTAGCACCTATTACCACGTGGGTCGAGTTTAAGTTGCAACTGCGGAAACGATATGTCCCCCGGGACTATCTGCAGACTCTTTATCGAAGGTTCCACAGCCGTCGATAGGACAAGCTTTTTGTGGATGAGTACACCCACGAGTTTTTAGTATCGTAGTCTAGGCTAGACCTACACGAGGAGGACGATATGACAGTCTCCCGTTATCCGAACGAGCTCCGTTAAGCTATTAGGGATGAGCTAGAGTTGCGCAGTCGAGCACGTAGAGTGGAAGCCTCACTTCAGAAGAGGACATCTGGGCATAAGTCTACTGATAGGCCTTCCCCGAGCACCACCACCACTGCTCCCACCCCAAAGAATTTTGATTCCCCTCCTCGTGTCACTACTGGGACCCCAACTCCTCGCACTGGCTGTAATGCCCCAAAACTTAAAATTGAAACGGGCGGTGTTCGAACCAAGTTCGGGTCTGGGTAGGGTGAACACGGCCTGTGACACGGGCGTGTCACATGGTCGTGTGGTGCTCGGGTAGTCGAGTCGAGGTCGACGAGCGTTGAGTGCTCGAACACGGCCTGTGACACGGGCGTGTCAGGCACACGGCCTGTGACACGGGCGTGTCACAGGGCGTGTCAGGCACACGGCATGTGACACGGCCGTGTACTCCTCTGGAAGTTTGGTCCTGTGTCGACTGAGGGAAAAGGCCCGGAACGCGGGCGTGTACTGTATGACACGGGCGTGTCAGATTCGGCACGGGCGTGTCGCCACCCGTGTCCACTATGGGACGACGGTTGGCGTGGCGGTTATATGCGACACGGCCCCTGGTCACGGGCGTGTCGATGACCCGACACGGGCGTGTCAGGTTGGGACACGGGCGTGTCCTAACCCATGTCCTTTTTTGTCCTCGACAATCGTGTCTGGATCGACGCACACGGCCTGGGACACGGCCGTGTGCAAAGCCGTGTTCGGCCCAGGATTAAGAAATTTTAGGCAAATCTGAGCCGTTCGTTTTCTTTAAACAAGATCTGACGGCCCAGATGAGTTCCTGCTTTCGTAAGTCCGGGGATAGATGATTAATTCCTCATTTCCCCTTAAGTTTTCTCTTTCTAAGGAGTTAGAGAGAGGAGAGAGCAAGTAAGAGGGAAGGGGAGGAATCCGGCCGCCGGCGGAGCATCGGAGCACGAAATTGAGAACCGAGACCAGATCCGTGGAGAGAATTCCCTTGCGAAGCCTTTCATCCGGCTAGTTCTTCATGGCGCCAAAGCAGACTTCAAGGGTAACGATTCTCAACTTGAGCATGTGAAGCTCTTCTTCCTTTGCATAGAAAACCCTCTCATGCGAGTGTGCGGTGAGTTTGTGGTGTTCCTTGGAGTAGATATGTAGAGTCCCCCTTGTTTAGAGTCCGAAATCGTAGTACAGACATAGGCATTATGTGTGAAGCCTGCCTGGACGTGTTTGTCTGGATCGGTGATGTTGCATTGCATGAGTAGCCGGAGAAGACTCCGTGCCTTTGATTGTTTTCGGGTTTCTACGCGGTAGATTGCAGCAGGGATCCTTGGGGATTAACTCCAAGGCGCACCCGGAAAACTGGGCGGAAACGTAATTCTGCTAACTTGGCGGCCGGGGAGCCAGCCTTGAACATAACTGGGTTATGTGATGTTTGGGAATGTTTTAGAATCTGGGTGAAGCTTGGCCCGCGCGTACGTCTTAAAGTGACTAGGCGGGGTGAGCAACGGGCAAGTGGAAACGGACCTGGGCTTTGTGGTTCGGTGCTAGAGGCCCTAAAGTGGAACTGGCCGTTGGCATAGTCGGGAGTCTTGGACTGCGGTCGGAAAGACTCAAAAATGCTTACAATGTTTGTCATCCCGAGGATGGTGGTGAAGCCACGGAATTGACCGGATTCACCGAGAATGTGCCCTGAGTGCACGGGGTGTTTGGCCAAGCGAGCCTACACCTGTGGCGAAATATATATATGCACTTTACTATTTAGCTAGGCTAATGATATGCAGGGAAGGAGCACCGCCGTCCCGAGTAAGGGACGGGGTCGTTATAATTTGGTCAGCTTTAGCTGACCGTTGCTTTGTTTGCCACCGTGCGGTGGAATGTTGCTTGCAGGTGCTGCGGAACCAAGCGTCAAGTAGCGGGTTGAAGCCCAAGTTGCTGAGCTGGCCCTCGAAGGCCAAAGCGAACTGTTGTTTTACTTTTGTCATGTGTGGCCGGCCTGTGAGCCGATGTATGTAAAACATTATATTGTCAAGTAAACATTTGTAAGGCCTTAAGGCCAAGTACTCTTTTGTGTATTTGTTGTATTTCATTCATGTGGTGTATAGTGGACATCCATGCCGTTGTTGTGCAAATTTTGGGTTCTCTTAAACTGTTTAAAAGCTTCCGCTAGAATGTTCTATGTTAGGATGAGTAGTTGAGTTTTTGGTATTATTCTGTAACCCTTCCGACTGTCCGTGGTATATGGCGTCGGGTTCCAGCTGGACCTTCTGTTATATGTCATACGACGGATGGGGGTGTTGCACTGGCCTCACCCGAGGTAAGGAGCTAATGGGACCCAAGCCCAACATTGGAGTATTTCAATGCTTAAGTGTGTGGAGCCTGGGCACAAATCTTCTGAGTGCACGCGACACCACTTCGTCGCAATTACTAATTCCACTGATGGGCGTGAGCCAGAATATGGAGTCTTCCTTCGTGACTCCAAACCTGAGCCCGAGCCCGAGTCTGATAACATTATTGAGGTCGAGGGAGAACAAGCTGAACACTTAGTTTGTGTCCATTATAGCTTGGTTTCCCCTAGTGATAACACTGAGCGTGACTTTCAGAGACACGAGATTTTTCGCACTGCTGCGCGAATTCAGGGAGATTTTTGTTCCATCATCATTGACAGCGGTAATATGGAAAATTTCGTTTCCCAACGTATGGTTAAGAAGCTAGGACTCGAGACACACCCTTTGGAGCAGTCATACCAGTATACCACTTATCTGGGTTAATAGTAACATGACTATGCATGTTACTCATCGTTCTTCGTAAAGTTCTATATCGGGGATGCGTACCAAGATTCTGCCCTATGTGATGTCACCCCCATCGATGTCTGTCATATATTGTTAGGTAGAGCATGACAGTATGATAGGCATGTTATACATGACGGTGTGATGAACTCTCACTCCTTTGATCACCATGGGCGAAAGATTGTTCTTCTTCCCCAGAAGAATAGTCTTGTCCCCAAGCTTCTTGGGAGGACCTCACCAGCATCTGTCCCACCTTCCTTAGTTATCACCACACCACTCATATTTAGCGTTATTCTTCTTCCTGGACCCCCACGTTAGGAAGAATCACTTGATTCTTGTGATACATTCGTCTTGGATGATGCTCACACTTTTGGTGATCCCACTTTTGGTTCACCTTATATAGATTTTGTTTTTGGCAATCACACTTTTAGTTCACCGCACTTCCCTACGGCTATGAGTGAGTTTATTTTCACACTTTCTAGGCTAAGTCGTAGGAGAATTGATTCGATCTCTAGACTTTTTCTTCCTACCAGGGACACGCGTTTTAAAAGATTCCTCTGGTTGGTTTTAAATGGTAAATTTGAGAACGGTTTTAAAATTTGTCGCGCTAGTTGGATTCTCGCGAGTGTTATCATTAAGGTGATTTGTCTTGATTTAGTGGATGCATAAAGGTGTCTAGCAGGATCGCATATGACGTTGTATGATTTAATGATTCCACATGATGATCTTACTTGCTCTCTGTTTTGCTTCTTTCCTCGTTCATTCGTACCACCCTCTTCCCCTCTTTATGATGTCCCTCTATCTGTTGCTCTGTTTTTTACTAGTCATTTACTTAATATGCATAAAATTATGACTAATGGTTTGAGAGTACCTTTGGAAAACTTTGACTCCATGGCTGATTTTATCGCCAGGAGTTGTCTTTTTCCAAGGGAGTTTGGTTTCATGTGTCCTTCAGGAAAGAAGATGTAGCTTCAGGTCATGTGCAGTGACGACGGGTCCTCCCCGTGTTCCACCATCTACCACAGCAGAGCAGTGACGCAGCAATTTCTCGGATCGACTTTTAGTTGTTTCAGTGGTGGATTTTGTCATATTCTCGACGGGGTCGAGTCCTCTCAATCCCGGGAGAACTGATGCAACCTTTGTTTGCATCTTTATTTTACTTTAATTTTGTATCGCATGTTTTTGTGCATTTATGTTTTAGTTGCCCCGCATGTTGTATCGCGCTTGTCATTCGCGCACTGTTGTTTGACTTGTTGGAATGACCGACCAATAAGATCATGAATGGATAGGTCCATCAAATTAGGAGTAGTGTTAAATTAAGCAAGCAAGTAAATTAATTAAAATATAAAATATATTCTGAAATTAATGATGAGGGAAAAGCCAAAGTATTTTATTTTCAAACCATTGATTTTCCTAAACAATTAATACCCCTTTGAAACCCTCACCTTAAAATCTTGAATTTCAAAGGTTTTAAAAGATTTCAACCAACCACTCTTTAGAAACTCCTCTCAGTTATTAAAGTTATTAAATATTTTTCGGCCGGTCAACCTAAATAAAAGTATGAAACCCCCTTTTTTTAATATTTGGCCTTTGAAAACCTCTCCCGTTATCTGCCAGCTTTTGTAACCCCCGTCATTAAAGTCTTCAATTAAAAACTTTACTTTATAAAAGCAATCAACCCCCTGTAAACCCAGGCTGGAAGAAAGAAATCGAGAGAGACCGTTTGTCTTCTCTCCCGATTTCCGCCCAGCACGCCAACGCCCGACTCCCCACCGCCCGTCTTCTCCCCTTCCCGTTCCGGCACCACGGCCCTAGAATCGATAGAGACCCGGTGGCCCTCCAACCCCAGATCCTAAAAGGCGTCGTCTCTTTAGCGGCGTCCAGAGAACCCCAGCGCCCCTAGAAAGGTCGGTCGACATCGACCCATTTTCCCGACCTTTCCCCGGCTCCACCCTGTCGCGCTTCCACCTTTTTTGACCTACTCGTCGCTTGGAACTCCGGCTCCCAGCACAGCTCTCCGTACTCCCGGCTTGAGTTCTAGTTTCTCCTCCACCAAAGACTGCAGCCACTGTTTTCCAAATCAACCCCTGTCATCCACTGTTTGGGCTCGTGTTGTTTGTGTATTGCTAGGTATATCTCTCGCCAAACTCAAGTCTCTTTCACTGTTGGCACAAAATTTATGCATAGTATTGTCTGGCCAGTACAAACAAAGCTTTCTTGCTTAATCTTTCACTTCTCTTGTTTGTCGTTAATTTACAAAAAGTTATTGTTTTTCTTTCTTGCAAAAGCATGTGGAGTAATTAATCGAATTGTTGAAAGCGAGCGAGTGTTGAACATTTTTGTGCGTTTGAGAAAGCTTGGGCGGTTACCGATTGCGAACCCTCGTAAACCTTCCGCTCGCACCACTCAAATTAATTTGATCTCAAAATTTATCTTTAAAATCAACTTAGGTTTTGGTATGCATCACATGTCCCCTAATGAGATCTTGGTAGCTCTCTCTCTCTTGAAGGCAAGCACCACTAAGACAGTCGTGGTTCCGACTCCACGGTATCTTCTACCGTCGTCATCCATGCCGCCGGCCACTCCTCCGACATACTCCGGGCTTAGCCCATAACAGCAACTTCCGAATTTAGATTTTTATGTTCAACCCTAATATGAACTAGTATGGGTCTAACTTATGAATCCTCACTCTTCCATTTGTTTTGTTGTGTGATGCTTATAGTTTCACCAACCAATTTGAAGACCTATCCATGTTATGTGAGATCAACCCCTTCATATTCATACGAGACTAATTCATCAATTTTGTCTAGCAAGTAACTCTTCTACCCTCCAATGTACATGTCGAAAAACATAAAAATTTTCATTAATTACATTATATTCAAAATATGCCCCCCTCCAATCATTCCTCGGGTATAATAATTCCTTAATTTATCCTTTCTCATTGTGTCAGTATACATCTTATCATTCTCAATTCTAACACGTGAATTTAGCTATCAATGATTTTTTTTTTACTTCCTAACATTATGATTCATATAACCTTTCGGCCAAGATGCAATATTATAAAAGAATTCTTTAGTTTATATAACATCATTTTATCACAATATACTTCTGTGGTACTTGTACATTTTTATTTTTAACCAACAAGCTAAACTCTAACAGTTATATCTTTATCCATATTTGCATTGCCTACATATATCACTTCAAACAAATGGAAAACAAAGCAATTGGGAAAAGGTAGAAAATTTGAGGCATTAATTAAAGAATTGTTATGCAATTAAACAATCAGATAATAACTTTTAACTCGAATATGTTTTCAAATTACTTTGTTTTGATCTAAGACCGCATATTAAAAAAATTAAAACTTTTTAAGGTAATATATATAATATTACAGTATATAGCATCTTTACGAATTTGAGAAAGAAAACGTTAAGTCAGACCTTATGTTGATTCTATAAAGTAGACTTAGGATCCAAACAAAAGTGAATAACTTGATTTAATTCTTAACAAAACAGCTCCACCTCCAAAACCATCACCACAAACAACCAAACAAAACCCTAAACATTTTAAAGGGAAAAGAAAGAAGAACAGAGTACCAAAAAGAGAATCATACCTAATTATTCCTTGTTATCTAAAAGCAAGTTTTAAATCTATGAATCTTTTCCAAAACTATCACTTGCCCTCAGATTTGTTCCATGTTTGCAAGTGGAACTTTCTGTGATTGTCAGCAAACTTATAAAAGATCCTTGCTTTCATTTGAAAATTTGTAGGTTTTTTGAAAATTCCAATACCCAACTGGAATGTCTTTCTTCCCTGCTAGGTAAGCACTCCTACCTTTGTATTTCTCTGTTTTTAGATGGCATTAGATTACCTTTGTATAATCTTTACATGCAAATACATTTGTGACTGTTTTCAAACTTCAGTAAATAATTGTTGATTAATTTTCTGATGGTTTTCTCGGGTATGCCTCGTATATATGTTTTTATATTTTGGTTAATAGGTAATTTAATTGGTCATTAATTTGATTTGAATGTATAAGTTTATCTGCGAAGTTCAATATGTTTATTTATCATTACATGTTTTGTCCCATATTATTAATAAGTACTATTATTATATTAATTAATACTTATATTAAAATAATTAAAAAAAATTAAAAACGTTTCCCGTATCCATTTTTTTAAAATCACGTTTCTCGTATCCGTTTCGTATCGTATCCCGTATCCGTCCCCGTGCTACATAGGGATCCACACCTACGTATTTCCCGAATGTTTGTACTATTTCGTTACCATAGTGCACTGTTAAGTGTTCACTCTTATGAATAAGCCCTGAATATTACTTAAATCATACCCCCGTCATTTCATAACTCTGACCATTTATTTTCTGTCATCTCCCCACTTGCATTCAAAATTCATCATCTCCGCCATTCATCTGTGTTATTCATCAAACAAAGAGAGACAATAATAGGAAAACTCAGCACAAATCAATCTAATACCTAGCACTTGCACTGCATCACCATTGCAGCCACCAGTCATGGCTCCTTTGGATCTGCAGACGCTGAACAATTAGGGATCCCGGAACACTTACCATTATTTAATTGGCATACACATTCAATTTTTAGGAATCAAGTAAGCTTCGGTTCTAGTTTTCTTGAACTAAGTTGGATCATTTTGGTTCTGAAAATTTTCAAAGTGCAAAAATTGTATTCCTGATGTTATAAAAACGTATGATACTATTACAGGATTAAGCCCTGACAATCAATTTTAAAAACTTCATCTCACTCAAACTGCAAAAAAGTTGCAATGTGATGTTGTAAATTGTAAAGGATCTCGATATTGTTCCAAGAAATTTGCGCCAGCAATTAAACTCTTAAAAATTTCAACTTTTCCATCACAACCTTTTCCTATTGTGATATTAGTTTGTATCCATCACATTTACTTCTGATTAAGAAACAACAGAAAAAAGAAATATCACGCAACCTTTCATAAGGAACCAACAAAGTGCAAAAAATCATTGATTTTCTAGTTAAAGATTACAAGGTCTGTCGGCTCTCTTATAGTGGCAAGGAGCGAATATAAAAGGAAATACTGAAATTAGGAGATACTGGAAATTAGGAAATACTAAAATTAAAAAATACTGAAAATACTAAAAATGCGTCAACAAACACAGCAACTTATTTATTATTAAATATTATCCGTGGTCTCGGTGTACCCTTGTGATATACACGTCCGGCACGTGTAGACTTGTCATGGTGACTCGTCGTCATGTAGTTCTGAAATATTGGGACCCGTAACACTATCCAACAATAACCAATTTTAAATACTTCCTATGAGATAAAAAAAGGTTAATAATTTGGTTGAATAAGCCTATGCAAGAGCCCATGTAAAGGCCTTCTTTTACATGTATAGATTAGCTCAACGTTTTGATTTGGAGTTGAGTTTTCACTCCTCCATCTTATAAATATATGTACAAATACTTGTATGGATGAATAATAAATATATTGTTCTACTTTGAATTTTAATTTTTCTACATCATATCAGAGCGACTCAATTCCTGACGTTCAAACTCTCGCAATTTTTGGGGGGCTGTCGTGTTTTGTTCTTCCTCACGGATACTCGCAGCCAGCATCCTTGGAGCTCGCCAAGTTCATCTCCTCCTGTAGTTGTTGTACTAAGCTCCTCTGCCCTGCCTATTATAAACCCGCCATTCTCCGGAGCTCTCGCTGCCAGTTCACTTGAACTCACCACCTTCGCTGACTCATGTTCTCTAGACTTTGCGGACACTCATTTTTTGGAACTCCCCGCTGCTGACATCTCAGTACTCGTGGGAGTCCACATTATTTCTTGCTAATTGTTTCTCATCTGCATCACTCAAGCTCCATCTGTACTGGGCTGTGGTTTCTCTCTGACATCTCAGTACTCGTGGGAGTCCACATTATTTCTTGCCAATTGTTTCTCATCTGCATCACTCAAGCTCCGTCTGTACTGGGCTGTGGTTTCTCCCCTGCATCGATGAGACTTATTGACGCATACACCCAGAGTTCGCAGCCACTAGCTTCCAGCACCCGACGACATGAGCTCGACTACTTCCGGCTCTCCTGGAGCTCGCCGCTCTTGATTTCGTGGAGCTCGTCACCTCTTCTTCAAGCGACCACTTCCCGCATCTCCCATGGAGCTCGCAGCATCTTCCAGCAACCTCCTGGAGCTCGCAACTTCTTCTTACAACGACCTCTTCTCGTGGCTCTAAGATCTTGTCGTCTCCCTGTATCAAGACTTGAGGGTGTCCATACCTAGTGCTCGCTGACACCTTCCTCCCAATGCTTGCTTCTATCATGGGGACGAACGCTGCTTCCGCCTTCACCATTCTGGCCACACTCGCCCTGGCTCCCATCTATGAAGTACGTGGCCAACTCATAATTTCCATTATCGCTTTTATTAGAAAGAAGAATTTCGTCGAGTGGGTCCAGACCAAGGGTTTTCTCCACCATGTAAGTATGTAACTAACAATTCACATGTTGAGCCTACTAAGCAATGGTTCCAGGATAATGGGCGAGTCCAATCATGGATCTTAAATTCAATGGAAAGTGTCATATCGAATGTCGATGCACCACGAGATAACAAAAGCTATGTGGGATAAACTGAAGTCCCTATACTCCGGGCAGGTCAGCATCCAACATTTATTTGATCTCTTTCGCGATCTCTACACCATCGAACAAGGTTTGGATGGTGACCTAACATCCTTCGTGGACAAGTACAAGATTCTTGTCGAGGTTTGGATTCAGCACCAGCCTCCTACACTAGATTTCGCTACCCAACGGGCTCAGAAGGAAGTTGTCGGCATAATACTAATGATGTCACGAAAACCACCTCATCTTCATAGTGTTGGATGAACATCCTATCTTCCCTCACTACTCTGTCTCTCTAGGATGTGTGCTCCATGATTTTGAAGGTCACTCCACCAAATGTCTTGTTAACTCCTGCTACCCTTCTCCAACACTCTACTAAGGCTCGTTCTCCACATAGTGGGCTACGGGGAGGTCGTAATGGGTCTCGGGGTGATGGACGCGATGGTCGCAATCGCTCCAATAGGCAAAAGACTCGCATATGTACTCATTATGGCCGAACAAATCATGTTGAGGCCTCTTGTTACAAGAAACATGGGTAGGGGTGAGAAGAGAAAACCAACAAAACCGATCAAACTAAATGAATCGCACCGATTTTAAAACCAAACTGATCGGTTCAGTGTTGGTTTGATCTAGAACTTGTGAAAACCAAGTCCATATCAGTTCGGTTTGTGTTAGAAAATACTAGAAAACATAATGTATTGACTCATGTAGGAGTTAGTGTTTAGTCTCACATTTTTTGTATAGCTAGATCTTACTCTCTTCTCTCCTATATATTTGTACTCATACTTGTTTTTCGGTATTCAAGAAGTATATACAAGGTTTGGAACTTTCTCTACATGGTATCAGAGGGATACGGTCCGACCTGTCCCTATCTGTCTGCTTGCTAACCGGGCGGTTTGGTACCCGGCTTCTTTTTTTTCTAACCGTTGCTGCTTCTGTGCGGTTAGCGGTTTTCTTACCCCCCCCCCCCCGTTTTGCTCTCTCGCTCTCGTTGTTCCATCACTCCCCCCTCCCTCTAGTTATATATCCTCTCGGACTGGTGGGACCCCCCCCCCCCCCCCGCCCCTGTTCGATGCAGTCTCTGCCCCTAGCCGAGTGGCCTTCTTCTCGCTACGGCTTCCTGTTTTACACTGCACCTTGGTCGCGGAAACTCCTTTTACCGTTGGTGTTCTCACCGAGAGCGTGCGGTCTCCGTTCTTTAGTCGCAGCGACTTCCCTTCCCGTTGCTGCTTCTCCAGTCGCTGGCGACTTCCCTTCCCGCACGGACGTTTCTGACCGTTGTGGTTTCCCTTCTCGCAGCTGCCTTTCTAGTCCCGGCGATTTCGGTCTCTTCCTTGTCTCTGCGAGCTTCCTGCATAGGCATATCTTACCACTGCGGCTTCTCTACCTGTAGCGGGCTCCGCATTTTGGTCGTGGCCTTTGACCGTTGGTGTGTTGATACCGAGACCGTGTCGTTTCTCTTCTCCGCCCCGCTTTGAGGTTGCGGGTTGTCTCCCTTAACCGCTGCGGTCTATCTACCCGCTGCGGTTTCCGTACATGGTCGCGGGCTCGCGGGCTCCTGGCGCTGGTGTGTTGCCACCGAGACCGTGCGGCATCTCTTCCGTTCCGCTTTGTCTGGTTCTGCTTGCGGGTTCCTTCTTCTCGAGCGGCCTCATAATCGCACGCGGCTTGTTATTACCGTGCGACTTCCCCTTTTCTCTCTCCAGGTGGCCTCTCTTCTCTGACCGCTGCGGCTAGGCCTTCTCTTCTTTCGGCCCCTTCCCGCTGCGGCCTCTGTCTTCTCGCCGCGACTTGGCTCTTCCTGCAGCTAGACCTATTTTTGATCTTGGTGCGGTCTGCCTCTATCCGCCAGGTCTAGTGTTATGTGGCGTGTTTGCGCCGTTTTATCTTCAATTTCTGGGATTTACTTTTAGCATATTTTGACTCATTGTCGTAAGCCTAAATGGGGGGAACTTTTTGGAACCTACTTATGTGTTTGTTTGAAACAATTTGGGAAGAAGAAGAAATAGAAATCAAGTCTCTCTCTCTCTCTTATTTCTCCTCTCCCCCCTCTCTCAAACCCACGGGAAAACCCGTGAGTTGCCCTTACCGACACGCATCATCGTCAACTTTGTTGATCGCCCAACGTCTCCTCCCTCTGCCACCATAGCTCCTCCACCGGTGACAAGATCCAAGGGCAAGGGCCACAACAACTTGGTATCAAAGCCACTCTCCTTCGCACGCCCGCACCCGCAATCGCGCGAATCTGTCGCTCTGTCCGCCGATCCCGCCGTTCCTTCCTCCTGCGCACAGGAACACTCATCCATCCCATCGGCAACCCACGGCAAGCCTAACCTGCTCGCCGACCCTTCGTCCAGCTCCGGCGACCTCGCTCCGGCCAAGGTCTTCCAGCCTCGTTCCCACAGATCCGCCCCCTTTTTCTTCCGCCGGCCTCCTTCCAACGCAACTGGCCAAACATATTGCTCTCTCTCCGATGGCAGATGCTCCTCCCTCCCTCGCCGAGCTCATGGCTCTTTTCCAATCTATGTTTGCGACTCAGAACGCCGAGATGGACGCCCTCAACGCCCGTTTGGATACCCTACAAGGTATGTTGTCTCCTTCGTCTCTGCCTACGGCTGACCACCCTTCGACAAACCGGGTGGGCTCCGCCGCCCCTCCAGGCGCGGACTACCCCACCTACACACGTACTATCAGGATGGACTTTCCCATCTACGAGGGCCGCGAAGACCCTCTTCCGTGGCTTACGCGTTGCGACATTTTCTTCGCCAACCACCGCACACCGGACGAAGAACGCGTCGGCATCACTTCCTTCCATTTACACGGCCTAGCACAATTATGGTTCACTCAACTTTTGCGGGAACATCCCAACATTTCCTGGACAGATTTCAGCACAGCTTGCACCCTTCGGTTCGGCCCGGCCCTACAAGGCAATTTGCTCGGCGATCTTGCAAACCTCAAACAGGACGATTCCATCGACACCTACCTGGAAAAATTTCAGATTCTTCTATCTCGGGCGGCATCCGTCTTACCGGAGCAACAGGTTTCTCTCTTCACTGTCGGCCTCTGCGAGCGCTTACGTTGGGATGTGGAATTCCTCCTGCCACCTAATCTCAACACGGCTATGAGCCTCGCCAGAGCTTGTGACCAACGCCTGCTTTTAGACCGTCCGTCGTTGGGACGTCGGGGGTCTCCGGGAGCTTACTCTTTCGCCAGCTTGCCTGACACGGCTCCATTCCAGGACGCTCCTTAGCGGCCTACTGTTTGTCGTCGTTTGTCCCACACCAAGATGGTCGATCGACGCGAGAGGGGCCTATGCTATAATTGTGATGATCCTTTCACGCCGGGACACAGATGCAAACGTCTATTTTGGTTGGAAGTCGACGACCCACCCCAGGATGACACGACGGGTGAAGCAGTGACCCTAATGCCTTTCGATCCATCTTGAGGACAAGCTATCTTCGAACGGCGGCGGTGATGTTATGTGGCGTGTTCGCGCCGTTTTATCTTCAATTTCTGTGTATTTACTTTTAGCATATTTTGACCCATTGTCGTAAGCCTAAATGAGGGGCACTTTTTGGAACCTACTTATGTGTTTGTTTGGAACAATTTGGGAAGAAGAAGAAATAGAAATCAAGTCTATCTCTCTCTCTCTCTTTTCTCCTCTCCCCCCCTCTCTCTAACCCACGGGAAAACCCGTGAGTTTCCCTAACCGACACGCCTCATCGTCAACTTCGCCGATCGCTGGACGTCTCCTCCCTCCGCCACCATAGCTCCTCCACCGGTGACAAGATCCAAGGGCAAGGTCCATAAAATCTAGTTCCTGTTCGCCGGCCTGTGCTATTCGTGTTGCGGTCTTCTCCTCACCGCGTTGCCTGTTCAGGGTTTTTAACCGCAGCGGCGTGTTTCTATCCGCTGCGGGCTCGTTTATCACCGCGCTGGTCGTGGTCGTTTCTTGCCGGTCGTGCGTTGTCACCGTGACCGCTGCGGGCTGTGCCTTGCAAGATGATCAGCTGTCCGTCGGGCTCTGTGGTGTCTATTTTCGATGGTGGTACCTCCTGCCTTGCTCATAGCTCATCCTGGATTTTGGATTCTGGGGCCTCTCACCACATTACCTCACGGAAACCACCACAATATTTGAACTCCGGGCATCCCAAGTTCATTATTGTTTCTAGTGGGGACACAATTCCTGTTTCTGGCGCGGCAGATATTCACCTCACTCCCTTCATTACTCTTCGCTCTGCCCTTCATGTTCCGGGCTCTCCTTTCAACCTTCTCTCTGTTGGTCGACTCACTACTGACCTCGATTGTGATGTTATTTTTTCTTCTAACTTGTGTTGTGCAGGATCGCAAGACGCAAACTATCATTGGAAAATGGCATCTATCGAATGGTCTCTATATCCTTGACCTCTCTCCCCCAACGGTGTTGTCCTCTATTAGCTATGTTGATTGGCATCGACGTCTGGGTCACGCTCCTCTAAACATCCTCAGAAAATCTCTCCTCGACGTGTACCTCCAAAAGTTCACATATGAGTCTTGTATCTATGGGAAACATCATCGCTCTACGTTCTCATTACATCCTACTCGGAGTCCTGCTCCCTTTGATCTAGTACACTCTGATATTTGGGGACCCTACAAAATTGCGAGTGTTTTTAGATATCGTTACTTCGTCACATTTGTAGATTGTAGATGACTACTCTCGGGTGACCTGGTTGTATCTCCTTCGTGACCGATCTGAATTGCTCGGTGTATTCCGTACCTTCTTTATTGAAACTCGCAACTAGTTTTCCACTACAATTAAAACCCTCCGCACCGATAATGCCCGTGAATACACGAGTCATTCCTTCGCTCTCCTCTGTGCTGAGTTTGGGATCATCCATCAAACCTCCTGTGTCTATACCCCCCAACAAAATGGCATTGCTGAACGCAAGAATCGACACCTGCTTGAGGTCACCCGCTCTTATGATTCAAATGAATGTTCCCAAACAAAATTGAAATTTTGCGGTCTCTACCGCCTGCACTCTTATTAACTGCATGCCTTCCTCCATTCTCAATTTTGCGATTCCCTTCAATTTTCTTTTTCCCTCCAAACCTCATTTCTCCATCACCCCTCGCGTGTTTGGTTGTGTGTGCTTTGTTCATCACCTTGGCCCATCCACTGACAAACTTGCTCCCCGTGTCACTAAATATATGTTTGTGGGCTATTCTCGGACTCAGAAGAGATACGTTTGTTTTTTTCCCAAAGATCGCAAGGTGGTTACTTCTGCCGATGTCACCTTCCTCTAAAATCGGTCATATTACTCTCAACCAGTTGTTTCTCATCTTCCACCACCTCTCTTGCGGCCTGTTATCCCTGTTCATTCAAACCTTCCACCTCTTCTTCCAACACCAATCCCACTTAAACCACCTACACCACCTGTCATTCGTGTGTACACTCGACGTCCCTCTTCGTCTAATTCCTTACGGGAGCTGACCTGCCCTAATGATGTTTTGCAGCCTGCGGATACGACAACCGCTTCCACTGCCCCCCCGCTGGCCAACTATGTCTTTTTTCACCGCCTCTCTCCAGAACTCCGCCAGAGTGTTCTTTCTTTCTCCTGTATCTCCACCACTAATTCTGTACAGGAGGCTCTCCAGCATCTCGGGTGGCGGGAGGCTATGGACGAGGAAATGTCTGCTCTTTGGGCAAACCACACTTGGGATTTTGTCTCGCTTCCTCCTGAACAATCTTGTGTGGGATGTAAGTGGGTGTTTGACGTCAAACAGGGTCCGGATGTGATGCACCCTGCGGTGCATCGTAATATTTAATCGTATTTATTTATATACCGCATTTATGTACTTGTTTCATGTTATGTACTTGTTTTATTATCCGGCTCATCGGCTTGACCACCCGATGAGATCTTAAATAAATGAGTCCGGTATTAATAGTAGTAGGACAGGAACGGCAAGCCCAACATTAATTAAAAAGGTGCATGATTGGAAACATTTCAAATTTAAAAAGTGTCTTGCATGATTTTAGGACATAGTTTGGAAACATTTCGAATTTTAAAAAAGTGTCTTGAATGGAAGATTCTATTTTTTGGAAAGAAAATTAAGAGAGGGATATTTCTTGCCCAAAATGGAGAGATATTTTTAGCACATGAATGGAAGATTTTATCTTCTGGAAAGAGAATTAAGAGAGGGATATCTCTTGCCCAAAATGGAGAGATATTCCAGCCAGCTTATAAATTCCACGGTCATGTGCAGTGAAAGCAGGTCGGACAGAGTTTAGAACGGGAATCCTAGTTCTTTGCTCATTGCCGACAACCACTTCACCGCACGTATCGCCAACATCGCTCAGTTCGGAGAAGCGCCACCGCCTGGAAGCCCGTGCGCGAACATATGTCGGAAGTCCTAGCCCCGTCATCGCTAGCCCGCACTGGCGCCTCTTTGCCTGCCCAAATAGTTTGCAAACGGACCGTCGTCGACTTCGGAATCTGCTTCCGACGGTCCGGCCTGTTCACGCCGTCGACTTCAACCCGTATCCGGCCGATAGATCTTGGGGCCACTGTTCCTTGCGGGACCGATTGGAATTGGGCTCGCTTCTGCCGCCGTTTGGTATACCGGTCACTCTTTTTTCTTAGTATTGTTTCATGCACTTCATTTAATTACACTTGGGCTTGCCGTTGCGTTCTCCTTATTATTAATATCGTTATTCATAAATTGTTGAATATTATTCATGTTTGTGGCCGTATAAATCTCGTAACGGATCCGAACCGTAAGGCGTGAAGAAGTTTCACTCGAACGCAAATTAATAAACTTTTAACGTCCAAAGCGACGAGCTTGGTTTTCGCGCTCGAAAATTCAGTTTTTTTTGGCCAACTCGGCTCTCATTTTCAAATTAATTTTTAATACAAATCTGGGTTACATCAGGATGGGACAGTTCGCCGGTTGAAAGCTCGTCTTGTAGCTCGCGGCTTCACTCAACAACAAGGATTGGATTATGATGAGACCTTTTCTCCAGTCGCTAAACTCAATACTATTCGTGTGTTGATCTACCTCGTTGTTCACCGTCGCTGGCCCTTGCACCAACTGGATGTCAAAAATGTCTTTCTTAATGGCGATTTACAGGAGACCGTTTATATGCAGCAACCTCCCGAGTTTGAGACCACGGGGAGTCTCTTGTCTGTTGTCTGAAAAAGTCTCTTTATGGTCTCAAACAGTCTCCTCGGGCATGATTTGACAAATTTAGCAAGACCGTTAGTGCTATTGGGTTCACTCGGAGTTCGGACGACTTCTCTCTGTTTACCCGTCATCGTCCAACGGGAACAGTAATTTTGTTGGTTTATGTGGATGATATTCTGATTACAGGAGAAGATCTTTCAGGAATATAGATGATCAAACAGCATCTAGCAACTGTGTTTCAAACAAAGGACTTGGGAAGCCTTCGATATTTTCTTGGTCTCGAAGTGGCTCGGAGACCTGATGGGCATGTGTTATCTCAGAGAAAGTACTTTCTTGACCTACTTCATGATGCAGGCTATTCTGGATGCAAGCCTGCTGACACTCCCATGGATATCAATCACAAGCTTTGTGCTCATGCCTCGGACTCCGATTTGCTCCTTCCGAATCCAGAGTATTATCGCCGTCTTGTGGGAAAGCTGATATACCTCACTGTTACTAGACCTGATATATCATTTGTTGTTGGAATTGTCAGTCGATTCATGCATGAGCCACGTATCTCTCATCTTCAGGCTGTCGAACGTATTCTTCGTTACTTGAAGACTGCTCCTGGACAAGGGCTTGTATACAAGCCCACTTCATCTCCCTTATCTCTGGTTGCATATTCTGATGTTGATTATGCTGGCTCTTTGGATGACCGTCGTTCCACAAATGGATATTGCACTTACTTTGGAGGACATCTTATTACATGGCGCAGCAAGAAACAGTATGTGGTTGCTCGCTCATATGCTGAGGCTGAGTATCGATCTATGGCAGTGTCTGAGCTCACGTGGCTTGAGGGTCTTCTTGATGATCTAGGAGACAAGCTCTCCTCACCCACAACTTTATTGTGCGACAGTCAAGCTGCTATACACATTGCCAAGAATCCGGTCTTCCATGAACGGACAAAACATATTGAAGTTGACTGTCACTTCATTCGGGAGAAGGTTCAGTTGAAGAAGATAGAGTTAACACATGTTCCTGCTGCTCAGCAAGTTGCTGATATCCACACCAAGGCCTTACCACGACGTCACTACTATCAGTTCTTGTCCAAGCTTGGTGCCTACGACTTGTACGCTCCAGCTTGCGGGGGAGTGTTAGAAAATACTAGGAAAGATAATGTATTGACTCATGTAGGAGTTAGTGTTTAGTCCCACATTGTTTGTATAACTAGATCTTACTCTCTTCTCTCCTATATATTTGTACTCATACTTGTTTTTCGGTATTTAAGAAGTATATACAAGGTTTGGAACTTTCTCTACAGTTTGCAAAGTGTAGAAACCGACCAAACCAAACCGAACCGACTTAGAATCAATGTAATAAATTTTTTAGTAGTTAATTTGTTAGTAATTAAGAATTAGGATAACTGTAAATAAGTGATTCAGGCGTTTATGTCATTCACGAGCCAGCTACGATTCAAACGTTCGGTCAAGACTCAGTACTTCAATATTCCTTTTTTTTTTGCTCACGTCTCACACTCGACTCGCCACTCGCCAGTAAATAACCTAGTTCTTTATTTCCCACTTTTAGCCCATGCTCCAGCTGAATAAATCCCACGCCGCATAGCCACACTGCTCGACCTCCAATACCCATCCACGTGATCAGCTTCTCCTACCGCTTCTCTCACTCTTGATAGTCTTCGCTCCTCGCTCTCCTGCATCCTCACACCACACTGAGAAACATCGACATTGACCTAAGCTTCCTCTCAATGTACCTCCAGGTTCCAGCGCTGCACTCATTGGTGCTTCAGCACTCTGCTCAAGATTTTTGCATTTTAAGGGCTACTTTATCTGCACTTCTGCTACCATACTCCACATTTTTGCTAGGTACTTCTATTTTTACTGATGAGTTTTAATTTCATGAGCTTATATGACTTTTATTTGGTCGTGAGTTTGGTGTATTTGAGGAAAATGTTCCCGTGTGTCCCTTTAATTTGCATTTTTGGTGATTTTTCAATACTTCAATTTTGTGATAAGGTTAAGTACTTGTGTTGATGTATATTATAGTTGGGTATTAATAGGATAAATAGTAAAACATATTGATTTATCACAATACAGGAGCAGTGGTTTATACACTTGCTCACAAAGTTCCATTTGATAAGCTTTGGTCACAAAGTTCCATTTAAATAATGTTACTATATTTATTTGTGTCATCTTTAATGTACAATTGCTTATCAATCAATTTATTGTACAAAAAATTCATCAAAAAACAAAATAAACTAAGATGATTTAAAATGATTCTCATAATTCAAATTCACTTCCAATGATTTTTTGTGAAAAAATATACAAAAAATCAAAACCGAACCGCCAAAAACCAATCACAAACCAAACCAACTATGAGCTGAACCGCCCGGGTTCGGTTCTGGTCGGTTTTGAACAATCGAAAACCGAAGGTTGTCGGTTCGGTTTCAGTTTGGGTCCAAACTAATCCAAACCGAACCGCTCGCACCCCGAAACATGGGATCGCACTGCAGCTTTCCGCATCTTAAAGTTGAAATCAAGTCAGTTTATATGTGTACGTATTGTTTGTATTTAACACTGATAAGGGTGTTTTAGTCTTGTATGTGTGTTTCCCTTACTTTATATATAAGAGTATAGGGTTGTTTAATGTGATGATCATTTTGATTGCATCTCTCAACTTGATATCAGATCTAAAAACGCGAGTCGACCTAATCCCGCGTATATCTCTCTCGTTCGACCCCACCGCCGCTCCCCGCTTCGCTTGACGCTTCGCCCGACGCCTCCAGTTGTTTTGTCTCCCAGTCCATGGTGAGCCGCGGCTCTCCCACCGGCGTATGAGCACGCTGAAGGAGCCGGCCGCCCCTCATGATGTGTGTTTTGTTCCGTCGTTCCCGTTCTTGATCCGGTGGTTTCAGTGCAGGTCGTTCCTGCTCTTTCGGATCCGGTAGATTCAGCGACAGCCATGTTCCCGCTCCCATTCTTGTTGCTCTTTCAGATCCGGTAGCCCCTGTGACGGTCCTGTCGTCCCAGAGGGTCCTGCTGCTTCGTCTTCCCGGACCTCTTGTCGTGCCCTACTGTTGTTTTGTGTCCTGCTTCTGGTCTTGATGATGCCTCAACTTGGTTTTGTGCCCTGTTGTTGTATGTCTTTTTGTTCTTTCGATGTCAAGTCCAGATCGAGATCCATTGTGATGGTGTTCTTCTGATCCAGTTTCGTCTATTTTTTTTTTGTTTCATTTTTTTTTCTCATGGATGATTCTTCGGTTGCGGTTGATTCTTCATCGCCGAGTGTTGTGGCTTCACAGATGGGTGACCCCCAGCGGCCCTCTGTCCATACAGGCTCTTTGAAGATCACCATCGTTCCCTTAGACGGGACAAATTATTTGGAATGGTTTCGTGCGGCTCAGCATGTCATTCGCAGTCATCAGCTGTATTGATGGAACTAAGGTGGCACCCTCTTTGGGTGATCCTACCTGGCAGTGTTGGGACTCAGAAAATTCCTTGGTGGTCTCCTGGCTTCTTCATTCCATGTCCCCAAAGGTGTACTGGAGTTATATGTTAATGGACTCTGCCTATGAAATCTGGACTCGAGGGTGCGAGACGTACTCTCAGATTGGCAATTCTACTCAGATATATGAGTTGACGCGTCGTATGTTGGAGTTACGACAGGGATCCATGACGGTATCTACCTACTTCTCTGAGTTCGAGTGTATCTCTCAAGAATTGGATTATTTCGATCAGTTTACTCCTGCATGTACTGCTGATGCAGTTCCGTTGCAGAAGAGGGACGAACGATTTCGTCTACATGTGTTTCTGATGGGTTTGAGCATGGAAATGGAAAATTGTCCAAACAAATATTCTACATCGGTCTCCCCTCCCATTTCTTCGGGAGGCCTTTAGCATGGTTCTTGGCGATGAAGACCGTCAGAGGTCCCTCAGCACGTCTGCCCCTCCTCCTTCTGATCGCTCTGCCTTTACTAGTGTCGGTCGTGGTGGCTCTAACCAGACAAATGTTGTTCCTACTTGTGAGTCCTATCGTCGCAAGGGCCATACTCGGGACGTGTGCTTCAAGCTCCATCCTCACCTTGCTCCACCCGGATCCGGTCGTGGTCAAGGACGTGAACATGACCCAGGACAAGGGGGATACCGTCTGAGTGGTTCTCACCCTCCTGTTGCTGCTTACCCCACTGAGGTTCATGACGATCCTCATGGTCAGATCCCAGGACATCTTACCACGGCAGAATTGGATGCTCTCTATCGCCTCCTACACTCCAAGTAAGACACTTCCCCGAGTGGTTCTTCTACTTCCTTTGCTACTGCTGCTATGCCCAGTGTCAATGTTGCTGCGACAACCCCGTCTGAGTGGATTATTGACTCGGGAACTACCGATCACATGACTGGCTCCTCCTCAGGCTTCTCTTCCTACACTCCCTTGTCTGGTAAGGACAAGGTTATCTCTGATAATACCACCTTGTCCCTTATTGCAGGCAAGGGCAACATTTCATGCTCTTCCTCTCTGTCTCTTTCTTCTGTCCTGCATGTCCCTTCTTTTCCTCACGATCTTCTTTCTATTAGCAACCTTACTCGGTCTCTTAACAATTATGTAACCGTCTTCCCTGATTCTTGTGTTTTTCAGGAACTTGGTACGAAGCGGATCATTGGCAGTGGTAGGAACCGCGGCGGCATGTAAAATCTGGATGCAACTTCCTCGTCCTTTGCCCTCTCATCTTTTGTTGTTACTGTTGTTGATGCTCGACGTTGGCACTTGCGTCTTGGTCATCCTTCTCCAATCTATCTTTCGAAGTTATTTCCTGCTTTATCACCGTTTGTCCAAACTTTAAAATGTGATGCTTGTGCAAAGTTGAAACATGTTCGTCATTCATCGTCACATTTATCTTCTCCTAGTACTACTCCTTTTGCTATTATACATTCTGATGTGTGGGGGTCTTCCCTTGTTGTGTCTTTAATTGATTATCACTGGTTTGTTACCTTTATAGATTGTTTCTCTCGCACTACTAGGATTTGCCTTTTAAAGAAAAAAATGAAGTCTTTTCCATTTTTCAAACCTTTCATAAAATGGTTCAAACCCAGTTCAATGGAACTATTTGTGTTCTACGTAGTGATAATGGGGGAGAATACGATGATCGTGGCGCATTTGGATCATACTTCACTGGTCATGGAATTATTCACCAAACCACTTGTGTTTACACCTTCACCCAAAACTGTGTGGCTGAACGAAAAAACCAGCATCTCCTGGATGTTGTCCGGTGTCTTCTCACTACCATGCACCTCCCGAAATCATATTAGGGTGATGATATTCTCACAACTACTCATCTTATCAATCGCCTCCCTTCACGGGTTCTCGACTATACTACCCCTCTCGCTCGTCTCTCCTCTACTTTCGTTGTTCATACCGCTCATCTTCTACCCCGCGTGTTTGGGTGGGTTTGTTTTGTTCACGTCCATCAGCCTCGTCGTGACAAGCTTGAACCTCGGGCTCTCCGTTGTGCCTTTCTTGGCTACTCCGCCACCACTAAGGGGTATTGGTGTTATCACCCCCCCCCCTCCAGACGTGTTTACTGTACTATGGACGTGACTTCCCGCGAGGAGGAACCTTACTACTTGGACTCGACTCACTCCACTCGCCAGGGGGAGAATGAGGTCATCGATTCGGTGCCTCTCCCTCTGATTCCTCCTATACTTATCATTCCTCCTACAGTTGCTTCTCCTTCACCTACATCCCCTTCGTCACCAACACCTCCGTTGTTTTCTCCCATATATCATCATCTGTCTCTCATCTCTCCTTTTCCTCATATATATCATCGTCGGCAAACAGATAAACAGTCCACCGTTGTTCCATCGTTGTCGGTGCCGCCTTTGGACTCAGATTCTGATGTTGATCTGCATGTTCCCCTTGCTGTGCTCAGAGGTAAGGTTGTGTGAACGGAACATCCTATCTCTAATCCTGTTGCTTATGATCACCTTTCTCAGCTTTATCAGGGTTTTATATCTTCCTTGTCTGTGGTCACTATTCCTAAGAAGTGGCAGGAGGCAGTTTGCATCCCGGCATGGGCTCAAGCAATGAAGGAGGAAATGTCTGTTTTGGATAAATATCATACATGTGATGTCTCTTCCCTTCCTCCTGACAAGAAGGCATCGGCTCTAGGTGGATCTTCTCCGTTAAGCAAAATAAGGATGGTAAAGTTGAGCGATATAAAGCCCGCCTGGTGGCTCGTGGTTATGCCCAGACTCAGGTAGTTGACTACCAAAAGACCTTTGCCCCGTAGTAAAGATGGACTCTGTTCGTGTGATTCTATCTTGTACTACATGTTTCGACTTTGGACTGGGATCTGCATCAACTGGACGTCAAAAAGGCGTTTATGCATGGTGACCTCAATGAAGAGGTGTACATGACCTTTCCCCCAGGCTTTGTGAAGAGGGGACAAGAAGGTCTGGTCTGTCGCTTAAGGAAGTCATTGTACGGGCTGAAGCAGTCTCCCAGGGTTTGGTTTAGCAGATTCTATAAGGTCATGATCAAGTTTGGCTACAAACAGGGACATTCTGATCATACCTTGTTTGTCGGGAAGAATGAGAGAAAAATTGTCGTTCTTATTGTATATGTTGATGACATTGTGATCACCGGAGATGACTCGGATGAAAACTCAAAGCTGAAGGCTCTTCTGTCAGCTGAGTTTGAAGTAAAGGACTTGGGAAGGCTTCGTTACTTCTTAGGAATTGAAGTGACACGTTCTGCCCAGGGTATCTTCATCTCGCAACGAGAGTATATGCTAGATTTGTTAACAGTGACTGGGATGCTTGGGTGTGTTCCCGCTAACACACCTATGGAGGAGAATCATAGGATCGATGAAGACATTGCTGGTGATCGCACAGATGCTTCAAGTTATCAGAGATTGGTGGAAAAGCTTTTATACCTCTCGCACACTCGTCCCGACATCATATATGTTGTTGGAATCTTGAGTAGGTATATGCATGCCCCCAGGATCAGACATCAGGATGCAGCATACTGCGTTCTTTGGTACTTAAAGAAGGCTCTGGGACGGGGGCTGATATTTTCAAAGAACAGTTATTTAAATATTGACGTTTTTACTGATGCGGATTGGGCCGAAAGCCATGATGACAGGATATTTACAACAGGGAATTGCACTTTCATTGGTGAAAATTTGGTCATATGGTGTAGCAAGAAGCAAAATGTGGTGGTCAGATCTAGTGATGAAGCCGAGTATCGGTCAATGTCTCAAGGCCTCTGTGAAGGTCTATGGTTGTGCACCTTATTGCAAGACCTGGACCTTCAGGAGGATGCACTCATCTCTTTGTTCTGTAACAACAAAGCTGCTATCAGCATAGCTCATAATCCGGTCCAACATATCAGAACAAAACATGTTGAGGTTGATCGCCATTTAATCAAAAACCATCTAGAAAAAGGAAATTTAGTCACTCATTTCGTTCACTCCAGAGATCAGTTGGTTGATGTCTTCACTAAGAGCTTAGGGTGCAATGTTTTTATTGATGATATTCGTAGACTCAGAATGACAGAGATCTAGCATTCGACTTGAGGGGGAGAGTTGAAATCAAGTCAGTTTATATGTGTATGTGTTCTTTGTATTTTAACACTCATAAGGGTGTTTTAGTCTTGTATGTGTTTTTCCCTTACTCTATATATAAGAGTATAGGGTTGTTTAATGTAATGATCATTTTGATTGCATCCCTCAACTCTTAGCGTCACGCTTGTCCCGGGTGGACGTCCCTACCACATCCCTCAACTCTTGGATAGTGGATTTCGGTACCACTGATTACATCACTCTACAGAAACCTTCTCGGTGCACAAACTCTGTTTGTCCTAAGTTTATCATAGTTGTCAAGAGAAACCGCCCCAGTTTGCAGATCTGGAGATGTGCCTCTCACCCTGTCTCTTTCTCTTTGTTATGTACTTCATGTTCCTGGCTTTCAATTTAATCTCTTTTGTCAATCATCTTACTCGTGATCATGACTACGCCATCACATTTTCTTTTTTTTCCTTTGTGGTATAGTATCGATGGTCATTGCCTCATTGGTAGGGAACAACTACCAAATGGGCTTTTACACTCTGGACCTTCCCACCACAGCACTCTCCTCTATCATCTATGTTGATTGGCATTGGCATCTTGGTCATGCTCCTCTCCCTATCTTGTAGAAAGTTGTTCCCGATTTTTCTCTCTGAATTTACAAATAACTCATGTATTTGTGGAAAACAACATCACTTTACATTCTACCCTCATTGTACTACGAGCTCTGCTCCATTTGATTTAGTTCATTCTGATATTTGGGAATCTTATAAAACTATCAATTTATTTAGGTATCGTTTTTTTCTTACGTTTATTGATGATTATTCTCGCACGACGTGGTGGTAATTCTTGCACGATCGCTCTGAATTATTACGTGTCTTTTGCTCAATTATAAGACTCGTACTAAATTTTCACACTCAATTGAAATACTTCAAACTGATAATGAGCGTGAATATACGAGTCAAGCATTTTAGAAAACTTGTAATGCATTCGGAATTATCCACCAAACATCATATACATATACACCACAACAAAATGGTATGGCAGAGCAGAAGAGTCGCCACCTCCTCGAGGCTGCACGCTCTCTTATATTTCAAATGCAGATCCGCAAGATATATTAGCATTTTGACATCTTTACGGCATGCTATTTAATTAATCGCATGCACACGTCTAATCTCGATTTTGCAACGTCATTCTCCGTAATCTTTCCTTCCATACCCCCTTTCCCGAACTCATCGTATCTTCGAGGGTGTTTGTTGTGTCCATCATCTTGGCCCTACAGTGGACAAGTTGGATCAACGTGCTATCAAATATATATTTGTTGGATACTCTCGCACACAGAAGGGTTGTGTTACTCTCACACTGATCGAAAAACAGTCGCCTTTGCTGATGTCACCTTCACCGTGGATCAAGCTTTTTACTCCTCACCTCCTCGTGACGAATTCCCACATGTTATCCCGCATCCCAACGCCATTCTCAATGACAACACACTTCCTTTGCTCCAAACTCCACCTCCCATGTTTTCAACACCGCGTCCTCCTCTCCGTGTGTAAACTCATCATAGTCCTAAGTTTGATGTCCTGACAATTGTCACGAATTGATGACACTCTACAACCAGCGATCTGACTACAAAACCTCACCCCCAAAATGCACGACCTTCTACCACTCACCCTCTCTCTAATTATGTCTCCCTTCACAGCTTATCTCCCAACCTTCAAAATTTTTCACTTGCCATATACTTGCACACATTCTTTTGTGCAGAAAGCTTTTTAGCATCCGGCGTGGTAGGCTAATCAGACCTGGGACCTAATCCCACTTCCTTCCGCCTTATCCCGTGTGGGATGTAAATGAGTTCTTACTTTGAAACATCGTCCTGATGAGATAGTCTAGCGTCTCAAAGATGTGGTCTCGACTATGAAGAGACGTTCTCTCTGGTTGTTGTGATGAATGTCGTTCGGGTATTGATTTCTTTGGTCGTCCATCGTAAATGGCAGTGGCATCAACTTGATATCAAGAATGTATCCATTAATTGTGACCTCACTGAGATCTCCTGCATGCAGGTACCACCTGATTATGAAACGACGAGGGAGTCTCTTGTTTGCCATCTCAAGAAATCTTTGTGCCCTCAAACAGTCCCCTCAAGTGTGATTCGATAAGTTCAGTTAGGTTGTTCGAGATTTTTGCTTCATTCGGAGCTCGACAGACTACTACCCATTTTCCTGTCGCCACCCTGTAGTCATGATGATCTTTCTTGTATATGTTGATGATATTATCAACACAAGCGAAGATCTAAATGATATGTCTATGACTAAGAAGCACTTGACCTCACACTTCCAGACCAAATATCTGGGTTGCGCCTGATATTTCTTGGGTATTGAGGTAGCTCGTCGACTCGATGAAATCGTCTTGTCTCAACAAAAGTATTGTCTCGACCTTCTTCACGATACAGGCTACTCGAGATGCAAGTTTCTTGATACACCAAGTTATGTGCTCACGCATCAGACTTTGATCTACTTTTCTCTAACCTAAAGTATTATTGTCGCCGTGTTGGCAGACTTATATATTTGACTGTCACGCAACCTGATACATCATTTCTTATTGGGGTGGTCAACCGCTTCATGCATGCGCCCGGGTATCCCACCTCAGAGCAGTCGGGCAGATTCTTCGATATCTGAAAAATGCTCTGAGACAAGGGCTTGTGTATAAGCCCTCCCCTTCTCTATCATTAATTTCATATTCTGATGCATGATGCGGACTATGTCAGATCCCTCAATGATCATCAGTTAACAAGTGGCTAATATTTTGGAGGACACATGGTCACTTGTCGAAGCAAGAAATAGACGGTGGTGCACACTCTTTAGTGGAAGCTGAGTATCGTTCAATGGTGTATGTTGTTCCTGAACTTACGTGGTTAGAAAGTGATGCGGCACAGGAGTCCACCTGCCCGCCACCCTGGAGTCCACCAGGGGCCCACCTTGGAGTCCACCAAGGGGGTTTATCAGGCTCGTGGGCCGTACACCCCACCCCATCCCCGGCCCCACAATGGAGCGGATAGGTTGTTGAGGCCAGGGCAGGTGGACTCCTGTGCCGCATCAGAAAGTTTTCTTATTGATCTTCGAATAAAGCTTCCCTCTCCGACCAATCTCTACTGCGATAGTCAAGTTGTTATTCATATCCCCAAGAATCCCATTTTTTATGAACGGACCAAGCATATCGAAGTCGATTTTCATTTCATTAGGGAAAAATGTTCAATTTCGTAAACTTGATCTACGACATCGTCGACATGTACCCGCTACCGAGTAAAAATTTTATGTCCTCACCAAGGCCTTACCATGGCCACTATACCGACGATTCGTTTCCAAGCTTGGCACCTACAATTTGTACGAGCCAACTTGGGGGGAGTGTTGAAGAAATGAAGAAGACCATGTAAAGGTCTTCTTTTATATATGTATAGATTAGTCCCACATTTTGATTTGGAGTTGAGTTTTCACTCCTACATCCTATAAATATATGTCGGAATTTTTGTGCGATTAATGAATGAGATATAATAAAAATATTATTTTGCTTTGAATCCCAATTTTTCTACAAATTTAAATACAAAAAGAGTAAAAGACAGTAAATAACTCATAAAGCTGCCTATAATACTCAGGAATATACCAAGAGCAATGATCATGTACCTGTAAGAATTTATAAATGCAGTTTTTCATCTTAGAGCCAAGTGAAAAAAATAGATGTTCAACATTCTTCTATTAAAGTAAAAGCTTTAGAAGGATGCACTAAGTATACATCCTAAAAGGATCGGAAAAAACCATGCTACATGGTGGGACAAGATCTCCAATAGTTCAGCACACTCGGCGAATAAACAAAAAGCAAAAAAGATAAAATATATAAAGACCAAACTAATAAGATTTTGAGGTCCATACCACTGTTTGGTAAAAATGTTAAAACCAAATAAAAATTGACAGAAAAACAAAAAAAAGACAATATATAATTCGCATTTGAAGAGCTGCAAACCTCCTTGGAGCTCTGTTAAGATTTCCAAATCCACCTCCAGATATCCGAGTAATAACAGCTGGTTTCTCAACATTTGTTCCCACAATCTCTATTTTCATAGGCTTTCCATCAAGCTGCACATCATTGTATCTCTTAACAGCAGCTAAAGCATCGACCTTTCTTGCAAATACAACTTCAGCTGTCCCCTGAAAGAAGAAAATAGCTTTAAATAACTACAAGAGAATGTCACAAAAACAAAAATCCTAAAACTATGATGAGTGACATGCCTTTGATCTTCCGCTCCTATCATAGTGAACCGAAAAATGTTTTAGGTCGCCAAATTCAGAAAAAAGTTCCTGCAAAGCAATAAACAAACTTGAGAATACTGGTGAATAAAATAATATCAAACCAAAACAATTCTTTGGAACTGCTTTCAAGCAAAAAAAAACATGAAAAATTTGGGAAGAAACAATACATCTTCTACATGTTCAATGTGCCAAAGCAATCAAAACAAATGCAAATTAAAGGACTATTTCGTAATTATAATCCTTACCCGTGACCAACTCCAGAGTTGTGATTCAAAAAAGATAGTATTCTAGATACAACTGATAATGCAAAAGAGCCTGAATCCAGGTTGTTTTTGTTGGAAAATAATATAAGTGAAGATTAGAAATTCATCTTCCCATGATGGTTGGAGTGACACATAAAGCAAGCGTATTAAAGCTATTATTCCTATGATGAAATGCAATAACCTTGCAGAAAAAATTAAAAAATGTATTCTCCAAGTCATACTAATCAATGCGTCCTATACGGATCTGTTTGTTGGATCTTCTAACTCCCATTTGGGGGGATAAAATCACCACCGGAGAAATTGGTGCATTTTGTTAAAAACATCATTTTTGGTCTCATTCTTTCTCACCAAAGCTCCATTTTTTTACACCGGAGCCACTGGCACCGTTCTCCCAAACAAAGCCTAAGTTAGTTAAAATGTTTCAACAAAAATAACCCCAACCAATTAGACTGCACGAGCATACAATAACATCTTGTTCAAGCAAGGTTCGTATATATTTGCCTGGGAAAGATTTTACAACTTTGATTATCATGGTGTATACAGCCACCTATGAAGTTTGTTTTTTAACATGCTCAAAAAACGTGTGAACCACAAATAATGTTTCAAGTAAAATGTTATGCCTTAATCAGAAAAAAGGCCTGGAGGGGTGGCGGGACACGGGAGAGAAAAATAGGGAAGGGAAGACCAAAAAAATTTTAAAAAAACAAATATTATTGATAAATTCCGTATTTCTGTTTACATATTTATAACGTTTTTCATTACTGGTAATCCCAAAATTACTGTTACACTAATAATTCGTTGGAAAGAGAATTACAAAAAAAAAAGATTTACAATCTTATTAATTGTTTTTGTTTTGCGGATTTCACGTGGAGGAGCTCTGGCCCTTCACGAACCTTGAAATCTCAAATCAGCGAAGAATCTCTATCGCTGGATGAGGTAATGGATTGCTAGATGAGTTAATGGATTGAGGGTGTCTGAATCTCTATCGTCGGATGGATGAATACAATTTTAACAGTTGATAAAACAGTAAGGTCCATAAAAATGACTCCGGCTTTAGAAGGCTGTGTCACCATCGTCGAGCCCTATCTGGATTAAAACGAAACCCTAACCAAGCGGTGAAGATGGCAGCTAGAATCGGAAGATTTCAAGTTGATCAAGGAAGCTGCAACTCCCGCCTCTGAAAGACAAGGATGGGACGTATGCTTAAGCATAAGTTGCGATATAACCTCTACCAGTATTTGAAGCACTAGGTCAGATGATGTCGTTATGTAGAACTTCCTAAATTAATCTATTTCATTTTTTTGGAAATAGTGATATCAAATTGGTTTATGTTGGTTGGTGCTGCATTTTTTTTTAATAAAGGAATGTGATGATTTATGTCGTGTGATGGTGGAAGAGTGTCAGAATCCTCAAAGAGCCGGGGGAAAATCTTGTAATTGTTGGAGTCGTGCTGGCAGGGCAGAAAAATATTCCCAAGATAAATAAGAATCAATTGTGACAACGGAATGTTGGCAATTAATACTAAACACACAGCATTCAACTGCAATGCAAGTACGTGATTAGGCTGTGATTAAGCTGCGATGATGAAACAAACCTTGGTGTAAAACTATGGCCCTTAAACATGACCATCCCATGCCTGGAAGGATAAGTGATCGTAAAAGTAGAGTGGTCGATGCTTAGTAGGTTACATGACTTAAGGCTTGTAACCATTGTACTCCTAATATAAATCTAAAACATCTAAATGAAGATACATTGGGTCGGAATGAGCAGCTTAACATCTACACACTTTCCCCGACAGACAGCCTACGGCCCATTGCACATAAACAATGAGAATTCAATAAAGACATGTCGAATTAGATTTAAATGTTTATCCATTCTATGTGACACAAAATTATGGGAACTACCCCGGTTTATTAACGTTTTTAGTAGTTGATGACCAACTCGGGCGGTAATACAAAAAGAATCGGAAGTAGGCATCTCAGATAATGCATGAAGGCGTACTTCAGTCAAAGGATTTGAAAAATGCATTCCCATTCCCGATGGCATTGATAATTATCTCCGTTTGTGCCAGCGAAATACCACAAAGCGCCACAACCCTTACATTTGTTCCCATAAGAATAATGTTCATTGCAATTGTAGCAAAAACCTTTGCACAACGTGCTTGTAATCAAGCCGGTTGTAAACGTTTGACTGGAACTTTAGGATCAAATTTATTTGGGAGCGGAATAGGTGAATATCAAGAATTCGATTTGGGTGTTGAAAAAACTTTGAGAATCAGTCAAGGCTTGGTCTTCGAACATACGAGCCAAAGAGTAGGAATCATGTAATTTTGTGGGTCGATGTGTTAAAACCGATTATGAATGTGTGGCTTCAGAATAGAGACGAACATGCTAATGAGAAGTTGTAGGGAAAAGCCAGACACACGTGTTGATAAATTTTCAAATTGAGTTTTGAAGGTCAAAACGGTAGTGATGTGTTAATTTGGTTAATGCACCCGTCGGTCTTCAAAGGAAGACAGACCGAACCTTTTTTAATCGCATCAACAAACAACGAAAATGAGAGAGCGGGATGATCGCGTAGAATTTCCTTGTACTAGAGGGAAGCAGATTATCTAAGTGCGACAAAAGTCAAGAATTTGGAGTATTTGATATTATTATAAGAAACTATAGTTGCAACTCGTATAACAAATCGGTTGGGTCACCTTTAAAAAAGTGTGGAACAAGACGTAAAGAAGAAATAGGTTGATTGGAAACAACCTAATTTGAAGGCTGATGAGGAGGTTGTCCAAGAGGACAAAGATTGTCTCGGATCGAACACTGACTGGGTGTGCAGAACGTCATTGCCTTGAGGAGTTGATGTTGAGGCCCTCAAACAAATTCATCATATCTTGATGTAAACTAGTAATTTGATTAGTCGTCGCCTCTGGGGTATCAATAATTTGGCAGACCAGAAGGTTCTCCTTGGACGTTCTGAACCAAATCGAACGCATGGCATCACAAATGATGATAAAGTTCAGGTAGATGAGAGCACCAAATGTTGTGCCTTAATCAGAAAGAAGACGGCTTAGAGGGGTGGCCGGAGATGAGAGGGAAGAACAGGGAAGAGAAAATGAACAAATAAAAGAAAATAAATAGTATAGATAAACTCCATAATCCTGTTTACAGCCATAACCTCGTATTTATAACGTTTTTATTACCGGTAATTCCAAGATTATAGTTACACTATAATAATGTCGTTGGAAAGAGAGGATTACAAAAGAAAAAAAAAATTATAATTTATTTATTGTTTTTTGCGGATTCCACGTGGAGATCTGGCCCATCACCGAATGTCGAAAAATCGAGGAAGAATATTTGTCTTTGGATGATCTAGTGGATTGTTGGCTGAATTAATGGATTGTAGGTGTCTGAATCTCTGGCGTTGGATGGATGTATAAACCCTTAACCAGTGATAAAAACAGTAAGGTTTGTAAAGGTCAGTTCAATTTGACGCAATTAGAATGGAGGAATTGGAATTCAATCAATTCCAAAACTAGCGGGAATTGGAATTAGGATGAATTCCAGTTATGTTGATCGGCTGCAAAATGGAATTGGCAACAAGAAGTGGAATTTGGCAATTCTATTGTTCAGTTGCAGGATGAATTTTATCCAAAAAATTGCATATTAAACCAAAATCTATTCAAAAAAAACTAAATACTAAAAAACATAATGCAAACTACCATCATTCATAACAGGTAATCCAGTTATGTTGATCGGCTGCAAAATGGAATTGGCAACAAGAAGTGGAATTTGGCAATTCTATTGTTCAGTTGCAGGATGAATTTTATCCAAAAAATTGCATATTAAACCAAAATCTATTCAAAAAAAACTAAATACTAAAAAACATAATGCAAACTACCATCATTCATAACAGGTAATCCACACATCATTCCCATATACAAAATGTATAACAAAGTATCATCATAATTACAAACTAGTTCTAATTAAATTAAACAATCAATATCACAAATGCTTTAATGCATATCAAACAAATCCTGATTAAATTAACAAGTTCTGATTGCATCAATGCATATCAAACAACAATATCACAAATACTTTTAAAATATTTTTATAGGACGATAACTACGAAGACCTAGAATCGTTCTCAATAACAGTAATCAAGAGGTGTACTATGACACAGCATGTAACCTCACAAATTAACCCAAACATTCAACTGTATTGGAAGAATTGGGAATAGGTTTAACGCAAAACCATGGATTTTGACTAAATCCAATTCCGCCGTGAATTCCGCCCACCCGAACAGTCACAAAAGAATAATTTAAACTCAAAACCAATTCCACCCGGTCAAATTCGTGGAACCAAATGAACCGTAACAAAGGAGTAGGCAAACAGAGCATTAAAAACAAAATACTCGGCACTGCCTTGAGAAACTTTGCTTCGTGATGAGAAAGGAAAGCCCTTTCTACAAAGTCCTAGTAATCAGGTGAGCAATAAAAGCAGCACAGGTGCTTCTATAAACAACTTATCAGGAGAAATTTCACTTTGCTTTTGATATCTTACAAGTTAAAATCAGCAGCTGACACATGTGACTAATTAAAGAATAACTAGTAAAAACTAGCGAAATAACAACCTTGATGTCCTCGTTTGAAACGCCATAATCAAGATTTGAAATATAGATCTTGCTCCCGGTCTCTATAGAAGAAGCCCTAACTGCTGGAGACTGATACGCCGGCATCCGATCGGAATACATATCGTGCTGCCATGCTGACTCTGGCGCCTGGATGAGACGATTCCCATGTAGGAGGAGGAGAAGAAGAAGAAGAGATTATAAGGGGAAAACCTAGCTTGAAGCCGCTGTGAGTACAAGGCGTACATCCGACCACGTCCACGGAGTTCGAGATCGCGATCGGTGTCAAGGGTGAAGGGAACCCTAAGCGTACCTTGCCGACAGTATAAGGGGCCGGCCGGTTGCTGGAGCGGTTCGGCGCACGGCGTGCAGGGCCGATACCGCTCGCTCCTCTCCCCTTCCCTCTAGGGTTTCCGCCGCCGGATTTTTTGTTGTTCTTGATCAGATCGTCGAGCGACATGTCAAGGGCGTTTGACATCGGCGTTGACTGCTCCGGTGGAAGCGGAAGTCGTAGAGAAAGGAAAACTTGGACTAACGAGGATGGAGAGGAAGAAGGTCGGCCAAGCGAATCTGCACAAGAACCCACTAGGAATTGGGCGATTAAATTCTTTGTATTTATTAATTTTGTTTATTAGATAATTAATTTTGTTTTTTTCCATAAAATGAAATTGTAATTCTCCCGTTCGGTAGCCCAAAATTTTCACTGATATTGTAATTCATTTTAATTCTTATGGGATTGATTACAAAGGAAAACGCGTCCCTCATTTCCGACCTAGGGTCTGTTTGGGGCAGCTCTGGCGGTTGGAAAATCTCTATTCCAACCGTCAGAGCTGCTTTCAGTCTGTTTGGGACAGCTCCCTGTGAAGAGCTTTTCAAAAATTTGGAGCTGTTTTGCAGCTTTTCAGAAATCTCTCCCTCCCCAGCTTCTGCTCCCGCAAAATAGCTTTCTCTCTCACATGTTTTGGAAATCTAATGGTTTCTTCAGTTGGAACATGCTCAGAGGCCGGACGGCCTTCCTCCGGCGATTTCGAGCCCCGGACGGCTTTCCTCCGGCAATTCCAAGCCCCCGACGTCCTTCCTCCGGCGATTCCGAGCGCACTTCTGCACAGAACACCCAGACAGTCTGCAGCTTTTCAAAACTGCTCCCCAGAGATCTATTTTAAAACAGCTCTATCCGGACAGCAGCTTTTCAATCCGCCAGAGCTGTCCCAAACAGACCCCTAGCGAGGGCTGTATTCCTGATTCCGGTCTTTTCCATGCGTCCCCCACTCTCTTCATCTTGAGAAATTTTTGGAACCAGACTCCATTTCCAAATCTGCATTCGGGTTTAATGTGTGAGCAATGCGTGGCGCAATCTATTAGCCTGAAAAAAGCGATATTCCTTTGGAAATTTGTGGCGCATGTTTTTTCTGGGAGATTAAGATTGATTTTTTTGGAGATCAAACTGATTTCTTGGGAGATCAAAACTGATCTCCTGGGTGGAACTGATCTCCTGGTGGAGATCAAAAATGATCTCCAGGGAGATCGTCTTCTTCCTCATCCATGCATAAAAAAATGAAACTCTAAACCAACTTCTTCTGAAACAAAACCCCATCTTCTTCCCAAAAATTTTGATATAACTAGGGTTTTCCTTGATTTCAGGCGCCGACCTCTTGTCGATCTCGAGTTGAAAAAATGATCTATCGTCGATCTCGATTTTAGGCGGGAGTTTTCCTTGGAATCCATTTTCAAGAGGATCAACGTCAACCCGCAACTAGCGTTCAGTGTTTATACCGGTGATACCCAACACTCCAACGACCCCTACCACCTCGTCGTCAGCAAAGAAGATCAACGGAGTGGAGAACTCCCGCAAAACACTCTCAACAACAGCGCCAACAACAGGAGCAATTATAAATCACGAAAAATATAAGATTGTGTCACATGTCACTCCCATATTAAACCTGAACGTAGATTTGAAAACGGAGCCCGATCCGAAAAATAAAACCTCCATCTCCCGTCTCTCCATCCCTCTTCTTTGATTCTACTAGCCGCTACCACCATGCCCCCACCGCCACACAGTTTCTTCACTCTGCAAATACCGGTGTGCTAGAGAACATTTTATGTGGTTAAAACACTCGGAGGAAAGAGGAGCTGCCATCCCATCTCCTTCTTTACGGCAGACCCCTTTTCTTGTCCATCCCATCTCCTCCGTCTCTATCCCTACTACTTTCCACTAAGGCTTTATTTGTTTGAGCGTTTCGCTATTCCGTTTTTGGCAAACATCGTCGGAAGGAGGGTAAACAAATGAACTTCCTGTGGCGTTTGCTCAGTTTCCACCCATCCGCCTTGAGAAACGCACCAAAAAGCTCCGTTTGGAGCAGCCACCTCCCCCCTCCGGTTCGAAAACTCCGTTTCCACCAACCGGATCGACCCGCCACCGCCGAACCAAATGGAGTCTAAGGCTCCGTTTGGGGGGACTTAATTTCACCGGTCAAGCGGTTACGACCGCATGAATCGGACCTTAATTATGGTCCGATTCATGCGGTCGTAACCGCTTGACCGGAGAAAATAAGTCCCCCCAAACGCAGCCTAAGGCTCCGTTTCATGCGATCGTAACCGCTTGACCGGTGAAAATAAATCCCCCCAAACGGAACCTTAGGCTGCCACCATCTCCATGGTCGACCTCGGCATAACAGTGAAGCCAAGAAATTTATGGCAGTTGTTGCCATTCCTATAGCCCTTGCCTTTGTTGTAAATTCATGGTCTATTTCCATCTTGCTAATGGCCTGGTTAAGTTCTCTTCATCTCATGCCCCATCAGTTCAAAAAACATGTTATTCATATATAAGTATGCAACAGGAGACATTTGATGTGTTTGAGCACATATGAAACTTAACATTAGCTTGTACATTGCTTTATTGTTTGTCTTCCATAGCTCTTTGATGGGAGGCGGAACACTTGGTCTTGCAGTTGCTGGAGCCGCTTGGACGATTTGGCTTTGACGGGTGGCTGTGACTTGACCAGCTTGTGGCTCGAGTGTAACTCGCGTGTGCCTCGAAGGTGGCAGGAGGAAATTGGCAGAACTTTGACCTGAGGAAGAAGAAAACTCAAAAGAGAGATGAGAAATGAGGAGGCATGGGGCTCCTTTTATAGGCTTCAAGAGGTGGTTACCAACATCATAGGGCTTACCAATATCAATAAAACCATATAGCTTTTAAATGAAAAACAGTCGGTCCAAGAATACACTAATAACTCCACAAAATGTAGTTATCTTGTGCATTAAATAACGCACACTTGGCTAATAAAATCGAGAAAACGGGTCAAAAAGTAGTCATATTTTACACTTTATAAATTGTGATCAGTTCAGATATTATTGATGATTTTCGCACATTTTTATGACAGGGGTCACAAAATAATATTTGGGACGATTGGGGACAAGTACGTGGAGCATTCAAGGATAACGCATGCAAGTCACAGGAATCATAGGCTGTTTTTGAAAATCTGGACAGCACAAATTTGTTGGGAACAAATATTTAGTCTGTGAAAATTTGTTCAGAACAAATCTACCAGATTTTAGAAATTCGAAAATTCTAAATTCGAATTCAAATCGGGCAGTTATGGAATGAAAAGAGACTTCTTTTCATGGAATTTTCGGAACCCCTAATGGGCGCCCCAGCCATTGATGACAAGGGGAGTATTAAAAATAGAGAGGGGGCAAAAATGGAGGCATCATCTAGAGGAAACCCTAGCCTAGTTTGAAACTCTCTAAGAGAGGGTGTTTGGAGAAGGAGAAGCGCGACCAGCAGTGGAAAAGCGAAGATCCGAATTTCCAAAGGCATGGATTGTAAGATCTATCTTATTATGTGTTCATCCTCCTTAGCCATGAACTAAAATCTTCAAGCCTTGTATGAGGATAGTACTATGTGTGCTTTGATGGTGTCTACTTCTTTGTTTAAGATTGTTTGATGAATAATCTTTGTGTGAACTTTTGAAATTATTCATGAGAATTTCTGGCTTTGGTTTTCAGTCTTTATTTCGCTACGAGAATCGAGAGATGAGTGGCGTAATATCCATTTGAAAGCTATTTTATTGCATCACAAGAATCGAGAGACGAGTGGTGTAAAACATTTAACCAAAGATCTCTACCTTTGCGTTGTGTTTCGAGAATCAAGAGAGGAGAAGTGCAAACGCTCATTAGTTTTCCGTAGTAAAGAAGAGAGGAAGAGATTCCCTCCTCTTACTCGCGATCCGATTTTTATATTAAGCAATAACCTTAGTTCTTCCTAAGTTAGAGATAACTAGGAGAATTAAGGGCGTTGGGATTTTCGAGAATCGAGAGATGAGGATTTCTTTTATAAAAATCGTGGCATGATTATCTTTTTGAACACTTTTAACTAAGATTGCATTCATGCATCTTATAGACGCACATAGGAAATCCGAAATACAAGGCTAATTTCTCCAATCGGTAATGAATTTCTAAGTTTTTTTTTGTAGTTAAGTTAGATTAAATCTCTATAAGAATTTTTCATTACTTTCGAAATCATTTTAATCGTCTTGTTTGGATTTAAAAAACAGTGTAGTTAGTACTTGCAAGCTTTAGGTTAACCACTTCTCCGAGGGAACGATCTCACTCACACTTTATTACTTGTTACGACGCGTGCACTTGCGTTAATACGTATAAACCATTTTCCGCGTATCAAGTTTTTGGCGCCTATGCCGGGGACGTGCTATTAATCTATTGTTTATTTTCTTGCAATATTAGTGAACCCTAGTATTTGGAGGTCAAACTTCATTTTTTGTATTTTAAGTTGTTTTTAGTTTTTTTTACATATATAATTGCTATTTTTGTTCTGTTAGTGCATGTTCAGATTTCGATCCATTGAGTTATTATCATTAAACTTAGAGAATGAAAGGACGTGTAGGAGAAATCGTAAGACTTTTCGTTTAGAACAAATCCAATCTTCAACTATGAATCCAAACGATAATCATCAGGAAGGTCAGGATTTAGGAGGTCAGGTAGAACACAATGGGCACCCTGTCGAGCAAAGGAGAACGTGTCGTGATTACAACATGACTCTACAGGGAGGGTTACAATTTAGTATTGTTAGGCCTGCAATCGAGGCCAATAATTTTAAAATTGATTTTGTTGTCATGCAACTCGTTCAAAATAGTAAATTTGGTGGCCTTAATCACGAAGACCCCAATTTTCATTTGAGAACGTTCATAGAAATCTGTGATACGTTCAAGATTAATAGAGTTTCAGAAGAAGCCATTAAATTGCGTCTGTTTCCTTTCTCGCTAGAGGGGAGGGCAAAGGATTGGCTAAATTCTCTACTCAATGGATCTATTACTACTTGGGCATTTTTGATGGAAATTTTTTTAGCCAAATACTTCCCCCCATCTAAAACGGTTAAGTTGAAGCGAGACATATCAACTTTTATGCAAGGAAATGGAGAGACCCTCTACGATGCTTGGGAACGTTTCAAAGAGTTACTGCGTAAGTGTCCCCACCATGACTTAGCCATCCACCAACAAGTTTAGACCTTCTACAATGGTCTCCAAACGTCCACCATGATTCAAGTTGATGGAGCCGCGGGAGGGTCACTCATGAATAAATACCCAGAAGATGCCTATGCAATATTAGAGGATTTATCCTCTAATAATTATCAACTGGTTGATCGGCAAGGGCCTTCATCTTCTACTGCTGGGTTATACCAAGTGGACCAATTAACCTCGTTTGCGGCTGAAATGACCTCACAATTTAATTCAATAAATAAAAGGTTAGACGCCTTGTCGTTAAACCAAAGTCAATTTCTCCCACAGGTTAATGGTATTGTTACTCCTCCGTCCACCGCTAGTCCTACTTTAACCATCGAACAACTTATAGGACATAACGAAGACGCTAACTATATAGGAGGGCAGTACAAATAAGGTCATAACACTTACTCGAATAATTATAATTCGGAGTGGAGAAACCATCCCAATTTGTCATGGAAGAATAATTCTGGGTCTACTCCTTCGCACTTATTCAATCACAATTCCAATCACCCTCACCAACATCACAATCCTAATCAAGCGGGACCTTCGCGGAAATTATCTGATGAAGTCATCTTAGAGTCTATGAAGAATAATGAAGCCCGTTTTTCTAGTCTAGAAGGATCCATGCGCTTAATTGAAACACAATTGGGGCAAATCGCATCCGCACTTAATACTAGAGCTCTAGGTACATTACCAACCGATACAACGCCTAATCCTAAGGGTGATAACCAACACTGTAAGGCTATTACATTGCGGAGTGGAAAAGAGTTGGTGAGTGGCTATAATAATATTCCAATGGCAACTGATACTGAGCAAGGTGAAGTAGAGAGTGACAAAATTCATGAACCCGCTAGAGAGTTGAATTTTGAACCTACTAAGAGTGTGGAGGAAGATTTAGAAGAAGTAGAAGAGAATAAGAAAGAGAAGAACGTGGAGGTGCCTGCAAAGGATAAAAAAATAATTACCTACCCACCACCACCATTTCCTCAAAGACTTAGGAAAAGCAAGCTAGATCACCAATTCCAGAAATTCATAGAAATTTTTAAGAAACTTCAAATTAATATCCCATTTGCTGAAGCCCTAGAGCAAATGTCCAGTTACGTCAAATTTATGAAAGATATTTTAAATAAAAAGAGAAAATTTGATACGAATGAAACTGTAGCGTTGACCCATGAGTGTAGTGCAATCCTTCAAAAGAAACTTCCACCCAAATTGAAAGATCCAGGAAGTTTCACGATTCCATGTTCTATTGGGTACCAATTTGAAGGAAAAGCTTTGTGTGATCTTGGGACAAGCATAAATTTGATGCCACTTTCAATTTACCGGAAGTTAGGTTTGGGGGACATTTCTAAAACTTCATTAACATTACAGCTAGCCGACAAGTCTCTTACTTTTCTTAAGAGTATAGTAGAAGATGTTCTTGTCAAGGTGGACAAGTTTATCTTTTCGGCGGACTTTGTAGTTTTGGATATGGAAGAAGATAAGGAGATCCCACTAATTGTAGGGAGGCCCTTTTTAGCAACCGGAAAAACTTTAATAGATGTCCATAAAGGTGAGTTGACCATGAGAGTCAACGATGAACAAGTAACTTTTAATGTCCTTAAGGCCATGAAATTCCCTAGTGAGAAGGAAGACGTGATGGAGGTGGTTAACAGTATTTCACTCTATGACTATGAGCAAGAGAGTGGGTGGCATGATTCAAATATAGAAGAGGAGATAGGAATTTTGATGGACGAAGTAGAAGTTGAGGAAGTGGAATCCGATAAGGTTAGGAATGAAGAGCTAGAATCTACTAAAAGAGAGAGTGAAGAGTGTTTTCAAGTGTATGAGAATCGATTGGTATCGCTTCATAGGTCGGATCCCCTAGATATGACTGAGCGGTCTTTAGCGGACAAACCCTCTACGGTTTGCCCGCCCGTCTTAGAGTTAAAACCGCTTCCCGAGCATTTGTCCTATGCATATCTAGGAGATAATGATACATTGCCGGTAATAGTGAACTCTAGACTGCTACCGGAGCAGCAAGACAGACTGTTGGTCATTTTGAAGAGATATAAGTTAGCCATAGGATGGACAATAGCTGATATCTGAGGCATTAGTCCTTCCTTGTGTATGCACAAGATCCTTTTAGAGGAATCTTGTAAGGTATCCATCGAGCCTCAGCGTCGCCTTAGCCCTCCTATGAAGGAGGTGGTGAGAAAAGAGATCATTAAGTGGTTGGATGCAGGAATCATTTACCATATATCCGATAGTTCATGGGTGTCACCCATCCAATGTGTACCTAAGAAAGGAGGGACGACCGTAGTTAGGAATGACAAGAACGAATTAGTCCCTACAAGAACAATCACAGGATGGCGTATCTGTATCGACTATCGTAGATTAAATAAGGCGGCTAGGAAGGATCACTACCCGTTACCATTCATAGATCAGATTCTAGATAGACTAGCCGGAAATGAGTTTTATTGTTTTCTAGATGGATATTCCGGCTACAATCAGATAACGGTTGATCCGGACGATCAGGAAAAGACAGCGTTCACGTGTCCCTTCAGTATATTCGCATTTAGGAGGATGCCATTTGGGCTATGCAATGCGCCAGCCACGTTCCAACGTTGCATAATTGCAATAATGACAGATCTTATAGAACAAGGCATACATCCTATGGACTATGGCATAGAGGTCTCTATGGATGATTTTTTCATCTTTGGAAGGACATTCAATGCTTGCTTGGTGTGTCTGGAGAGAGTGTTTGCCTGTTGTGTAGAGACCAACCTAGTGTTGAATTGGGAAAAATGTCATTTCATGGTGCAGGAAGGCATTGTCCTTGGACACCGTGTATCTAGAGATGGGTTGGAAGTGGATAGGGCAAAGGTTGAGGTGATTGAAAAATTACCTCCTCCCAAAAATGTAAAAGCGTTAAGAAGTTTTTTGGGCCAGGTAGGATTCTACCGAAGGTTCGTTAAAGACTTTGCCAAAATCGCTAAGCCTTTAAGTGAGTTATTGGGAAATGACGTAAAGTTTGATTTTAATGATGAGTGTTTGAATGCGTTCAATCAATTAAAGACACGACTGATTACAGCACCGATTATAGTGGCCCCCGATTGGGAAAAATCCTTTGTATTGATGTGTGATGCAAGCGACTACGCCGTTGGGGCTGTTTTGGGGCAAATGCAGGAGAAGGTCTTTCATACTATAGCCTACGCTAGTAAGACTTTAATAGAGGCGCAAATAAATTATACCACGACTGAAAAGGAGCTTCTAGCTATAGTGTATGCTTTTGAGAAGTTTAGGTTTTATCTTCTTTGCACCAAAGTGATAGCATTCACAGACCACGCAGCTATCCGCTATCTTATGGAGAAGAAGGATGCTAAACCTCGATTGATTTGATGGGTGTTGCTGCTGCAGGAGTTTGATCTAGAAATTAAAGATCGGAAGGGAGTAGATAATCCGGTGGCGGACCATCTTTCTAGGATTGAATGTTCTAATTCGTTATTGCGTTCAGAAATTAATGAAAGGTTTCCTGACGAGTGGGTATTGTCCGTGACCAAACAATGCATACCTTGGTATGCAGACTACGTTAATTATATTATTAGTAAAGTCTTTCCACCCGATTTATCATATCAACAAAAGAAGAGATTTTTACATCAAGTACGCTCGTATTTATGAGATGAGCCATTTTTGTTTAGAATTGGTGCAGATGGGGTTGTTAGACGTTGCATTCCGGAGGAGGAAATGAAAGACATATTGAACAAATGTCACAACTCTCCTTATGGAGGTCATTTTAAGGGGGATAGAACGACAATGAAGGTCTTAGGAGCGGGGTTCTATTGGCCGACTCTATTCCGAGATGCTAAAGGATTTGTAAGTCAATGTGACCGATGCCAAAGAAATGAAAACATTAAGAAGGACTTCATGCCAATGAACACAATTTTAGAAGTTGAAATTTTTGATGTTTGGGGATTGGACTTTATAGGACCTTTCGTGAACTCGAACGGTAATATGTTTATCCTTCTTGCCGTAGACTACGTTTCTAAGTGGGTCGAAGCCATAGCCACCGCTAAGAATGATGCCAAAGTGGTTTTACACTTCCTAAAGAATTATATATTCAATCGTTTTGGCACACCTACAGCTATCATTAGTGATGGAGGTAGTCACTTCTATAACAACTCATTCGCTACGTTATTGAGAAAATATGGCGTCACTCACAAAGTAGCATTAGCGTATCATCCTAAAACAAATGGTCTAGCGGAAGTGTCTAACCGGGAGATAAAAGCAATTCTTGCAAAGACGGTTAGCTTTAATTGTAAGGATTGGTCTCAAAAGCTTAACGATGCCTTATGGGCTTACCAGACCGCATATAAAACTCCTATTGGTTTAACTCCTTATAGGCTAGTATATGGGAAAGCTTGTCATCTACCCCTTGAATTAGAACATCGAGCGTTTTGGGCTATTAAGAAGTTAAATTATGATTTTCAAAATGCAGGTGAGAAGAAACTTCTACAACTCAATGAGTTAGAAGAATTAAGGATGAATGCATATGAGAGTGCGAGGATTTATAAGGAACGGACCAAGAAATGGCACGACCAACGTTTGAGCGGAAAACAATTCGAACCCGGGCAATTGGTATTACTATTTAACTCTCGTCTAAAAAATTTTCCCGAAAAACTTAAGAGTCGTTGGTCGGGACCATTCCGAGTAAAGGAAGTTCATCCGTACGGCGCAGTCACCATCGTGAATGAGCAAGACAATTGCGAATTTAAGGTCAGTGAAGAGCGTTTAAAAATATTCCGTTGCGATGACAATGAACGACTGGTGTCGTTCATTTTGCTGAAATGACAAAATCATGTAGTCAGCAAAGTCCCGCCGGACTTAAAATTAGACGCTGATTGGGAGGCAACCCACGTTTTAGTTATTTTTAATTTCATCATTAGGTAGTTAGTGAAGTAAATCCTTCATATAAGACATTGTTCCCCAGGAATTCGGAATAGAAAGTTTGATTGTCGTTTTTGTAAACAGCAAAAATTTGTTCCAAACAAATTTCTGCAGACCAATAAATTGTTCCAAACAATTTCCTGCTGCCTGACATTTTGAAAGTTAAGCTAAGAGTCGGTTCAACTGAACCGAAACTTGTAATGTTTTGGGATGTGTTCCTTCAAACCAAAAGACCGATTCATCCATGAAAAAAAAAATAATGCCGCTTCAGTCCATTCCAGAAATTCCGACTCTCCATCCTCAAAACCTAGAAGAACGACGGAGCACGAGTGATAGCCGACGAATCTTGTCAGCAGCGGCGCAATCAGAGGCGATTTACTGGAGGCAACATCGGTGGGGGCAGAGCATTGCGTAGGGCAGTCACGCGATCGACGACCTACCTTCAGCAGCGGGGTACGTCGAGCGATCAACGCGCGACACCCGCTGATCTCTCCCCTTCACCCTCAACGCCCTAATTCTGCCATTTCTACACTCAGAACCCTAGGACAAAGTTACCTGAACAAACAGGAAAAATTTTCCCGGTCGTTGTTCCATCTTGCTATTAAGGTAATTAAACTCTTCACTTAATCTAGTTAAGATTAAAGTTAAAATCTCTGTTTAGCATGGTTGGGAGTGAATCTAGGGCATGACACCCCGGAAAAAGAACAAAGGGAAGGCGTTAGCCCACAAGGAAGGGGACACCTGGTTCGTTAATATAGAAGCACGCGCGCGTTACGAGTTAGTAACGAAAAAGTCAGTCATCTTCGAGAGAGGATTTCTGATGGAACTACGTAATTGGAGCAAGAACTACATTGATCAAATTCAGCGACAGGGTTGGGACTCATTTTGCCATCCAAGGACGGACGCCATCATACAATTGGTCCATGAATTCTACGCCAATGCACCATTCCATAAACAGGATAAGGTTTTTGTGAGAGGAAAAGAGGTCAATTTTTCCGCGGAGTCAATTAATAATTTCTTCCACATGGACAACTCGAAAGAGGGAGTATATGAACACATGATAGAAACATTATCTCCACAAGAGGTGGTTACCACACTATCTCTCACCTCACACATACAGTGGGCCAACGCATCAAAGACCGTCCTCCAATCATCAGGTTTCAAGCGGGAAGCCAAAGTGTGGCTACTCTTTGTGAACGCAAGCATTCTCCCAACCAAACACCCGAATCGAGTGGCCTATCCGCGAGCAGTTTTGATTTATTGTATCATGAAAGGAATTAAGATCAATACAGGGCAAATTGTAGCCAAGCAACTGAGAGAAAGGGCCGTGTCGAAGGTGGGGCAACAGTTATGGTTCCCTACCATGATCTCTGCTTTTTGTCGATTCGCTGGAATTAGTCAGAGGGGCGTTGAGGTGACTAAGGTGGGGCATCACATTACGGAAAGGGTAATAAGATCCAGCGTAAAGGTTTCCGACAAAAGGGGACGACCGGGAACACCGTCATGTTCTACACCACAAACCAACTCACGACAAAACTCGCATGACGAAGTAATGGATTATCTAAAACACCTCACGGACTACCAAAGGGAGAACCACGCGATCATGATGGCAAAATTCAAGCATGTGACTCAACCGTTGAATAAATTATTGGAGCTAGAAAATATGCCACTTATTGAGCAGCTCATGGGATTCGCGGACCCATTTGACGAGGATGGTTATTTGCGGCGTTACCGCTCTAAAAAGGGAAATCCAGCATTCCAAAACCCCTCCAAGACACCAGGGGACGACGAAGGCGCGTACGATGAAGAAGAAGGAGATCCGGATGAAGATGATGATGAAGACGAAGGAGATCCGGATGAAGATGATGATGAAGAAGAAGAGACTGAAGGAGAAGATGAAAGCGACGAGGAGTGACTAGCGACAACGTTTTGACTCATGTTTCGTAATGGATTTTGAGTATTTTGCTATAATTTTATTTTTGATATTTTGGATATGCGAACTCTATTAGTATTAATCATGTCTATGTTAGCTATCGTTTATCATGGGACACCATGAATGGACATTGAGTTGTTTTGGTTATTAAGAATTGATAGCTGCTAGTGAATTGGTAGTATTATTGCGCTGGAGGTTCCGGAGACATGAGGTATTGATATGATGATTGTTTAATTGCTATTAGTTATTGAATTGATATATTTTGGTAGCTAAGACTGTATGCTGAGGAGATTCTGTAGCGCATAAGCTGGGTGTGTTGAAGTTGGTAACCATTGTTAGTTATTTGTGCTAGCATTTATGAATTATATGTTTTGCTAAGATTCAAACTATAAAAGAATTGGTTCCTATGAACAGAATGATGGTTGGACTTTCATATACTTTCATTATAACATATCTCTTTTCTATTCATGACATGATTAATGATAAGGAATTGATGCTTCGCGGTGTAGTCACTTGCCACAAGATAATTATGTTGTTTTGTTTGTTAACAATGATTTGATTAAAATGATGATGAGATCTAACATGCACAACTAGTTTGTTTTGAAAGTTGTATTGTGCTATGCAGGTCACTTTTGGGCTTTCAACGATCATCACAACATTATACAATCCTATGGGAAAGGTTAGGAGGATCGAGACGTTGGACGACAAATTTCCAGGAAGTACTTGTTTCTATTAATATCATCCCTTTTTATTGAAACGTCATTTGTTTGTTTTACCCCAGCTTTTGAAGCACAATTTGGTTTTAATGACAACACCTTGCTAGGGACTAGCAAAGTCTTAGGTGTAAGGGGGTGGGTTGCGATTAGCAACCTTCCCCAAATGAGTGGAAAATATCCTAGGACATTTGAGTCGACAAATTCTTACTCTTAGTTCAAATAATGCAATTCTATTTGATTGGTACACCTGTCAAACCTAAAATTTCTTACTTTCTGCTATTGAAATTGGTAAGATATGTTATAGCTCCGTTTTGTATTTCCCCTATGCACACCATTCCTTAAAAAAATTTGTTTCTGACAAAAGAATTTCATGATTTCTGAATATAGAGGGGGAGAGATGAACAAGAACTGAGTCGATGATGTCGGCTTAAACATGGAGTCTAAGTAGTTATTTGAAAATATTATCAATATATCTTTGTGTTTGCGTCTAGCCTTTTGGGATTCAACTTACTCATGAAAGTAATCTCTTACACCGTTACTAGTCATTTCTTAATAAATGTTCCTACCCTAGGTGTTTAACTTTTATAAAAAAATTTCATTGAAAAAAAAATGTGTCATAGTGATATACTGATATGTGGCCCGAGTATGTGTACACCCACTTGGAATGATCCCAATTATGACCTTAAGAAAAAATTAATGGTTAAGATGTCTTAGTGATATGCGGCCTAGATATGTATACACATATCTGAAATGATCCCAACTATGCACACAAAATAAAAAAAAATATAGAGGTCATAGTGATATGCGGCCTAAGTGTGTGTACACCCACTCGGAATGATCACAACTATGCACAAAAAAAATTATATTTGTACTTGAGAGGTAAATCCCATGGTAGGGAGCGGAGTTAAGAATTTTGATTAGGAATGTGTCTTGTTACCATGAAAGATCAAATTCATAGCCAAGCCAAAACTCATCACATTGCCTACCCTTACGATTTATCTTACACTACTAAGCTCTTGTATAAGCCAACCCAATGCCTTGATATATTGTCATCATCTCCCATCTATGTGGAAATTTAATTAGTGAAGTTGTATGGGAATAGATAGCTCTAAGGAAGCACACACAACACTAGGAAATTGGCATGGAGCTTTAACTCGCATCAAACTAATGAATTTATGCTTGTGTGAAATTTTAATGTTTGACACATTTACTACTTGTATTGCAAATCACTTAAAAAATCGTGTTTTGTTCAAAGAGCAAGGAGTCTAAGACCTGTAGTTGGGTAGGTGTTCGCTCATTCATTGGCTCGCAATGATTCATCTTTGCTAGGGACTAGCAAAAGCTTAGGTGTAAGGGGGTGATAACTCCACAAAATGTAGTTATCTTGTGCATTAAATAACGCACGTTTGGCTAATAAAATCGAGAAAACGGGTCAAAAAGTAGTCATATTTTACACTTTATAAATTGTGATCAAGTTCAGATATTATTGATGACTTTCGCACATTTTTATGACAGGGGTCACAAAATAATATTTGGGACGATTGGGGATGAGTACGTGGAGCATTCAAGGATGACACATGCAAGTCACAGGAATCCTAGGCTGTTTTTGAAAATCTGGACAGCACAAATTTGTTGGGAACAAATATTTAGCCTGTGAAAATTTGTTCAGAACAAATCTACCAGATTTTAGAAATTCGAAAATTCTAAATTCGAATTCAAATCGGGCAGTTATGGAATGAAAAAAGACTTATTTTCATGGAATTTTCCGAACCCCTAATGGGCGCCCCAGCCATTGATGACAAGGGGAGTATTAAAAATAAAGAGGGGGCAAAAATGGAGGTATCATCTAGAGGAAACCCTAGCCTAGTTTGAAACTCTCTAAGAGAGGGTGTTTGGAGTAGGAGAAGCGCAACCAGCAGTGGAAAAGCGAAGATCCGAATTTCAGAAGGCATGGATTGTAAGATCTATCTTATTATGTGTTCATCCTCCTTAGCCATGAACTAAAATCTTCAAGCCTTGTATGAGGATAGTACTATGTGTGCTTTGATGGTGTCTACTTCTTTGTTTAAGATTGTTTGATGAATAATCTTCGTGTGAACTTTTGAAATTATTCATGAGAATTTCTGGCTTTGGTTTTCAGTCTTTATTTCGCTACGAGAATCGAGAGATGAGTGGCGTAATATCTATTTGAAAGCTATTTTATTGCATCGCAAGAATCGAGAGACGAGTGGTGTAAAATATTTAATCAAAGATCTCTACCTTTGCGTTGTGTTTCGAGAATCGAGAGAGCAGAAGTGCAAACGCTTATTAGTTTTCCGTAGTAAAGAAGAGAGGAAGAGATTCCCTCCTCTTACTCGCGATCCGATTTTTATGTTAAGCAATAACCTTAGTTCTTCCTAAGTTAGAGATAACTAGGAGAATTAAGGGCGTTGGGATTTCCGAGAATCGAGAGATGATGATTTCTTTTATAAAAATCATGGCATGATTATCTTTTTGAACACTCTTAACTAAGATTGCATTCATGCATCTTATAGACGCACATAGGAAATCCGAAATACAAGGCTAATTTCTCCAATCGGTAAAGAATTTCTAAGTTTTTTTTTTCGTAGTTAAGTTAGATTAAATCTCTATAAGAATGTTTCATTACTTTTGAAATCATTTTAATCGTCTTGTTTGGATTTAAAGAACGGTGTAGCTAGTACTTGCAAGTTTTAGTTTAACAACTTCTCCGAGAGAACGATCTCACTCACACTTTATTACTTGTTACGACGCGTACACTTGCGTTAATACGTATAAACCATTTTCCGTGTATCATACACCCACAATAAAAAAAAGTCATAGTTGTTCAGTAACAAAACGCCCCAACATCCCATAATATCGGACTATAGGGAATCAACAACTGACCAAATACAGACAAACTCATTAAGAAAAGGACCCCCAAAATCCATCATAACCAGACAAATAAGAGATCAATAATCAACCAACTAAAACCCCCAATGAAACCAATATTACAGCATGTTTAAGTAGGCCTAAAACAACCATGCAACAACAAGATTACTCATTCGACAACAAAGTCGGAGCAATAGATTAAGACTCCCCAAAACCAGTAAGCTTAAGAAAAAAAACCATAGTTATTAGTTATCAAATCCCAAGCATGCACAGTTAGGAAAAGATCAGGTCTACCATGAAAGAAATAACAGCACCCACTATAAGGAAAAAGGGCAACACCAACTAATAATACCTAACATGAATAACATCAGTCGGCCCCAAAATCATCCATTTATCCCTCAACATAAGGGAAGTAAGACCAAAACGATCTTCACAACAAAATAAACTTAACTTGACTTATCCTGAAATCCAATCTACACGAGAAGGAATACAAGAAAATTAGGGGAGAAAGAAGGCTTACTGTGAAGCTAGAGGAAGCAGGTTCGGTACAAAAAGAGCGAGCATAAGTAATTCCAGCTCTAAAGAGACCGTACCAAACTCCGCCTAGTCAAACCCTTGCCAAAGCCAAACTCTGATCCCAATAGTAACTCAAGGATCCCGCTGGTTATTGTGAAATTAAGAGAGGGAGATGAGGGGAATAGAGAAGGAGAACGACTCCGTTCCAGAAGCCCCATATGTGATGTGGGGAAGAATGGGGGTAAAAGCACGTATCAACAAAGATAAGAATAAAAACATTAGTTCCTGATTGCTGCCATCGTTGAAAGAAAAACCACTGCCTCACCATTCATTAAAGTCAAGGCTAACTACTTAATAATTTTCATAAGTTTTAACGGGGCAATTGCACTTCCAGATTACTTAGCCAGCCTAAAGTGCCCAAAGTTTAATTCCAAGTCCAGCCCAAAACCCTTTCTTTATCATAGAACATAAACAACTATCATCATAGGGGAATTTATAATTGACGTTTCTTATTCGTTTGGGTCAGTTCACGTTTTGAGCCGTTACAGGTAGGCGGGATTCTTGGCCAAGAATATAGCACTCTGACTGTCATTGTACACATTGAACTCATCTTGGTAGAGTCCAAGTTCAAACATGAACTTCTTTATCCATAAGATATTCTTTGATGCTTATGTTAATGTTATATATTCTGCCTCCGTCGTCGATAGTGTCACGCATTTTCTACAACTTTGATTGTCATGACACGTCTCTCCCTATAAATGTGACAACAAAACCAGATGTGGACCTCCAGGAATAAAAATCTCTAGACATTTCTGAGTCAGAGTGCCCAACTAGCTTTGGTGACCCACCACCAAACAACAAACATAGATTTATGGTACCTCTAAGATATCAGAGTATCCACTTCACTGCATCCCAATGAACTTTCCTTGGATTTGTCAAATATATGCACATTACTCCCACTGCATAAGTTATGTCTAGCACCATGCCGACCATGACATACATCAAACTTCTCACTACAAATACATAGGGGATCTGACTCATCTCCTCTACCTCCTTCTCAGATGAAGGACACTAAGAACTTGAGAGCTTGAAGTGTCCACCCAATAGAGTAGCAACCGGCTTAGCCCTCTTAATCATGAACCTTTTCAACACCTTTTCCACGAACTCTCCCTGAGATAGCCACTATAGACTTGTACTCCTATCCATGGTGATCATCCCAAGGATCTTTTTCATTGATCTCATGTCCTTCATCTCAAAGGACTTGATGAGCTCCTTCTTCAGATCATCAATGATAACCTTATTATCCTCGATAATCAGCATGTCATCAACGTACATCAGCATCGTTGAAACCGAGAACCGACTTTTGTGGAAATCGAACCCTTGAGAAAGGGGTGATCTCGCACTTACTTCTCCTCACAAGCTTAGATGAGCAGAAACTTAGAACTAGAAACGGACCCAAGGCTCCAGCACGGAGGTCTCACCACACACCTAGAAGATCTTAGAGCGTTTTCCCTCCTTAGCCAGGTGCTGAGCTAAGGATATCTCAGAAAGCACTAGAAGACCAGAGAGCAAGTAAGCATGCCTTCTGAGGTATCCCCTTGGATCTATTTATAGTTTTTAAAACCTGACATGCAAATAGCGTAACTCTGCTATTATAAACAGCTATATGTAGCCAAAAGTGTCATGTCAACAGCCAAACTCCGCTATTCTTGAAGGCTATTTGCAGCCCTACAAGGGCATCCAGGTAATTCTACCTCTGGACCCAACTAGGAGAGTCTCCTATGAAGGTGCCACTCGCTAAAGGGGCGAGTCCTAGGGTAAACCAGGTACTCGTCTCAGCGACACCCCACTATGGGTGAATGTTGTTCTTGAAGGATCTCGCATCACTCAACGCCAAACGAGTTGAAGGCGGCGACAACAATCGCCTCACTCAACGCCAAGGAACGAAAAACATTGATAGAGCCAGCCTCACTCAACGCCAGGTGAGCTAAAGGCGTCGACAGCACTCGCCTCACTCAACGCCAAGGAACTAAAGGCATTGACAAAGCCAGCCTCACTCAATGCCAAGCGAGCTGAAGATATCGACAACACTCGCCTCACACAACGCCAAGGAACTGAAGGTGTTGACAGAGCCAGCCTCACTCAATGTCAGGCAAGCTGATGGCGTCGACAGCACTCGCCTCACTCAATGTCAAGGAACTGAAGGTGTCGACAGAGTCAGCCTCACTCAACTCCAGGCGAGTTGAAGGCATCGACATCACTCGCCTCACTCAACGCCAAGGAATTGAAGGTGTTGATAGAGCCAACCTCACTCAACGCCAGGCGAACTGAAGGCGTCGACAGCACTCGGCGAACACTGGATTGCACATGTTACTGACGAGTGGTCTTTGAAGCTTCCACTCGTCTGGGGTGGCGAGTGCTCGATGGGGCTGACACTCGTCGCCTCCCTATTACCCTGGGCGAGTGCGGGCCCGACCTACTCCACCCGCCTGCCATTACCGAGATCCAGGGGAGAGTGCGAGCCCACCTGCTCCACTCGCCCCATACCTATTCCACCCCTCCTAGGCAAGTCGGCGAGGCTGCAGAGCCCTCGCCTCCCTTCCAACTCTTTTGGGACTTGGACTGCGTCAAAATGGTTGGATTGACTCCTGCTGACCCCACTCGTCGGATATAGGGTTGTATAAGCATAATGGTAAGAGTCTTTTCAGTCCTCTTCACATAGACACGACGATCATCTCTAGTCCTTTGGAATTTGCTCTTTGTCATCAATGAGTCAAACTTCTTATACCATTGTCTAGGTGACTGCTTTAACCCATATAGACTCTTTTTTAGTCAGCAGATCAAATGATCCTTCCCTTTGACTTTAAAGCCTTTGGAGTGTTCCATATATAACTTCTCTTCCAAGTCTCCATGCTGGGATGTCGTCTTGGCATCCATCGGCTCAACCTCAAGATTGATTGAGGCGGTTAACCCCATGGCTAGTCTCATAGAAGACATATTCGCCATATATGAAAATATATTGTCAAAATTCACACTGTGCTTCTAACTGAACCTATAAACTACCATTCTTGCCTTATACCTAGGCTTGGAGAGATTGTCACCAGCTTTTGGCTTGAACACTCACTTGTTCTTCAAGGTCTTCCTCTCCTTTGGTAGTTGGTCCAAATCATAGGTTCTATTCTTTTGGAGTGAGTCCAATTCCTCCTTTATAGCTGATGCACATAGCTCAATGTCTTTGGCCTTCTGAGCTTCCTCAAATGTCTCAGACTCACCACTAATAGCAAGCACGATATAACATTGTGGTGGATACCTTGTGCTTAGCCTCTGTACTCTGTCTGATCTCTTGATGGGCGCCTCCATAACTGGTGGAACATCAATAAGTAATGCTCACCTTCATTCAGTAACTCTTCCTGATCTGGAATTTGCACAGCTTCTTCCTCAACACGCTCTTCATCAACACAAGCATTCTCTGGCTCAAGATCTTCGTCAGAACTCTTTACAGCAGGTGGATTCCATGGCTCAACATCCTTTTGCTCACCAACAGTTCGATCTTCTACAAAGATCATATCCCTTCTTTTGACGATCTTCTTCTTCTCAGGATCTCAGAGTCTATACCCAAACTCTTCATGCAGGAATCTTAACAAGATACACTCTCAGAACTCTCTCATCAAGCTTGGACCTCTCCTTAGGGATATAGACATATTTTAATATATTTGAACACACTCACATGTTCATAAGATACCTCCTTCCCATATCAGACCCAATTTGGAATATCTCCATCCAACCATGCAGAGGGGGACAAATTGATTAAATTCACTATAATCTGAATTGCCTCTGTCCAGAATTGCTTGCCAATTACGGCCTGTGAGATCATGTACATAATCTTCTCTACAATGGTATTATTTATCCTTCTTACTGGCCAGTTCTACTGTAGTATCCTCGAAATAGTCTTTTTATGCATGATGTTATGCTCCTATAGTAGGCATTGCATGGTCTAGTATATTTTCCCTCGTTATCAGATCTTACTTGATTGATTTGCTTCCCAGTCATCTTATCCACCTTTGCTCTGAACTCCAAAATTTTGTCAGAACTTCGTTTTTTTTCTTCAGGAAGTAAGCTCATACATTTTTTGAGTGATCATCAATAAACGTTACAGTATGTTGCAACGCAAACTGACTTGGTTTCTATCAAACCACACACATCTGTGGGAATCAGATTCAGTAGTTCTGCCTTCCTATTTGGTTCAAGCTTCGCAAAGGATATTTCTCTACTTGTCAGCCGAGCAGTGAACACTAGTGTCAAACAAGTCCCCTAATAGCTCTAGAAGGACCTTGCTTTTCTCCAGAATCTTCAAATTCTTTTCACTGATATGACAAAGTCTGTAATGTTACAACTCCATAGAGTTGTCTTCAGCGACATTCACACTTCGATTGTAGATCTTGGCCTTTGCTCGATACAAACCACAACACTTATTGCTCCCGACCATCACCGAGGAACCTTTCACTAGCCTCCAGATACCTCGCCTTTAATGATACTTTGCAAATAACTTCATTTTAATTCTAGCCTAGATGCACATTTTTCTCTCAGACACATTTTCCGTCTGAACACACATTTTTCTCCCGGGCGCATATTTTTCGCTTGATCGCGCATTTCCCCCATGCGTGCATTTTCGCCCATGCGTGCATTTTTCGTCTGTGCGTGCATTTGCCCGAGCACGTATTTTCCGCCAAGCACGTATTTTTTGCTCGAACGAGCATTTTTCGTGCGGGTACCCGTTTTTCACCTAGGCACCCACTTTTTCACCGAAGCGCCCACATTTTAGACTTGGCACGCGCTTTTCGCTCGGCCGCATGCATTTTCACTCTCGCACCTTGGCACGGTTATTTCGCCTGGGTTAGTGTTTTTTTTCTCTGACACACATAATTCTAAGTTTAAATATTTTCTATCAATCAAACAACAAAATTTAACAATTACATAATATTCTACAATTCTATTTATTGAGTGAACGGTATAATTGAATTTCTAATATTCATTTTCAATGAATGGTATCTTAGAGGTTGGACATCGTCTCCTACAGTCAAAACAAAATTTGAATGTCTATGCCTTGGATCAACAACTCTCCTCAAAAATATCTAAGGATGCAATGTTTTTTATTAAAAAAAATATAAAATGACGGAGAATAATGAACCGGTCTCCCAAAAAAATCTGGATCATGAAATGGGTCCCATTCATTTCAGCACAAATGGAGAGTATCCCATCTCTAGGCCTGGCCGACTTGCAGGAGTCGTTTCTCTCGCTAATACAATTATCGTTTTTGAAGTCGAAATTCATCATAGAAATTCAAATCTACTATTCATATATTTCAAAATTCTCAAGAAAAACAATGGAGGCAACAATAAAACATCAAAATTAAATTCTAAGAAATTACTAAACCCGGATAGAGAGAAAGAGGGCGGGAAGGGAGAAACTGTGAAAACCCACATCAAAATTCACTGGTAATTAAACAGGAAAGCCGCTGAGGCAACAATGGCAAAGGCCGCCGAAACCACCCTGTTTGCCGGAGACGCTTTGCTATCCATAGCCGGTGCAGGTGCCGGAGACTGTGCCGTAGATGGTGGACGGGGCCCATGCGACGGAGCCGGTGGGTGGGGCCCATTTGTCGTTGGGGACCGGTGGGGCCCATGTGATGGAGTCGGTGAGCCGGCAGGCGATGGCCGCGTGGCAGGTGACGGCGCGGGAGGGTAGACGGGCTGGCGGTTGATCAACGGGCACAGTTCTTGCGCCGGGTGTTGGGAGAAACTTGTTCCGGCGAGTAATACGACGGCCACGAGCACGGTGGCGATGACATGAACGCCGGCCATCTGCGCTGCTGGCTAGGGAGACGATGGGACAGATATTGGGGGTTAAAACTTTGAATGTGATTTCCGCGTTTATAAGGATATTGGAGATGGTGGTTTCCTATACAATGCATGGATAAAAATTAATTATATAATTAAATATGGAAGCTACTTATGGGAAATATTGTATTATTGCCTATTATATTCGTTGAAAATATATATTTGTGGGATTTTACTTTTTAGTGTAGAATCTGTAGATGATGGGCCGAATGGGATTTTAAAATCTCATTAAATTATTGTTTATTTATATTTAAAAGTGATCAGAAATTGAAAGATTTGTTTGGGAGATATATGACCGTTAATTTTAAAATGGAAAGATATTTTTTGTAAATAATAATCATAATGTTATTCTAGTCAAGAAAAAAAAAGTACATAAATCAAGTAACGGCCTCTCCCAGCTCGAAAGGATGGTCATCGACACCCCTAGCATCCAACATAAAAGGGTTCAACCTCAGTCAACAAGATTGTAGATCGTGCACCTCAACCCCTCTCCACGCCCTCCGACGGGTTAATGGAAGCCGCAACCTTCCTTTGATGAGGAAAACTCAGATTAAGTGGGCAGCACGAGAACTTCTTAGGAGGTCACTCATCTCAGTACTATTCCAACCTAATCACCCTTAACTATGAAGTTTTCACTTCTCATCATCAATTAAGTTGCGGCCTCCAACAATCCGCCGGTGGGCTTGGAGACGGGTTTGGGGTGCATGGGCGGAACTACTTAGAGATATGCCCGAGCGTGATTTTGGAAAAATAATTCTTTTTTAGTGGCACAATCCCTGGTCTGGACCAGCCTACTCAATGTCTCCCTCTCCCTCTCTTTCTCTCTCTATCGCCCGGAACCTAAGATAATAAACAACCAATGTTTTGAAAATAGGACCGGGCATTGAACCGGCGGAGGTAAAGGTTCAAGGTTGAACCGGTCCAACCGATTTAATCGGTGTCGAACAATTATATATATATATATATATTAGAAAAAAATTAATGAATACTACATTAAAAATTTGCATATAAATTATAAATTTTTATGACTATATGTGATACAAATGAAAATGATGTATCTATCATCACTATATTAGTATACTTTTAAGGCTCTGTTTGACGCAACATTTTTTCACTATTGAGTTTGGACAAAAACGCCACCGTAATAAAATGGATGTTTGACATGACAACAGTTAAGACCACAATCAAAATCAAGAAAATAAAACTAATTTTGATTTTTGAACATAAAAGTGGATGAAGTTTCTTAGATAAGGCCGAGTGATAAATAACGACATTTCATAACCACCGTGTTTATGACTGCCATCGTCGTGCCGAAGGGAGCCCAAATATAACATAAACTTTAATTTTTAAAAGATAATTTAATAAGTTTTTATAATAATTGTTTGGGATGAACCCCATTTTATAGGTAATGGGTTGCACACATAGCCACACCCCCATGATCTCCACCCAAAAAGAGTGGAATCATGGGTTTGACTGTGCACGCGATCACCATTCCCGATCCCAAGCACGCCGATCTCACTACACATAATGGGGAAACCACCACACCTCGCCGGTGGCGGGCAGACGACCTCCTCCCCGGCTGCCGTCCGCGAGCCCCCGTTCACCGCCCCGGCCGCGGTCGCGGCCGTTGCGGCCAAGGGGGGCAGCCTCAAGGGCCGCCCCCTCCTCAGCCGCCTGAGCAACCAAGGGGGCGGCCGTCCAGGCCGCCCCCTCGCTCGGCTGTCGGGGCGGCAGAAGGGATGACCGCCCGGGCTGCCCACCAACTAGGCCCCCGGAGCAGCCGAGGGGGCGGCCGCCTGGGCACCCCCTTTCTCGGCCTCCCGTGCGGCCAAGGGGGCGCCCGACCGGGCCGGCCCCTCCTTGGCCGCCGGTGGCCAACGGGGCGGCCGCCTTGGTCGCCCCCTCCCTCGGTCGTCGGCGCGCGGCCATGGAGTGTAGCTGCTCCTCCCCAATAGCCGTCGGTGGCCCTCCCTCGCCAACGAACTTGGCGGCAAGTTCGTCGGCCTCCCGTGGAGGCCCACTCCCACCGTCCGATCAAGGGGGAGCGTCCTTGACCGTTCTATCCGCGGGTAACCACCCACTAACCAACAAGTTAATGGGGGAATTTAATTAGTATTTTATTATTTTGTTAAAGACGGTCTCTAAATAGCAGCATACACGCATTTAAAACTATAGTAAAAACATTTATGATGGTGGTTACGGTATGCGGATAGCCGCATAACCACCGTAACCACCTCCCAGAGCCTATAAAAGGAGCTCCGGGCCTCCTCATTTCTCATCTTTCTTTTCGACGTCTTCTTCTTCCTCAGGTCGAAGCTCTGCCAATTTCCTTCTACGAGCCACCTATGATCAGAGCCACCTCTGAGCCACACCCGAGTCACAAGCGGGTCAAGTCACAACCACCTGGCTAAGCCAAATTGTCCAAGTTCCAAGCGGCTCCAACAACTACAAGACCAAGTGTTCCGCCTCCCATCCAAAATTAGGAAGTTGCTATCCGAAGACCACTGGTGTGAAGCGCAATCTGTAACAAATCCCGACACAACGGCCTGTCATCCGTCGTATACAAAGTATTCTCCCTTCCCATAATTGTAACAAGTGGTGACCTATCACCCTTGACTTCACAAACCAGCTGTAACCTCCAGGAAATATTGGATTTTGACCGGCACAGATTTGGTCACGTGGTTTTTACTCAGTTGAGGAGTTCTTCCATGTTAAAACTGCTTGTGTACAATCAACCTACTTATTTGACTGTGTGTGCGCTCGACCGTTCCGAGAGCTAAGACGGTCCAAGAATTCCGGCCAGACCAGGACGTCGAGTTAGTCCGCAACAGTTTGACGCCGTCTGTGGGAATAGTTCCCAACATCCTGTGAAGATTTCTGAAGATAGTATCCGCTGCACAACGGTACTCGAGACTACCAGCTAATGGAAAGAAGTACCCGTACCACCGAAGGTTCGGTTCCCGAAGTGCATGTTGAACCAACCCATTCTCACTCGCCGGTCAATGCGGCCTTCGTTCCAGAAGTCTTACTTGCTCCAGTAACAGCCCTGGAAGGGCGTGTGCGCCAAATGGAGGAGCATCAAGTTGAAATGCTCACCCTAATCAGAAACCAAGGAGCTCGTCAAGATCCCTCGTAACCAGCAGCGCCGATCATCCCTCCGCCGCCCGCTCAAAATCATGCCTCAGCACAACAAGTTCCCCACAGGGATGAAATGATAGAAGATTACCCCGACACCGCCAGCACGACGCATCGCGACGTCAAGGGAGGCCATCGTCGTCACCCGGAGGAAGTCCCTAGAGCCCCGGTGGAAGGAAGACTCGCCCGCGAAGAAATTCGCGAGGTGATTGCTCAAGAATATGGACGAGCTGGACAACAAGACGCCTTCTACCATTGCCCCATGCTCCAAGGTTCCCCACTCTCACAACAAATTCTAGCCCATCAGATCCCACAAGGATTTAAGCTCCCAAACATCGAAATGTTCGATGGAACAGGAGATCCGTTAGAACACAACAATCATTTCACCACCATCATGCGAATCTACAATGCACGGGATCGGGTGGGCACACGCGAGTTCGTGCGCGTGCGCGTGGGCGCCCGAGCACAGGATCGAGCGTGCGCGCACAGAATCGGGCGGGCGCGGGCACGCGTGCGTGCGCGCGGGAGAGCGCGCGCGGAATCGGGCGTGCGCGCGGGATCGGGCGCGCGTGCAGGATCGGGCGCGCATGGGATTAGACGACCGAACGCACGCGTCCAGCGCGACCAGACGTGCGCCCGCGCGTGGGATCGAGCGCGCGCATGCGCCACCAGGCGCGTGCACGCGCCTGCGCGACCAAGCGCGCACGGGCGCCCTCGCGCAACCGCGCGCACGATCTGGCACGTGCCTATATACACGGCCAGCTGCACACGCTCCAACGCCGCCATATCCGCCTGCACATCCGCAGGCATGCCCACGCGCTCCCTTGTACGTGTCCACGCACACATGCTCACACTCGCCCATGTGCGACCCCGCGCACCATCACGGCTAAGGGAGCAATAGATTCCTCCCCCAGGCACAGTCACCACCACCCCTATACCATAATATATGCTAACATGTTTTACCCGAGTTTGTAGGGCGCAACCACTCGCCGGTTCAAGTCCGTCACCATTGGACACCATCGCCGCCAGAAAAGGGAGAAGAGGAAGATCCTTATTTTTCTTCGTCCAAAGCGGTCTCGTGCAACAAGGATTTGGGGGCATTTGTTGGAGATGAACCATATTTTATAAGTAATGTGTGTGCACATAGCCACACCCCCATGATCTCCACCTCAAAAGAGTGGGATCATGGGTTTGATCGCGCACACGATCACCGCGCTCGATCCCCCGCACGCCGATCCCACTACGCATAATGGGGAAACCACAACACCTCGTCGGCGGCGTATGCCAGCCTCATCCCCGGACGCCGGCCGCCCGCCCCCGTTCACCGCCTCAGCCCCGGCCGCGGCCGCGGCCAGGTTGCTGCCCGGGTCGCCCCGTCCTCAGCCGCCCGAGCGGCTAAGGTGGCGACCACCCGGGCCTCCCCCTCGCTCGGCCGCCGGTGCGGCCAAGGAGGCGGCCACCCTCTCACCCGACCGCCCGGGCGGCCTCCCGAGCCGCCCGCCGCCCCCTCGCTCGGCCGCCGGGGCGGCCGAAGGGATGGCCGCAAGGGCCGCCCCCCAGCTCGGCCACCGGAGCGGCCTAGGGGGCCGCCGCCTTAGTCGCCCTTTTTTGAAGCCCGTGCGACCAAGGGGGGCGGTCGACCGGACCGCCCCTCTTTGGCCGCCGGCAGCCAAAGGGGCGGCCAATGGGGCGGCCGCCCTGGCCGACCCCTCCCTCGGCCGCCGGTGCGTGGACGAGGAGAGCGACCGCTCCTCCCCGTCGCCGTCGGCGACCCTCCCTCACCAGCGAACTTAGCAGCAAGTTCGCCGGCCACCCATGGAGGCCCACTCCCACTGTCTGATCAAGGGGGAGCATCTTCGGGCATTCGATCGGCGCGTAACCTCCCACTAACCACCAGGTTAGTGAGGGCAATTTAATTAGTATTTTTATTATTTTATTAATGGCGGTCTCTAAATAGCAGCATACACACATTTAAAACTATAGTAAAAACATTTATGATGGTGGTTACGGTGTGCGGATAGCGGCATGACCACTGTAACCACCTTCCGGAGCCTATAAAAGAAGCTCAGGTCTCCTCATTTCTCATCTTTTTCTTCAGAGACTTCTTCTTCCTCAGGTCGAAGCTCTGCTAATTTCCTTATACGAGGCACCTTCGAGCCACACCCGAGCCACAAGCGGGTCAAGTCGCAACCACCCGGCGAAGCCAAATCGGTCAAGTTCCAAGCGACTCCAACAACAATAAAACCAAGTGTTCCGCCTCCCATCCAGAATCAGCAAGTCGCTATCCGAAGAACACCGACGCGAAGCGCAATCTGTAATAACTCCCAGCGCGACGGACTGTCATCCGCCGCGTGCAAAGTGTTCTCTCACCCCATAATTATAACAAGAGGTGACATGTGCACCCTCGACTTCACAAACCAGTTGTAACCACAAGGAAATAGTGGATTTTGACAGACACAGATCCGATCACGTGGTTTTTATCCAGTTGAGGGGTTTTTCCACGTTAAAACTGCTTGTGTACAATCAACCTACTCTTTTGACTGTGTGCGCGCTCGACCGTTCCGAGAGCCAAGACGCTCCGAGAATTCCGGCCCGACCGGGACGTCGAGTTAGTCCGCAACAATAATATATCTAAGAAATTTTTAATTTACATTTATATAGCTATGTATATATGTTTATTTTATAAATACATTAATATTTATATTCATATAAAATAATACAAGTTAAAATAGCAAGGTCTAAATGGTCCAGTGATCCACTTGTCCTTGAATTAGCAAATGGCGTGGGTTCGAAACGGTTATGAATTTTTCTCATTTAAATTTTTGGGCTTTGGCCCGCCCGCCCAGTTTTCGGCCCGCCGCTCCGCCCGCCCGGTTTCCGGCCCGCCGGTCCGGTTAGGGTTGCAACTCGGATCGGTTCGGTTCGGTTCCACCCAAAACCAAGAACCGACCCATATATGTTCAGTTCTAAACTTTTCGAACCGGAACCGAACCACGGTCCTAATGTATATAACCGGATCCGAATTGCTTCGATTTGGGTTCGGTTCGGTTCTCGGTTCTACATATGCCTAAAAGTATTTTAAAAATGTCACTTCTAACTCATGATCTTTGTAATATAAGATTCAATATATCAAAATAGTTGAATCATAACTCTATATAATATTGAAGTCGTACAACTAAGAAAATATAATAAATATTTTTTTAGTCATACAACTATATTCTCAATTTTTTCCACATATTTAGTCATACGACTATCACCGTTGTCTCAATTTTTTTTTTGTAACATTGAAATTCGGTTCTCGAGTCGGTTTTGGGTACCCGACCCTTGAAACTATGAACCGAACCGAATTGTCGGTTCTGATATTATGGGAACCGGACCCGAATCAGGCCTATTTGGAACCGACCCAAACCATTTGGTTTGGTTCAATTCGGTTCCGTCTTGTTCTCGGTTCTTCGGTTATTTTTGCACACCCCTAGGACCGGCTGTGTGTGTGGTCTGCGGTTCGACCGGTAAAACCGGTCGATCCGATTTTCAAAAGTTTGTTACCTTGTAAACAACACGTTACCCCCCCCCCCCCCCTCTCACTCTCTATCGCCCAAAAGCCTGGAACCAATAACCTAGACAATACTCTCTCTCTCTCTCTCTCTCCTTTTTAACTCAGTTTTTCATTAGATAGGAGGTCGTAAAAGCATCTCCAATAAAAATCTTTATATTTAGATATTCCCATTGTACTAGATTCTCTAAATATGGAGAACTTGATTGTCCAATTCAAATCATGTTCTTCATATTTGAAGAACATTAAATTTTTAATTAAAATACATATATATGCAGATGTAAATATACTAATATAATAATTATATGCCCAATATAAATTTCAAAAATATATAAAATAAAATAATATTTTAATAATACAATGATAAATAATGATTTAAATATATTCAATATTAGTCTTATGTTATAGGTCTCGACAGGACAATTTTATTGATATATTGTATTTTAAAATTGAAATACTACATTAACAAATACGGAAGTTATAAATTATTATAAAGGTTTGAAAAGAATGTTTAAATAATTAAAAAAAGAAGTAAATAAAAAAATTATAGGCATTTTCTCTCTCCCTCCTCTAAATTTAGAGAGATATGATCTCTAAATGTGGAAGCCGGGGCATTTGGTGAATGATTGGAGCAAAATCGATCGGCAATCTTAGAGAATCCCGATCGGTTGAAGATTCTCTAAGAAGAAGAGCTTCCTCCAATTTTGCTTTTGGCCTGCTTTATCTTCGGACTGAAATCGTTGTTGAGTAGACGACTTCAGAGCGCCCTTTCACGACGTCATCTTCTAGTGCTAGCATAACCATCTGTTTTCTATTGCGATCTTTTTGAATAAGTTTTGTTTTTTATTCCAATTTCATGCCTTGTTTACGAGCTTCTCACAAAGCTTTGTTGTTTTTTCAGATTAATTTTACTTCATACCTCTTGTTTAGCAATAAAAATTTCATGTCTTATGTCACCTTAGTTATTGTGCTTGAGCTTAGTGAAGATTCTAGATGCACTCCTGTTGGGGTGTACGGTTTGCAGACCTGTTGTGGTTGAATTCTTTCGAGCTGGATGCTAGAAGTGACAGCGGTCGTCCTTTCGAGCTATGGGTGGGGAGACCGTAATAAATCATTTCCTAAGATTTTGGGGTTGATTTGAAATAAATCTCTAAAATTTAATTAGTCTGAAATAGATTCTAAGTTTTCAAACTGTTTTTAAAATTGGTCTCACTTAGGGTCTGTTTTGAACAGTGGTGGCGGCGGAAAAAGTGGTGGTGGAAAATCAATAATGACATTAGAGTTGTCCAAAAAGCTGTAAACTGTTTGAAAAATCTTCATTTAAGAAATTTTAAAAAATATTTTTTTATATATTTTCTATTTGGAATAACAACTTTTTAATAAAAGATTTTTGACTTTTTTTATAATGAGCGCTGTGCTGAAAAATGCAAGGCCGTGTGTGTACAACCCCGTATTCACGGAGTAGGGTCCCTTCGGCAGGCGCATGACCAGTTTTAAGCTTTTAAGCTTTTTGGATATTTTGGACTCTTGGTGGCCAATTTTGGCTTTAGCTTGGAAATATACTAGTAGGGGGAGGAAAAATTTGTCTCCCCCTTGCCCCCTTCTTTGAGGGTCGGGTGCAGCAAGTTGGTCGGCACCCCCAGACGGGGTGAAGGGCGAGGTGGGGGCAGCGGGGTCGACTGGAGACCATGGTCTCGTCCCCCCTGCCCCATAGCCCCGAGCAGGGGCGAGACCGGCTGGCCAGGCGCGGTCTCGCCCGCGCGGCCAGTTCCGGGCGAGACCGCCGGCCAGGCGAGGTCTCGCCCGCGCGGCCAGCCCCGGGCGAGACCGTCGACCAGGCGAGGTCTCGTCCGCGCGGCCAGCGCCGGGCGAGACCGCCGGCCAGGCGAGGTCTCGCCCGCGCGGCCAGCGCCGGGCGAGACCGCCGGCCAGGCGAGGTCTCGCCCGCGCGGCCAGCTCCGGGCGAGACTGCCAGTCAAGCGAGGTCTCGCCCGCGCGGCCAGCTCCGGGCGAGACCGCCGGTCAGGCGAGGTCTCGCCCGCGCGGCCAGTTCCGGGCGAGACCGCCGGCCAGGCGAGGTCTCGCCCGCGCGGCCAGCTCCGGGCGAGACCGCCGGCCAGGCGAGGTCTCGCCCGTGCGGCCAGCCCCGGGTGACCAGGGTGGGTCGGGGGTTGTGGTTTGGCGTGGTCTCGTCCATGGACCTTTTTACCCCCGGGGGGGGGGGGGGAATTTCCCTCTTTGCCCCCCCGGTGTGGAGGTTTTCAATTGGCTAGAGGCTTAGTTGCCTTATGGGTATTTTGGTCATTTTACCCCCAGGACTTGGAAAAGCTATAAATAGACCCTTAGGGTGCATTGGAGAGGATTCATTCATTCCTTAGCCACAAAAATCTCTTTGGCTTTCTTCCTCCAAGGCACCTAGCTCAAGCATTGGCTAGGGAGGGGGAGACCTCAAAGGTCTTCCGGGTGTGAGGTGGGACCTCCACGCTAGAGCCGAGGGTCAGTTCATAGCTTCCTAAGTCTTCGGTCCGTGACGTTCTTCCGAGCATAGTAGGTGTGAGGTCACCCCTTTCCCCAAGGGTCGAACTCCACAGAAGTCAATTTTGGTTTCGGTCATTTTTTGCTTCAACAGTGTGGGAAATGCACGCCTGGAAGAAAATGCACGTCCGGGCGAAAAATGCACGTTTGGGCGAAAAATGCGCGTTTGGGCGAAAAATGTGCACCTGGGCGGAACAATGCTCACCGGGCCGCCTTACGCCCAGAAGGAAAATGCGTGCCCATGCAAAAAATGTGCACCTGGGAAAAAATTGAGTTCCTGAGCGGTAAATATGCGCCCGGGTGAAAAATTGGTGTCCGTTTGGAAAAATGGTGACCCGGGCGGGCAGGCCAGAGGCAAAATCACGCCCGGTCAGAAAATGCGCTCCCGAGCAAAAAATGTGTGCCTGAGCAAAAATGGGTGTCCTAGCGAAAAGTGCGCGCTTGGTAAAAAATGTGCGTCTAAGCAAAAAATGCTTGACTGTGCGGAAAAATACATGCTATGTTGGAAACAATGGTGAGCGCGCACACTAATTTAAAATAAAACTCAACAACACCCCATACACATAAATTCAACAACAACTCAACACCACCCCATGCAATTTTTCGGCGAGATCTACCCCGGCGAGACACCCCTCCACTGTCGGCGAGTACAACCCCACTGCTGGCGAGTACAACTCCACTGCCGGAGAGATGACAGGCTCCAATGCGTACTACAGGCGGGTGTGGCGACGACGAGCTGCACTGCAAGCTACCTCCGACGAGACCACCCTGCGAGTTGGGTGCGGGCGAGAGCCACTGCCGAGACGGCTCTGTCCAGGCGAGACCTCCTGGCGATACGTTGAGCCACTCAGGAGAGCTAACCGCGGGCTGCAACCGTGAGTGGAAGCTTATTGCGAGCTGCTCCGACGAATAGCCCAGGCGAGTGCACTAGCGGGCGGTTCCAAGACACGTGATTAAACTCCCAAAACACACTCCAGCGCTACCACACTTCACCCGGGAAAAGGAAGAAGGAAGAGAAACAAATTCTCTATTCAGCGAGCTTAAAATGAACTACATACATGCCTTTATATAGGCTAGTACAACCAATAAGAAACTGACACGTGACCCCACATTAAATGCCAATCACAAACTCCATCTCTCTCTTCCGCAGAAAACAAACACACACACACGCACATACATATGCATATATAAGAAACTATTGACCTGGTCAACATAACCAACAAACTCCCCCTCAAACTTGATAGCCCAAGCCGAGTTTGCCTTTGAGCTTTAGAAATTTCTCCACTTTCAAAGCCTTTGTGAAGATATCCGCGATCCGCTCTCCGGTTGGGCAATACACAACCTCAACCATCTTCTGCTTCACCTGCTCACGAAGGAAGTGGTACCTTGTTTCAATATCCTTGTTGCGTCCATGCAGCACAGGATTCTTTGCAAGCTGAATTGCAGACATGTTGTCCACATACATAGTCATAGGTCCCTCATGTTGATGATGCAACTCCTGCAAGAGGTTCCACAGCCAAATCGCCTGACAGGTACAGGCCTCTGCTGCAATATACTCAGCTTCACACGAGGACAAAGCAATCGTTGCCTGCTTCTTCGAGCTTCATGAGAACGCACCTGTTCCCACATGGAAAGCATACCCGGAGGTGCTCTTCCGATCATTCACATCTCCACCGTAGTCGATGTCCGAGTATCCAACCAACTTCAGCTCATCTCCTGTAGAGTACTTTAGGTCATGATCTCATGCCCCATTCACATACCTCAGGATCCTCTTCGCTGCCGAGAAGTGATCCTGCTTCGGCTTCTCCATGTACCAGCTCAGTTCTCCAACAACATACATGATATTAGGCCTAGTGAAAGTCAGGTAGCGTAGACTTCCAACCAAACTCTTGAATAATGTGGAGTCACCTGCTCCCTCCTTTGAGTCCTTTCTCAACTTCAATCCTGGATCAGCGGGAGTGTAGATAGCCTTGCTATCCTCCATCCTGAACTTCTTCAAGATCTCCTCTGCATACTTCTTCTATGAGATGAAGATACCATCTTCACTCTGCTGTACCTCCACACCTAGGAAGTAGTTGAGCTCTCCCAGATCGGTCATCTCAAACTCCTTCTTCATCGTCCTCTTGAACTCCTCGAACATGGTAGAATTGTTTCCTGTGAATATCATATCGTATACGTATAGACATATGATCATCATATAACCATTCTTCTTCACCTTCGTGCAGAGAGCATACTCGTAAGGACACTTCATATAGCCATGCTTCTGGAGGTATGCATCTATCCTTCCATTCGAAGCGCGAGCTCCTTACTTCAACCCATACAGTGCTTTGTCCAGTTTTCACACCTTCATCTCTTCGACTTTCACAACATATCCAGGAGGCTGCTCGATGTACACATCTTCTTCCAAGTAGCCATTCAGATAAGTGGATACAACATCCATATGCAAAATCGTCCACCCATAGTGAGCTACCAGTGCAATGATTAACCTGATGGTGTCAATCCGCGCCACTGGAGCAAAGACCTCATCATAGTCCACTCCTTGGACTTGCATGTATCCCTTCACGACGAGTCTCGCCTTGTGATTCTCCACTTCTCCATTCTTATTTATCTTCACGTTGTAGACCCACTTCACCCTGAGGGTTTTGTGGCCGGTTGGTGGATCGACCAGCTTCCAGGTATCATTCCTTTTGATGGACGTTATCTCCTCATTCATCGCCTTCCTCCATGTCTTCTCTTGGGCTGCTTCATCATACGAGTGCGGCTCACAATCTGCTAAGAGACACTATAAAGAAAAATTATTAAGTGTCGGTGCCGTCTCCTCGTAGATCTCCTCCAACCTCCTCATCCTAGGTTGAGGACGATCAACTTTGCCCTTGCTAGTGCTCGCTCCACTAGAATCGCCTCCACTTGTGCTTGCTCCACTCGAGTAGGGAGTAGAAGCTCCCCCTGTCTCTCCACTTGGTGGTGAAGGCGGCTCAGCTCCACCAATCTCAACTTCTGCTTCGTGACCACCTTCCTCTTCATCATCGTCAAAGAACGTTCCTTTGATGTTTCTCCCCTTCTCATCCTAGCTCCAGCAACTATCCTCCTCAAACACAACATCCCTTGAGATTATTGTCTTCTCCGTCACTGGATTGTACAACTTGTAAGCCTTTCTCATCGGAGCGTATCTCAGAAAGATGCACTTCTAGCTCTTGTCATCAAGTTTTTTCCTCCTCTGGTCCGGGACATGAGCATAAGCCACACTCCTAAAGAACCTCAAGTGTTTAACACTCGTCTTCCATCCACTCCAAGCTTCAAATGGAGTCATGAACTTCACGCTCTTCGTTGGGCACCTGTTAAGCAAGTACACAACACACTGCATTGCTTCCACCCAAAACATTTTTGGCAATCCCTTGCCCTTCACCATACTTCTCGCCATATTCATGATGGTCAGATTCTTCCTCTCCGTGACTCCGTTCTGCTGGGGTGAGTATGCCACCGTCAACTGATGAGATATCCTATACTCTCTACAGAAAACATCAAATAGCCTAGAGGTGTACTCCCCGCCCCTATCTGTCTTCAACACCTTTAGTGGTTGTCCACTCTCCTCCGCCATTGCCTTGAACTCCTTGAACCTGTCAAGGGCCTCAGATTTCTCCTTCAAAAAATACACCCAACACTTCCGACTGAAGTCATCTTTGAAGGTGATATAGTACTTGCTCCCGCCAACTGAGGTAGTCTCAAACGGACCAGCGATGTCCGAGTGAACTAGTTCAAGCTACCTCCTTGCTCTTCGGGACTTGCCATCTTCGAACGTTTGCCGCTTCTGCTTTCCCTTTGTGCACGCCTCACAGATCTTCTATGGTGGTGAGATCATGGGCAAATCTTACACCATCCTGGAATGAGATAAGAGCTTCAAGCCAGTGAAGCTCAAATGACCCATCATGTGATGCCACAACCACGCTTCTTCTTCTTCCTCAGTTCTTGCAAGGCACACTGTTTCCCCGACATCCATCCTTAGAGTAAAGAGACAATTCATCGTCATCTTCACCTTCAATACTTCTCTTCCTCGATGATCCTTCATGACCAATGAGCCATCCTTCAACTGAACACTGTAGCCTTTCTCCACTAGTTGCCCAAGGCTTAAGATGTTACTCTTCAAACCTGACACATAGAACACATCGTTGAGGTGCACCTTCTCACCATTTAGGGTGACCACTATCAACCCTCTTCCTTCCACCGAGATCTTCAAAGCGTCTCCAAAGCTGACCTCACCAACATTTGGCTCAAGGTTGGTAAACAACTCTCACTCTCTCCACACATGTGGTTACATGCTCCTATGTCCAAGTACCACACCTCATTCCTTCCTCCTTCAGCTCCTTTATAAGTCAAGAACATCATTGGATCACCACCAGTGTTTCTTACTTCTACATAGTGGTTGGTCTCTTCTCTCTTCCTCGGAGCCCAGCAATCATAGCTCATAAGTCCAAAACGGTTACAGTTGTAACACTATACTTGGGACATATCGCCTCGGCCTCTTCCTCAGCCTCTTCCTCTTCCTCTTCCTTCATGCCTTCCTCCTTGAGGTTTCTTTCGCCTCTCTTTGGTGGCATTGATTTTTCCTTGGTCTCTTCCTCCCCTACCTCTTCCTCGGTAGCCTCGGCCTTGCTGTCCTCCTCTTCCAGAGCTTTCTCTAAAATTCAACTGAGTCTGGAGTGCTTTACCCAAGCCACTTGACTCTTCTTCATCTTGCAACATGCGGTACTCATGGGCTGGTAGGGAGCCGACAAGCTCATCCATGGACATCTGGGTGAGATCCTTTGATTCTTCAATCGACACCACAATGTGACAGAACTTCTTTGCCATAGACCGCAAGAGCTTCTCCATGAGGCTCACGTCATCTATCGTCTCTCCGTTGCGTTTCATCTCATTTGTGAGCGTCCGCAGACAAGTCACATAATCCCCAACCTTCTCAGGACTCTGCATCTTCAACACTTCATACTCAGCTCGAAGGGACTGCAGCTTCACCTTTTTGGCCTTATCAACTCCTTGCATGGAGCATTGCAATACCTCCCATGTCTCCTTCAAACTTTTTGCGTCTGACATTTTCTCAAACATCGCCTATCCTACATCTTAATATAGAAAGAACAAAGCCTTCTTATCTCTCTTCTTTGACTCTCTCAACGCCGTCCTTTGTGTGTTAGTCAACGCCGCCTCTTCTTTTGCAGTAAGCCCCACATTGCCGTCCTCGACTATCTCCCATAACTCCTTCGAGGTGAGTAACACCCTCATTTGGATACTCCAGTTGCCATAATTCGTCTTCGTCAATTTGGGGACTTGCCCCGGCATAACACTTCCCATCCTCTCACCTTTAGTCACTAATACTTTCGAGCGACTTCTAGGGGTCACAACCTCCCTCTGATACCACTTTTTGGAAACAATGGTGGGCACACACACTAATTAAAAATACAACTCAACAACACCCCATACACATAACTTCAACAACAACTCAACACCACCCCATGCAATTTTCCGGCGAGATCTACCCCGACGAGACACCCCTCCACTACCGGTGAGTACAACCCCACTGCTGGCGAGTACAACTCCACTGCCGGCGAGATGACAGGCTCTAGCGGGTAATACAAGCGGGTGCGGCGCCGGCGAGCTGCACTGCAAGCTACCTCGGGCGAGACCACCCTGCGAGTTGGGTGAGGGCGAGAGCCACTGCCGAGACGACTTTGTCCAGGCGAGACCTCCTGACGATACGCCGAGCCACTCAGGAGAGCTAACCGCGGGCTGCAGCCGCGAGTGGAAGCTTCTTGCGAGCTGCTCCGGCGAACAACCCAGGCGGGTGCACCAGCGGGCGGTTCTAAGACACGTGATTAAACTCCCAAAACACACTCCAGCGCTACCGCGCTTCACTCGGGAAAAGGAAGAAGAAAGGGAAACAAAATTCTCTATTCAGCGAGCTTAAATGAACTACATACTTCCTTTAATTATATAGGCTAGTACAACCAATGAGAAACTGACACGTGACCCCACATTAAATGCCAACCACAAACTCCATCTCTCTCTTCCGCCACACACACACACACACACATAAAAGAAACTGTTGACCCGGTCAACATCACCAACATGATAGGTGGAAAATTGCGCGTTCGGGCAAAAAATGCGCCCATGAGAAATTTGTGCGTCTGAACAAAAATGCGCAATATGGCAAAAAAGTATCATATACACGAACAGACCTTAAGAAAAAGTAGGTTTTTAAAAAAACTCTTTATGAAAAGTAGGGATCCCACGACTCTGTGAAAAGCCTTCAATACTCGGCAATTTTCTGAAAAAGCTCTTTAATTTGCCACAGTTGCACATAAAACACTAATAAAACTATGGTGGCGGTGAGAATAGAACTTTCCACGCACCGCCACCAAAGAGACCGGCCTTAATAGTGGGCCCACAACCCATTTTACAAGTGGATTTTTCATAGTTGACGATTAGGAGTGCAAAAAAAAAACAGTGGGCCCACAACCCATTTTTTTGTTTGCCAGACCTAAATCGGGCCTCTACCAAACCAGGTGCAAGCCGGGCCCGATTGAGTTCAGGGTAACTGCACAGTAGGATTGGTAGCAATGCAGTTATGATCACCAAATTTAATTAGCCAAGCCATCTAATAATAAGCAGTTTGAAGAAGACCATTTGACCCAATAACTTACACCTAACCTATCTTTAATCATAAACACATTAAATATCCCATCTGAGTATCTGACCCTACAAAACCTATATCCTGTTGAGTGCATCACATGAAATATACGGTAATGTCTGAACGTGCATTACAACTCGTTAAAAGGGATGGTTTAATCACACACCATTTGACCCTAAACTTATACCTTGTTAATCATAAACGGTTCAGAACAAGTAAATATCGATAACACGACCAACTCATTGACACGTTCAATTGTACGCGCAAATTGCTAATAACATATTCATTTTCAAATTATTACCATAAATTAATGAATACTCTCAATTAGAAGGAAATTTATGGCAAAATCTTCACTATGTGATCATCTTGTTCAAGTACTAGTTCCTCATCAAATCATTCCCCAACTTAGCAACATAACATGACTTCACATTATAAGTTGAGGCCACAAAAATGAATAATTGTGCACCCAAATTAAACAAATAAAAATAAATATTCAAATTGGAAACCCCTTCAATCCATCTGCTCCTTCATCCACCATTTTCGGACGGCATCACTCTTCATTCATCATGATTAGTCCAAGCTTTGGCTCTGCTGAACACCAAAGAAGTTAAAGAAGGGCGGCATGCTCTCACAACATTCTTCGCCCCGACCATCCTCCTGATTCCATTCTGTTTCCATGGAAGCCGACGTGAGAGAGCTCTCAGATCTCTTCGCTATTCCGCCGTCTGGGTGCAGGGGAAAGAGCTGAAGAGTTTGATAAGAGCATTGATAATCTGTGCCGCAGCTCGGTTCATGGGGTTTATTTGGGACCATTTCCATCCTTTGGTGTTCCGGAGATGGCCCATTCAGCGGCGCTCCGGTGAAGTAGAAGTTGGCGTACTGTACCCCAAAATCGGCGATCCCTATCAAGGTATTTAGCTCGCAAGTCGCGACCTACTCCAAGTACCCCCCCCCCCCCCCCCGAAGGTCGCGATCTGCCTCAACCCTCCCTTTTTGGGCCAGACGGATGGAAACTCCTATCCGCTCAGGCCGCACGACTAGGGCGGTCTCCCTAGTCTAACCGCCCCGGTCGCATAGCAACCGCGTGCCATGCGGGACGACGGGCTGCTCCCATAGCTCACCCTCGCAGGCCGCGCGGATAGGCTTGTTAACCGCGCAGCTTTCTTCCTTGCAGGAGGCGATCTAAAGCAGCAGGGGGCGATCTGCGCGACCTATTCCTTCAGTCCGCCAGTTCGCCCAGCCGGCGTCAACCCTACTGTACAACCCCGTATCCCGCGAGTGGTCGACAGGAGTTGAACCGGCCGGCTCAGACCGCAATATGAACCCAGCATGCCGAGCTCGGTAATAGCCGAGACCGAGCTCGGCGATAGTCGAGCCGAGCTCGGTAATAGCCGAGACCGAGCTCGGCGATAGTCGAGCCGAGCTCGATGACGGTCGAACGGGGCCCAGCATGCCGAGACCGAGCTCGGCGATAGTCGAGCCGAGCTCGGCGATAGCCGAGCACAACCTGCCGAGTACGAGCTCGCCTAGGCCCAGGGCGAGGCGAGTCAGGCCCCTGCCGAGTGGGTGCTACCTCAGGTCCAGCTCGCATCTTGGCCATGACATACTTTTACCATGTTCCCCCCTTTGGTCTGCCTATAGTCCTCGAGAACAGTGAAGGTTGTATATTGGCAGGCCATCTTTTCCTATAAATAGGACCCAAGGGGTACCTCAGAAGGCATGCTTACTAATTCTCCGGCCTACTAGCGCTTTCTGAGGTACCTTAGCCCGGCACTTGGCTAAGGAGGGGAAGCGCTCTAAGATCTTCCGGGTGTGTGGTGGGATCTCCACGCCGGGCCCTTGGTCTAGTCCTTGGTTCTTCTTTTTTCTTGTCATTTTCTTGCAGGAGCGAAGTAGGTGCGCGGCCACCCCTTCCCCAAGGGTCGAACTCCACAGGAACCGGTTTTCCGGTTTCAACATTTTGGTGCGGTGAGCGTGGACAGTGGTCAGCAGGGAAAACCTTCTGCAGGCTCGATGACTGGAGAAGAAGGACAAGGATCAGGCAGGGGCAGCTCGCCACCCCCTCCACCACCCCCAGCGGCGAGCGTGCTGGCGGAGCTTAGGGAGGAGATCCTCGGGCTCGTCAGGACCGCCCTCGGCATGCGAGCTGAGAGTGCGACACCGGCAGTTCCGGTGGTCGCCGCTCCCGCACTCGGCGATGACGCACCGCTCAGGCGACCAGGGAAGGAACCCGCCGAGAGAGGCGAGCGCGAGTTCCAGGGGCGAGTTCTGTTCCCTGGCTCGGCCGCCGAGTACCACTTCGGCGAGACTGCAGGGAGGGAGTTTCCCGTCTCGCCCGGCTGAGGGGGGGAGCCCCTTCAGCGAGTTCTTTTCTTCAGCCCCAGTTCCCGAGGGGTTTCGCGAGCCAGAGATGACTTATTACTCCGGTAGAGGAGACCCGGTCCACCACATCCAGTGGTTCGAGGACATGGTCTCTATTCGACAGATGTCAGACGGCTTCAAGTGCCGACTCTTCGCCATCACCCTCAGAGAAAAGGCGAGAGAGTGGTTTCACCAACTCCCGACCGGGTCCATCTACTGCTTTGAGGATCTGCGACGGGGTTTCATGCTGAGATTCACCACTTCTAAGAAGAGGAAGAAGGAGGCGGAGTCTTTGTTCCGCATCAAGCAGAGGGTGGGAGAGACCCTGGGAAGCTATCTGGACAGGTTCTAAGAGGAACTGTCCCAAGTTCAGGAGATGCCAGGGCACACCATGATGGTGGCCTTCACCCTAGGTCTCCAATCCGGGTTCTTCGCGATGGAACTGAAGAGATCACCTCCAGTGTCTTTTGAAGCACTCCTGGAGAGAGCGGCCAGGGAGGCCGATATGTAGGCAGCACATCCAGAGTTTGCGCGAAGGTTGGCCAAGTGGGCCGTGGAGGAGGAGAGGCCAAGAGGTGGCCGAATTCAGGAGGAGAGGAGGGCTGAACCTCGGCAAAGGGAGCAGCCGCAGCAGCAGCCGCAACCCAGGTGGGTGCGTCCGGAGCAGACCCACCGTTTGGGATGGTGGCCCGAGTGGCAAGACCAGGCACCGCGAAGAGGTTATCAGGGAGGAGATAATCGCCAGGGTGGCCGAGGGCAGTACAATCCCCAGGGGGGTAGGCAGGGTTAGAGACCCCCTCTCCCCGACCAGGAGGAGGCAATGGCAATTTCCATGAGGGGGAGGAGGAGAGGACAGCCGAGGAGAAGGAGGGAGGTCAGGGTGGACCTGCCCTATTGTGACTTTCATCAGGAAGAGGGGCACCTCACATCCACGTGTCCGGAGTTCCTCGAGATGAGAGGGAGAAGGGAACATCAACAGCAAGACCATCAGGAAGTTCGGATAGAGGAGATCCGGCCTCGGGAGGAGGGGGATCGGTGTGAAGACCGGGTTGATGTGGGCACCCGAGGAAGGATCGGAGCGATACACGGGGGGGGGGGGGGGCCGGGATCGAGGCCTCCCGTAAGTCAAGCCTCCACACTATGTACCGAAGGAGCATTGGCTCCACATCCCAGTCCCCTCCCCCGGAGGAGAAAATCACCTTCTCCAGAGAGGACTTGCCGGGTCACGAGGACCCCTTTTGCGATGCGCTGGTCATCCAGACAGCCATCGAGGATTTTACTGTCTCCCGGATCCTTGTGGACAATGGGAGTTCGGTCAACGTCATCTTCAAGAAGGCGTTCGATGCGATGAAAGTAGAGGCCAGGAGGGTGTTAGCCTCGGATGGGCCTCTGTTCGGCTTTTCAGGAGAGAGGAAAGAACTCGAGGGAGGAGTGGGACTCCATGTCACTCTGGGGGGGCAATCACACAACTGCAAGTTTGTCATCGTGGACGCTCCTAGCAGCTACAGTGCCATCTTCGGGAGACCCCTCATCAGTGCCTTCTGCTGCGTCCCCTCATCCTTCCACCAGTGTCTAAAGCTCAACGTCGAGGGGGTCCAGATCCGGGTCCGAGGAGACCCTAAGGAGGCAAGGGAGTGCTACGTCTCGGCGGTAAACTCCATCTCTTGGCTGGAGGGGGCCGAGGAGATGGGGCGGAGGTTGGAGGAGGAGAAGCAGGAAGCTGACAAAGAGATGGAGGTGGAGTACCGCGCCCGGGAGGAGGTCACGGAAGAGACTCGGGAGTCGGCCGAGGCCATGGCCGTCGAGGAGGCTGAGGAAGAGGTCCTCGCCCCCGGAGGCGGAGGTATCGAGGAATGGGGGAGCAGTCCCGTCTGAAGGCAGCAGAAGAGGTGGTGGAGGTGGAGGTTCTCACCATTGGAGGCAGGGTGGAGAAGGTCCGCGTCAGCGGAGGCCTGACCCCGGAAGCTCAAGGCAGGATGCTGGAGTGCATCCAGAGGAACGTGGACATCTTCGCCTGGAGCGCCGCGGAAATGCCAGGGATCGACCCCGATGTGCCCTGCCATCGCCTCAACCTGGACCCGGAGGCTCCCCCCATCCAGCAGAAAAAAAGATCCATCACGGACAAGCTCGCCAAGCCAATTAGGGAGGAAGTCGCCAAGCTCCTCGAGGCTGGCTTCATATCTGAAATCCAATACCCCGGCTGGGTCTCCAACGTTGTAATGGTTAAAAAAGGAGACGGCCGGTGGAGGATGTGTATCGACTTTTCTCTTCTTAATAAATCATGCCCGAAAGGTTGTTATCCTTTGCCTCGGATCGACGCGCTGGTTGACTCAGCCGTCAGTTTCCCTGTAATGAGTTTTCTGGATGCTTTTTCAGGTTATCACCAAATCAGAATGCACCCCCCTGACGTCAAAGATGTCTCGTTCATCACGGGAGACGGATGTTATTGTTACAAAATGATGCCCTTTGGGCTAAATAATGCGGGGGCCACCTATCAAAAAATGATGGATAGGGTCTTCCGAGAGCAGAAGGGGAGGAATCTCGAAGTGTACATGGATGACCTCATGGTCAAGAGCTTGGATGTCGACTCCCACATCCAGGACTTGGAAGAGACTTTCGCCACTCTCCGCAAGTTTAAGATGAGGCTGAACCCCTTAAAGTGTGTCTTCGGGGCAAGCCGAGGAAAGTTCCTGGGGCATCTCCTCACCCCCGCCGGTGTAGAACCTAATCCAGATAAGGTGAGAGCAATCATGGAACTAAGGTCACCACAAAATACCAAGGAAGTACAGCGACTGACAGGGAAGTTGGCAGGGTTAAGTAGATTCCTCTCCCGGGCCGGGGAGAGATGCTCCTCGTTTTTCAAAACCTTGAGAGGGGGTCGAAAGTTTGAATGGACCTCGGAGTGCGAGGAGGCATTCCAGGCTTTGAAGAAACAGCTGACTCAGGCCCCCCTGCTCCAAGGGCCCAAGGAAGGGGAAGACTTATTCCTATATCTAGGGGTCGGGGCTGAAGCCTTGAGTTCGGTTTTGGTTCGGGAAGAAGGGAAGAGGCAACTCCCCGTCTATTATGTGAGTCGGATACTAAAGAGGGCCGAGCTCCGCTACCCCATCCTGGAAAAACTGGCCTTCGCCTTAATCATCTCAGCCCGGAGGCTTCGGCCTTATTTCCAGGCACACTCAATCCGAGTAGTGACTGACCACCCCCTGCGCAACATCTTCAAGGGGGTAGAGCATTCAGGTAGGTTGGCCAAATGGTCGGTGGAACTGAGCGAGTTCGACATCTCCTTCGTTCCCCGCCTCTCAATCAAGGCCCAAGCTATGACTGACTTCCTGGCAGAGTATGTGGTCGAGGTGGCGGAGGAGAGACTCACTCGCCCTCTCCCCTGGAAAGTCAGGGTGGACGGTGCCTCGGGGAAGCATTCTTTAGGGGTTGGGGTCATCTTGGAAAGCCCCCAGGGGATAAGAATCGAGCAAACTGTGGTAGTGCACTTCCCCATCACCAATAATCAAGCCGAATACGAAGCCGTAATCGCAGGTCTGCGCCTGTCGAGAGACTTGGGGGTGCATGACGTGGAGGTCCTCACCGACTCCATGGTGGTGGCTTCCCAGGTCAAGGGAGAGTTCGAGGCGAGGGAACCCACCCTGCAGCTCTATTTGACGAAGGTAAAGGGGGTCATCGGGACCTTCCAGACCTTCTCAATCAAGCACGTGCCGCGAGAGAAAAATGAGCCAGTCGACCAGCTAGCAAAGCACGGCCCCCGGATGGGAGGCACCATTACGGATCTCTTCCGACCTTCCATCGAAGAGGGGGAACTAATGGAAGTGGAGCAGCACCCCTCATGGATGGATCCCTTTGTCACCTTTTTGTCCACCGGAGAGTACCCGGAGGGAATGGACCGAAGAGGGCTCAAGCACAAGGCGGCGTATTACCTCCTACGCGAGGGACAGTTGTACCGCAAGACCCTCTCAGGGATGTTGGCCCGTTGCGTGGCCGAAAGGGAGGTGCATAAAATTTTGGAGGAGGTCCATTCCGGCGAATGTGGAAGTCATTCGGGGAGTCGGACCCTGGAAGGGAGAATCGTCAGGCAAGGGTACTTCTGGCCCACCCTCGGTCAGGATGCAGCCGAATTCGCAAAAAAATGTCATAAGTGCCAACTCTATGCCCCGCTCCAGCTCCAGCCGGCTCAGAGGTTAAGAAGCATCATGGCACCATGGCCCTTCGCCATATGGGGACTGGACCTCGTAGGACCTTTCCCTCAGGCCAGCGGGCAGAGGAGGTTTCTGTTGGTCATGGTCGATTATTTTTCTAAGTGGATGGAGGTGAAGGCTCTAGCCAAGGTAACCTCTCAGGTGGTCAGGAACTTTATCTGGGGAGAGATCATCTGCAGGCATGGGCTGCCACATGCTATCGTCACTGATAACGGACCTCAGTTCGCCAGCACGGAGTTCATTCGCTTCTGCGAACAGCTGGGGGTTGACCTTCGGTTTGCTTCTGTCCATCACCCCAGGAGCAACGGGCAGGTGGAAGCGGCCAACAAGATCATCGTGAACCTCTTAAAAAAGAAAGTGAAAAATTTGAGGGGAAGTTGGGTGGAACAACTTCCATCAGTCCTCTGGGCCTTGAGGACCACCCCCAACACGGCCACAGGGGAGACACCTTTCAAACTCTCTCACGGCTGCGAGGCCGTTCTACCTATCAAATTCGAGGTCCAGACACCTCGGGTCGTCGAGGCAGGAGCTGGAAGGGAAGAATGGAGGTCAGAGAATGAGGAGGAGCTTCGACTGTCCCTTGATATGGTGGAAGAACTACGCGACTTGTCCGTCGTCAGGCAGGAAGAGGCCAAGAGAAGGATGGCCAAGTATTTCGACAAACACGTCCGTATCAAGCAGTTCATGGAGGGGGACCTTGTCTTGAAAAAAGTGGACGCGGCAGGGAGATCAGCGGCTGTGGGAAAACTCCACCCCAATTGGGAGGGCCCCTACATTATGCAGGAGGTCTTGAAATCAGGGGGGTATCGCCTCCAAGATGTAAAAGGGGATACCCTCAGCCACAGTTAGAGTGGCGACGATCTGAAACGTTTCTATCCTTGAAAATCTTGTAGATATCTTGGCCTCATGAATAAAAATGAATCTCATTATCATATCTTATGCTTTGGCAGAATAGTGAGGGTAGAGGGGCTCGCAGCTTAAAGCCCCCGAGAGGCAAAAGTTTCTAAGTCTTCTCGCTCTGGGGTTAGGTCTCGTCACTCCCCTGCCAGGCTCCCACCTAGCTGGCACGGCCGAGTCTCGATGGACATCGCTATGAACCTGGGGCTGATCCCGGAGGATGTTCAACACCCGCCCTCAGGCTCTCACCTAGCTGACTGGTCCGGTGGTAGCACCCGGGAGAGGCAAAAGTTTCTAAGTCTTCTCGCTCTGGGGTTAGGTCTCGTCACTCCCCTGCCAGGCTCCCACCTAGCTGGCACGGCCGAGTCTCGATGGACATCGCTATGACCCTGGGGCTGAGCCCGTAGGATGTTCAACACCCGCCCTCAGGCTCTCACCTAGCTGACTGGTCCGGTGGTAGCACCCGGGAGAGGCAAAAGTTTCTAAGTCTTCTCGCTCTGGGGTTAGGTCTCGTCACTCCCCTGCCAGGCTCCCACCTAGCTGGCACGGCCGAGTCTCGATGGACATCGCTATGACCCTGGGGCTGAGCCCGGAGGATGTTCAACACCCGCCCTCAGGCTCTCACCTAGCTGACTGGTTCGGTGGTAGCACCCGGGAGAGGCAAAAGTTTCTAAGTCTTCTCGCTCTGGGGTTAGGTCTCGTCACTCCCCTGCCAGGCTCCCACCTAGCTGGCACAGCCGAGTCTCGATGGACATCGCTATGACCCTGGGGCTGAGCCCGGAGGATGTTCAACACCCGCCCTCAGGCTCTCACCTAAATGACTGGTCCGGTGGTAGCACCCGGGAGAGGCAAAAGTTTCTAAGTCTTCTCGCTCTGGGGTTAGGTCTCGTCACTCCCCTGCCAGGCTCCCACCTAGCTGGCACGGCCGAGTCTCGATGGACATCGCTACGACCCTGGAGCTGAGACTGGGAGTTGGCCCGAGAAAAGCACCAGGGTGCGAGCTCGCCAGTCAAGACGGCGAGCTCGGAATATCCTGCCCCCCTCCAGCTCGCTACTAAGGAAGCCCTGGTCCCGTCCCAGACTCAGGGGGAGGAAACGGCTCTCTCCAGCGAGCCTAGTCTCGCTCCAGTTATCTCGGCGGAAGACACGCCCTGGTGTCTAAGGCGGATGCCGGCAGCATCTTGACCCAAACATATTTTCACTTGTCTGAATTGTCGAAAAACGGAAGCGAGACATGGAGGGGGAAGGTGTGGCGCGAGTAGGATATGGCGCGAGCACGTGTCCTAGGGATTCGCCGCAAGCACCGATAACGTCGACGAGTCTAGCCATGGCCGGCGCCTATGATCTCACCGCGGGGCTGGTCCTAACTCAAGACATTCTACGAGCGAGGTCGGGACATCAAGCGCGCGGGTATAATATCACAAGTAAGCCTAAAAAGAAGATAGAGAAATTATGAAAAATATCTTTGATTCATCATTACAAGTATACAAGGAAAGGCCTGCCTCGGCAGGATACAAAAGAAAAAGAAAGCAAAAATTAGCTCTCGTCCCCCCCCCTCGAATGACGGTCCTCCTCGCCGCCAAGCCGAGCGCCCTTCTCTCCCACCCCCGCGAAGAGCGAGTCGAAGCTGTCCTCCTTCTCGCTGAGCGGGCTGGGTGGGAATAGGGTTGGCAGGAGCTCCCGGACGGTGACCTCTTCACAGCCTTCCGCCAAAATCCCAGTTCCCCTCATGGCCTTCAGGAGGCACTCGGCAGCCTCGATAGAGTTGACTCGCAGCCGCTCTGCGACATCAGACTCGCCAAACACCCGAGGCCTCTTGTAGGGGAAGGATGGCTCGCTGGCGTCCGGGGGAAGGAGAGCGTCGGACTGGCGGAGGACCTCCCCCAGGAGCCCCTTGTTCTTCTCCTTCAACTCCTCCACCTTCACCCCCAGCTGGGCGGCAACAGCCTCTTGCTCGCGGGAATACATCTTTTGCTCGGCGAGCTGGACTTCCCGCTCAGCAAGCTGAGCCTACAGCTGAGCCACCTCGCCTTGCAGCGCGTCGGCGGCTTCGGCGTCCTGTAGGGTTAAAAGTTCAGAACACGCACAAGAATAATCCTAAGCAAGGTAAATAGAGATATCCAGTGATTACCAAGCCACCGTCAGACTTCGCGAGTAGAGCGTCGGCAAGGCCGAACCGCCTTTCCGCGTCGGCCGCGCTCTCCTTCGCCAAGTCGCGCTCCTGCTCGGTAGTCAGCAGGGCATTGCTGAGCTGGAAGCCGCGGCGGACCATCATGTGGTGGAGCTCGAAGGCCCGCAGATGGGCTTGTAACCCCTCGTGGCCGAGCTGACTGGGGGTGAGTTTCTTGTACGATTCGGCGCTGTCGCGGCTGTAGAGGCCGAAGGCGAAGGCGAAGGCGTGGGCGGAAGGAGGCCGGCGAGCTCCTCAGGAGGGGGCGCGAGTAGAAACAGAAACTCGGTGAGCCCCCTCGTCCCACTTCAAAATGGGCTCGCCGGCCGCATCTTTGCTTTTACACCCCTTGCCGAAGGGGGGGTGATCCTTCGGCAGGCCGGGCTCGCGGAGGGTGTCCTCTCCGGTAGAATCAGAGGACGGCCCGTTCTTCTTCTTCCCCTTTCGGGGTGAGGAGGCTTCTTTCAACGGACTCAAGGGCGGCTCGTCGGACAGAGCCTCCGGCGAGCTCATAAATTTGGTAGGTGACGGAGGAAGGTGCAGCCGTCCACGCGAGACCACCTTCGCCTTCTTCTTCTTGGGGAGCGAAGGATCGGGGCGCGAGCTTGACCCCCCGGGCTCCAAGCGCTTCTTGCCGAGGAGTTGGCCTCGCGCTTGTTCCTCGCGACAAGCCGCTGCCGCCGCCCGGGCCAGCTCCAGGGGATCTGAGAATATCCCCGAGTCGGCGAATGGCGGGTGCTCCGGCAGAACCCGTTCCCCTACAGAGAGAGACTTGATCAAAAAAATATATATATAATATAGAGATCCACCTTGATAGAGTTCGCGAGAAGGCAGAGCAAGATATACCTTCACCAGGGAGAACGGGTTGAAGCGAATCAAGGCCGCGGCGGAGGAAGGCGACCTCGAAGTCCTTGTGGAGGAAAAACTTGTGGAGGTCGGCGTCGCTACCAGACAGGGAGGGAGGACGATATATGTCCTCGCTTTTCTGCAGGGGACGAAAGGGGATATTGCCGAGCTCGCCCTTAATAAAGACAAGCCGAGTCATCCAATTGTGGTTCTTGTTCGCGAGCTCGCGAACCTTGATGAGGGACCCGCCGAAGTAGGCGACTCCGTCGCGGGTAGCCTTGTAGGAGAACAACTTACGGAACACCGCAAGGTTGAACTCAATCCGCTCTCGACGGAGGAAGCAGGCGAACGCCACCATCATAGCAATGGCGTTGGAATTCAGCTGCGCGGGCACCGCGCCGTAGTATTTCAGGATCTGGCGGATCTCCGGCTAGAGGGGGAGGCGCAGCCCCACCTCGAAGTGCGAGATGGGGAAGGCGAGCTCACCCTCCGAGAAGGAATTGATGGCTTCATGCTCGGCGGGCCTGCGAGCCTGGAAGCCGGGGGGGGACGAATGCAGCCGCGAATTCGACGAGCTCCTCCTCGGTAATATGCCCCTCGAAGAAGCAATGGTCGATGAAGTGCTGAGCGCACTTCGACCGACCATCCGCGTCAGGGTTGGTCTTAACCATAGTCGCAGAGGAAAGGAAAATCGCGAGCTCGGGATGACAGAGACGAAACAGTGATTCGAAAGCAATAAAAGCGTGCCCTGGGGGTAGGTGAGAAGGCCTATTTATAGAAGAAGATAAAGAAGGGCGAGGGGGAAGGCGAGTCGGCCGATCGGCCCGGTCTCGCCTCGCCACCTCGCCACCCTCTCCTCGCAAATCCTGCGAGCCGGCCAGACCCCAGAAGAAGGAATTCGAAAAGACTTACCAGGATATTGAAAAAACATATACATATGTAAAGTTGAAGAAAAGTTGTTCGAATTATTACAGGCAGATCATTCAGAGCAAATAAAAATAAGGGCGCGAGGACCATGCGAGGGCGAGGGCGAGTACCGGTCGGCTGACAGAGGAGCCGTTTCATTCTCCCCGGTCTCGCCGGCCCGCCGTCGCAGGTCGCCGCGCACAAAGTTCGCGAAGTCTCCCCATGTTCCTATTTACCACCCGCAGGTTCTCGTCAATCTCATCCATCAGCACCAAGGAAGACGCCTCCTCGAACGCCAAGCTGACTCCAGCACCGTCCGCGAGACGCGAGCACTCCCACTGCAGCCTGTTGTTGTCCTTCCGCAGGTCGTGGAGCTCGCGCACCAGCTTCTTGAGAACCTTCCGCTCCCGTTTTGCACGTTCAGGACTACCCAGTTCGGAGTCCAGGAAGGCGTCCAAGGCGCTTGGGGAAGGGAGGGGCGAGTAAGGAGGTCGATCCACGGACTCGCCGTCCTCCGTCCGGCCGAGAAGTTCTGAGTGAAGAACTGAAAGACGATCAGAAAAGCAAATACCCCCGGAACAGAAGAGTAAAGTTGAAAACTTACCGCGCGAGCCTGGCTCCTCTGGGTTAGCGCGAGGAGAGAAGTGGCGCAGGTCCTTGCCACACCCCTGCAGTTCCTGAGGGGCAAGTTGGTAGCCGGGGACAGGGATAATCCCGGCGCCTCTCCCCACGACTATGGACCCAGGGGAGGGTTGTCGGGAAGGGAGATGACTCGGCGACGCCAGTTCTCGCGAGCCCGGCTCCTTGACCTCGGGATCTTGCTTTGGCGAGCTGTCAGGAATACTTTTGGCCCGCGGGGTGGATGCTTCGTCGCTATTCTCCTGGTCGGAAGATAGCTCCACGAGATTTTTAGTGGAAGAACCAAGAACCGGCTGGTTGGAGGAACCGGCCCTGTTTCCCAAGACGGCAGCAAAGTCGGCCAGAATGGGTTCAACCCCCAGTGGAAAGGGTTTCGCCCGCTTCGCCGAGCCGAAATCAGCAAAGCGGCGAGCAGGGGCCTCTAGGTTGGTCAGTCCCGCGGCCTGAGCAGCGATCTCCTCGCGGGAACGTGCGAGTCGCTCTAGGACTTCCTTGGGGAGCGGCATCTTGATAGAATTGGGGGAAGGGCAAAGGTCAGCCAGTGGCGCAGGGGTACATATATATAACTACCTGTGGGGCCTACCAGAAGATTCCTTTTTGCCCCTGTCGCACTCGCAGGATTCTATGGGGTTGGATGTTTCTTTCCGAGCTTGTCCCAACCTCGCAAAGAGCGGGGATTATGTACAACCCCGTATCCCGCGAGTGGTCGACAGGAGTTGAACCGGCCGGCTCAGACCGCAATATGAACCCAGCATGTCGAGCTCGGTAATAGCCGAGACCGAGCTCGGCGATAGTCGAGCCGAGCTCGGTAATAGCCGAGACCGAGCTCGGCGATAGTCGAGCCGAGCTCGACGACGGTCGAACGGGGCCCAGCATGCCGAGACCGAGCTCGGCGATAGTCGAGCCGAGCTCGGCGATAGCCGAGCACAACCTGCCGAGTACGAGCTCGCCTAGGCCCAGGGCGAGGCGAGTCAGGCCCCTGCCGAGTGGGTGCTACCTCAGGTCCAGCTCGCATCTTGGCCATGACATACTTTTACCATGTTCCCCCCTTTGGTCTGCCTATAGTCCTCGAGAACAGTGAAGGTTGTATATTGGCAGGCCATCTTTTCCTATAAATAGGACCCAAGGGGTACCTCAGAAGGCATGCTTACTAATTCTCCGGCCTACTAGCGCTTTCTGAGGTACCTTAGCCCGACACTTGGCTAAGGAGGGGAAGCGCTCTAAGATCTTCCGGGTGTGTGGTGGGACCTCCACGCCGGGCCCTTGGTCTAGTCCTTGGTTCTTCTTTTTTCTTGTCATTTTCTTGCAGGAGCGAAGTAGGTGCGCGGCCACCCCTTCCCCAAGGGTCGAACTCCACAGGAACCGGTTTTCCAGTTTCAACACCTACAGACCTACTCAACCGTCTAAATAACCGTCTGCTCGACAGTTCCTGACCAAGCAAGCTTCTTCGCTGATCAAGCAAGCTTCTACGTTGATCAGCAAGCTTCTACGTTGATCAGCAAGCTTCTCCGTTGATCAGCAAGCTTCTCCGTTGATCAGCAAGCTTCTCCGTTGATCAGCAAGCTTCTCCGTTGATCAGCAAGCTTCTCCGTTGATCAGCAAGCTTCTCCGTTGATCAAGCAAGCTTCTCCGTTGATAAAGCAAGCTTCTCCATTGATCAGCAAGCTTATCTGTTGATCAAGTAAGCTTCTCCGCTGATCAAGCAAGCTTCTCTGTTGATCAACAAGCTTCTCCGTTGATCATCAAGCTTCTCCGCTGATCAAGCAAGCTTCTTCGTAGATCAGCAAGCATCTCCGTTGATTAAGCAAGCTTCTCCGTTGATCAGCAAGCTTCTCCGTTGATCCAGCAAGCTTCTCCGTTGATCAGCAGGCTTCTTTGTTGATCAAGCAAGCTTCTCAGCTGATCAAGCAAGCTTCTCCCCTCTGCCTGCCTCATGGGCAGCCTGCTCCTCAGGCATCCCCCTCTGATGCCCTCAGGGGAGGCCGCTCCTCAGGCCGCCCCCTCTGCCTGCCCCAGGGGCGGCCTGTTCCTCAGGCCGCTCCCTCTGCCTGCCTAAGGGGCGGCCTGCTCCTCAGGCCGCCCCCTCTGCCTCCCTCAGGGGCGGCCTGCTCCTCAGGCCGCCCCCTCTGATGACCTCAGGGGCGGCTTGCTCCTCAGGCCGACCCTCTGCTTGCCCAAGGGGTGGTCTGCTTCCTCCCAGTCCGCCCAGCCAGGAAGCTTGCTCGCCGAGTCCGCTCAAGCCTCCATGATGACGTCATTGGGCCCCGATTCTAGAAGATCTTCCCCGGGCCTATAAATAGCCCCCAATGCCTCTCATTTGGGAAGAGAGCGGGAGGAAAACTACCGCTGCCAGCAAGACCTGCGGACTCAGTTTTCCAGTCCTCCACAGTTGATCATCAAGACCTGTAGACTAAGTTTTCCAGTCCTCCACAGCTTACCATCAAGCCATGCAGCCTGCTAGCAGTCTCTTTTCCTTAGCCTCTGGCCACTTCTTTCCTTAGCCGCCAGCTTCCCCCTTTGTACCCTTTAATGCTTTTATATGTAAAGGTGCAATAACAAGTTGTAATTCGGTTTCATAGCTAAAGGAAAAGCCCATCGCAAGAGTGGCATTCAAGCCACGGCGGGCGAAATCTGTTGTTGTCGTTGTTTGCTGCCCCTTCTATTCTTCTCTTCTCTTGATCTTAACCATCAGAGCTCAACCGTCAAAGTAACCGTCTACTCGACAAATCCTGAGCAAACTTCTTCGTTGATCATCAAGCTCCTCTGTTGATCATCAAGCTTCTATGTTGATCAGCAAGCTTCTCCGCTGATCATCAATCCTCCCCGCAACCCTCTTCTTCACCTAGCTTGTGAGACCGAACAACCCATTAACTAAGGCGGTGTCGTTTTCGCGCATCAACAGTTAACACGCGGCCTTCAGATCTCGAACAGACAGTGAAATTAGTGGTTACTCATGTCAGACCATCAACTAGCCGAGAACCTTGCTCCAAGTCCCAGTGAAGATTCTCTTTGGGAGGCCTTAGAGCAATCTCGCAGAGAAACTGCACAACAATTTCAAACAATCAACCGTACTCTAGCAGCTATCGCGCAGCAATTGGCCGCACAATCTTCAGCAGCGCCAGCTCCTCCAATCGATCCAACACTAGCATCCGAGACTCCTCAAGTTTATCCACCGGCCTATCCACCGATCTATCCTCCTCTTTACACTCCAACCTTTCCGCAAAGGCCTGCAGCCCCTTTGCGGTCTCAGAATGATGAGTTTGTAGCTCATCAAAGATTCTTCCAGGAAGCTGCCCGAGGAAGTCCAGCTAGAGTCCTAAACTTTCAGGGAAGTCATCCCTACTCTTCAGCTCCTGCCTTTACTCCTCCCGGAGCAACTTTTCCCTTCTACCCCACTGCTCCTTATACAACTACAACTCATGCTCCCTATTTTCGTTATGCAGTAGAGCAAGAAGAGTCGTCACCATTTACAGAGAATGTTCGGTATGAACCAACTCCAGTTAATTTCATAGAACCGCGGTTGCCAACTTACATTGGAGAGACTGATCCAGTTAAACATCTTGAAGCCTTTGAATCAGCCGTAGCTCTCAAGACTCTTTCAGATGCTACCAAGTGCAAGCTTCTTATAACGACCTTTGACGGTCAAGTGAGGGATTGGTTCTATGGACTTCGAACTCAGTCCATCTCTTCCTTTGCTGATTTGCGAAGAGAGTTTTTGCTCAGATTTTCTACTTCTACAAAGAGAAAGGGTGGTCCAGAAGCCCTCTTTGAGATCAAGCAGCGAGAGAGCGAGACTTGGTCTCATTTTATTGGTCGTTTTAAAAAAGAAATCTTGGACATTGAGATCGTCGATCAAGAAATGTACTGAGTGGCTCTTATTCACGGTCTGCGTAAAGGACCACTCAAGTTTGAGGCCAACGTCCGAACACCAAGGACTTATCAAGAGTTGATTGGTTTAGCCAACTCATATATCCGCGGTGAGAAAGCAATCCCAGCTTCGTCTCCAGACTTGTAACAGATAAAAGTTCTTCCTCTTACAAGCAGCCTCTGAGGTCTCCTCGGAAAGATTTTTCATCCTACTCAAGGAAGGTGAGAAGATTTCAATGTCATCGAAACCTCTTCCCGGGCCAGGATCGTGCCCAAGATCAATTGTTACCATTGCCAGCATCAGCTTCGCTAACAACATCAGTTCATCAGCAGCAAGAAGATGACTTACCAGACTCTGAACTTGATGAGGCCATGCTAGAAGTAAGCCAAGTCATGAAGAGTAGGGCAAATTCTAAAAGGCCTTATCAGCCGGCGGATCAAAGATCAAGAGACTCAGATCCATTCTGTGAATTTCACAAAGAAAGCGGACATCTAACTAAAAACTGCCGAGCGCTTTGTCAACTTATACAAAAGATGCTAAGGCAGGGTAAGATGCGCGATCTACTCCCAAAGGATGATCACTCTGATCCGTCAACTTCAAAAGGCAAAGAAGTAGCAGACATGCCTTGCTGCTCAAAGGGAGTGAATCAGATCAACAATCACCCCAACTTCAATGAGAGAGAGTGCTTCGATGCCAATGACGGGGGTGCCCTTGGAAGACTGTTCTAAAGCAAAGAGGACATCGTAGCTCCTCAAAGCTCCTCACAGCCAATAACTGTACAACCCCGTATTCGCCGAGTAGGGCCCTCCCGGCAGGCGCGGAACCAACTGTAGGTTTTTAAGCTTTTGAGAGATCTTAAACTCTTGGTGGCCAATTTTGGCTTAACCTTGGAAATAGGAGGAAATATTTATCTCCCCAGGGCCCCCTTGAAGAGTCACGCAGGCCCTCTCGTCAGGCAGGCCCTCTCATCAGGCAGGCCCTCTCGTCAGGCAGACCCTGTCGTCAGGCAGGCCCTCTCGTCAGGCAGGCCATCTCGTCAGGCAGGACCTCTCGTCAGGCAGGACCTCTCATCAGGCAGGACCTCTCGTCAGGCAGGCCCTCTCGTCAGGCAGTTCCTCTCGTCAGGCAGGCCCTCTCGTCAGGCAGTCCCTCTCGTCCGGCAGTCCCTCTCGTCCGGCAGTTCCTCTCGTCAGGCAGGACCTCTCGTCAGGCAGGACCTCTCGTCAGGCAGGCCCTCTCGTCAGGCAGTTCCTCTCGTCAGGCAGGCCCTCTCGTCAGGCAGTCCCTCTCGTCCGGCAGTCCCTCTCGTCCGGCAATTCCTCTCGTCAGGTAGGCCCTCTCGTCAGGCAGGCCCTCTCGTCCGGCAGTTCCTCTCGTCAGGTAGGCCCTCTCATAAGGCAGGCCCTCTCGTCCGGCAGGCCTTCTCGTCCGGCAGGCCCTCTCGTCAGGCAGGCCCTCTCGTCAGGCAGGCCCTCTCGTCAGGCAGGCCCTCTCGTCAGGCAGACCACAAACTGTCTCGTCTCGCAAGCCACTTGTTCGCCCAGGCCGCCCCTCGCTTCTCGCCTAACCGCCAGCTCGCCCGACCTGTTTTTACCGTTGGGCCCTCGAGGGGGGATTACCTCTCTACCCCCCGATGTGGGGTTTTCCTATTGGCTTGAGGTTTATTTGCCTTAGGGGCATTTTGGTCATTTTGACCCCAAGACTTGGAAAAACTATAAATAGACCCCTTTGAGTGCCTTTGGAGAGGATGAGTTTTCCTTACCTCCTCCTCCCTTAGCTTCTTCTCGGTAGAGTAGAGAGAGCTCTCCAAGGCGCACAGCCTAGCCCTTTGGTGAGGGAGGGGAAGGGTTCCTGTGACCTTCCGGGTGTGTGGTGGGACCTCCGCGCTAGAGCTGAGGGTCTATTCGTAGTTTCCTAAGTCTTCATCCCGTGACGTTCCCCCGAGTGTCGTAGGTGTGAGGTCACCCCTCTTTTGGGATACCGAACTCCACGAGAGACCAGTTTTTGGTTTCAACAATAACGGTTACTCTTACTGTATCTTACTTTTCAAGCATTTTCTTTGCAACACTTCTAAGTGTTCTTTCTTTTCCTTCAATAAAGTTTACGTCAGAGATCCCATACTGACACTTTTCCCTTTATGGAGTGCTTCCTCCTCTACTTTTTCTCTTTGTCAAAGAGATCACTGAACCACCGAGTCTTGCTCAGGGCCCCCTCGAGGTTGAACTTCGGCGTAAGACCAAAACGACCACCTATAACGAGGAGTTTTCGCATATGTGCAGTGGGATCCGTTCAACTCTCATGCGGAGGATGACGGGACTTCGGATCCCGGTCGTCGTCTGACACAGAGTGAGATTCCAGGGAGGTCCCATGTGTTAGCTCTACTGTGCTTCGCTTAGGGATACGTTACAGTTACGATGATCTTTGCTTGACAAGCAATGACGATCAAGTGTTGCTTTGTCTCTTTGATCATCTCACAACTGTGATGGCCGATCACTCTATGGTACTCTCAATCTGTGCCTTTGCGGGGCCCACAACTCTGCTGGTCATTCCATAGACAAGCAATATGGCACTTGGCGTAACTAGTCTATTTGATCAGCGATGCTTGTAACCCGAGGCATGAGAGCGGTGTATCTATCGATCCTTCTCAGGATTTTCTGTGCTTGTTTCTCTTGCGCCCTTTTCTAAAGGAAGCGCGACCAGCTTGCTTTAGGTAGGACTACACCCTGGATGACTTTTTGGCAAGTGATGCATAAGGCCCACGGGTGCTCTCCTGTGACAGCATTCAATCTTTTTAAGCTCATCCTCAGGGTGTAGCCCTCCTTTGTCTTTTTGCCTTCTTATAGGTTAACAGGTTAAATCCAACCTATTCAAAGGATCTGTAATATCTTTTTGGCTTATGATCATCTTATATGCGCTGCCTGCATGAAGTTCTATCAGATGATGATCCACAAGTTCTCTTATCAGATGCTAACGACACAAATCATTGATCAAAGTATCTGGTTCTCCTTGATTGACAAGCCATGCTATTATAAGTCTAAATTAAGATGGTTTCATCTTGCTGATCTGGATTTCATATTGAGGACATTACACCTGATCACGCAAGACGATCATTATCACGTTTTGATCTCTATTCAGTTAATAGCAGAGTTTGTCAGGTATTTCCTCGGCTATCCAACTATATCTTATCATATCTGCATTTAACTCTTCTTTTGCAGAGATTAACAGATATTAACAAGTTCCCCTCAGGCACTTGCAGCTTTTTTATTTTATCATATCTGTATCTAACTCTTCTTTTGAAGAGACTAGCAGATATTAGCAAGTACTCTTCAGGTACTTGCGGCTTAATTTTCTTTCATATGATCTGCTTACTCACTCTTCTTTTGCAGAGACTATCAGATATTAAGAAGTCCTCTTCAGGTACTTCCGGCTTAATCCTTTTTCATATCTGCTTACTCACTCTTCTCTTGCAGAGATTAGCGAATATTTGTAAGTTCTCTTCAGGTACTTGCAAGTTATCATCCTTCTGTATTTTCTCTCATCTATATTTTCGCAGAGCTCAATGGAAGACATTTACCCGTCTTCCTCGTTTACCAAAGCAACTCAGGTACACACAAGATGTATCTCATTTTGCCTGCATTGACTTTTCCTTCGCAGGGGAAGATAGACATTGAAATTTTTTTTCTGAGGAGAGACATCAGGTTCTATCTCTCTCAGTCTCTAGTTTTTCTTTCCTGATTTCCGAGGGGAGGATCACGATTTTCACGGGTCTCCTACTTTTTCGAAGTTCCGAACTTCGGAACTTCAAAAAGTGCGAGGATTATGTTAATTAACCCCAAAATTGGCGATCCCTCCCAAGGTATCTAGCTCGCAAGTCGTGACCTACTCCAAGTACCCCCTTCCGAAGGTCGCGATCTGGCTCAACCCTCCCTTTTTGGGCCAGACAGATGGAAACTCCTATCTGCTCAGGCCGCGGGGCTAGGGCGGTCTCCCCAGTCTAACCGCCCCGGTCACATAGCAACCGCGTGCCCTGCGGGACGGCGGGCTGCTCCCATAGCTCACCCTCGCAGGCCGCACGGATAGGCCTGCTAACCGCGCAGCTTTCTTTCTTGCAGGAGGCGATCTAAAGCAGTAGGGGGCGATCTGCGCGACCTATTCCTTCAGTCCGCTAGGTCGCCCAATCGGCGTCAACCCTACAGACCAACTCAACTGTCTAAGTAATCGTCTGCTCGACAGTTCCTAATCAAGCAAGCTTCTCCGCTGATCAAGCAAGCTTCTCCGTTGATCAGCAAGCTTCTCTGTTGATCAGCAAGCTTCTTCGTTGATCAACAAGCTTCTCCGTTGTTTAGTAAGCTTCTCCGTTGATCAGCAAGCTTCTCCGTTGACCAGCAAGCTTCTTCGTTGATCAAGCAAGCTTCTCCGCTGATCAGCAAGCTTCTCCGTTGATCAAGCAAGCTTCTCCGTTGATCAAGTAAGCTTCTTCGTTGATCAGCAAGCTTCTCCGTTGATCATCAAGCTTCTCCGTTGATCAAGCAAGCTTCTCCGTTGATCAGCAAGCTTCTCCGTTGATCAAGCAAGCTTCTCTATTGATAAGCAAGCTTCTCGGTTGATCCAACAAGCTTCTTAGTTGATCAGCAAGCTTCTCCGTTGATCAAGCAAGCTTCTCAGCTAATCAAGCAAGCTTCTCCCCTCTACTTGCCTCAGGGGCGGCCTGCTCCTCAGGCCGCCCCCTCTGCCTGCCTCAGGAGCAGCCTGCTCCTCAGGCCGCCCCCTTTGCCTGCCTCAGGGGCGGCCTGCTCCTTAGGCCGCCCCCTCTAATGCCCTCAGGGGCGGCCTACTCCTCAGGCCGCCCCTCTACCTGCCTCAGGGGCGACCTGCTCCTATGGCCGCCGCCTCTAATGCCCTCAGGGGCGGCCTGCTCCTCAGGCCTCCCCCTCTGATGCCCTCAGGGGCGGCCTGCTCCTCAGGCCACCCCCTCTGTCTAACTCAGGGGCAGCCTGCTCCTCAGGCCGCCCCCTCTGCCTCCCTCAGGGGAGGCCTGCTCCTCAGGCCGCCCCCTCTTATGCCCTCAGGGGCGGCCTGCTCTTCAGGCCGTCCCTCTACTTGCCCAAGGGGCGGTCTGCTTCCTCCTAGTCTGCCCAGCCATGCAGCTTGCTCGCCGAGTCCGGTCAAGCCTCCCTCCATGATTACGTCGCTGGGCCCCGCTTTTAGAAGATCTTCCCCGGGCCTATAAATATCCCCCAATGCCTCTCATTTGGGAAGAGCGCGGGAGGAAAACTGCGGCTGTCAGCAAGACCCGCGGACTCAGTTTTCCAGTCCTCCACAGTTGATCATCAAGACCTGCGGACTCAGTTTTCCAGTCCTCCACAGCTTACCATCAAGCCATGCAGCCTGCTAGCAACCTCTTTTCCTTAGCCTCTGGCAACTTCTTTCCTTAGCCGCCAGCTTCCCCCTTTGTACCCTTTAATGCTTTATATGTAAAGGTGCAATAAAAAGTTGTAATTTTGTTTCTTAGCTAAAGAAAAAGCATGTCGCAAGAGTGATATTCAAGTCGCGGCAGGCGAAGTCTGTTGTTGCCTTTGTTAGCAGCCCCTTCTGTTCTACTCTTCTCTTGGTCTCAACCATCAGAGCTCAACCGTCAAAGTAACCGTCTGCTCGATAGTTCCTGATCAAACTTCTCCGTTGATCATCAAGCTCCTTCATTGATCATCAAGCTTCTATTATTATCAGCAAGCTTCTCCACTGATCATCAATCCTCCCCGCAACCCTCTTCTTCACCTAGCTTGTGAGACCGAACAACCCGTTAACTAAGGCGGTGCCGTTTCGCGCATCAATAGCCCGAAGGCAGGTGCTATTTTTGAGCGCGCTGCATGAGGCCAGGTGCTATGAGTGCATTGCCTGAGGGAAGGTTGTGTGAATGACCGCGCTACACGAGGGCAGGTGCTGTGAGCACACTTCCATAAGACAGGTGTTGTTAATGAGCACGCTGCACGAGGGCATGTGCTGATAAGGTAAACGAGTGTCCTTTCTTTTGGCCAATATGTGTACGTAGTCCTGATAACGTGCATGATGTTTGTCTTTTATAGACATGAAATGCACAAACATTGAAAATCATTAGTGTCACAGTCACGAGTCCATTCACGCGGTAATTTACATGAAGCATTCATAAGAAAATATTGCACTGTAGTAGCATGGGTATAACTCGGTTGATGGATAGGGAGCTTTCTCCTGGGTTGATTTCCTTAGGGGTTCCTCCCCGGGCCTTCCCGGCGAGCGTATGACCGACCTCTATAATCAATTCAATGATTAACCCTATAAGAATCTTTCTAACAACCCTTGTCCGACGAGACGTTTGATATCTTCCTTCAGCTTGGAGCAATTTTCTGTGTTGTGTCCTCGTCCATGGTGTAACTCACAGTACTTTGATTGGTCGCCTGCTTTTTTTGTAAGCGGTATGGGCTTGTGAAGTGCCTTTTTGCCTTTACGTAGAGTATGTTTGTTCTGAAGGTATTGAAGGGTGTGTAGTTTTGATGTTGTCTTGGTCATGTGTTGCCACGATACTCACCACTCTTTCCATTGTTCAATGAGACTTCTTACTCCCTCCTTCATTTCAGGTCTCCATCGCACTGTCATCGATGTGTCATGATTGTTTCGTCAGCGACGATCTGTGATTCGATCCGTCGTACCAGCTCAAGATAACTTGGTACTATTTCTTTCATTAATATTGAGTAGAAGCTTACGGAGCGGAGTCCTCCTAAGAAGAAGCCTCCCAAGATTTTTGGGTCAACTCTTGGGATTTATCGCGCCTCAGTGATAAAACGAAGAAAGAAATCTTTAAGGGTTTCCCCGTCACTTTGTCAGATCCCAGAAAGGTGAAAGGGGGTCACGCACAATCCTCCGGTTTGCAACGATTTGGTCGACAAATTAAGAGTTTAGATAAACTTGTAAAGTTGTTTATCCCTTATTCCTTAAGAGAGCAGAACCAGGTTCAGGTTTGTCCTTTCAAAGTTGTTGGGAATACTTGACATAGTAGCTGATCAGAGGCATTGTTGAGCCTCATGACATTAGAGAAATTATGGACGTGCTCTGATGGGTCGCCTGTTATGTTGTTCCTCGATTTTTGGTAGCTTGAAATCATGTTGGATTGGAAGTGTTAACCCCCAAAAATCGGCGACCCCTCCTGAGGTCTCTAGCTCGCAAGTCGCGGTCCACTCAAGGGACCCCCCCCCCCCCCGAGGATCGCGATCTGCCTCGGCTTTCCCTTTTTTGGCCCAAGCGGTTTGGCCAGGCTAACCATGCAGCATTGCTTTCTTGCAGGAGGCAAACCTATATCAGTTCGCAGGTTCGATCTGCCGATGCCGGCACCCGACCGAACCATCGCAAGGCTCGGCTCCCCTGTCCAGCCTGGCCCCAGGCTTCCGCCGTCAGGCCGCCCTCCTTAGGGGCGACCTGGCCTTAGGCCGCCCTTCCCAGGGGCGGCCTGGCCTCAGGCCGCCCCCCTTAGGGACGGCCTGGCCTCAGGCCGCCCCTCCCTAGGGGCGGCCTGGCCTCAGGCCGCCCTTCCTAGGGGCGGCCTGGCCTCAGGCCGCCCCCCTTAGGGGCGGCCTGGCCTCAGGCCGCGCTTCCAAGGGGCGGCCTGGCCTCAGGCCGCCCCACCTTAGGGGCGGCCTGGCCTCAGGCCGCCCCTCCCTAGGGGCGGCCTGGCCTCAGGCCGCCCCTCCCTAGGGGCGGCCTGGCCTCAGGCCGCCCCTCCCTAGGGGCGGCCTGGCCTCAGGCCGCCCCCCTTTGGGGGCGGCCTGGCCTCAGGCCGCCCTTCCTAGGGGCGGCCTGGTCTCAGGCCGCCCCCCCTTAGGGGCGGCCTGGCCTCAGGCCGCCCTCCCTAGGGGCGGCCTGGCCTCAGGCCGCCCCTCCCTAGGGGCGGCCTGGCCTCAGGCCGCCCTTCCTAGGGGCGGCCTGGCCTCAGGCCGCCCTTCCTAGGGGCGGCCTGGCCTCAGGCCGCCCCCCCTTAGGGGCGGCCTGGCCTCAGGCCGCCCCTCCCTAGGGGCGGCCTGGCCTCAGGCCGCCCCCCTTAGGGGCGGCCTGGCCCCAGGCCGCCCCTCCTAGGGGCGGCCTGGCTTCAGGCCGCCTGCTCCTCAGGCCTCCCCCTCTTCCTGCTCTTCAGGTTGATGTCCTCCGAGGTCGTTTCAGTCCGCTGAGGTCGTCGAAGATGACGTCACAGGACCAGATTCTCCCCGGGCCTATAAATACCCCCCAAGACCTCTCATTCTGCATCGGCGGGAGGAGAACTGCAACCTTGATCAAAGGCTGCGGACTCAGTTTTCTCAGTCCGTCAAGGTTGATCAGGCAAGGTCTGCGGCCTCCAAATCTCCAGTCCGCCCAGGTCGTCAAGGGCCGTGGACTTGGTTTTTCTGCCAGCAGCAGCAGCTTGCGCAGCCTCCGCAGCCTCTGATTTCCAGTCCGCCCAGGTCGTCAAGGGCCGTGGACTTGGTTTTTCTGCCAGCAGCAGCAGCTTGCGCAGCCTCCGCAGCCTCTGATTTCCAGTCCGCCCAGGTCGTCAAGGGCCATGGACTTGGTTTTTCTGCCAGCAGCAGCAGCTTGCGCAGCCTCCGCAGCCTCTGATTTCCAGTCCGCCCAGGTCGTCAAGGGCCGTGGACTTGGTTTTTCTGCCCTCATCAGGCAGCTTCAGCAGCATCTTCAGCTTCAGTTCTCCAGTCCTCTGCAGCTCCTTTTACTAAGTTTCTGGCATCTCCTTCCTCAGCCGCCAGCTTCCCCCATTGTACCCTCTACTGCTCGTATGTATAATGGTGCAATAGCAAATTGTAACTCTTCTTGAATAAAGGAAAAGCCCGTCGCAAGAGTGGCATTCAAGCCGCGGCGGGCGAAGTCTGCTGTTGCCGCTGCTAGCGGCCTCCTCTCTTCTTCTCTCCTCTCTCGGCATCAACCTGCAAAGATAACCATTCAAGTAGCTGTCTGCTCGACAGTACCTGAGCAAGCTTCTCCTCTGCTCAAGCAAGCTTCCTCCCTGCCTGAGCAAGCTTCTCCTCTGCTCAAGCAAGCTTCCTCCCTGCCTGAGCAAGCTTCTCCTCTGCTCAAGCAAGCTTCCTCTCTATCCCCGCAACCCTTCTTCCTTCATCCTTAGCCTGTGAGATCGAACACCCGTTAACTGGTTGGAACCGCATTTCGCGCATCAACAGTTAACACGCGACCTTCAGATCTCGATTAGACAGTGAAAGCAGTGGTTACTCATGACAGACCATCAACCAGCCGAGAGTCTTTCTCCAAGTCCCAGTGATGATTCTCTTTGGGAGGCCTTAGAGCAATCTCGCAGAGAAACTGCCCAACAGTTTCAAGCCATCAACCGTACTCTAGCAGCTCTCACTCAGCAATTGGTCGCTCAATCTTCAGCAGCGCCAGTTCCTCCAGTCAATCTAGCACCAACATCAGAGACTCCTCAAGTTTATCCACCGGCTTATCCGCCGGTCTATCCTCCTCTTTATACTCCAACCTTTCCGCAGGGGCCAGCAGCTCCCTTGCGATCTCAAGATGATGAGTTCGCAGCTCGTCAAAACTTCTTCCGGGAGGCTGCCCGGGGAAGTCCAGCCAGATTTTTGAACTTTCAGGGAAGTCACCCCTCCTCTTCAGCTCCTGCCTTTGCTCCTCCCGCAGCAACCTTTTACTCCAATCCTCCTGCTCCTTTTGCAACTACTGCTCATGCTCCTTACTTTCCTTATGCAGTAGAACCAGAAGAGCCATCGCCATTTACAGAGAGCGTTCGATATGAACCAACTCCAGTCAACTTCCGAGAGCCACGGTTGCCCATTTACACTGGGGAGACTGATCCTGTCAAGCATCTTCAAGCTTTTGAATCAGCCGTTGCTCTCAAGACCCTCTCAGATGCTACCAGGAGCAAGCTCCTCGTAACAACCTTTGATGGTCAAGTGAGAGACTGGTTCTATGGACTGCGACCTCAGTCAATCTCTTCCTTTATTGATTTGAGAAGGGAGTTCCTGCTCAGGTTTTCTACCTCTTCAAAGAGGAAGGGCGGTCCAGAAGCCCTCTTTGAGATCAGGCAGCGAGAGAATGAGACTTGGTCTCATTATGTGGATCGTTTTCAGAAAGAAATCTTGGACATTGAGATCGTTGATCAAGAAATGTATCGAGTGGCTCTCATCCACGGCTTGCGCGAAGGCCCTCTAAAGTTTGAAGCTAATGTCCGAGCACCGAGGACTTATCAAGAGCTGATTGGTTTAGCCAACTCGTATATTCGCGGTGAAAAGAGCAACCCAAGCTTCGTCTCCAGGCTGGTGTCAGAGAAAAATTCTTCTTCTTACAAGCAACCTCCGAGGTCTCCTCGGAAAGACTTTCCACCTCTCTCTAGGAAAGCAAGAAGATTTCAGCATCATCAACACCCCTTCCAAGGCCATGATCGTACCCAAGAGCGGCTGCTACCATTATCAACATCATCTCCGCTAACAGCTGCAGTTCATCAGCAGCAAGAAGGTGACCTGCCAGAATTTGAGCTAGATGAGGTCATGCAAGAAGTTAGCCAAATCATGAAGGATAGGGCATATCCCAAAAGGCCCTACCAGCCGGCGAATCAGAGATCAAGAAATTCAGACCCGTTCTGTGAATTCCACAAAGAGAAAGGTCATTTAACTGAAGATTGCAAGGCCCTTCGGCGATTGGTTGAAAGATTGCTTATCGAGGGCAAGATCAACGACCTGGTCAAGAAAATTGATTCTTCAAAACCTTCCACCTCCAAGGGCAAGGAGGTGGCTGAGGGTCAGCTGGAGTGCATAGAGATACATGACAAGGGCCATCTGGGGTCCATTGATTTTGCAAGTGAGTGCATCGATGTCGTTGACGAAGGTCCCCTTGGAAGGCTATTTTGAAGCAAAGAGGACACAGTTCTTGCGTCATCAGCTATGACCAATCGCAGTTCCTCAAAGCCCCTCACGATCGTGACTGGTTGCCTTTACTTTACTCTTCAAACATTTCACTTTTCAGCACTTCTAAGTGTTTCATTTTTCATTCAATAAAGCTTACGTCAGAGATCTCATACTGACACAGTTCCCTTTTTGTGATGCTTCTTCACCATATTTTTCTCTTTGCCAAAGAGATCACTGAACCACCGAGATATCGCCAAGTCTTGCTCAGTGCCCCCTCGAGATTGTCCTCAGGCGTAAAACCACAATGACCACATATGATGAGGAGTTTTCTCATATGTGTAGTGGGGGTCGTTCAACTCTCGTGCGGAGGATGACGGGGCTTCGGATCCCGGCCGATGTCTAGCGCAGTGTGAGTGCTTAGGGGAGGCCTCCTGTGATAGTCCTATCGTGCTCCGTTGGGGATACGTTACAGTTACGATGATCTTTGCTTGACAAGCAATGGCGATCAAGTGTAGCCTTGTCTCCTCGATCATCTCACAACTGTGACGGCCGAACACTCTATGGTACTCTCGATCCGTGCCTCTGCGGGACTCACAACTCCGCTGATCAATCCGCAGACAAGCAATAGGCCACTTGGCGCAACTAGTCTAATTGATCAGCGATGCTTGTAACCCGAAGCAAGAGAGCAGTGCATCTGTCGATCCTTCTTAGGGTTTTTTCTTGTTTATTTTGTGCCCTTCTAAAGGATGCGCGACCAGCCCGCTTTGGTTAGGACTACACCCAGGATGGCTTTGGCAAGTGATGCATAATGCCCACGGGGAACACCTGTGGCAGCATTCAACCTTTTAGTTCATCCTCGGGGGTAGCCTCTTTTCTCTCCTTTTTTACCTTCTTACAGGTTGAATCCAACCTATTCCAAGAATCTGCAACACCTTTCCTTGACTTATGATCATCCTATATACGCTACCTGCATAAGCTCTTACCAGATGATGGTCAACAAGTTCTCCTATCAGATGTTAATCACACATCATTTAAGGCATATGGATCTTCTTGATTAACAAACCATGTCATCATGAATCTAATTTCGGATTTTCTTATCTCGCGGATCTGGATTTTTATGTTGACATTGTACCTTGATCACGCGAGACAGTCATCATCGCAGTTTGATCATTACTCAATCGATAGCAGAGTGTGTCAGGTATCTATTCTGTTATCCGATTATGTCTTATCATACCAACAGTTAACAGCCAACATTCGCAGGTTCCGCCCAGGTACTTGTGAACTTAGTTTTCTCTCCTATCATATCTGTTGCTTACTCTCCTTTTGCAGAGACCAGCAGATAGTAACAAGTTCCCCCCAGGTACTTGCACCTTGCTCCCTTATCATATCTGATGCTTACCTGTCTTTTACAGAGACCAGCAGATAGTAGCAAGTTCCCCCCAGGTACTTGCACCTTGCTCCCTTATCATATCTGTTGCTTACCTGTCTTTTACAGAGACCAGCAGATAGTAGCAAGTTCCCCCCAGGTACTTGTGAACTTAGTTTTCTCTCCTATCATATCTGTTGCTTACTCTCCTTTTGCAGAGACCAGCAGATAGTAACAAGTTCCCCCCAGGTACTTGCACCTTACTCTCCTGTCATATCTGCCTGCTTACTCTCCTTTTGCAGAGACTAGCAGATAATAGTAAGATCCTCTCAGGTACTTGCAGTCTATTTTCCTTTTTTCTATCTGCTCGCTCACCTTACTTTTGCAGAAGCTAGCAGATAGTAGCAAGTTCCTCTCAGGTACTTGCAGCTTATTTTCTTTTTCTGCTCACTCACCCTACTTTGGCAGAGACCAGCAGATACCAGCAAGCCCCTTTCAGGTACTTGTAAGATTACTATCCTACTATACTATCTCCCATCTGTACTTTGGCAGAGTTCAATAGAAGACGGTTATCCTCTTCCTCATTTACAAAAGCAACTCAGGTACACGCAAGATGTACCTCTTTGTGCCTGCATTAATTTTTTCTTCGCAGGCAAAAGATAGGCGCTAATAGATTTTTTCTGAGAAAGGGACATCAGGTTCTATCTCTCCTGACCTCTAATTTTTTCTCTCCTTATTACTGAGGAGAGGATTACGATTTTTGTGGGTCTTCTACTTTTTCGAAGTTCCTTTCAGAACTTAAAAAAGTGCGGGGATTATGTTAACCCCCAAAAATCGGCGACCCCTCCTGAGGTCTCTAGCTCGCAAGTCGCGGTCCACTCAAGGGACCCCCCCCCCCCGAGGATCGCGATCTGCCTCGGCTTTCCCTTTTTTGGCCCAAGCGGTTTGGCCAGGCTAACCATGCAGCATTGCTTTCTTGCAGGAGGCAAACCTATATCAGTTCGCAGGTTCGATCTGCCGATGCCGGCACCCGACCGAACCATCGCAAGGCTTGGCTCCCCTGTCCAGCCTGGCCCCAGGCTTCCGCCGTCAGGCCGCCCTCCTTAGGGGCGACCTGGCCTTAGGCCGCCCTTCCCAGGGGCGGCCTGGCCTCAGGACGCCCCCCTTAGGGGCGGCCTGGCCTCAGGCCGCCCCTCCCTAGGGGCGGCCTGGCCTCAGGCCGCCCCCCCTTAGGGGCGGCCTGGCCTCAGGCCGCCCACCTTTGGGGGCGGCCTGGCCTCAGGCCGCCCTTCCTAGGGGCGGCCTGGCCTCAGGCCGCCCCCCCTTAGGGGCGGCCTGGCCTCAGGCCGCCCTTCCTAGGGGCGGCCTGGCCTCAGGCCGCCCCCCTTAGGGGCGGCCTGGCCTCAGGCCGCCCCTCCCTAGGGGCGGCCTGGCCTCAGGCCGCCCCTCCCTAGGGGCGGACTGGCCTCAGGCCGCCCCTCCCTAGGGGCGGCCTGGCCTCAGGCCGCCCTTCCTAGGGGCGGCCTGGCCTCAGGCCGCCCCTCCCTAGGGGCGGCCTGGCCTCAGGCCGCCCCCCTTAGGGGCGGCCTGGCCCTAGGCCTCCCCTCCTAGGGGCGGCCTAGCTTCAGGCCGCCTGCTCCTCAGGCCTCCCCCTCTTCCTGCTCTTCAGGTTGATGTCCTCCGAGATCGTTTCAGTCCGCTGAGGTCGTCGAAGATGACGTCACTGGACCAGATTCTCCCCGGGCCTATAAATACCCCCAAGACCTCTCATTCTGCATCGGCGGGAGGAGAACTGCAACCTTGATCAAAGGCTGCGGACTCAGTTTTCTCAGTCCGTCAAGGTTGATCAGGCAAGGTCTGCGGCCTCCAAATCTCCAGTCCGCCCAGGTCGTCAAGGGCCGTGGACTTGGTTTTTCTGCCAACAGCAGCAGCTTGCGCAGCCTCCGCAGCCTCTGATTTCCAGTCCGCCCAGGTCGTCAAGGGCCGTGGACTTGGTTTTTCTGCCAGCAGCAGCAGCTTGCGCAGCCTCCGCAGCCTCTGATTTCCAGTCTGCCCAGGTCGTCAAGGGCCGTGGACTTGGTTTTTCTGCCAGCAGCAGCAGCTTGCGCAGCCTCCGCAGCCTCTGATTTCCAGTCCGCCCAGGTCGTCAAGGGCCGTAGACTTGGTTTTTCTGCCCTCATCAGGCAGCTTCAGCAGCATCTTCAGCTTCAGTTCTCCAGTCCTCTGCAGCTCCTTTTACTAAGTTTCTGGCATCTCCTTCCTCAGCCGCCAGCTTCCCCCATTGTACCCTCTACTGCTCGTATGTATAATGGTGCAATAGCAAATTGTAACTCTGCTTGAATAAAGGAAAAGCCCGTCGCAAGAGTGGCATTCAAGCCGCGGCGGGCGAAGTCTGCTGTTGCCGCTGCTAGCGGCCTCCTCTCTTCTTCTCTCCTCTCTCGGCATCAACCTGCAAAGATAACCATTCAAGTAGCTGTCTGCTCGACAGTACCTGAGCAAGCTTCTCCTCTGCTCAAGCAAGCTTCCTCCCTGCCTGAGCAAGCTTCTCCTCTGCTCAAGCAAGCTTCCTCCCTGCCTGAGCAAGCTTCTCCTCTGCTCAAGCAAGCTTCCTCTCTATCCCCGCAACCCTTCTTCCTTCATCCTTAGCCTGTGAGATCGAACACCCGTTAACTGGTTGGAACCGCATTTCGCGCATCAACAGGAAGCACCAAAACTTTATGTGCTAGCGGGGACCCAGCCCCGACGGGACAGTGTAGATACGCGGCATATGGGCCAACTTGGCCATACTCTACTGCCACCAGTTTTCTGATCTCATCTCTTTTTGGTCTTCTTGTGGGATTCTCGGGGGCGCCCGCCCATTGACACTGCTGTTGTTGACCGGCTTCGGTGACCCTAGCCAAACTGGCGGGATGTGAAGTGCTTGCTGCTTCCGAGTATTCCTCAGAGTTCTCTTCTTGCTTGTTCTCTGCGATGAGAACTGAAGGTGGAGGTGGCTGATTGACTAGTGTAGGCTGCATGACGGAAGCTTAAGCTGCCCAAAGATTTTTGAGGTGTGCGAGTACTTCAGCTTGCTGCTCCTCCATGTGGGTGGCTCGTCCGACAAACACGTTGTCTGACGTGGTGGTATCCTCATGTCATTGCGCGTTGATAAGAAAACGAGAAGGACCAGTATTGTCAAGCCCATGTCTAATAGACTTTTGGGTAGTACGAGTACTACTCCTTGTCATTGTTGTTAGTCACGAGTATCTCTGTGTGGAAGACATTATCTTCAAGGTCTTCTTCAAGCATTGGGGAAACTTCGTTTCCCACAGACGACACCAAATTGTTGCGGCCAACTCAATGCTCGTGATAGACAAGGCTACCTTAGGCGCCCGTGGAGCGATCGAGTGCACACATAGTAAGTAAAAAAGTGCACAGGACAATTTTAATGAGGAAAAATCCCTCAACTGGGTAAAAAACCACTTGATCGATTCGTTTCCAGTCAAACTTCACTATTGGTGGCGTTTTACTTATTGTGAGTGAAATCGAGGGTGACATACTGCTGCTCGTTACAGCTTGGAGATGAGAGAGTTTACACGCCCCACATCAGTGTTTGACATCCGTGCAACATTGAAAGTGAGGGTAGATCTTATATTTTCTTTTAGGAAGAGTTAATGCGGAAAATTAAAAATTAAAACACATAACAGAGCATAGCACAAAAGAAACAGAGCGAGCAAACCAGACGACACAAGGAGCTACAGTGGTTCCCTCTCAATAGGTACGTCCACTCTTCTACCACCTTGGTAGGAATCCACTACAGGTTTTTGCTAAGGTGCCCTGCCACCAATGATCTGATTCAGGTAGATCAAACAGACCCTTTAGACTTTTGATCAGGTGTCTAAAAACCAAGCAGGTTGTTGATAAGGTGCCCTGTCACCAACGTTCACTTTTGAAGAGGTGTGAACAAACTCTTTACAGGAGGGGGAAGGAGAGTTAGATTGTCTTCTCTATTTTAAAACAGATTAGAGAAGCATAAGAGACTCTTCAGAACTTATGACAGAATACTGTCACGAGGTTCTGAAGGAGTAAGGCCTGAAGAAGACTAGAGATCTGGATTTAGATGTTCTTCTTCAGCTTCCTTATTTCTTCTTCTTCTTCAGAGAAACTCTGAGTGTATCTTCCTGGAATAGGAGCACTCAGGTTGAGGAAGAGCAGAAGAGATATCTTCACAGTTGGATAGATATTGCTGTGAGCAGCTGTATCTTTTCTTTCTTGAAGACTGCTGAATGTTGATGGTAGCAGTCTTCTTTCACATTTGTTCTACAGCTTCGTCTGTGTGTTTCTGGTCACTGTCTTCTTCTTGTATGTTTCGTGTGTGTCGTGTGTCTTCTTTCTTTCTCCAAAAGAACTCTTTAAATAGGTGCAGCAGCAACGGCTCTATTAGAGCAAGACTTTTGTCTTCTTCTCAGATCTTGAATCTGGGCTGCAATTAACACAAAAACAAGTCTTGCAGATATATCCTATAAAAGGGAAAACTACAGCAGCTGCAATAAATAGACTCATAAAGGATGTTTGATAAATCACATCGGAAATAGCTCTTTACAGCCAACGGCTATAAAGGACAGCTGCAACAATAAAGTCAGATAATAAGACAAAAGACATTGCCAGAGGGAATTGACTTATGCATAAATATAGAAGCACGTTTGCTTTGAGATATATGCATAAGATCAATTAAATAATCCATAATAAAACATGTCAGAAAATATAGGAAATAAAACAACAAATAAAACGCATATAATATTACATATGCAGACCAGAAGATAGTCGAACGGGGTTCGAAGATCGTCGACCTGTTAACAAATCGTCGACCAATAGCAGAAATCTGTCGGACCAGAAATCGTCGACCAGAAATCGTCGATCAGAAAATAGATCGTCGACCAACCTACTGAGATCGTCGAGCTATCAGTCAGATAGTCGACCGACTCAAACAAAACAGAAAGCGTCGACCGATCTTTAGAGATCGTCGACCAGAGCTCGACGATCTAGCAGAACGTCGAGCTGGCTAGAGACAGACGATCGTCGACCGGCTGATCGACGATAGTCGATCGGCGTTCGACGATAGTCGAACCCGAAAAAGACTTAGCCAGAATTTTACTGGAAAAGAGAATACTCAACAAAGAGATTTTGACCATGGATAAATCTTGGGTCAAGATCTAAAAGGAAAGACTTAACTCAAATCCAAACTAGGGTACCAACAATCTCCCCCTATTTGGGTTAAGTCTTTCACAAACTTAAAACTACTAAAAAAACAAATAAACTAAACTTAAACAACTTAATAGAGATCCTAGCCCAAATCAGAACCTAGCCCAAATCAGAACCAGGGTTCCAACAATCTCCCCCTATTTGGGTGAGGATCCTATTAGCAAAATAATAAAAATTTGCAAAGCATAAAATATATAAAGAAAAGCTTTGATGGCTGGCTGCTTGCTGACATTTGCAATCTCCCCCTATGTTGATGCAGTACATGTGATTTGGACTCAGCTGAGATGACTTTGAATATTGATTGAGTCATCCAGCTAACTCCTGTAGATAGTACCTGCAGAAGGCTATGGTAGAGATTGCTCTCTCCTTGAAAAAGGGTATATTAGCAGCAAAAATGATATTTTGTCCAGCAAATTTGATTAAGATTCTGGATCTGAAAAACAAAATCAGATATCTTCCTTCCTATAGAATTTCTTTTCATTAGACGAGATTCAAACTCAGCTGACCAATGCAACTAGAGTAGAGGACTCAATCTAAATGAAGTTAGAAAAGGATCTATAAGAAATAGAGTTATCTGACCGAGAATTTCTTTACACAGAAATCTGAATGAAATATTTGAACATAACATCAATCAGATATAATCAGCTATAAGAAAAGAAGATGCTTCCTAATAAATCTGTTCCTAATAATAAAATGATTTGAAAATATTTAACTATGAGTATAAAACAGATTTATGAAATGGCAAACTGAGATTGAAAGTTTTGTAGAGTTTGGCCCTGTTCTTGATCATCTCTTCATGTTGGAAATTTTGAGTCTGTAATCCTGCAAGACAGAAAACAGATCAAGTGCAAAGGGAACAAGAAGAGATGCAGTCTTTGCTTTTGTGCATGAACAAATGAATGAAGTAAATCTTGAAGAAGAAAAAAAAAACGAGGGCAGAGAAAATGACAGGGGAATGCAATTTAATGAGCACAGCACTCATTAGGATAATCTGAAAAAGATTTTGAAGAAAATTTTAAAATCAGAAAGGCACTGTCTGATAATTCCCTTCCTATAGAATCACTTTATCACAAATAAAAACTTCAACACAGTGTGATGATCCACTGGATCAAGTCTGTGTTGAGTTTTAGTGTAGATAATTTTGTGAAAAATCTGTAAGGATGTAGAATTATCTTACTATGCCTCTTTGAGATCTAAGATTCATCAAAAAGGAAAATTTTCAGACCATAAATGTAATGAGGTTTTATTGGTTTATTAAATAAATTTTTCAAAAAATATTTCATGTATGTTTGAAAAATTTGAGAAAACTTTTGAAAAACAAAATCAATGTTGTTGAATTTTCTTAATATTTCTCTTGAAGGTTTAGTTGTATTCAAGTTAGAGATTGATTTAGGATATTTTGAAATGTAGTTAGTATTGGATATCACCTGATATTTTCTAAGTTCTGATTCAGGCTTTTCCTTGTTGTTTGATGCATTTATGGCCTTTAAGCAGAATTCTTTGGCCCTTGCTTCCTCCTCTTCATCTTCAAATGATGAGTCATCATCGGAGACATCCCAGATAACATCTAGGGATGGTGATTCTCCTTCAGATGAGATGATATGGCTTCCTTCTGATATTACATCCATGGGTTCAGAAGCCATTTGATGAAGGGACAGCCAAATCTCCTTAGCTGATGAACATTCAGCAATCTCTTGAAAAATGTCATCAGACATTGATTCAGCAAGAATGTTCATTGCTCTGGCATCAGCTAGCCTGGCACTTTGTGTTGTTGTTGCCGAAGTTGGAAGACCTGTTAAGATAGAAGAGAAAATTTCTTCATCAAAAGAGTTCATATATAATTTGATTCTTGCCTTCCAGATGCTAAACTCAGCTAAGTTGCAAGCTGGAGGTCTGGTGCTTGACCATTCTTCATTTTGTGCCATGAAAAACTCTTAAGAAATAAGTATAAGATCTATCTCAGGGATCTTTTGATTCAGGAGTTATCCTGTACAAACAATCAACCTCCCTCTGATACCAATTGAAAGTGAGGGTAGATCTTATATTTTCTTTTAGGAAGAGTTAATGCGGAAAATTAAAAATTAAAACACATAACAGAGCATAGCACAAAAGAAACAGAGCGAGCAAACCAGACGACACAAGGAGCTACAGTGGTTCCCTCTCAATAGGTACGTCCACTCTTCTACCACCTTGGTAGGAATCCACTACAGGTTTTTGCTAAGGTGCCCTGCCACCAATGATCTGATTCAGGTAGATCAAACAGACCCTTTAGACTTTTGATCAGGTGTCTAAAAACCAAGCAGGTTGTTGATAAGGTGCCCTGTCACCAACGTTCACTTTTGAAGAGGTGTGAACAAACTCTTTACAGGAGGGGGAAGGAGAGTTAGATTGTCTTCTCTATTTTAAAACAGATTAGAGAAGCATAAGAGACTCTTCAGAACTTATGACAGAATACTGTCACGAGGTTCTGAAGGAGTAAGGCCTGAAGAAGACTAGAGATCTGGATTTAGATGTTCTTCTTCAGCTTCCTTATTTCTTCTTCTTCTTCAGAGAAACTCTGAGTGTATCTTCCTGGAACAGGAGCACTCAGGTTGAGGAAGAGCAGAAGAGATATCTTCACAGTTGGATAGATATTGCTGTGAGCAGCTGTATCTTTTCTTTCTTGAAGACTGCTGAATGTTGATGGTAGCAGTCTTCTTTCACATTTGTTCTACAGCTTCGTCTGTGTGTTTCTGGTCACTGTCTTCTTCTTGTATGTTTCGTGTGTGTCGTGTGTCTTCTTTCTTTCTCCAAAAGAACTCTTTAAATAGGTGCAGCAGCAACGGCTCTATTAGAGCAAGACTTTTGTCTTCTTCTCAGATCTTGAATCTGGGCTGCAATTAACACAAAAACAAGTCTTACAGATATATCCTATAAAAGGGAAAACTACAGCAGCTGCAATAAATAGACTCATAAAGGATGTTTGATAAATCACATCGGAAATAGCTCTTTACAGCCAACGGCTATAAAGGACAGCTGCAACAATAAAGTCAGATAATAAGACAAAAGACATTGCCAGAGGGAATTGACTTATGCATAAATATAGAAGCACGTTTGCTTTGAGATATATGCATAAGATCAATTAAATAATCCATAATAAAACATGTCAGAAAATATAGGAAATAAAACAACAAATAAAACGCATATAATATTACATATGCAGACCAGAAGATAGTCGAACGGGGTTCGAAGATCGTCGACCTGTTAACAAATCGTCGACCAATAGCAGAAATCTGTCGGACCAGAAATCGTCGACCAGAAATCGTCGATCAGAAAATAGATCGTCGACCAACCTACTGAGATCGTCGAGCTATCAGTCAGATAGTCGACCGACTCAAACAAAACAGAAAGCGTCGACCGATCTTTAGAGATCGTCGACCAGAGCTCGACGATCTAGCAGAACGTCGAGCTGGCTAGAGACAGACGATCGTCGACCGGCTGATCGACGATAGTCGATCGGCGTTCGACGATAGTCGAACCCGAAAAAGACTTAGCCAGAATTTTACTGGAAAAGAGAATACTCAACAAAGAGATTTTGACCATGGATAAATCTTGGGTCAAGATCTAAAAGGAAAGACTTAACTCAAATCCAAACTAGGGTACCAACAAACATCCAAGAGCGTCCTCCACTACCAGAAAGTTATTGAATCTGAGCTTCGCGCGAGCGGTGTTGGCCATCCGGATGCGGGCGTGTTGCCCTGTGCGCGCGCACCACTCGCACGGACGCATGCATGCCGCTCACGCGTGCATTGCACGCATGGCTTCGCTCCACTTTCGGGGTATTTTTGGGCCTTTGAGGCGTACGTGCGCGGCTTGCAGGTGCACGCAACTCGCTCGACCGGGTTGGCTCACCTCTGTGTACTTGGTTGAAATCTTTCTGGTCGTACTTAGAAAATTTAGGGGAAACCTTATCAAAAATAATATTTAAAAAAATTACAATAACATTAAGTTAAAAATAAATTAATTAAGAAAATAACACACATTATCCGGTCATCTTAGATTCGTTTGGCACAACGATGGCGGTCATGGACACCCCTTATTGAACGCCAGACCTCCCTGCAAGGAAGGTCATCCATTTTATGTAAAAAAACATATGTTTTTCTTAGGCTTTGTTTGTGAGGACTTATTTTCATCGGTCAAGCGGTTGCGGCCGCAAGAACCAGATCATAATTAAGGTTAAGGTCCGGTTCATGCGGTCGAAACTGCTTGACCGGTGAAAATCAGTCCCCTCAAACAGAGCCTTAGTGGCCATCATAACGATTGTCACGCCAAACATACATTTTATGTTGGTGGATAATATCTCTACCCTAACAAGGGGATGTTTTAGACTAGCTTCCTTCCTTTTAATTTTGAAGAAATCAATTAGCAGATAACTTCAATTAATGTTCTTTCTTCTCCATTAATTAAAGATTTGTGGAATTAAGTGATTATCATAAATCATATATCATAAAGCTAAGGCGCGCAACCAGCGAGTCAGCACCTTCAAATCACTAAAAAAAATAACCTTTTATGTAAATTAAATAAATCAATACTAATAAATATTAAATTAGAGCATGAAACCCAGAGATTTAGGCTTCTTTTGGCGTAACATTTCTGACAAAAAATAATAGTAGTTATTAATATTGTTTCGTGAATATGAAGTCAAAGTAAAAAATGATGAGTGCGGATGAGTTTGGACAGGAATAATTTTGCTAAATTTGGCCAAGTGCGTATATAATAAAGTAAAAGGTCAAAAGTAAAGAGTCAATGGCGGAGTGTTTGAAAATGTGTACGGATGGCGGTCACGTAAGATCCGTGGAATATGAATCTATTTATGAATAAATTAACCTGGAGGGATGAAGGGTGCATGGCAGCCAGCCAGCATTGTGTTCTTTTAATTATATATAACAGCAGCAGATCTGCTCCATGACTGCGCCGGAGATTTGGTCGCAGTTCGACGGCGAGGGAAGTAAAACCAAACAGTGAAGAAAAAGAGACAGAATGAGGGAGAAGATAGAGAAAAAGCTGGCCGGCCGGTGATGAATACGGCAAAATTAAAATGCAGGGGAAGAGCGGAAAAGGGTGTGTTAATGGTGCGTGCCGCGTGCGTGGTAGTCAGCGTCGGGCATTTGCTTCTCTCGTGCTCGCCTGCTCGGGAGTTGTGAGGCCATGAAAACGGAGGAGAGAGAGAGTCTCGAGTTCAGAGTGAATCCAGATTCATTCATTATTATGTTTAATGTGCATGTTATTGGCGAGACTAAATAGACCATGTATAGGATAGAGAGCTAGCTAGGAGGCTAAGTCTATGAAAGCTAGACTGCGTACCGGGAAATGGAGAGCTTTTGGCGTTAATTAGCCTGCCCGGGAGGCTGATTCTCCAAATCTCTTAATCTCTCTCTCTTTCTTCAATTCTGTGTGACTTTGGGTCTCTTTCTATCTTTTACCATGCAAAAGGTGGCGAGGGAGATGCTTGGTTAATTTTGGAAGGGAGGCATGCAGAGGGAGAAGGGGGTGAGGAAGATGGAGAGCCGCGGCAATTCCCATGCAGATTGCTGCAGCAATTCCAGTGGCGACGACTACTACGGAATGCAGCGCCGTCCGGCGCTTCATGAAGGGGTTGCTACGAGGGGTTGATGATGCGGCGACCGGCGGTGACTTTGTAACCATGCATTTTTAGATTTTATTGTGGCTATTTTTTTTTTGGGGGGGGGGGGGGGGGGGGCGTTTGTTTGTGTATAATATCTGCTATTTACTCTTCTTTTGCAGAAGTTAACAGATATTAGCAAGTTTCCTTCAGGTACTTGCAGCTTACTCTTCTATCATATTTGCTACTTACTCTTCTTTTGCAGAGGTTAGCAGATATTAACAAGTTATATTCAGGTACTTGCAGCTTACTCTTCTTTCATATCTGCTACTTACTCTTCTTTTGTAGAGATTAGCAGGTATAAGCAAGTTCCATCCAGGTACTTGTATTTTAATTCCATTACATATCTGCTGCTCACTCTTCCCTTCGCAGTGATTACCTGATATTTGCAAGTTTTATCCAGGTACTTGCAGCTTAGTTTTATATCATACTTGTGATTTACTCCTCTTACAGAAGATGACAGGTGCTTGCAAGCCTCCTTCAGGTATTTACAAGTTATCATTCTTCTATGTTTTCCTCTCATCGTTGTTTTGCAGAGCCCATTAGAGGGCATTCGTGTCTTCTTTGTTTTGCAAAAGCAACCCAGGTACGCATAAGATGTACTTATTTCCGCCTATGTTAATTCTTTCCTTCGCAGGAAAAAGACAGACATTAGTAAATCTTTTTCTTAGGAGAGACATTAGGTTCCATCTCTCCTTTCCCTTTCCTTTTCTTGAGGGAAGGATCACGATTTTCATGGGTCTCCTACTTTTTTGAAGTTCTCTTCGGAACTTGAAAAAGTGCGTGGATTATGTTAACCCAGAAATCGGCGATCCCTCCCAAGGTAGCCAGCTCGCAAGTCGCGGCCTTCTCCAGGAGGTCGCGGCCTGTCAGCCTTCCCTTCTAAGGGTGGGCGGACTGACCTCTTAGTCCGCTCAGTCCGCGCGACTAGGGCGGTCTCCCCGGTCTGACCGCCCAGGCCGCGCAGTAGCCGCTCGTTCTACAGGGGCCACATATTGCCTCCTCAGTCCGCCTCTGCAGTCCGCCTCTGCAGGCCGCGCGGTTAGATTGGTTAACCGTCTAGTAGTTCTTTTTTCCCCTCAGGTGCGAACTACTCAACTGAGTGGCGGAATCGAATTCCTATCCGCTCAGACCGCACGCTAAATGCTCAACCAGAGGCGGCGACCAGCTCTCCTGTCCGCCAGCTGTGGGCGGACTCAATATCAGCTAACCGCGCGGTCTGCCGGCCTCTCTGGTCAGTCCGTCAGGTCGCCAACCCTCGCCCCCAAGCAAAGGAGGCCACAAGACAACAGTGGCTCTTGCCAATAAGCGCGACCTGGACTCTTCAGTCCGCCAGGTCGGCAGTCCTTGTCGCCGAGCAATGGCGACAAGCCACAGCCTGCTCAACCTGTCCGCCGCAAGTTAGGCGGGCTCGTTGCGCAGTCCGCCAGTTGGAAACCATCTCGGCAGCAAGTGATCTGCCTCCTCTCCATAGCGAGCTGGGCGGACTCGTTCTGTTTTCCTCCAGCTAGCCCTCCAGTTTCCTGGCATCCGCTTCTACCCAGCAGCGGGCGAGCTCCTCCTCAGCTCGCACAACCCTGCGCGAGCTCGCTCAGCAGCAGAGGTGGACTCGTGCCCGTCCGCCAACATCAGCAGCCATCTCCAGCTCCAAGTCCCTTACCGCGCGGCCTGGCGCGGACTCCGCGGACTCAACATTGTACTCGCTCAACTCACCTCCTCACCGATGGTGACGTTACCAAGACCGTTACTTCCTCGGGACTATAAATAGGCCCCCATACCTCTCATTCAAGGGGGACGGACGATGAGGCAGAGGCGTCCAGATCTCGGCATCAATTCCTACGGACTCAAGTTCCCAGTCCGCGCAGCCTGCCCTCCAGCTCTTCTCCCAGCTCGATCAAGCAGTTCGCCCGGCTAAGTCCAGCGGGCTCCTTGATCAGCTAACCGCGCGCGGTCTGCCGGCCTCTCTGGTCAGTCCGTTTGGCCTCTGGCATTCTCCTCTCCTTAGCCGCCAGCTTCCCTCCTTGTCCCCTTTTTTTTGCTTTCCATGTAAAGGTGCAACCTCTAGCTGCAACTTCAATTGTAATCAAAGGAAAGCCCGTCGCAAGAGTGGCATTTGAGCCGCGACGGGCGAAGTCTGCTGTTGTCGCTGCTAGCGACCCTCTCTTCTGCTTTCTCTCTATCTCCATGCGCGACTCAGAGTAACCAGCTGCCCGGCAGTCTCTCAAACCTCTCCTCTATCCCCGCAACCCTCTTATTCTTCTAGCTTGTGAGATCGAACAACCCGTTAACTGAGCGGTGTCGCATTTCACGCATCAACACGCATGCTGCTCTTTATAGGTAGGGGATAGCCTGAGAAGTCTAGATGCAACGCATTTTGCTTTATTGGGAATTAATACATATACTGGCTATGTAAGCCTTCTTCCCTCTAGTTTCTCTCGAATAGAGATATATAAACTTATTCGGATTCAGATTCGAAAATCATTCGAATCCGAATTTGGATTCGAATCTGAATTCAATACGAATATTTATCGAATCTTCACAAATTTCATCTCAAATTATTCACGAACTATACGATTTGTTAACAACCCTACCCCGAACACCCCGGAAATCTAGATGCAATGCAATTTGCTTTGTGCGGGATTAATACATGGTGGCTATGTGAGTTGTTGTTTTTTCATGTGGAGCGTAACTATACACATACTATTCCTTATAAAGGCTAGAGTGGACCGGTCGTGAAGTCAATATGCAAGACATTTTGCTTTGTTCGGGATTAATGCATAGAGGCTATGCGAATTGCGATTTTTGCGCGTGGAGCGTGACTCTTTATAGGTAGCGGACCACCCGGGAAGTCTAGATGATATGATTTTGCTTTGTACAGAATTAATACATAGTGACTATGTGAGTTGCGATTTTTACGCGTGAAGCGTGTTGGGAAAATTCCAAAGAGGAACGTAGACGGTGCTACCGGGATTATATTTCATCAAAAAACAATAGTACACAGGGGCGGAATTACACTGTTTACTGGGCCTCCACGAGCTCCATAAATCATAACTTGCAGAAAAAAGGCTTCGTATTTATAGCCATACATGAAGAGAAGAAACAAAAAGACTTCACTTGAAACTTTAAATTGCGGCTGCTGATAACTGATTTATTTCTTCTATATAGGGTGATCAGTGGTTTGATATTGATGTCTTCCAATATCTTCTTTCTGCATTCTTCCATATTCTTTTTGATATTCTTTGACTCTGTTTCCTATTGCAGATCCGGGTTCATGCTTCCTTGATTATCCTTCAACACCCCTCATAATCATGATAGTCTTCCACGTTAATCCTTTTTCATAGTTTTTCAAATTTTGGTGCTCAAAGGGGCTTTGTGAATAGGTCAACGATTTGAATCCGTGTTTTGCAGTAATCAACTGAAATTTCTCCTTTATTGATGAGTTCTCTAGCATAGTATAGTTTTATTTCAAAATTCTTGATTTTTTGGTGGAAGACGGGATTTTTATCTAAAACGATAGCCGAAGTGTTGTCCACCTGAATGTTGTTTGATTCTCCTTCTTATCCTATTATTTCTTTCATTAATTTCTTAAGCCGCACCGCCTCTCTATTTGGTTGCTTCACTCAGGATTGTATACTCGGCTTCTGATGAGGAAAGAGAAGTCTCTTCTATTTTCTGGAGCTCAAAGCTAAGTGACATGCTTGGTGCCTAAGAAAAAGATGAATCAAGATGTGCTCTTTCTATCATCACTACACCCAGCCCAATCACTGTTTGAGTACCCTCTCGGCTACGAGGTGTTTGATATTTGGTTCCTACATGAATCTTGAAAAATGCTCATAGAATACTCAATGCTAGGTCGAGTATTGGCCAAGTAGATTAAGGACCCGACTAAGCTTTTATAATTTTCAGAATTTGTTTTTTCTTCATTATCATCTTTACGAAGTTTTTCTTCAGTGATCGTAGGCGTTGAAGTTGGTTTTGAGTCCTGTAATCCAAAATGAGTGGGCATGTATTCTATATATCTGGTTTGGGTAATGACACTCATCTTGGGATTTTGATAGATCTGAATATCTGAATTCCCAAAACATATCGAGTTATTCCCAAATCAATCATGCTAAATTTGATTTTAATATATTCTCGCAACTTGTTTATGAGGTACATGCTTGATCCAGTGATGATAAGATTGTCCATTACTGCAATATTTTTTGCTTTGAGCAACATTTCAAAATTGTTGCCTAAAACTACAAAGTGTTGTCAAACCATTGAAAACTATTGTCATAGGGGTGTTTGCCTATACGCATGTTACCAAAAGTCGGAGAGAAAATCTGGAAGAGAAGCCGTCGTTGTCCTTCTTCGATAATCAAGGAAGAGATGATGTTCTGCAAGAGATTGTTGCCTTTAGGGCATCAAGAAAGAGAACTATGATAGAGTTTTTAAAATGCGGAAGAGAAGCCGTCGTTGTTCTTCTTCATGAATGCACTGCAAGAGATCACTACAAGAAAACTGACATTTAGTGACGAAATTTTAAGGTCAAAAAAAATTTTGTCACAAAAAACAACTATTTAGTGACAAAATAAAGTTCGTCACTAAAAACACGTCTTTAGTGACAGAACAAATATTAGGTCACTAAAGACATATGTTTAATGACGGTATTTATGTTTTGTCACAAAATATAAATTTTTTAAACTATTTAGTGACCAAAAAAAATATATTGATCACTAAATAATTTTATTACTGACCAAAATAATTAGTCACTATTAATCAAACTTCATGAAACTTCTCCCTCCTAAATGAAAATATTTCCCGGAAAAATCAAAATCAGCCAAAAAAACCTAAATAGAATTAAACGAGAAAAACCTAAATTTCATGCTTGGCCTCCTCTCAAACCCTCGATCCCTCTCCTCATGATCGGCACCCACCTCCTACTCACGCTTGGCCTCTGCAACACATTTCCCAACTCTTATCCCAGATTCTCTGCCGCTCGCCCCTCGCCCCTCGCCCCAGCCTCGCTCGCAGCAACTCCTGCCATGCTCGCCAGTTCCAGCATCCTTGCCAAAATATTTTCGAAGAAGATCACCGTCCTTCATCGCAGACACCATTCCTCGATAAGGGGCCTGTTTGGGGGGACTTATTTTCACCGGTCAGGCTGTTACGATCACATGAATCAGGCCATAATTAAGGTCCGATTCATGCGGTCGTAACCGCCTGATCAGTGAAAATAAGTCCCCCCAAACGAAGCCAAGGTCTCTCCTCCCCCTCTTTCTCGATTGGTCATTAAACCCTTGATTTCTGCCATTATTTTCCCATAATGATCCAAATTTCAGACATTCCTTATAATCCTCATGTATATTACATAATTTAATTTAAGTTAGATACTGTTATGAAATTTTCATTGCAGATCTTTAAGATTGCAAAAGTGCTCTATTTGTAGATTTCATTATTTTTCTCCTCTTATTGAATAGATTGAGACTTATATTAGAAATTAAAATGTGCATGTGTTAGATAGATACAAATAGACTGAGACTTTTATTTGTAATTACTTCTCTTTTAGGCTTGCATATTTATAGTTTAGTTATGGATAAGTAGGCCTACAGTGTCCACTTCCTATCTTGTTCCCCAATAGTCCCATCACTCCCCAACAATACACTTTCTATCTGAGCCTCCTAGCTGCAGTAGAATTCCATTCAGCTATCAGCACCTGTGCAAAATTGCAACCATTCTATAGTGTGAATGCTAACATCAATAATTAATAAACCCTGGGCTTCCTATTTCTTAGGTAAATTCGTAGTTGAAGTTAATAATATTCATTGTTGTTCAATTTATGAAAGAACATATTATTTCTGGATGGTAACTCGAATTATCCTACTATACTTCTGTGGTACATTATTTTTAGTGACCAAACCGCAATATTTATTGACAAAAAATTTCATCACTAAATGTCAATTAGTGTCATCTCCTCTAGGGCTACGAAGGAGAAGAAGAACTCCCATGGTCTTCATTTCATTTTGAAATCCTGATGGCGTGAAAATAGGAGGTAAGATTTTGCATCCATCAGATGGCTGTGAAGGAGAAGAAGAATGGTGGAGATATTGAATCGAGGCTGGGCGAAGAGAGGTGGCACTGGTGAGGAATCCCGTTAGATGTAGAGGGAGTTAGGGCCACTGGCTGGATATGGTGATGGGAGAAATGGGGGATTAAAACTTGCTAGGGCATTCAATAAGAACAACATCAATTAAATTGAATATTTTTAATTATAAACATGGTTTGGGAATAATCAAAAGTTATAAAAAAACATTTCTATTTTGTTGTCCCATATTATTATAAAAGGTAGCTGTTGACGCAAGAAATGCGCCCTCTAGTTAACGGGTTGTTCGATCTCACCAGCTAGTTGAATAAGAGGGTTGCGGGGATAGTGGCGAGGCTTGATGGAGCAAGGGAGAAGCTTGCTCGGGCAGAGAAGAAGCTTGCTCGGACAGAGAAGAAGCTTGCTCGGGCAGAGAAGAAGCTTGCTCGGGCAGAGAAGAAGCTTGTTCGAGCAGAGAAGAAGCTTGATCAGGAGCTGTCGAGCAGACGTTACTTTGGCAGTTGGGCTCTGATGGTTAGACCGGGAGAGGGAAAGAAGAGACGGGGCCTCTTGCAGCGGCAACAACAGATTTCGCCCGCCGCGGCTTGAATGCCACTCTTGCGGAGGGCTTTTCCTTTAATCAAGAAGCAAATTTACAGTTTGCTATTGCACCATTACATGTAAAAAAAGTAAAGGTTACAAAGGGGGAAGGTGGCGGCTGAGGAAAGAAGGTGCTAGAGACTAAGTAAAAGAGGCTGCTAGCAGCTATGGAGGACTGAGAAATCTGAGTCCGCAGACCTTGTTGGATCAACTGTGGAGGACTTGGAGGACTGAGAAATCTGAGTCCGCAGACCTTGCTGGATCAACTGTGGAGGACTGGGAGGACTGAGAAATTTGAGTCCGCAGACCTTGCTGGATCAACTGTGGAAGACTGAGAAATCTAAGTCCGCAGACCTTGCTGGCAGTGGCAGTTCTCCTGCGCCTGTCCCCAAATGAGAGGCCTTGGGGGCTATTTATAGGCCCGAGGGGGATCTTCTAGAAGCGAGGCCCAGTGACATCATCATGGAGGACTGAGCGGACTCGGCGGACTGACTTTTCCTCTGCTGGGTGGCTGAAGAGAGCAGGCTGCCTGAGACAAGAAGAGGGGGCGGCCTGAGGAGCAGGCCGCCCCTAGGGCAGGCAGAGGGGGCGGCCTGAGGAGCAGGCCGCCCCTAGGGCAGGCAGAGGGGGAGGCCTGAGGAGCAGGCCGCCCCTAAGGCTGGCGGCCCGAGGGCTAAGCCACCCACAGGGCCGGCGGCCTAGAGCAGGCCGCTCACAGGGCCGGTGGCCTGGGCTGGGCTGCCCACAGGGCCGGCGGCCTGGGCCAGGCCGCCCACAGGGCCGGCGGCCTGGGCCAGGCCGCCCACAAGGCTGGCGACCTGAGGAGCAGGCCGCCCACTAGGCTGGCGGCCTGGGCCAGGCCGCCCACAGGGCTGGCGGCCTGGGCCAGGCCGCCCACAGGGCTGGCGGCCTGGGCCAGGCCGCCCACAGGGCTGGCGGCCTGGAGCAGGAAGCCTACTAGGCTGGCGGCCTGGGCCAGGCCGCCCATAGGGCTGGCGGCCTAGGCCAGGCCGACCACAGGGATGGCGGCCGGAGGAGCAGGCCGCCCACTAGGCTGGCGTCCTAGGCCAGGCCGCCCACTAGGCCGGCGGCCTGGAGCAGACTGCCCACTAGGCTGGCGGCCTGGGCCAGGCCGCCCACAGGGCTAAAGGCCTAGAGCAGGCCGCCAACTAGGCTGGCGGCCTGGGACAGGCCGCCCTCAAGGCTGGCGGCCTGGGGCAGGCTACCCACAGGGCTGGCGGCCTGAGGAGCAGGCCGCCCTCCTGGGCCGACGGAAACCTGAGCCGGAGAGAACTTGTCGAGCCCGCGACGGTTGTGCTGGTCGAGGGTTGACACCAGCGGGGCGAGCTAGTGGATTGAATGCGTAGATCACACAGATCGCCCCCTGCTGCTGTAGGTTGCCTCCTACAAGGAAGAATGTTGCGCGGTTAGCAGGCCTAACCGCGTGGCCTACAAGGGTGAACTATGGGAGCAGCCCGCCGTCCCGTAGGGCACGCAGTAGCTACGCGACCGGGGAGACCATCCTAGCCGTGCGGCCTGAACGGATAGGAGTTTCTATCCGCCTGACCCAAAAAAGGAGGGCTGAGGCAGATCGCGCCCCTCGGGGGGAACCGCTGAGCGGGCCGCGATTTGCGAGCTCGAGACCCTGGGGAAGGATCGCTGATTTTGGGGTTAACAGTAACAATGTATAATTGTTGCTTAAAATGTGCTGACAAATACAACATTTTGAAAATGTTCTTAATAATGGATAAGAGAACATTTATTGAATGTTGCTATACAAATGTTGCATAAAACTACTACTTATTTGCAACATTTATTAATTGTTCTCTATTATATATTTAGGCAACATTTTATAATTCTTGCAAACGAAAGTACTGTTGCTAAAGGCCAAAATTGTTGTAGTGCACGTATATATAGACTACTGTGACTTCTTCCACTCCCCTTTTTAGATACATTGTTGGTTCATTTTTGATTTTAGTAAAGGCATTGCCTAGAAGATTGGAATCAATTTTGATGTTTCAAGCCCTAGGGGCCCGCTTTAATCCATACTAAGCCTTTTAAAATGTGTATGCTGTTGGAAACGTAATGGCCTCCCGCCTTATAGTCTTAGCTTCCAAAATCACTAAAACTTCACACGGCAAAATTGGCGAGTACTATCCCTGTGAGGATAAACCCGACCAAGCTCCTCTTCCTAGTGGTGAGTCCAACTTCCTGCACCAATTGGCGAGAGCTCCTCCACGCCCGGCGAGACCAACCAGCGCGATCAACCTAGCTTAGGCGAGATGTTCCTCCACAGCACCACCTCACGCAAGTTGCTCCTCTACCCAGCGAGACGATCCCGGCGAGCTCTTCACCGACACGGCGAGCTCCAACTCCAGCGAGTGCCTCCAGCCCAACTTGCTCCGGCGAGAGCAACAATGGCGAGCTCTCAGCTCGTCAGCGAGACCACCGGCGAGGGGCTACCTTCTCGCTGCCGCGAGCTTGGCGAGGCACCGATGAGGCAGCGGCGAGGCTTCCGGCGAGATCCTTCTCTCCCGCGAGAACTCTCTGCTGTACTTCCACCCCTAGAAAGTAACTCAGCTCTCCTAGGTCTGTCATCTCAAACTCCTTCTTCATCAGCCTCTTGAACTCTTCGAACATCGCAGGGTTGCTCCCGGTGAATATCATGTCATCCACGTATAGACATAAGATCATGATATCCCCACTCTTCTCCACCTTCATGTAGAGAGCATACTCATGTAGACAACATACCCCGGAGGCTGCTCGATGTACACATCCTCCTCCAGGTAGCCATTCAAGTACGCCGCCACCGCATCCATTTGCATGATTGTCCACCCATAGTGAGCTGCCAGTGCGATGATCAACCTGATGGTGTCAATCCTCGCCACTGGGGCATAGACCTCGTCATAGTCCACTCCTTGGACTTGCCTGTAGCCCTTCACAACGAGCCTAGCCTTGTGCTTCTCCACATCTCCATCCTTGTTCTTCTTTACTTTGTAGACTCACTTCACCCCGAGGGGTTTGTGGCCTGCGGGTGGATCAACCAGCCTCCAAGTATCGTTCTTCTTGATAGATGCTATCTCAACATCCATTGCCATTTTCCAAGATTTCTCCTGGGCAGCTTCCTCATAGGACCGTGGCTCGCAATCTGCTAAGAGACAATATAATGAATAGTTAACATGAATTGGGGCCATCTCCTCATAGAGCTCCCCCAACCCCTTCATCTTGGGTGGTGGACTCTCGGAGTCACTCCGGCTCCCGCTTCCTCCTCCAGAATTGCCTCCACATGAAATTTCCCCTCTTGAGTAGGAGGTGGAAGCTCCCCCTAAACTTCCACTCGGTGGTGATGGTGGCTCAGCTCCACCAACCTCAGCTTCCGCTTCATGCCCACCTTCCTCTTCATCTTCAAAGAACATCCCCTTCATGTTCCTTGTCTCCTCATCCCAGCTCCAACAGTTGTCTTCTTCAAACACCACATCCCTCGAGACTATGGCCTTTCCTGTCACCGGGTTGTAAAACTTATACGCCTTGCTCTCCGGAGCATAGCCCACGAAGATGCACTTCTCGCTCCTATCATTGAGCTTCTTCCTCTTCTTTTGTTCTCGCGAGACAAGCCGTCTCTTGAGCATCCATCTTCAGCGTGAAGAGACGGTTTGTCGTCATCTTCATCTTCACTACCTCCTTCCCTTGGTCATTCTTCATTGCCAGAGACCCATCCTTCATCTGCACGCAGTAGCCTCTCTCCACTAACTGCCCAATGCTTAAGATGTTGGTCTTCAACCCTGGCACGTAGTACACATCGTTCAGGTGCACTCTCTCCCCGTTCAGTTTCACTACAACCAGGCCCTTTCCTTCTAAAGAAATCTTTGAAGCATCCCCGAAGCTAACTTCACCCCCGCTGGATTCAAGGTTAGAGAACATCTCCTTATCTCCACACATGTGGTTGCTCGCTCCTGTGTCCAGGTACCACACTTCATTCCTTCCTTCTTCCACGCCTCGGTAGGTTAAGAACATCATTGGGCCTCCGCATAATGGTTTGCTTCCTCTCTCTTCCTGGGAGCCCAGCAGTCAAAGCACATATGCCCAAATTTGTTACAGTTGTAACACTGTATTTGGGACATATCTCCTCGGCCTCTTCCTCGGCCTCTTCCTCTTCCTCTTCCATCTTGCCACCTTCCTCCTTGAGGCTGCTCTGCCTCTCTCTGGTGGTATTGGTTTCTTCCCTGATCTCTTCCTCCTCTTCTTCCTCTTCCTCTGCCTTGTTGACCTCGGCCACGCTGGCCGCCTCCTCTTCCGGAGCTCTCTCCGAAGTTCAGCTGGTTCTGGAGTGCTTTTCCCAAGCCACTCGCTTCTTCATCATCCTGCTGCATTCTGTACTCATGAGCTTGCAATGAGCCTACAAGCTCATCTACGGTCATCTGGGTGAGATCCTTCGACTCCTCGATTGCCACCACCACGTGTCGGAACTTCCTTGACATGGCCCTCATGAGCTTCTCCATGAGACTCACATCATCTATCATCTCCCCGTTTCTCTTCATCTCGTTTGTGAGCGTCCGCAGACGTGTCACAAAGTCTCTGACTTTCTCCGTGGCCTGCATCCTCAACATTTCATATTCACCCCGGAGAGACTGCAGCTTCACTTTCTTCGCCTTGTCTACTCCTTGCATGCAGCGTTGCAACACCTCTCATGCTTCTTTTGAGCTCACAGCTTCTGAGATCTTCTCGAACGTAGCTTCATTAACTCCTTGGTATAACGTGAACACTGCCTTCTTGTCTTTCTTTCTTGCTTCCCTTAATGCTGTCTTCTGGGCATTGGTCAACGCCGCTTCTGCTTCGGCAGTAAGCTCCTCATACCCATCTTCAACGATCTCCCATAACTTCTTCGATGCTAGTAGCACTTTCATCTGAATGCTCCAATTACCGTAATTGGTCTTTGTCAACTTGGGAACTTGCCCCGGCATGGCACCTCCAAACTCCATCTCTCCTCTACTTCAAACCTTCCGAGTCACCGCAAAGGTTTGTAACCTCCCTCTGATACCAGTTGTTGGAAACGTGACGACCCGACGCACCTCAAAATCACTCCGGCGAGAACAGCAAGTTCAGCTGGACTATCTGCGAGTAATACCCGGCGAGAGCGACCTTCTCCCGCGGGGGAGTTCTGCCCCTTGGCGACAACCCGACGAGAGCTCCACTCTCAACCCTCTCTCGCACGCTAGACCGCTACCGCTCGGCGAGAACCTCACTCGGCGAGCTGCATGGCGAGAGAAAATATGGCGAGAAGACTGTCACTGGCGGGAGAGAGAAGAGCGGGAGAAAGACTTGCGGGAGAGAGAGAGCAAGTGAGAGAAAGAGAGTCACTGTGAGAGAAAGAGAGTCACAGCGAGAGAAAGGGAGAGGCTGGTGAGAGAAGTTAGAGAGAGAGAGTGTTAAAATATTTTGTTTTATTTGGTAAAAGGTGAAGGCTGGTGGGTGTTAGGCTAGAGATAAAGTTTCCGCAGGAATTTTTCTCTTCCGCCAGTAGCAGTCTTCTCGCCATATTTCCTCTCGCCTTGCAGCTCGCCGAGTGAGGTTCTCGCCGAGCGGTAGCGGTCTAGCTGTGCGAGAGAGGGTTGCGAGTGGAGCTCTCGTCGGGCGTTGTCGCCAAGGGGCAGAACTCGCCCCGCGGGAGAAGGTCGCTCTCGCCGGGTATTACTCGCAGATAGTCCAGCTGAACTTGTTGTTCTCGCCGGAGTGATTTTGAGGGCGTCGGGTCGTCACGTTTCCAACATATGCCCTGTATTTCTCCCCTTAATTTCAAAACCTTCAATTTGTTTGACATAAAATTCTTCCTTCATTATGCTATTAAAAAGTTGATTGACATCCATTTGATAAATTGGAATGAGTTGCTATAGCAAGAAGTAAAAGATAGATTCAAATAACTATATGCGAGAATGTTTCAATACACAATCTCATATATGTTTTTTGTGTATAGCGCCTCTAGCCATAAGTCTAGCTATATATATCTTAACTTCTCTTTATTTATTGTATTGTACTTTGAAGATCCATTTTACCCAAATGTGAACATTAGTCGGAGGAAAATCAACCAATTCCCAGTATTAAAAACTTACATTGGACTCCCGCGGCCTCACGACCTCCGACCACTATTGCTTGCTCCGGCCGCTCCGACACAGTCCAAGATCGCCGGCGAGAAAAACTCGATCCGGAGGGACAAGAAGAAGAAGAGGCGACCGTATTCTTCACAGGGGAAGACCTCCCGGTTGCACACGGGGATGAGAGAAAATTGGCGGCGTGCTCCGCTTCTATTCACGGGAGAGATGGCCATGAAGATTTTAGGTTTTACAATTTTTTTTATTGTTGTAAGTGGTGCTCTGTAGTGAAGAGGAGGATTAGAAATCATAATTTCCTTCTATAAATCTTATATATTATTATTATTATACATGTATATATAATAATATAATATGTATAAAAATATAGATCCGAGCCACCCATCGAAGAAATCATTTAATCTTCTTGATCTTAGGGATGATACAAAGGTTTCTTCGCGACTCAATCCACCTCATTACATACGGTCTCTCCGACGTCCATCGTCCATCGCCCGCGGGTTTTTTCCACCTCGGAGGGAACCCGAACCCAACATTCTTTAGTTTGAAATATTTAATTTTTATATTGTTCGACGGCCGCCCGTGGAGGCCAACTCCCGCCGTCTGATCAAGGGGGAGTGTCTTCGGGCGTTCGATCCGCGCGTAACCTCCCACTAACCACCAGGTTAGTGGGTTAGTGGAGGGAATTAATTAGTATTTTATTATTTTATTAATGGCGGTCTCTAATTAGCAGCATACGCGCATTTAAAACTACAGTAAAAGCATTTTATGATGGTGGTTACAGTGTGCGGATAGTCGCATAACCACAGTAACCACCTCCCGGAGCAGTTTGAAGAAGACCATTTGAAGAAGATCGACCATTTTACCCAATAACTTAGACCTAACCTATCTTTAATCATAAACACATTAAATATCCCATGTGACCCTAAACCTATATCATGTTGAGTGCATCACGTGAAATATACGGTGATATCCGAATGTGTGTTGCAACTCGCTAAAAGGGACGGTTTAATCCCACACCATCTCGTCTTAAACCTATACCATGTTAATCATAAACGGTTCGGAACAGTAAATATCGGAACACGACCAACTCATTGACACATTGACGCGGCTTATCATAACTTATTTTCTCCGATGAGGTTAAACACAAATTTCATTGTCATATCAAAATTTTATGCCTCAAAATAGTTTTTTTTTGTAATATTTGTGATACCAAACATACATTCTATAACAATGACGTTTTTGCCCAACCTCACTGTCAGAAACAAATAAGCTGGGATAAGCCGCGCCAAACACAGCCTTAATCGTAAGCGCAAATTGCTAATAACATACTCATTTTCAAATCATTACCATAAATTAATGAATACTCTCATTTAAAAGGAAATTTATAGCAAAATCTTCACTATGTGATCATCGTGTTGAAGTACTAGTTCCTCATCAAATCATTCCCCATCTAAGCAACAAAACAAGACTTCACATTATAAGTTGAGGCCACAAAAAATGAATAATTGGGCACCCAAACAAATCAAAATAAACATTCAAATTGGAAACCCTTCAATCCATCTGCTCCTCCTTCATCCACCATTTTCGGACGGCATCACTCTTCATCATGATTAGTCCAAGCTTTGGCTCTGCTGAACACCAAAGAAGTTAAAGAAGGGCGGCATGCTCTCGCAACCTTCTTCGCCCCGACCAGCCTCCTGATTCCATTCTGTTTCCAAGGAAGCCGACGTGAGAGAGCTCTCAGATCTCTCCGCTATTCCGCGTCTGGGTGCAGGGGAAAGAGCTGAAGAGTTGATAAGAGCATTGATAATCGGAGCCGCAGTTCGGTTCATGAGGTTTATTTGGGGTCATTTCGATCCTTTGGTGTTCCGGCGATGGCCCATTCAGCGGCACTCCGGTGAAGTAGACGTTGGCGTACTGTAGTGGCTGATACAAACCGACTCCTGCAACTTGCGGCACATGCAGGCAAAACGGAGAGCAAATCACTGTGAAGAATGTACAAGTCAGTATCTTTTTAAAAAAAATTAATTTGACTGTTAAGTTTTAAAATGGACACATATTTGTAAAAAGGATAGTAAACCTTACAATTTAGGTATTTTTAAATGGAATAATACTATACTCATTTAAACATATCAAAAAATCATAAAAAAGTGAGACCCACTCAGCACGCTGGAATCATGTAATTATGTTTGCAAAGTTGAGAAAATAAAGAGATCGAGTGTTTTTGTGCTGAAATGGGGTCCAATTTTTGTGATTTTTGATATGTTTTAGATGAGTATAATATTATACTTTTAGATATAACTACAAGAAAAAACACTTTTTTTTTTGAAATAAAAGAGTTGATATTAGCAGTCCATTTTCACTACGGACAGTTCAAAAAATTTTAAAAATTCTCTTTATATTTTCATCTTCCTCATTCTAAACGCAGTCCAAAAAATTATAAAAAAATCCCCTGCTTCTCTGATTTCCTCAGAGTCACCTGGCTTAGGCTTATCATCCAAACTCCTCTATAAATATTCCATAACACGCTGGAGGCCATCAACCTCTCAACAACAAATGATTTAGGCTACATTGGCACGGTCATGACGGTCGTAAACGCATGGGTTGAAACGTCATTCGTTAAGAATCACATAACAAACATTATTCGTTCCGTATCAAGCGGAGCCTTAATTTGTCACCATAATTAAGGTCCGGTTCATGCGGTCGTAACCGTTTGACCGGTAAATAAGTCCCCCCAACGGAGCCTTAATTTGTCACCTTGTTCAGTTCATGAAATGTGTAGAGGTCACTCCGGTGACGTGAACATCTGATCAGAAAGCTGTTGTCATTTGTTCTACTGTTGTCGGAGACAATATTTATAAAAAGCTCGGAAATGGAAAACATTTTAAATTTAGGAAAATTGGAACCCTAAATGTGAAAAAAGAGAGCAGAACGAACAATTGTTGCAGGATATCGAGGCGGCGGCCGCCGGTGTGCCTGGTTGCGGCGGAGGGTGGCGGACAAGCCGGCTAAAATAGAGAAGCTCTCTGCTTCTGCTTTGTCGCTGACGAGCCTTATGGTTTTGAACCAGTAGAACGTTTTTCCCTTCAATGGGCGGCGAACTGCCGGAGTTTGACGGTGATATGCTGGATTTGCTCCGCCGTCGGAGTGCGGACGCCCTGCGGGTACAGCCCTTCGAGGATGGAGGTCTGCTCCTGGTCGGATTTCACGTGAGCTCGGTGAAGCCGCCGGCGAGAGAAGACGGCGGTGAAGCCACTTTCTCCTCCTCCATAACAGTTGAAACTTGAAAGGCTGAATCTGTTGCCTTCATTTATATAAGTCGAAAACAAGAAAGTCGCATGGTTTCAATGATTTTGACCGTTTTCGTTGTTTTATTTATTTTTTTTCTTTATTTTTCGCGTGCTTGTTTCAATTTTAAATTAATTTATAATAATATATTGAAGGAAATATTTCAAATTTTTTTGTTGAACTATTTCCGTCGTAGTAGAACAGTGGCGTGTTTTATCCTATTAATAGTCATATATTTTATTTAATATTCATGAATTCATTTGACTTTTGTAAATTTGTAATTAAATTTGTTTTTTTTTTAAAAGACACAACAAATTTATCTTATGTAAAATTTTAAATAATTTGTTGATTTAAGCTTTATTTGGTGCGGTGGCAAACAAAATTTATAATAATATCATGAACTGTCGTTCGTGAATTAATGCCAGACCTGCCTAAAAAATAATGTTTTTTATACTCAAAATTGATAACGACGCTTTTGATCAAACTGACGAGAGCAAATAAGCCGTCCCAACCGAAGCCTAAATCTTTTAAAAAATAAGTGTTTATTTCTTCTCTTTTAAATAATTTAAGTTTGTAGTGTTATTTATGTTTACACAAAAAATTCATAATGAAACCATTAATAATAATAATACATATATAATGTAAATATTGGCAAAAGATGAAGGTAAAATTAAAAAAAATCAAATTTTTCATAGGTATTTCTCCTATAATAGAGAGAGAAAGAATGCAATTATGTCTTAGGCTTAGTTTGGTACTGTGGTGGTGGTCATGAACGGGACTGGACTGGGATCCTCTTCATTTCGGGCAAAATGGAGGGGAT